>ML677350.1:27427420-27681610 GCA_007922305.1 Dermatemys mawii | reverse complement strand
TGCCCCCCCATCCAACCACCCATTCTCCCTGACTGCTGCCAGACCTCCCACCCCAACTGCTCTCCATCACCCTACCCAACCCCCTCTCCTTCCTGACTGCCCCCCGGGGACTGCTGCCCCCATTCAGCCTCCCTGTTCCCTGCTCTCTGACTGACCCAACCCTTATCCATACCCCTGGCCCTTGTCCACCCCCCAAACTCCTCTGCCCTCTATCCAACCCCCCACTGCTCCCTGCCCCCTTATCGTGCCATGATGCAGCACAGAGCACCGGGTCAGGCTGCTCCAGGACCTCGTTGCCCTGACGCCCAGAGCATTGCACTGTTGCACAGTGAGCTGAGGCTGTGTGGGAGGGGAACAGTGGGGGTACGCGGGGTGGGGAGGCTAGCCTTCTGGGCCAGGAGCTGGGCAGGAGGGTCCCACAGGCCGGATGTGGCCCGTGGGCCGTAGTTTGCCCGCCTCTGTATTAGAAGTTCAGAAAGGAGTCAACGGAAGTTGAAGGCACTCAGCATCTTGCAAGCTTGGGCCCTGAGTCATCTACATTCAACTTTCACAAAAGTAAAAAAAGCTAGAGAGAACCTTAAATTTGAACCCTTTGGATTTTTTGGGGTGAGTGTGTGCATGAAATCGCTTGGATTAAAATCCCCAGAATTAAATGTGTTCTTATACTTTTGATTCAAGCATTGATCACAAACCAAAAAGGGTTCTCTTTCTATATTCCTTGTTTTTGCTATACAACAGCAGCTATTCTCACAGGATTTGGGACCAAAATAGTGGATTTCTCATGATATGAACTGTTCCCAGGAGCTTTCTATCAACTGAGAAAACATATTGTCAGAATACTTAGCAGAATTTCATTGCTGTATAGCCCTGCTACTTGGCTTTAGTTTTCAACTTAATGTGATTACCACCTCTGTGCCTGTGTCTAATAAAATGGTTATACTGAACATTTTTTTGCCTGTTCCATTCATGGTATTGTTCGGTACATCACCACCTACATAGTTAATGCTATATCCTGGTAATAGTCCTAATGATATTTTTATAATGGCAATTAAAATTTATTTATACTAAACAGGTTTTATATAACCTGAATATATTATATGGAAGTAATTTTCAATATTAAAATTTTTTTCTTGAACAGTGTCAAGTATGGGTATAAAATGACAACTGGCCTTCACAGCAAGGAGTAGGTGAGAAGTATATACATGCTGGCATTCCTAAACACAATTTGTTCTTAGCTAAGACTTTCAGCCTTTAAGAGTCTTGGTTTATGTGGCCTTAAATTAAACATTGCACACTATGGAGAGATTTTCAAAAAATGCCTTAGGGATTTAGGAGCACCATCCTAGTTTGACTTTCCTAGTGCTCAGAAATCCGTTGGGCGTTTTTGAAAATCCACCCAGTGTAGCTTGGCCTTCTAGCCCCTTCTCTCTGAATCATGGCAGGAGTTAAGCATTAAACGGACCCTGATGGCTGTCTAATCTTGACTATTTGCAGTAACGGCAAGTCTACAATTGCCATTGGCAGCTGGTTCCATTGCTGAATTGTTACAGCAATAAACTTTTTCTTTGCTGCACTTTAGGCTCATTAGTACCTGTGATTTGGTATTCAACAGCTATCTAAACAGAGAAGGCTGGGAGACATCTGGATGAGATATTGTGGGACAGGAAATACTACAGACAGCAGCGTAGCACAGTGCTGGCACATTGTATTAGACTGCTCACAATGTAACACCTGCTTCAAAATTTAATTTTAAAAGAGTCAGAATTAGCACACAGGTTAGAATTTTGTCAGGCTGACAGAAAAATCTAACAGTGTTTGCGGAAGCACAGAGGTGTTTGCTTAATGTGTTGCTTTCAGGTGCATGAGTTTTCCTTTTGAGTATGCATCAGATAAACTCTGTTGGTTTCCTAGTAAACAGCTGTGTCTCAGCTAGTGATGTATCATGAATTAATCAGCCTGAAAAACAGCAAGGCTGGTTGTGAGTACAGCTCCTCAGATGTAACTCATGTTTGGTTCATCATGCTCATTTCCTGCTTTTCAAGGATTATCACCAAAGTTAACTATTCTAAGGCTGCAGAGTTCTGCAATGGGCAAGCAGCCAATATCAGCAAACATTTTTTTCCATTTATTTAAGTCCCACCATTCAGCATTCTCCATATGATTTTCTTCATCGGGGGTTTCATAGCAAGAGGCCATCCTCAGCAGAGTAGCTTTCATGTTTCAATATTGGTCATTGTTTTTTTAAAAAACAATTAGATTAATTCCTCAAAACATACATGTGAACTTTCCCATCCGTCTCTGGGTTGGAATCCAAACTACACTGTAGATTTCATTATGTTTTCAGGACTGTGCATACTTACCATACACCTGGGATATGAACCTAGGCACTTGACCTGAGATGTGGCAGTTATCAAATCTCCACCACTTTGCTGCTATCCATGACCAGCAGCGAGAGTTCTCATCAGAGGCTGTTTTTTTAGGTACTTATATGGCCCCCATTTTTGTAGTATCTGAGAAAATCTGTAATGTATTTATCCTCAACAAGTAGTGCAGTTCTATTAGCTCTTGGGAACAATTAGCAAATGGGGAACTGAGGGCCAGTGAAACTAAGTGACATGTCCAGGGTCAAACAGGAAGTCTGTGATAGAGGAGGAAAATTGAACCTGGGTTTTCCATAGTCCAAGCTAACAGCCTAACACCCTGGACTACTTTTCTCATCCTCTCTGCGTATTTTTTTTATATATATATATATCTATCTCTTAGCATTGCTTCAGTAGCCGTAGCAAAGCACATTGTGTCGTCAGTGCATTAAAGTCAACTAAGAGGTGTCAGCCAAGAGAAATCCCAGCTCCTTTCACTTGTCAAAACCTTATAAAGTTTGTCTCATCATAAATTCTGGGTATATGTTAAAAACCTTTGGGGACAAAATACACCTTTGTCTTTCACCCTGTCCTGGAAAACCACTCACTGCTGCCTACTGCTGTTTGCACTGTAGTCTGTTGTTGTCGTCTGCCAGTATCCCCCACACATAGTTGTCTTGGATGGTATCAAAAGCACATGATCAATAGGTGATTGTACTCTGCATTTTTTAATGATGTGATGGATTTTTGCGATTTGGTCATATGTCTCAACTCTCTCCAAAACTAACTTGTTGTGAAGGTTGTTCTGCTTCTGTCCTTTATTTTATGCAATCCTGCATTACTTAGAGCAGAACTTTGCTTGTGTGTGATATCGGGGACATGATACTAGAGGTCCCTGTAAGAGAAGTTCATGGTGTCATTCCAGTTTCTGGGGCACCAGTGTCCACACATCACAAAGCAATCACAGCTGGCACTCAAGTAGAACCCTTCTGGGCAAACTGACCGAAGAACCAAAAACTGAACTTTAGAACCAGAGGTGGAACTTGAAATACTCTCTCAACACTCTCTCTGTCAGGGTTCCCTCCGACTCTGAACTCTGGGGTAAAGATGTGGGGACCTGCATGAAAGACCCCCTACGCTTATTTCTATTAGCTTAGGTTAAAAACTTCACCAAGGCACAAATTCATTCCTTGCCCTTGGTATTGCTGCCACCACCAAGTGATTTAAACAAACATCCAGGGAGCCCTCTTTTACCCAAAATATCCCCCCAAACCCTTACACCCTACTGAAAATCAATCAGGTTCTTAAAAGAAGAATTTTATTTAAAGAAAAGGTAAAAGAATCACTTCTGCAAAATCAGGCTGGAAGATAACTTTACAGGGTAACAAAAGATTAAAAAAAACAAACAGAGAAACCCCCTCTAGGCTTAGTTTCAAAGGAACAGACCTCCCTCTAGCAAAGGGAAAATTCACAAGCTAAAACAAAAGAACCTAACACACCTTGTCTGGCTTTTACTTACTATTTGTGTAATATTAGAAACTTGTTCAGGATTGTTTGGAGGAGATGGATTTCTGAATGACTCCCCTCAGTTCGGAGAGAAACCACATAAAACAAAGAGCACGAACAACGCCTCCCCCCACGGCCAGATTTGAAAGTATCTTCTTTCCCTATTGGTTCTTTTGGTCAGGTGCCACCCAGGTTATTTTAGCTTCTTAAGCCCCTACAGGTAAGGAGGAATTCTAGCTGTATGGTTATAACCCTCCCCATCAGAATTCAGGCATAGAGAGGGATGGTCTATGTATTAGGAATGGAGTTTACAATGTGAATTTACCATGGGAAAAGTCATTTAACCTCTGTGTCTGTTTCCCCATTGTTAAAATGGTAATAATACTTGTTCTCCTGACAGGAATGCTTGTGAGGATTAACTAGTACAGTGCTTTGAAGATGTAAAATGTTACATATACAAGTACTAAGTAAGTATTACTTTGGTGTGCTCATACTGAACCTTTTCTGAAGATAGAGGATTCCATTTCCAGTACTGTCAGTCAAGAATACCTTTTTCAACAGTACTAAATTCTCCATTGCTCCCATTACCATTCACCTGAGTTACTCTGGTGCATACACAAGAACATTGCTAATAACTTTTAGCCATCTTTGTTCAGTGTTGCTTTGCAGCAAATCTTTTAAGAATCAACACAAAACCTATTCCCCATACCTTTTCTCCAGAACAGAAGCTGTTTAGGGGAAAGGAGTGGTCTAATTTCTTGTTCCAAAAATACTTGAACAACTTCAACATTATATTTTACTAGGGTGGGACAGTCCCCAGGATTGCAACACGGCTCATCAGAGGCTAAATTTGGAAAGCTCTTTTCCTGTTATTCTGTCTTAATATATCTGAGTTTGGCTAATAAGGTTAGAGTAAGGTATCAAAGCAGACAAGCAACAACAGGATGCAGAAATTGAGTTATAAATGGTATGCTAAATTTTCCATTAATACTTATAGAAGTCAGACTTGTGTTGTCTTATTGGAAGTGAAATGTTTTAATTCCACAAGCTCTCTCAATACATCTCACCTCTCTAAGTGCTTTAAGGGCAGAATTTGACATCTAGTCTTAGATACACTTGTGGAAAGCTCAAGACAAACAGATTAAATGTTTAGCTAAAAAAAACAACAAGGAGTCCGGTGGGATCTTAAAGACTAGCACCATCTGTCAGTCTTTAAGGTGCCACCGAACTCCTCATTGTTTTTATGGATATAGACTGACCTGGCTACCCCTCTGATACTATAAACATTTAACTGAGGACTGAGTTTGACTCAATGGGATCGATTTACTTCTTAGTCACTCATAGGCCATAAAATCAGGAGCAGCTCCACTGAAGTCAGTGGCATTACACAAGTGTGAAACTAGCATAAGTAGGAGAAGAATCCAGACCAGTATGTTTAAAATATTTTCCATCACTGAATGTTGCCAATAGCAATCCTTAACATTTTTTTCTGAATGTGTCGCCCCTGTATGCATGACATCAGAAGCCAAAGCACTATAAAAAGACTCCTTGTGTAAAATTACCCCATTCAGTAAATATTCAGAAGTGTTAATGTGGCAACTATGTAACAGAAAAAATACTTTTCTTTATCACAGAGTAACTGGAATGAAATATTAATTTAAATTTAAATCCTATAAATGTTCTGCATACAGTGTGCCACTCCAATTATGCTTTGGATCACTCAGTTTGAACAAGTAGTTCAAATAAGTAGACTTCTAATAGTATAAAATACATGTTTTCCTGCAGCTGTATCTAACTATTCATTCTGTTTGATTTTTTGTTCATATCTTATCTCCCACAAAGTTACACTGTTTCCCCAGTTTTCCTTCCAGATCACCTTTGAGAACTCTGAAATACTGACCTCTCATTTCTGGGATATTCAATACATATACTTTTGTCTTGGAAACTTAAATGTTCCTTGCTGAAATTGAACATAAAATACCACTAGAGTTATAAGATACTACAGCAAACTAAACCATTGCTTTTCAGATGACAACCTAGCACCATACTGTAAGTTACTTCCATGCAATGCGCCTCAAGAACTGCATAAAAAGCCTAACAATTTAATTACAAAGCAACACATCACCAATGACAGATGTTTATATGACAATTCAAGTGGCAGTTTCCTAATATGTAGAAGGAACTTAATATAGCTTTCTATAGTGTTCATATCATGAATCTTCAACAAGAGACCTTGCCCTTGCAGAGCTCTTTAAAATAAAATGTTAGCAATGAAACAAACTAGGCTAACTAGTCAAGACTCAGACACCATACAGGTAAGAACTTTATATAAACATGCTTATTACTATACTAGAAAGTTTTGCTAATTGAGAAGTATTGTTGCTTTTGGAGTTGCAATACCGAAACTCTGAAGGCAAGTTAGAAAACACACAGTTGAGCTTAACAAGAACTTAACTGAACATTAGAATGGAATTGTAGGAGCTTCCACAGAAAAGCAAGTGGCAGCTGCTTAAAATAACTATTTAAAAGCTTTACATCATCAGAACAAGTTTTCATCAGCTGATTGTATCCTAAGGACATGACACTTACTAGCATCTTCTGAACTCCTTTGCTTTTTTAGACACTAACCATTTCTTGGGCGATACTAAAAGTATCTGATATTGTAATTACATTGGACTCTGCAATGAAGAATGACAGGATTCTGAAAGACTCCATGGAGCAGAAACGTTCACAAGGAAGGGAGGGAATTGGGGAATTGATTCACTTATTTTCCCATTTTGATAAAACATCATCATTATGAGAAAGGGGTGACCCTTCTCAAGCAAGCTTATCTTTTAAAGTGTTTTGTCTAAATAAGCTCTTTACAGTACACTGATGATATGATTCCTGCCACAAGGAACATACAATCTAGAAGACAGACTTTACCATTCAACCAAATCACATATTAGCTGAAATGTGACGTCTGTCCCAAAGTCCATTAAAAGTTATTCTGTTTTACCTTTGCTGAGACCACCATTAAAGTTTTAGATGACACAGCAAGATTGATGAAGTTGGGAACATATTTCTTTTCAGTATGTTACCACAGCATTGTAGGCATTGTGAAGATGATAAGGCCGAAGGACTTATTTCCATGCTTTCCAAGGTTTGGTGTTGGTGGCTGTGCCCTGATGAAACCTTAATCTTATGTTCTGGTTTGTATTGACTTCCAAGTTTGTCTTTTTATATACAGGATTGGAGCATCTCAAGCCTTTCAAGATCTGGGAGCAGGAGACCTGCAAAAAAACTGCACCATTGAAGCCACTCCAAGCTGTCTCAATCCTTCATCCTTTCCAGGGATGAAATACAACATGCCTCACAGCAACGATGAAGTATTAGAAAGTTACTGAAACTAATTAAGACAAGATCAACGTACCATATTTAATAGTGATCACAACCTATTCGCAGGAGGGGACCTCCAGGAAACTCCTTCCCTTTCCAAAGCATGCCAAAGCTTTTCCCGGAAAATGGATACAGACAAGAGATGCTGCAACAACAGCATACGAGCCTGCACTCTGCCTTCTCGCAGTGTCCTTATTTTCTGTCCAAGTGAGGCACACCTCTTCACCTTCAAACCCACCAGCATGTGACACCGGCACTCACAATGTACGAAAGAAGGCCAAAATTTATCAGAAAATTTGATCCCAGCTGCCACATTTTTTGTGTGGATTAAACAAAACATTTATCCTTGTTAAAGTCCTAATTTGTAAACATTCCAGCTGCTGTCATTCCCCTTGATAGCCAGCACATACTGTGAGCTTAAATGAGGCTTGTCATTCTGCAAGATGAAGCAGGGGTCTAAGTGAAAGGGACCAGTTGTGGGGGAGGGTTCGGGTCTCCCATAACAAAGACTAACTCCCCCCACCCACCCACACACACACCCCAGCCCTCCTAGGGCCAGCAATGAATGATATTTGCTTAATGAAAATACTGAATAGCATTATATTATGACATGAAAAATGGAGTAGAGTGTATGCTTATAAAATCTCTGGATGACACCAGGCTGGGAGGGGTTGCAAGCACTTTGGCAGACAAAATTAGAATTTAAAATGATCTTGACAAATTAGAGAATTTGGTCTGAAGTCAACAAGATGAAATTCAATAAAGACAAGTACAAGGTTTTTCACTTAGGAAGAAAAAAATCAAATGCAAAACTACAAAATGAAGAACAACTGACTAGTTGGTAATGCTGCTGAAAAAGATCTGGGGGTTACAATGGATCATAAACTCAGTATTAGTCAACAGTGCGATATAGTTGTGAAAAAAGCAAATATTCTAGGGCATTTTAACAGGAGTTTTGTATAGAAGACAAATGGGAATAGTTGTCCCATTCTAAAGGTCTCAGCCCCATCCAAGTGTGGGTGCTTAAGGAAAGATGGAGAGAGTCCAGCAAAGAGCAACAAAAATGATAAAACATTTAAAAAACCTGATTTATGAGGGAAGGCTAAAAAACTGGGCATGTTTAGTCTTGAGAAAAGATGATGAGGAAGGCCTGATAACAGTCTTCAGATGTGTTAAGGGCTGTTATAAAGAGGACTGTGATCAACTGTTCTCCATGTCCACTGAAAGTAGGACAAGAAGTTATGGGCTTAATCTGCAGCAAGGGAATTTAGGTTAGCTATTAGGAAAATCTTTCTAACTATAAGTGTCAGTTAAGCCCTGGAATAGGCTTCTAAGGGAGGTTATGAAATCACCATTACTGGAGGTTTTTAAAAACAGGTTGGACAAACACCTGTCAGGGATGGTCTAGGCTTAATTGATCCACCCTCATCACAGGGGGCTGGATTTGATGACTTCTAAAGGTCCTTCCAGTCCTACATTTCTAGGATTCTATTCCAAAATGTCTTTTCAGTCCTATACTGGAAACAGTTGAGGAAACCCAAATTTAAAGCCACTGACCACATGGAGGTTTATGAATCTGCTTCTGCCCTTAACCTAATGGCCCTAGTAATTGGCAGCATAGGCTTTTAAACCCAGAAGTGGTGGGTTCATTCTCCCACAAACAACCTGACTGGGGACCATCAGACTCATCTAGCCACTAGACAGAGACAACCCCCAACTCCTGCCAAAATCCCACAGTTAATTTGGGTTACATACCTTATCTGGGGAAGACTCTCCAGAGTTGCAGAAATCCACAAGTGTTCAAATCCCTATACATTTGCAGAGACTGGACCTAAACGTATCTAGAGCTTGAGCTCGAAAAACAGGTCAGAGGTATGAGTAGACTCACAAACCACTATCCATGGTCAACATGAAGATGGAGGGCCAAATTATATTAGCAAGAGTGACAATGGCATCTTCTGAAGTCCTGTAGCGTGGCAGTAAGCCGTATGTTCGATACTCTGTGTCATTCTCCCTCTGTGTATAGTGTGTCTCTTCAGCAACATTGTGCCAACCAAAGGAGCATAGGAGTTAAGTCATCAGTAACTATGGTTACCTTGACCAGTAACATTGTATCATCTTTAACATTCAAAGGCTAACTTTTTTTAAACCTTCCATTGCTATTTATACAAAACATTACCATTCTTAAGAAACACTGTTATAAATAAATTGAATCCCCCCCACATTTAATTTCATGCATCACATTGCTCTAGTACATTTGAAAAAAGGGGATTCAAAGAAAACATTAGACATGAGCAAAGATTTGGACGAGGGGTACTTTTTCAAATCATCAGAACTAACATTTTTTTTCCTCACCAAAAACTGCCACAGAATGTTCAAGCAGCTCATTAAATTGACCCTCAAGCTCCAAACACAGACTTTTAGAGACACCTTCCCCTTTACAGCCCTGTTAAAATAGAAACCCTGGCACAATCGTAACTCGTATAGTGCTACCACACCCATAATAAAAACACTGGGTTTTAAACAAACACACATAATTACCTCAAATTTGTATAAAATATATTTTAATTTCCCTCTCTGTTCATCAGCATAAATATTTACAAAAGACATCGTACAATGTAGAATAGTGTGAAATCAGAAGGCTTGACAACTGGTTTTGCAAACAGAAAGGGTTCAAGAAAGCAGCTAACAGACACACATACTGGACAGGTTGAGGATTACAAACGGCTCAGCAAACTAGCTAAACAAAACTAGCTCTACAATAGATCTGCCTCTAAGATAATTTTTTTTTCCAGGAGTAATCTGGGAGGAATCCCAAAACACTGGTTTGATTATACATGATAGTGTCGTCTCTTGTAAGACTCAATACTCTCATTCTTGCCTGGGAGCATCTGGACTCTTCTTTGAACAATCTGGTTTTAAATGGTTTATTTTTCTGGGTTACCTATAGAACTTGTTTTAATTAGAATGTATTTTTACTTTAAATGTTCAATTAGCAAATGCAGAATAAGGAAAACAGCCAGTGTGTTTCATAGCTTTCCCTACAATTAAAGTAATAATTAGAATCCATCTTTCAGAAACAATTATAAAAGTAGAATCTGACCACCATTCTGAAAAATAGTCCTGATTTTTTTATGTTGCTTAATATCAAGGGCCAAATTCAGCTCTATCAGTAAAATTACATCAGATTTTATTGTCCTCAGAGTTGGAAATGTATACATTTCAGATATCTCAGTAATTTTCTCTAATGTCTATAAGATATACAGCTGTTCCCATTAAGTACAGGCGTTAATGCATTACAGAAGATTATAGTATCCCACCTTTCAGAGTCAAATTATTGTCAAACAGAGGGAGTTTGACATCTAGTGGCTATTTAGGGCAATTACTTTTTTTTATTGAAATAACCTAGGAAATGTTCTATACACCATTCTAAAAGGCCTACACATCTCAAACATTTTCAATGCTTTCCTTTCATTTCACAAATTTTGGGAGGAGCATATATGGCATAATCTTTTGACTCACTCATTCATCTGCACATTCAACATACGAGATAACACATCCATATCTGAATACTAACACCACACTGTTTTAATACAACAGATTAAGGGTGCTGCACTCACAGGTGATCTGTCATAACCAGATCACATGTTTTGCAAGAAGATTATAAAATTAGAAATAAGAATGCAAAATACAGCAATTATATATTAAAGGACTGCAGTAGCACAAAAAAGTATTTGCAGCTAGTATTAAGTAATAGAAAACTCTTTTGATTTCCCCAAAATACAAAGTACTATAAAAGGTATTGTATAATTAAGTGCCCTTTTCACAAAATTTAATACCCCTGTATTGCCAATAACAAATCACTTACAGTGGAGTCGCATCATACGTGCATTTAACTTACGCGAATTCAACAATATGCACTCAACAAAAAAAAATATTGCGAGCTGAGCGGGGCCGGCGGCTGGTATCCCAGACCGGCAGCGGACTGAGTGGCTCAGCCCGCTGCCGGTCTGGAATTCCGTCCACTGACTCCTGCCAGTCAGGATCATGGTAATTTTGACTATATGCAATTTTTGTCTTACGTGCTGACCTTAGAACCTAATCCCCGCTTAAGATGCGACTCCACTGTATAGCCAATACACACATACACTTTCCTCCCACTACTTTGTGTAGTTACATAACTCAAATGTAGTTCCAGCAGTCTCAATTAATAGATAGGGATAAAGGCCAGGTTTCTTTCAAAAGTGGCTAGTGATTTTTGGATGCTTCAGCGTTTAGGCCCCCAACCTGAGACACCTAATATTGTTGGGCAAAGCTTGCAAAACTGTATTTACATAAGACATTAAGCAGGCAAAGGCCATTAAGGTCCAACATACTTTACCACTTCTGACTAGTCTCAGTCCCACTTTATCACTTTTTAAAATCTCCAGTTCCTCAATTCTCACTTTTTTCCAGACATAAGATATTAACTAATTTTATATCCACTCTCTTTAAATAGCTATGCTCCAGAACAGTGATTTTCAACCTGTTGTCTGTGGAGCCCTGAAGATCCGTAAACTATGTCTAAGATTTGCAAAGGGATACATCCCTCCATTCAAAAATTTTTTAGGGAAGTGCAAATGAAAAGAGGTTGAAATCCATTGCTCTATAACTTATGTCCAAGGCAATAATATTCCCCGAACTGTAGTGACTAAACTGCTTTATTATAGTTACTTTGGTTTTGTGTTCTGTCCTCTACTAATATATTTAAATAATACTTTGTATTAAACTATTTTGTTTCTCTCCTTCCCCACTTGTCACATCTGTGCTGTGGGACAATGTTTAACATGGTTTGTCCAGAACTCTCCAATCCTTCCCTTGGTCAGCATACTGGATAATTTAACACAAATACTATAACTTGATTTCTTGCTCACAGACTATTGTTTTTTCTTTTTTTTCTACTCGACTACAAAAATTGTACACAATACTTCTAAAAAGGGCAAGGAACTGTAAAATGCAGTGTCCCCTCTTGTACTATAGTACTTTATCTTACAATTTTGCAGTGTGGAATCCATACTTTCAAAGAAAACTTAGAGGTACAATACAAACATATCTCAAACTGCATAAGCAGAAAAAGTCCTACAGAAGTGTCTTGGATAAATAATACACTTTTCCACCCAATTCTTAAAAAAAGAATTACACATAAAAGCTTTTTTTTAAAGTATTAAAATATTCATATTAACAGTGTTATTCCTATACATTGTACGGTATCTTTGGGTTAAAGCTTTTTAGCAAAAATATTACAATGTGTTGTAAGCACTCGTTAGATACGGGTCAATAAAATTTTGAGGCTCTCTATAGTGAAAAAATATCACATTTTTTCCATATGTGTAGAACAAGCCATTTCTTTGTGAACAAGGCATAAAAGTCTTAGCAAATATACAGATAGTAAATATGAATTAAAATAAAGCCTTAAAAATTACTAATACAGTACTTGAGGATATGTGGTTGTTGTGCATTACAGAATTGTACATTCTTCTCATTTGTGTAAAAAAGAACCACTAGGGAGTCCATTGTACATCACTGAGTTCTGTTGGATCCCCGAGGCCTCCTTCAGCTTCCAAGTAATTCATGAGAGAAGCCATGGCAGTGTCATCATTTTCACACATTGCATCAAAATCCAACTGGCAACAGTCACCTAGGAAATAATTAAAGAACACTATTTATGCAGCACAAAAACTTACAGAACAAGGTCACTTTCCATTCTTACTTGTGCTCAAAGATGGGTAAATTGAAGCAACTTTTGGATTTAGGAGACACACACAGTCAAAAGAATAGGTAACTTGATTCTGGGACTAAATTTATGCCACTCCAGAGGCACACTTTAAACTTCATGCTAATAAAATGACAAATTTCAATCCATGCCAGTTAATTGGCAAACTTCGTGCCACACCATTTAAACAGAAAACTTTATTCCAGATCATGCCACTTAAGTGGGAAGCTCACCTGTCACAGCATACAAAAGGAGAGCGGATAACTTCTTTTCTTCTTGGTTAAAAAAATGGCCTTATTTTAAATAATCAACATTTCAAAAGACACTGTTGCTTTTAGATTGGAAAACATTGTGAAAATTAAAACACATTATTTTAAAACATTCCAGAATTTGGTATTTACCAAAATCTCAGTTTTTGATAGAAAACAAGATTTCCATATAAACGAAAAATGGGCCAGTTTCAGACCATATGAAATGGAAACCACTTCAAAATTCCAAACTGTATTGCAAAATGTTTCTGTTTCAATCAGCTCCACATACACAAGCAGTCATACTTTTGATATAGAGGGTTTGCACATCATGGGAGATTATATTGAGTTCCCTTAATCCTGCACAGCTCCTATTTTTGGAAGGAAGAACTGCGAAGCAGTCTATTTGTGAGTCTTGGAGAGCAAGAGAATAGACAGTGAACTTCTGCTCCATGCTCTCATTGTTATCATGGGGTATAATTAAAATAGGAACCATGGTAATCTCTCAAAAAACGGGGTTACTTACCCAGTAACTGTTGTTCTTCGAGATGCGTTGCTCATATCCGTTCCAAGTAGGTGTGTGCTCGCGCAGCGTGCACAGCTGCCGGAAGATTTTTACCCTAGCAACTGCCGCTGGGTCGGCTATGGAGCCCCCTGGAGCGGCGCCTTTATGGCGCTGGATATATACAGTAGCCAACCCGGCGCCTCCCTCAGTTCCTTCTTGCCGGAGACTCCGACAGTGGGGAAGGAGGGTGGGTTTTGGAATGGATATGAGCAACACATCTCGAAGAACAACAGTTACTGGGTAAGTAACCCTGTTTTCTTCTTCGAGTGGTTGCTCATATGCATTCCAAGTAGGTGACTCCCAAGCCTTACCTAGGCGGTGGGGTTGGAGTGACGGACCACTGACTGCAGTACCACAGATCCAAAAGCAGCATCCTCAGCAGACTGCTGTACCAGCGTGTAGTGCGAAGTAAAGGTGTGGACCGAAGACCACGTGGCAGCTCTACAGATTTCCTGTATTGGGACCTGAGCCAGGAAGGCCGCCAAGGACGCCTGCGCCCTGGTAGAATGAGCAGTAAATGGTTTGACTGGGGAACCCACTAGGTCATAACATGTATGGATGCATGCTGTAATCCAAGATGAGGTGTGCTGGGTTGAAACGGGAAGGCCCTTTATACGGTCCGCTACTGCCATGAAGAGCTGAGAAGACTTTCTGAAAGGCTTCGTACATTCAATGTAGAAGGCAAGCGCCCTACGGACATCTAAGGTGTGTAGGCGCTGCTCTTGACTTGAGGCATGAGGCTTAGGAAAGAACACTGGGAAGAATATCTCCTGGTTCATGTGGAATGCTGAGACTACTTTTGGCAAGAAGGCAGGGTGAGGTCTCAGCTGCACCTTGTTCCTGTGGAATATGGTGTACGGGGGCTCTGAGGTCAGAGCTCTGATTTCCGACACCCTTCTCGCTGAAGTTATTGCGACCAGAAATAGTCTTCCATGACAGGTATAGAAGGGAACAAGTGGCCATAGGCTCAAACGGGGGCCCCACAAGTCGGGAAAGGACTAAGTTTAGATCCCAAGAGGGGATCGGCTGGCGTACCTGGGGGTACAAGTGATCTAGACCTTTAAGGAATCTGGCAACCATAGGGTTTGAGAACACCAACTGACCCGAGATCCCCTAGTGGAATGCAGAAATTGCCGCCAGGTGCACTCTAATTGTGGCTAGCGCTAAACTCTGATGTTTAAGCTGAAGTAAATAGTCCAATATAAGATGGATTGGCACAGATCTCGGGGAGACATTTCTCTGTGAACACCAGCAGAAGAAACGCTTCCATTTCGCTGAGTAAGTAAGCCTAGTGGAAGGCTTCCTACTCCCCAAGAGGATCTGCTGCACGGGACTAGAGCAGAGACGCTCTGCCTCTGTCAGCCACAAATTTTCCATGCTGTGAGGTGGAGCGACTGCAGGTCTGAGTGACGTAGGCAACCGTAGTCTTGAGATAGCAGGTCTGGCCAAATCGGTAGGGTTATTGGCGTTTCCATTGACATTTCCAGAAGCAGGGTGTACCAATGTTGTCTGGGCCATGCCGGGGCGATCAGAATCAGGCGAGCACCCTCTCTCCGGGCCTTGAGCAGGACTCTGTACATGAGAGGAAAGTGGGGGAATGCATACATCAGCTGACCCTCCCATGAGAGGAGGAAAGCGTCCGTCAGGGAGCCGGGTGAGCCTCCTCTTAGTGAGCAGAATTGTTTGCACTTCCGATTGATCATGATGGCAAAGAGGTCAATCTGGGGAGTCCCCCACCTTTGGAAGATCAAGCGAATAACGTCTGGGCGAATTGATCATTTGTGGGACCAAAAGGATCTGCTCAGGTGATCTGCCAGAGTGTTCTGGAGCCCTGGGAGAAAAGACGCCACCGGGTATATGGAGTGGGCTATGCAGAAGTTCCAAAGAAGAACCACTTCATTGCACAGGAGGGAGGAGTGAGCACCTCCCTGTTTGTTGATGTAAAACATGGCCGTTGTGTTGTCCGTTAGAATCGACACACATTGACTCTGAAGCTGGTCCTTGAACGCCTGGCACGCCAGGCGAACAGCCCTTAGTTCCCGAACATTTATGTGTAGGGCCAGGTCGTCTGACGACCATAGACCCTGGGTTCTGGCAACTCCCAGATGCGCGCCCCACCCGAGCGCTGAGGCGTCCGTTACTAGGGACTTTGAAGGGTGAGGGGGGTGAAAGGGAAGGCCTTCGCAGACCAGAGACTGGTCCTGCCACCATAGCAGGGTAGACAGCACCTCTGCTGGGACCATAACTATCATATTTAGACTGTCCCGACTTGGCCGATACACAGTCGACAGCCACGACTGAAGAGGGAGTAGACGCAGTCTGGCATAACGTATGACGTATGTGCACGAAGCCATGTGACCGAGTAGGCTTAGGCTCGTACGCACTGTTGTGGTCGGGAATGTCTGGATGTTCGATATCATGGATGACATTACGTGAAACTGAGCGAGGGGAAGAGAAGCCTTTGCCACGGTAGAGTCCAGTACCGCACCTATGAACTCCAGCCTCTGTCTGGGTTCTAGAGTTGACTTCTCGAAATTGAGCAGAATGCCCAGTCTGCGGAATGTAGCCATGATCAGCTGAACTTGGGACTGCACCTGCTGTCTGGACCTGCCCTTGACTAGCCAATCGTCTAAGTATGGGAACGCTGCCACCTTCCTTTTGCGCAGGAAAGCTGCAACCATGGCCATGCACTTGGTGAAGACCCGCGGCGCTGTGCAGAGTCCAAACGGGAGAGCCGTGAACTGGTAATGATTGTTGCCTGCCACGAAGCGTAACAGGCGTCTGTGAGGTGGAAATATGGCTATATGGAAGTATGCGTCCTTCATTTCGAGGGCGGTGTACCAGTCTCCCGGATCCAGAGAGGGAATTATAGACCCCAGGGAAACCATGCGGAACTTCAACTTTATCATGTACTTGGTGAGTTCCCGCAGATCTAGAATGGGTCTTAGACCCCATTTTGCCTTGGGGATTAAAAAATAACGGGAATAAAACCCCCGACCCCTTAGCTCCACCGGAACCTCCTCTATGGCTCCCAAAGACAAGAGGGAACGTACCTCCTGTAAGAGGAGCTGCTCGTGAGAAGGGTCCCTGAAGAGGGACGGGGAGGGTGGGTGGGAGGGAGAGTAAGAAGACAACTGGAGAGAATAGCCCTTTTCCACCGTGCGTAGCACCCAACGGTCTGAAGTTATTGAGTACCAAGCACGGTGGAAATGGGCTCGACGTTGATAAAACGTGGGGAAAGGATCTGGGGCGATAACTGGTAAGTCGTCCTCGACAAACCCTTCAAAAGTTTTGCCTCTGGCCCTGAGGAGGCCTGGAGGGCCCTTGAGGTTGCCCTTGGTTCTGGCGAGGTGCTGACCGTCGCCTATCCCCACGCCCTCTGCGCCTAGAGAAGTCTGGTCTTGGCCTGGGAGGCGGGAAAGGGCGTTGAGGCTGAGGCCTGAAAGGGCATCTCCGGGTAGCTGGGATGTGCGTCCCCAAAGACCTTATCAAGGTCCTAGAGTCCTTTAAGGACTGGAGCCTGGAGTCAGTCTTCTCTGAAAAAAGCCCCATGCCCTCAAAAGGGAGGTCTTGCAGGGTTTGCTGCACCTCCGGTGGAAGGCCTGATCCTTGTAACCAGGATACATGCCTCATCGCGATCCCGGAAGCTAGAGTACGCGCTGCCAAGTCTGCTGAGTCTAGTGAGGCCTGCAGCGATGTCCTGGCCACCTTTTTTCCCTCGTCCACGAAGGCAGCAAACTCACTCCTGGACTCCAAAGGAATTAATTCTTTAAACTTTAACATGGAGTTCCAGGAGTTGAAAGCATATGGCTGAGCAGGGCTTGCTGGTTTACCACTCTAAGCTGCAGACCACCAGCTGAATAAACCTTTCGGCCAAACAAGTCCAGGCGCTTGGCATCACGGGATTTTGGTGCCGAGGCCTGCTGCCCATGCCGCTCCTTCTGGTTCACCGCTGACACCACGAGGGAACAAGGGGGAGGATGGGTGTACAAAAAATCACATCCCTTAGCTGGCACAAAGTATTTTCTTTCAACCTCCCTAGCCGTCGGCGGGATTGATACCGGGGACTGCCACAGAGTTTTGATATTGTTCTCAATCGTGCGAATGATTGGCAGAGCTACCCTAGTAGGAGCTGCCGCTGATAAAACGTCTACCACCGGGTCCTCCGACTCCACGACCTCCTCTGCCTGGAGGTTCATGCTCCTTGCCACCCGCCTGAGGAGGTCCTGGTGCACGGCAAGGTCTATGGGAGGAGGACCCGACACAGTGGTGCCCGCGACGGCCTCATCCGGGGATGACCCCGAAGAGAGGTCGGAGGCCAAGTCCTCCAGCACCTCCTCTGTCTGAGGCAGCTCGGGAACCAGGGCCTCCAATGCTGGTGCCGGCTGAACAATAGATGCCCCGGTGGTTGAGGGAACTGCTGGGTCCGGGGGAGGACGTCCCAACGCTGCCTCCAGGACCCGCGGTTCCGTCGAGCGTCTGGAGGTTCCGGGGGGGCCCCTTGCGACTCATGATAAGCCCACGGGTTCCAAAATGGCCATTGGCACTGGCCTTGGCTTGAGGTCTGCCACTGGTCACCCGCCTGTCCCTCTGAGTAGGGCTCCAGTCTCGTGTCCCCATCAGAACGAGACGAGCGGGAGGCTGACCGGGAGGGCCACGGTGGGGCCGTGGGCCTACTACCGGGGGATGGGTGGCACACTACCCTCGGTGACCGGCGTTGAGAGGGCCTATGGAGCGGAGACCTGCTACGCCTGGATCCCGACCGACGCCTGCTCCAGTACTGCGAGCCAGATCTGGACCTCGAAGCTGACTGGCGCCAGTACCGGGGAGGGCTGAGTCTTGTTGATCGCTGCCCCGATTGGAGTGCGGAGGGTGACCTATGCCTGGAATCCTCCCGATAACCCAGGGAAGACCGGTGCCGAGGAGAAGTCCGGTGCCGGGAACCTGACCGGTACCGAGACCTCGACCTGTGCCGTGGCGACGCCCGGTGCCGCAGGTCAGACCGGTGCCGCGATGTCAATCGGTACCGTGGTGACTGATGGCGCGAGTGTGACCAGTGCCGCGATGCTGATCCGTGCTGAGGTGTCCGGTGCCGGGAGCCTGATCGGTGCCATGATGTTGATCGGTGCCGGGAGGCAGACTGTGACTGAGAGTCTAACCAACGCCGAGAGTGCGACCGGCGCCGGGACTCAGATCGGTGCCGGGATTCAGATCGGTGATGGGACCTGGACTGGACAGTGGAGCGTGAGCGGTGCTGGAGATCCCCGCGTGGCACGCCCCAGGAGAAAGCCGGTTTACCCTTCGACACTACCGCTCTCACTGGTACTTGAGCGGCTGTTTGAAGCTGCTCCGGCTCTGCGAGGGCGATGATGTCTCTCGCTGCGTTAAAGGTGTCCGGCGTTGAGGGTAGGCACTGCTCAACCGACACTCTAGGTGGGGAGCCTAGGGGGGCCGAACTCGACGGCACCTCTGATGGGCCCGGAGTCAACAGCGCCACAGTCTGACCCAATGGTCTCGGGCGGTTCGCTGCAGGGCGCTGTGCCGGCGGAGCTTGCCCTGCTGAAGGGGTCGGGACCGACTTCTCCGGCTTCTTCCTCTTTTGAGGAGAGTGGGACCTGTGCCGTCCCAGCAAAGAGGTCTTCGGCACCGCGGTGCCGTGAAGTCCCTCTGATCGGCTCTGTGCCGGTGCTGCGGCGGCCGCCAAGGTCGGAGCGCTCCTGACTGAAGCGGACGGGGTGGTCTCTGCACCGGAAGACGGCGGTGCCGGGCTGAGAGCTGCTTCCATCAGGAGTTGCCTTAATCTAATGTCCCGCTCCTTTTTTGTCCTCGGGCAGAAACGTCGGCAGATCTTGCACTTTTCCTCCTGGTGGGACTCCCCGAGGCACTTTAAGCAGGACTCGTGCGGGTCGCCAATTGGCATAGGCTTCCCGCAAGAAGCGCAGGGCTTAAAGCCCGGAGCCTTGGGCATGGGCCCCCGACTCCAGTCGGGTTAGGGGAGAAACCCCCTATCCCTTAACGAACTATATACAGAAAAAAATTACTAACAACTAAGAACAACTACTCTAACTATCACAACTAAGAACAGGAAAGGTAGGGAGAGTGAAGACTAAGGGAGGTCTCCACCGTTCCAGCCACCGTCACGGGCGGTAAGAAGGAACTGAGGGGGGCAGCGGGGCGGCCACTGTATATATCCAGCGCCATAAAGGCACCACTCCAAGGGGCTCCATAGCCGACCCGGCGAGGGTTGCTAGGGTAAAAATCTTCCGGCAGCCGTGCACACTGCGCGAGCACACACCTACTTGGAATGCATATGAGCAATCACTCGAAGAAGAACTGGCAGAATCTTTCAATACACCTACTATACTACCTTGTGATAAACCTGGAACCATTAACAGAGTTTTCTTTAAAGAATAAACCAAGAATTGTAGTAAAAGAGCTCTTACTGAGAAGAGGTTCATTGCTTGGGAATGAAACAGTGCCCTGCTTTTGCCCCAAGGTCTCCAAATCCTCCATTTCTGAAGAGCAAAACTGAATCAACTCTTTATTTGGCACCTGAAAGCACACACACACACAAAGAAAATAACAAAATTAAGCTATAAATTGATTAAAACCACCATACAAATTATTGAATTTCTTGCTGAGTTTAAATAATGATCAAAGTTCATTTTTCCACTTCACATGCCATAATCTCTACAAGCTTCTGTAATAATAAAAACTTACTTCGTAAAAAATACATCCTAGCTTTAAAAGAAGATTCACCCCATTTTAGTTTCCATATGTAAACTAAATTATTTGGAATGTGAGAATTTCTTTTTAAAATACTCATATTTCTGTTATATTTTAACTCTTGCGTTCAGCATGCTAAGATTTAAAATGATTTTAAATGGTTTTTAGTGCTTACAAGGAGTCTAGGAGCACCAGGTTGAGAGCGGAGGAAACTGGAGTCTTTTCACCTCCAAGATAACAGAGCAAGGTCTATCATGTTGGTTTGGCAGTAAACCATTTTTTCTTTAGGGGACTGTCTCTAGGGGCAAGAGGCAGTGATAGTTCTGCCACTGCAGCTGTGGGAGCAATTTCCCACATAGAAAAATGAAGTGTCTCCCAGTAAAATAAATTTGTCTTCATCCCTAGTCCAGGCACCATTCATATCTGTAAGTAGCTCTCTGAGCTCTCTGTTAGCTGGAATTCTATAGTGCACATTACAGTAGTGGAAGGGAAAACAACAACACTTCACTGAAGTAACCAGGAACAATACTAAGGGACACTTCAAAGAGAACCTTTTAATCAACACGATATATAGCTGAAGTGCTGGAGAGTGACTGTGACTTCTATGACTGTAGGCTGCACAAATTAGAGGATAGTTCAATATCTATGAGCCAGTCAGTTGCTAGAAGGACAGACCTATAGTAATCCATGGGTGGAATGGACATCAGGTATAAAAGAGGGAGAAAGGGGAGAAAAGATCAATCCGTCTATCACAATGCTGTAGAAAGAAACTTAGAATCAGAGAAGAAAAGCTCTATTTAAGTGGAAAGATGGCGACTGGATTCACAACAATGTTGTTGGAAGGAAAGAAATAAGTGATTGGGAGTACGGTGTACACTGATAACAGTAAGGGCAGTATTGTACAATCTTGCAAAAAGATTCTTTATGCATACCCGGTCCCATGCTGTGACATCAGACATCATCACTCTTGGGTTAGAAGGATAGAGAGTCATAGAATATGCTGCTTCTCTACACTTCTTTTTTAAAAAAAATGATTTAAAATTCAGCAGATACACCTCAATGGATTACAATTGTTTAACAGTAGAGGGGGTGAAAGGTATAGATGAATGGTAGGAGTAACCAGACATTTATCTTCATATTGCTGAATTGAATTCAGCCTAGCTGAATATTTTTAAACTATTCTGGGTGGTGTTTTCAATTCATTTCCAAGTTTAGAAAAGTCCACATCACAAAAAACATCCTCCCGTAAATAGCATTTTTTGTAGCCTCAGCAAAGATCCCCTAAGACCTGAACAATCTTCTCAGCCCTGAGGGATGGTTCCTCAAGGCTTGAACTGAGGCTCACTGGTGGTGTAGAGAAGAGAAGTTTGTGCTCCTTCTGCCTGTGTCTTACCTCTTTTGTGAGCAGAAGACTTCAATACACAGGATTGTCAGACACCTTACACTGGCATGAATTCACACACACAAACCAGTTTTAAGGTAGATTAAATGTTTGATTAGGTTCTGAATTATTTGATAGTGACCTTTCATTGAAAGTTCTCAGAGTCAATGATATATGATATACTTACACTACTGCATTTTGGAGTTAAAGTTGGAGAAGATTTCCTCATAAGATCAGATGGACTTAACTCATCAATAGACGGAGAACAATGTAACCTAAACAAAAATGCATATGCATGTTGTACAATACATTCACTCTGTTGACTATGAACTTCAATCCCCTTCGTTTTAAAATGAGAAACTTATTTAGTCAGAACACAGCAGTACCCACCAAAATACCACAGGCAATAAGCTGAGACTTCAGACAACACTGCTTTGTTAAAAGCAAAGCTTTAATTCTGTCACAGCTCACACACCTCCTGCTCCAAATTTTGGTAAAGAAAGAGAACCGGTGGATCGTCAGGACAAGGATGATAATTAGCAGAACACATTTTTGCTTTTTCTCAATTATCAAAATTAACAGACTTCAGGAAAAACTGTCACGAACACTTCAGTATAAAACAACTCACTCTGGAACACACAGCTTCCAAATATCAGAATATAGCTGTTTGGAAATTTTGGTATGTAACAGAGGTAGGAGCAAAAAAAATAAAATAAAATAATAATAAAAAAAAAAGATGTACCCTCCACATATCCTCTTGATATTTGCTTTTACTTCTAGTGTTATTTCATGAAGTTCTATCCTTTCCTTAAATTCTGGCTGGAGAATGAAAGTTGCCTCTTTGAGATGGACTCTGCACATTCACTCATGAGATGCAGCACTGGTGGTATAACAATCTTGTAGCAGTGACACTGGAACACTCATATGCCTTCGCCTGCGTCTCCCTTCAATGTTCCTGAACATTCTGAGGAGAGGCTATAAAAGTGGGGCCATGGAGTTCCAGATGCCTCAGTTCTTACTGCTGCCTCCCCAGGTTCAAAGTTGCAATTAGGATTCTGAGGAAAAGGGGAAGGTGGGCAGGGAGCCTGAATGTGCAGAGTCCATTTAGATGAGTACCACTTATAGGGAAGTGACCTTCATTTCTTTGAATGGGCTCTGTACATTTTTCATAGGATAGTTTGACAAGCAGCACTATAGTCTCTAGAGGGTGAGGAGCTGAGTCCTAATTGAATTATCTTTGTGAAAGCATGAATAGACTGAAGTTCTGCTTACGTCTAAAAACTGGGATATGCCTGAGGCATGCCATAAAAGCCACCTTTGCCCTTTGGAGTATTATCTAAACTATAATGGGAGAGAAACAGATTTGCTTGCAGCTTTCCTCTATACAAAACTAATCCATACAGATAAATGCTGAGATGTACTTGACTGTCCTTTATTATCACTACCCCCATATGAAAGTAAAGCTTTGGTGACTTTCTAAATTCCTGAGAACCATTTACGTAGAAGGCTATTGCCCTCTTGGCATCCAAAGTATACAGTTTTATCACATCTGGATGTGACCAAGGTCTGGATGAACTGATGGAGGTGTATAGAAGAGTGGACTCATTGTTGGAGCACCTGCTCACAACTGGGGGTGGAGCAGCTCTTTCTTCTCTAACCCCCCTCTGCCGAGGTTGCTCTGGTCCTGCAGCGATCTGCTGCTTCTTGGGACTCAACCCTCCAACCAGGTCATGTTTTATTTCTAAGCATTTCAGACTAATAAACTCCAACAAATAGTCCCAATCCTTACATCTGGTCTTTGACCCTCAACTCTGGATCCCACCATTGCTACATCCCTGCATTCAGGGCTTTCAGTTGTCTTTACCCCCTTTCCCAGTGACTGTTCAGGGAACAGCCCTTCTACGACACTGGGTTCCAATCCAAGGACCCTGTAACCAGCAGCTAAGATCTGCTCAGTCAGACTTTTTCTGCTGCTTCCTTGGACTTCTTCCTACCGTAGCCTTTTTTCCAAGCCCCTTTCTGGGCTCTTGTAATGAGCAATGCCTCCCAGGGCTTCTCCCTGGCTGTTCAGTTCCTTTCACAGCAGTGTTGCAGATCCACCACAACCCTCATGTCAGGGCTCCCACAAAAAAACTTCCTGAAGTATTCTACTCCCCAGGTCCTTCCATCTAGGGGTTCTACCCCTGCCAAAATCCTCCAGGGTCACCCTCCTGCTCTTGGATTCAGCCTCTCCCTGGTTGAACCAGTTCTTCCCCTTTATTTTGGGTCCTGCATGAGCCTTCTGCTCAACAGGATATCCCAGGCTCTAGTCAGTTCCATCACAACTTTCTCTCACCAACTCCTGCTCTTCTGTTCTTTACTACCAAGAGAAAGACAGCAGGGTTCCTTTCCCTTTCTCACTGCAGCGCCCTTCTGCTGCAGACCTATTTGTATAGCACGCCCCCATCTCTTTTCCAGCTGGGCTTCATCTTGAATTACGCTTCATTCACCACCCAGGTACAAGCAGGTGAGTTAATTGGCCTCTCAAGCCCACATTAATCCTTTCAAACACAGGATGGGGTACCCATCAAGACTGTACCCTGCCTGGTATAGGGTCTTTTTGCTCTGGGGAGGAGCCTTCTTTAAGTATGCCTGTTATCCCCCGCCTTGCATCTGCCCTTCTCATCTTCCAGGAGCACTATCTGAAACTCGAACCTAAACCTCTCTTAGTTCCCGCCTCTCTCTCTTCAGGGCTCCCACAAGGACTTCTCTACTACTGCTAGTTTTTCTCTTAAATTTGCTGCCTCCATTACCACATCCTAAATCCCAACCCCCTTAGGTGCTTCTGCCACCAAGGCCTCTGTTTTTTTCACCCAGCCCTCAAGTTGCTGGTAGGGTTGGGGGATTAATAGCTGCCCACAAATCTCCCCCCGCACCTTTTTTTTTTTATTAGTGCCAGTGATCTGCATCTCCACAAACATATTATTCAGACTTTGTGTTTACCCCAACTTCCACCCAATTTGTTGCAGTGGTAGTACTCCTTTGTGTTCCCTTGAGCCTCCTACTAATTGGCCTGGACAGGAGATAAATTCCCCTTAGCCACATCTGTTTTACCTACAACCACTGTACTGGCACTGAAGGACACCCACACCCTCCCTTCCCCATTGCTCAGGTCCCATTCTCTCTCTAGCTGCAGCTCGCTTTCCCGTGAGGCCAGTGCCTGTTTAAATGCCCCACTACCATACCAAAAATCTCCTTGCCCGTGCTTTGGCAGTAGGTCAACCCTTTTCAGTTATTTCCATGCTTTTCCCCCTAGAACAAGTCTTCATGTCACAATTCACATAGGAGAAGGCCTTTCTAACATGTCTTTCCCTGCCCACCAGCATTGCACATCACCCTGGCTGGTCCTCATCGCTCTTGGCTTCCAAATAATTTTTTTTTTTTACCCTATGCCTGTGGCAGCTGAGTGCTCCCTTTCTCAGGCTCTCCAGCAGGTTTGTTGCTCCTTCTCCAGTAATGGGTGTCTGAAGCTGGGAACACAGCAGGAGAAGAGGCACACCTCTTAAATCCTAGTGTTTTCTCTTTTGGATCTGTGGATTTATGTTGAGGCACGGGAATTGACTAAAATGAATTTTAAAACTCTTTATTTAGAAGAAATTAAATGTAAATGGTTAATTCTACACCAACAGAGCTATCCAAGGCACTGAGTTTTGAGTTGGTGATCCCCAGTTGGAATGACTTGGTGAGGATCATGGTCTGGCTGCAACTGTGCTTGGAAGAAACTGAGGTGGCTGGAATGCCAGACCGCCTCTTAGAACCTCACCCTCACAATATTCGGGAACAGTGACTAGAGGGATAGGCTGTAAGGGCTTTACAACAGCATTGCTACAAGAAGGTTCCACATCAGAGCTGCACTGATGGCACATCTCTTAAGTATGAACAGGCAGAGGACACTTCAAGATAACATTATTTCTAGTCCCCACGGTGCCTGTTCTACTCTAGTTCCCTGGTGTCTATTCCAATATAATTAAAGTGAAGATGTAACAAATCCAGAATAATAAAATTTTTAGAAAGCTGGTTGAATAAGAATCTTTTTAGACTAAAGAATGACTAGCATACTAATAAGATGGTTATTAGGTCAGTGCTCTGCACTGTCACACAGGAATCTCAGGTTAGGTTGCTATACCTGGTCTCTCCTAAGGCAGTGTACCAATGCTGAACCAAAAAACACCTCCTCATATGACATGATAAAATAAAAGCTGTACACTAGTGAATTGCCATTTAATTACTTATGCTTCTCCCATCACATTTTACTCTTCTTTGCTTAAAAGCTTAAAATACATTTTCAGTTTTCATTACCTTTCTAGGTTTAATACTTCATTTGCAATTTCAGTTCCTATGCTTCCAGCGCCAAGTATTGTTCCAGTGGACATCCCAGGTACACTGGGAAAAGATTGCTTTGAAGTATCTACAATTACAAAAAGAAAACTAAGTTGGAGTTTATTAAATGTTAAAATATTTTCACTACACAGCAGGAAACAATTAACCCATCTCTTCTCAACCTTTTATAACCTATTATTTACATAATACAGATTCCTAACTTGTGTCACTAACAACTTAGAGAGAATTTTATAAATCTAATTTGATTTTCATTGTTCACTTATCTTTGCCTTTTACTAAGCTTGACCAATGAAACTATACATTTGATTTACAATCAGGATGGACCACTTTAAATCATGATTTAAATTGGCAATCATTTTACATTTGTATTTTTTAGTTATTTTCCTAAAGAAAGGTCAATTCTCATTAGTAACTATTAAAACACATTGATGTGCAAAAAAAATAGCATTTATATTTACTTTAGCACTTTTTTTCTTTGCACCAGGAAGATACAGTGTATCTATACAAGTTTATTTAAGCTATTATACAGTTTAATTTACATTTATTCAGATTCTTAATTTTTACATCTTCTATTTATGTTAGAAAATAGTGAACAAAGCACTTATCACACAAGTTTTTACTTGTAATTTGTGTCAAGCTCTGTGTGATGAAAATTAAAATTAAACTTTATTAGTTAAATGTGCTGGATACATAAGAAAGTTTTACAAAGTTTATCAGAACATGCTTGCATTTAAAACTGACTTGTTTAATAAACAATGGAAGTATTATCTGTAGTTAGTGAATTGAACACACTGTTTCTGGTCACCATGTTCTTCAAGACTGCAATTGAACTGAACTGGTTAAATAAACTGAAATTAAGAAAATATTATTTTTGCACTTGCACGAGACTCAAAAAAATGGCCATAATGGGTCAGTCCAATGCAGTGGTTCCCTAACTTGGTTTCCAGTTTGTTCTGCATAAGCTCCTGGCAGGCTGTGACACACTTTGTTCACCTGGAGTGTCCACAGCTACGGCCGCTTGCAGATCCCAGTGGCTGCGGTTCACCGTTCCCAGCCAATGGGAACTGCGGGAAGTGGTGGCCCAGCTCATGCCGGTGCAAGCTGTGAACGGCTGTACCTGCGGATGCTCCAGGTAAACAAGGTGTCTCCCAGCCTGCCAGTGGCTTACCCTGAACAAGCTGCAAATCAAGTTTGGGAACCACTGGTCCAATGGTATATCTAGCCCAGTATCCTCTCTGACAGCAGCTAATGTCAGATGCTTCAGAGGGAATGAACAAATCAGGGCAATTATTGAGTGATCCATCCCCTGTCATCCAGTCCCAGCTTGTGGCAGTCAGAGGCTACAGACACCCAGAGCATGGGGTTGCATCCCTGACCATCTTGGCTAACAGTCACTAATGGGCCTATCCTCCATGAACTTTTCTAATTCCTTTTTGAATCCAGTTATACTTTTGGCCTTCACAAAACCCATTGGCAACGAGTTCCACAGTTGACTGTGCATTGGTGAAGAAATACTTCTGTTTGTTTTAAACCTGTTGCCTATCAATTTCATTGGGTGATCCCTGGCTCTTGGAGTATGTGAAAGAGTAAATGCCACTTGTTTATTTACTTTCTCCATACCATTCATGATTTTACAGACCTCTATCATATCCCCCCTTATTCATCTCTTTTCCAAGCTGAAAAGTCCCTGTCTTTTTAATACCTCCGAATATGGAAGCTGCTCCATGCCTTCGATCATTTTTGTTGTCTCTCTCTCTCTCTTTTCCAATTCTAATATATCTTTTTGAGATGGGGTGACCAGAACTGCATGCAGTATTCAAGGTGTCGGCGTGCCATGGATTTATACAGTGGCATTATGATATTTAAGGTCTTATTACCTATCACTTTCCTAATGTTTTCTAACATTCTGTTAGCTTTTTTGAATGCTGCTGCACATTGAACAGATATTTTCAGAGAACTATCCACAATGACTCCAAGATCTCTTTGTTGAGTGGTAACAGCTAATTACCCTGTCCCACTGATTTATCATCCTTCCACCAAGTTTACGTATTGCCTATTATATCAATAACCTCATTTAATACCAGTCACTCAAGTTAACCCATATTAATATTCAGATTTCTAGCATTTATATACAAGCACTTATAAAATTTGTCACTTTTTAGCTTTCTGCCATTATGTGATGTAACTGAATGGGACTTTTTCATTTAACTATTTCTCTTCAGCTCCTACCTGTACTTTATCAACTTCTATCCTCTCCTCTTTACTAGGATATAGAGAATCCCTGTTAATAGATCCTCCCCAATTGAAGTTTCTGTCCGAACTGTGCGCTTCTCTGCACTGGTCTGTTTTCCTGCAGCCGTTTAGGTCAGGGGTGGTCAAACTATGGCTCATGAGCTGTTTTAAGCTGGTCCACAAGCCTCACCATGCGGCTCAGCCCTACTCTGGTGATCTGGCCAGGGAGCTGGGTCGGGGCCACACCACGCAGCTCGGCCCCACTCCGGCTGGGGTGCTGGGTAGGGGCTCTCACCACGCAGCTTGGCCCCACATCGGTGCTTCAGCCAGGGCACTGGGTCAGGGTCGTACCATGCTTTGAGGTGAGCACCACCCTGACAGGGCATTTTTGAGCCTCTCCCCATTCCCCAACCTGCTGCCCCAGCCCTGATCCCCCTCCCACACTCCCTCAATCCCAGCCCGGAGCACCTGCTTGCATCCCAAACCCCTCATCCCCAGCCCCATCCCAGAGCCTGCACTCACTCTCACATCCCAACCCCTATTTTATGAGCATTCGTGGCCTGTCATACAATTTCACCAGCCAAAAAGTTTTCCCACCCCACCTTAGGTGGTAGAGGAATTTACAAAATTTTTAATTTTACATGCTAGCAATCTGGTTCCATTTTGGTTTATGTGGAGCTTATATAGTAAGGATGCCAAATCTTTGCCAAAAGATTCCCCAGTTCCTAAAAAACCTAAACTCCTCCTCCCTACACCATCGTCTCATCTACGCATTAAGATCCTGTAGCTCTGCCTAACTGGCCCTGTGCGTGGAACTGCAAGGATGCTACCACGGATGTCCTGGACTTTTACAAAAGCGATCTAGCAGCCTACATTTGACCTTCAAGATCTCTCCTGTATCTTTCCCTGGTATCTGTGTGTACCATGACCACCAGCTCCTCTCCAGCACTGCACATAAGATTGTCTAGAAGTCTTGAGAGATCCACAACCTTTGCACGCAGAAGGCAATTCACCATGCCATTCTCCAGTCATTACTATTATTTGTTTCTTCCTAATAACTAGGATTCTATGTGAGCGGATACCATGACATCATCTGGAAGGAGGGTCCCAACTATGGGATGGTTTCCCTCCACTCCACTTGATGTTGTTCTTCGCTAAGACTTTCATCCTCCTCAACAGCACAGAGGCTGTCAGACTGGGGGTAGACTGTCCCAGAAAGTCTCATCTATGTACTTGTCTGTCTTCCTTAGCTCCCCCAGTTCAATTACTCTGGTCTCTGAGGGCCATGAGGTCCTTGCACTGAATGCACACATACATCTTCCACCCACAAGACAGGTAATCACACATGCTATATTCAGTACAATAAACAGGACAGCCCCCTTTCTGCGGCTGGACTTTTGCCTAAATTCTTTTTATTCCTAAGGCATTTTTTTGTTTTTGTTTCCTACTTCTGTCAAAAGCTGACTTAGCACTTCAACAAACTCTGGTGAATTGCCAGTGACTTCCTCCAGTTCAGTGATTTTACTTCCTTTAAACTTCGGCAGCAAATGCATTCAGCTTAATTTTTTTTAAATTTACATTATCTTCATAAATTATAGTAAATTTAGGCCTTAACATAAGTTCTCTTAATTTAAAATTTAATTTTAAATAGGTATTTTTTTAAAGCTACATTTAAATAAATATATGATTTTAACAAAAAACTGATTTTCATGTGTTTTTTAAAGCACTGATTTTTATCCATCCTGCTTACAATCAATTTAATATTTTTCTACATATGCACGCACAGTACTGCAGTTTACCAAACTGCCAAGGAAAGTTTACAAATTGTGATTTCTTTTAAAGCACCTTTTATTTACCTTGCAAGTTCTGTAACCCTAACTCTCCTTTTCCTTGAAAACACAAACATTTAACTGTAAATACTCATACTGTCTGTGCTTTGTTTCCTATCAAGAGTGCAAATAGCATAGGAACTTTTTTTTCCATTTTACTTTTTAAAAAAATCAATCTGTGTACAAAGCCTAGCTAAAAGAGGATGAGTGAAAAAGAAAAAGTCTGTGGTGAAATGACACAGCAACTAAGGAAGCAGATAGACAGCTGATTTTATTTACAGCATATAAACACCAAGATAAATTTATCAGTCTCATCCTACATTCCATAATTGGGTATATGTAAACAGCCCAACATTATAATACTAACTAATATTAAACAAATATTACCATGATTAAACTCAGAATGAACCATTCATCTTTTCTTTTAAACTTGGCTCTGTGGTAGCAGTGTATCACTCTGCCTAGCTGAAAACCCAGTTTTAGGAGAAAGTGAATAACGGAGACCAGGCATATAATCATGATACTTTGGATCACAAGAGGATGCAGCGAGCTACAAGAGCTAAAGATGATATGTTTCTCAAGTGATGCTCTGGAGTTAAAGCTTATTTTCCTCACACAACCCACTTGGATCAGATGGTCACAGGACTCAGATTATTCCAATACCATATACTAATCACTTATGGAACGATCTTATAAGAAATGTACACACTACAATGATAACATTTTGTGAACTAAAAACTGTACTTGCCTTCTGAGGACTGGGAACTACAGGGTAGTAAAGCTTCTTCTCCTGACTCATTGTGACCCCTTCAAATTCAATAGCATAGGAAAAAAAACAGTGACATTTAAAACACAATACACAGTATACTTAGTATTTGAATTAAAGCAGTACATGAAACAGAATAAAACATGTCACAATTCTGGGCACATGACAAAGTTATGTATGTTTGATCCTTTTGCACCAGAAAAACTGAATTCCTACTGCTAAATAGCAATGCTCTGTGTGTTATTGCTTTATGCCAGGACAGTCCCACTTTCTGTGGCATCTGGTGAAAGATTTAGCTCCACTATTTGCCAGCTTTGTTTAGGTTATATTTTACAACTAGTGAAGGAAGCTAGAGCAACAGAAAACACAAGGAATTAGACCATACTCCTCTATCATGAGGCAGCGAGGAATGTACTTCATACAAAACCTTCCAGGCACATGACACACCAGGATGGGCAATCCTAATGTGCAAGGGACAATGTTTGATCTGCACATTGGTGAATTACAGCTGCTTAGGCCCGTATCTGAGGAAAGTCACATAAATGCCTCCAAACACCTCAGGTGGATCTGTGCTCTCTTCTTCCCAGCTTAAGGAGTAGTAAATTCCATGCAAACTTCTACCAGGAAGGGCAGAGAACCAAGGTTCTTTTCTTGTCTCTCTCTATGGAAAAGCTACCTCTATATTCTCCAGTGTGTTTTGTGGTTGTGTGTGCATCTCCCTCATTCTCAGCCCCAGTTACCAAAGGAGTTAGGATAGTTCACCAAAACTGGCCCCATCTGAACTCCCTGGCTGAAAGAAGTGTTTTGGGGCACATATTCACTCTGTTGGACAGATAGCCATGGAGGAAATTCTCCCAACCTGCCGTTGAGATATCAGAGAATTACTACTTCTCCTGATATACATGGCTGGTCAGGCACTGGGGACTGGCAACAGATGGGTTGGACTGTCATCTTTCTTGGAGGAGGGTTATGTTCCCTTTGATATTCAATAGGTATCTGTGGCTGGAGAATCCAGTAAAGTTATGAAGCTGTTATGGTGTCCATACCCCTGTCAGATGAAGTGAAATTACTGGTAGTACACTTATGTACCTTTTTTACCTATTGAACTTTGCCAAACTGTTACCAGGCGAGCAACTGTCTATCATTCCTTACAGTACCATAAGACTTAAAGAGATAAGAACACAAACTAATTCACAGAAACTGAACAAACTCTTTGGGGTGGGAAAAGGAGTTTCGCCTAGTTGACTTTACAACTGTATAATTTTACACCGATGGAGAAATGAATGAACAAACAACTCAAGTAAAAAGTAAAGATAACTATGATCTTCTATTAAAACCCACATGGAAGCAAACAGAATTAAGGTTGCAAAATGTTTTGCTTCAATTTTAACATTGCATTTTCACTCATTTTTCTCATGTGTGAGAAAGTCCCTTTTAGAAAGATTTGGCAATTTAAAAATTGTACATAGGTCACAGAGTAGACAGTGTCAACTAGACAGAGGCCCCACGGTGCAGTATGGTAATAGCTACTGACTGGTGCCTCTTACCTAAGCCAATTTGCGTGTGCTAATCAAGTGCATAAGAATGAAACAGACACAAGGATGGATTTTAAAGTGGGAGGCAGAACTTAATAAAGTTTTAACTTTAATACTTTAAAACTTTACTTGGATCCAACACACTGCCTCTTGCTAAATAAGTATTCAGGTTTGGCTCCCTCTAGCCTACCTAATCCCTGGGATTTCGTCCACTTTTGAATTCGCTTATCTTTCCATTTTGAGGGGAAACACGGGTATACAGTCAACAAAGATTTAAGGCTGGGTGACATACACAGTCCCCGTCTCGTGCTGACTCAGGTGGTTAACTGGTGCTGTGCGACCAAATGCCCAACTGTTCCCATCTGCTCCTTCTCTACTGAAGAGACCAAGTATTCTTGAGGAAGGAGAGGACAGAGGGTGAGTAGTGGAGCACTCTCAGGGACACATCTCGAGGAACCCACGTTACTGCACACAGTGAGTAACTTTCTCTTCTTCTTTGAGTGCTGTCCCTGCGGGTGCTCCACTTCAGCTGACTTCAGAGCAGTACCTTCCAGTGGAAGGAGGGAGCTTTGGAGTTGAAGGAGTAAGAAAAGACAGTACAGCAAGCCCAAAGGAGGCCTTGGATGTTGCCTGTTGTCGTAATGCTGTGTGAAGGTATGGACCGAGGCCCAGGTTGCAGCACTACAGATGTCCGTGATGGGCACATTGTTAAGGAGAGCAACAGAGGACAAGAGGGCTCTGGTGGAATGTCTGCGAATCCCCACAGGGGGTAGCCAGTCACAATGATGTTAGCATAGTTTTATGCAATTGGAGATCCACTTGGAGAGCCTCTGTTTGGCTATGGCACTCTCTCTGGAGTGTTCAGTAATGGAGACGAATAGTCTGGGTGATTTACAAAATGGTCTTGTTCTGTCTATATAAAAAAGATCAATGCCAACCACATGTTGAGAGGATGAAATGTGGTGTGTTTTTTATCCTCATAAAGTTTAGGGTAGCATGTCAATAGGTAAATTGGTTTACTAAGGTGGAAGGTTGAGATGACTTTAGATGAAAACTTGGGGTGAGGTCTCTTTAATAAAGACAATGTATGGGGGTCTGCCATGAGAACACTCAACTCTCCTACATGTCTGGCAGATGTAGTGGCCAGTAGAAACACCACCTTCATGGAAAGGTGTAGGAGTGAGCATGTAGCCCTGGGTTCAAATGGGGAACCAGTGAGGACCCAAAGGACTAGGTTGAGGCCCCATGGTGTGGTAGGATAGCTCTGGGTAGATGTTGGTGAGCAAAGACAGAGTGCTGATCCACCTTGTCATGAAAAGTTGTAACAGCAGAGAAGCGAACTCATATTGAAACTCATTGAGAGACCTGATCTTTTAAGTTCTAAGACTGAGGAGGAGGAGGCTGAGAAGGATGTTACTTGTTTTTGCTGGCATCAAGCATCAAATCTCCGCCACTTGAGTATGTGCAGCAGGTAGTTGCTCTGTGACTATTCAATTATATGTTTTGTACATCTTCCAAGCAGGAAGCATCTCAGATCCTTGAGCCATGGAGGAGCCAACTCTAAGATGGAGTTGTTGCGGATTCAGATGCAAGGTGTGACCCGAGTCTTGGGACAGCAGATCAGGCAGAAGTGGGAGTGTGATTGGTCGACACACCACCATCCTGAGAAGGTAAGGATAAATGGTTTGTTGGGACTGTGCAGGGGCTATTAGAATTACTTTCACTCTCTCCAACCTGATCTTGTGGATCACGCAGTTCAGCAGGGGGATTGGAGGGAAGGCATATTGGAGGGGAGTGTTCCACTTGATGAGCAAGGCGTTGCCTTAGGAATGTATGTCAAGACCTGACCTGAAGCAAAACCAGGGGTATTTGGTATTTTGTGTGACTGCAAAGAGACCTATCTGTGGGACCACCCCCTGCTGAAATATGCTTTGGAGTATGTGGTTGTTTAGCTCCCACTTGTAGTCCTGAGAAAAGTGACCACTTAGAGTATCTGCCACGGTGTTCTGGCATTCAGGTAGGTATGAGGCTGAGATGTGGAAACTATGACTGATGCACCATTGCCAGTGTCTCATGGCATCCACAAATAGGGAGTGTGATTGTGCTCCCTGTTGTCTATGTAAAACATACAAGCTATGTTGTCCATAAGGATCTGAATGGCCTTGCTTTTGTTGATTGTTAAGAAGTGGGAGCAAACGTTGCAGAGAGCTTGTAGTTCTAACAGATTTATATGAAGAAGGGATTCTGCAGGAGACCAGTGACCCTGGATAGGATGTGTACACAAAGCATCTGTGATGAGGGTTAATGTTGGCAGCTTCTGAAGGAGGGGAATCCTCATGCAGATGTTGTCTGGGTGTGTCACCAGAGTAGAGTCTTATTTTGGCTAGCATTTGTTTAAGCTATGTTTGAGTGGGACATAATGTATACAGAGTCATCCTTTGGGGCAACGCATGTGTAATCTCACGTGACTGATGACAAAAGTCGTGGCAGCCATATGACAGAGAAGTTGTAGGCAAGTCCTTACAGATACCTGGTGACTGCTTCGTGTCGTAGCTATGAGATTGGTTAGAGCAAGGAAATGTTGCCGTGGTAGGAAGGCTATGGCCTCGGGAGAACTGAGATTGGTCCCAATTAACTCCAACTCTTGCACTAGCATTAGTGTGGACTTTTGTGCATTTGTTTGGTGGCCTAATCCCATGAATACGGTCTCCATCTGTTTGGCGGCTTCTAATGCCACTTTCCGTGTTGGTGCTTTCAGCAGGCAGTTATCCAAGTATGGGAATATCATGATTCCGTTTCTGTGGAGGTAGGCCACAACCATTGCTAGTACTTTAAAAAAAAACCCAAAGGACACTGTAGAGACTGAAAGGAAGAACCTTGTATTGGAAATGTTCTTTGCCCACAGTAAACCGGAGAAACCTCCAATGGGAAGGATGGATAGCTATATGAAAACACACATCTTGGAGGTCAAGGGCCAAGAACAAATTCCCTCATTCTAATGCTGGGATTATGGTGTCTAGTGTGACCATCTTGAATCATCGTGTCTTGACTAACTTGTTGAGTTGGCCTAGGTCAAGTATTGGTCTCCATCTGCCCGACTTCTTCATGCGAAAATAGTGAGAATAAAAGCCCCTCCCTCTGTGTTTTGTTGGAACAGATTCTACTGCTCCCAGATGTACGAGGTGGATTATCTCCTGACAAAGTAAAGGGTCATGAGATGGGTCCTTGAAGCGTGATGAAGAGGGAGAGTGAGTAGGGGGTTTAAAAGAAAGGGGATGGAGTAACCAGTTCCTACTATTTCTAGCACCCATTGGTCGGATGTGACGGTTTTTCAGATTGGATAAAATGGAAGCAGGCAGTCTCAAAATGGTCGGGAGATTGTAGATGTCTCCAGCACAGACAGACATGGGGCTCTTGGGTCCTCAAACGTATTGCTTTGATGTTGATGGCTGCGACACAGCTAAAGGAGGAGTAGGTTGTCATCTCCTTGATGGCCTCTGTTTGCGAACCTGTGATTCATACTGCTGATGTTGTGAATATGAAGTATGGCATCAACGTTGAGGAGCATAATAGCTCCTCTGTCTTTTCTTGGGTCTAGGCGTATAAATCCCCAGAGATCACAGTGTTGCTTGTGAATCTCTGAAGGAGTGAAAAGTCTCATCAGTCTTTTTGGCCAAGAGTTTGGGCCCTTCGAATGGTAAGTCTTTGACCATGGATTGTACTTCCTTAGAAGAGATGGAGCGATGAGGCCCTTTGCATCACCACTGCAGTTGCCACTGATCTTGCAGCTGTGTGTGCAGAATCCAGCGCAGCTTGAAGAGCTGTTCTGGAGATAAGCTGTCCCTCTGACACAAGTACTGTGAATTGTACTTTCTTGACTTCAGGAATAAAATCAATACATTCAGAAAACTTTGTGTCATTATTGTAATCGTATTTTGCCAGTGCGGCCTCGTAATTGGCTGTGTGGAGGTGTAGTGTAGCTGAAGAGTAAGTCTTGTGGCCAAAATGGTTGAGGCTTTTCCAGTGCTTTTCATGAGGTGTGATCTTGGGCTGTTGTCATTTGCCACATTCATGGACTGCGTCAACCACCAGTGAATTGGGTGTCAGATGGGAAAAGAGGAACTCTGTCCCCTTCGCTGGCACATAATATTTTTTGTCGGTCCTCTTGCATGTTGGAGGAGCAGTTGCAGGGGTTTGCCAAATGATCTTGACACATACCTTTATCACATTGTTCATAGGCAAAGCGATTTTGGACGAAGAGGAGGTGTTCAAGATGTCCACCAGAGAGATGTCCAGAGAACCAGCCACTCTTTTAAATAGGTTCTGGAATTGATTGAAATCATCCCCTATATTAGGGGGAGGCGGCATGACGATGTTGTCTGGGGAGGATGAGAGGTGGGTAGGTGGTGCCCCTTCTGGTATGGGAGTGATTCTTCTCTTTCCCTAGCCAGTTCCAAAGGTCTAGGCACCGAAGGTGCAGGCAATTGCTATTTTCTGTGTCCAGAAGTAGTGGGCAGTCCCTGTCATGTGGGGTAAGTTGCCCACGGGTTTCAGGATGCCCATTGCAGTGGGAGAGACATAGGTGGACCCCAGGGTTGGCCATACCACTGTAGATGTTTGGGATCAATGTAGTATGCTCCTTGAAAGGATCTTGATTTGGGTGGCTCATGGTGGGCATGAGATTGTGGGGGAGAATCTATTTGTCCCTCCTCGCTCTCCTCATCCTCACTTTAAAAAAGTGGACCAGAGCATGCTGGAGTGGCAATGAGACCCTGTGCCGAATGTGCTGGGATCATGTCAGTGCCGAGGAGGGAGAGTCAGCGTAGGTCTGATTAAAAGATACTTGTGCAATAGGAGCTTCTGTGGTGTCTGCATGATCTGCACCAGGGGCTGTGCTTGCAGTGGTGCCAGAAGCTGTGGCGCATATGTCGGCACTGTACGTTGAGGTGATGTGTACAAAGCGTGCATTGGGGTTCGAGGACTGAGCCGCGATCTGTACTGGTGCCACGTTGCTGTGTGTTGATTGTGGCTTTGGCTGAGTTGGTGCTGAAGCATGGGGTTTTGATTTCTCTTTAGCATCTGCATCCAGTCTGGCTCTTTTAGAGACTTTAGCTCTAGCAGTACTGGATGGTCCCGCTATCTCGGCTCTGGACACTGAAGATGCAGTTGGTGCCAATGCAGTTTGCCTGATTCCGGAACGGCACTTCTTGGTTGATTTCTGTGTTGGAGACATAGTTACCTGCTTTAAAGACAATTTTTAGTGGGTTCATAGAAGTCTGAATGGAGGAGGGACCCTTATCAGAAGCAGTGGTTGGCAAGGCTTGTCCACGGCAGGTCTGGGCTTCAGGGTCAGAAGCAGATCTGAGACACTTCTCCATGAGAAGGAGTTTGAGTTGCATATCTCTAGCTTTTCATGAAAGCTGGAGTAATAGAAATGAGATATTTAATTTTGCAAAGTGCCAGGTCATGCACTTGGGGACTAACAACAATAATTTTTGCTATCAGCTGGGGACTTATTAGTTAGAAGCAACAGAGGAGAAAGTCCTGGGTGTGCTGATTGATCACAGGAGGACTATGAGCTGCCAATGTGATGTGGCTGTGAAAAAGTAATCCTAGGATCATATTAGCACCAGGCAAGATATTTCCAGTAATGATTGAGAAATGTTGTTATCACTATACAAGGCACTGGTGAAACCTCATTGGGAATACTGTGCACATTTCTGGTCTCCCATGTTTAAGAAAGATGAATTGAAACTGTAACAGGTGCAGAAGGACTACTAGCATGATCAGAGGAATGGAAAACGTACCTTATGAGAGGAAACTCGAAGCGCTTGGCTTGGCTAACCAAAAGAAGTCTGAGGGGAGATATGTTTGCTCTCTATAAATATATCAGAGGGATAAATACCAGGCAAGGAGACGAATTATTTAAGTTAAGTGCCAGTACTGACACAAAAATAAATGGATATAAAATTGCCCATCAACATGTTTAGGGTTGAAGTTAGACAAAGGTTTCTAACCATCTGAGGAGTGGAGTTCTGGAACAGTTTTCCAATATGAGCAGTGGGGGCAAGAAAATTTAACTGGTTTGAAGGCTGAGCTCAATAAGTTCATGGAGATGATGATATGATTAGACTACCTACAATGGCATGTGGCCCATCTGTGCTGCTAGCAGCAAATATCGCTAGAAGCTGGAGATGGGACACTAAATAGTGAGGGTTCAGTGTTACTACAGAAAATTCTTTCCCAGGTGTCTGGCTGGTGGGTTTTGCTGACAGGTTTTCCTGACATGGTGAGGGCTAACTGATCACCATATTTGGTGTTGGGAAGGAATTTTCCCCAAGATCAGAGTGGCAGACACCCTGGGGGGTTTTCACCTTTCTCTGCAGCATGGGTCATGGGTCACTTGCAGATTTAAACTAGAGTAAAGGGTGGATTCCTTGTAACTTGAGGTCTTTAAATCATGATTTGAGGACTTCAGTATTTCAGCCAGAGTTTATGGGTTCATTACAGCAATAAGTGGCTGAGGTTCTGTGACCTGTGATGTGCAGGACATTAAAAAACTAGATGATCACAATGGTCTCCTCTGGCCTTATATCTATGATTCAACTAACTGCACAGAGTTTGTATTTTCTAGCCCTGTTTTTCTCATTAATCTTGTTTTAAATGAATAGCTTTATATTAATGATATTCTAATTAAGACAAAAAGTAGGATGCCGATTCACATCACCAGTTACTTACAACACTACAGTGTTGGTTGATACAATGTACTCCAGTTCTTTTGTCCATGGATTGATGAAACTAAACCACTGACTCTTCAATGTAATAAAAGTTCCATCTTTTGCTCTGAATTTGTAGGAATTTGTAAATATTTTTTCTTTACTCTGCAACACTAAATAAGAAAAAAAACCCATTAAACTCATCCTGATTTGTATATACAGGAGGACACAACCAACTTGAAAAATCTATTTTGATAACTCAGTTTTGGTAGCCACATAATCAATAAAACAATTTCAATTCAAGATAGTGTCAACAGTGTGCTTGGTACCTTCCAGATAAGCACAAAGACTGGATTCCAATCAAATTTCAAACTTAGCCATTTGATCAGACATGAAGCAGAGCCCATCATTTGGGCTCTTGCAAGCCAACAGTGGGAAGATTTGAGGCTTGGTGGTCCTTGAAATTAAATATTTAATTACATGACTACTATTTTCTATATAAGACTCCTGCTTCATTCAGTGCACGGGGTGGACAGAGATTGAGACAGAGGGTTAAGGGAAGAGAAAGAATATTCTCTTATGTTTAAAGGCACTGGACAGAACCCAGGAGAGAGTGCTTTACTACAGACATTATATGTGATACAAGGCAATACTTAATGAGGGCCTTATTTCTAACATTTTCTAACTCAAGTACTTGATTATTTTTTTTTTTAACATAGTGTTTGTATGTAATTTATATAAGGAGGGCCAGGCATTTCATACCTGTTTTGTGTTTATCAGCTAGATGACTGTGATCATCTTGATGGAAGTACTCATAACAAGAAGTTCCTAGAAGCTCTTGTGGCAGATATCCTAAAATTGCTGTTGCACTGTTTGGCAATAAGAAGAGAGGATTCACACATAATTAAAATACTTTATTCAGCATCTTATGCCAATATCATACAAAACAGAAAAAGAACTCTTGAAGGGGAAAACACATGTTTATTTTGTGTTTGAAAACAAAATTCCACTACAACAGGTACAAGTCTAAGCAAGTATAAGAAATAAATGACGGTTAAGCAGTAGATTATCTTGAATCCATTTGCAACAGAAACCAGATATTAACATTGTTATGTTAGCCAGTACCGTCAGACACAAAATAGTTCAAACCCATATTTCACAGAGAACATTTGTATTATGTACACATTTAAACATTTAGGATGTACTGCACTGTTAGTTCTGCAAGCTAGCTCACTATACAGAGAAGAGGCTGATTTAAATTATTTTAAATCCCACTGTTCAATGAATCTAAAAAAATTGGATATATTTTAAGTTATTGCTTTGAATTCTTCTAGTGAGAATGAAGCACTTAGCTTTATCTCAAAGAGCTACAAGTCAATATTACTTTAAATAATGGTGTTTAAACAGTTACTTTCATTCTATATTAACAGGCTTCGGTTTCACAGATGAAAGGCAGAACTGTCTAGATAAAGTACCATAAAGCAATCTTACTGTTCTTCTACTTAAAGTACTGAGCTACAAAAGAAGAAAAACTGACAACTGAGTCTATACCATAAAATGTTTGTTTTAAATAAACTAGCAACACATGGACAAACTCCCATTCTTATAAAATAATTTGTTGGCATATTTTAAATGTGCTGCATGAATTTTAACAAGATTAATAATCTTCTGGTTAAATGCTAACTGCTGACACTTATGCTTAGTTTTCTCAAATTAGAGTTTGAGATTTTTGATGAATTAGTTTAAAAGCATTGTGATGGGCTGTGCTCCCCACATTGACTCTGCAAGAGCTGAATTGGGCCAGGTGGATCTAATTACCTAATTCGCCTGCAAACGGGGGCACTTTAGAGGCTGGAAGCTGTGGCTCACCTGTGCCGGAACAGACAGGGTCTATAAAGCCAGGCAGCTGGAACAGACAGGGGCTGTTAGGAAATTGGGGGCTGCTGGGAAAGGCTGCAGGAAGGCAAGCAGCAATCACTCCCTGGGAGGAGGGTTTGCAGCTGGTACACCCACGGCAAGGAGGGAAACCAGAAACTGTAGGAAGAAGTCCAGAGACAGAGGAGTGAGGGTTGGGAGAGGAAAGCCCAAAACTGCTGGGTTGAGGGTCCCTGGACTGGAACCTGAAGTAGTGGGTGGGCCCAGGTTTTCTTATCAGCCACTGATGCCATGGCATAAACCAGACACGGCAATCAACTGGAAGACAACCTGGGTCACTGTGGGAGTGAGAGATTTGAAGGACTATACCTTGGAAGAAGGGGAAGGCTGAGTAACCTGCTCAGATGGCTGAGTCACAAAGATGCTGCTGCAGATCCTGGGACCAGAGAGGAGCTGCAGACTAGCAAGACAGACAGACACAGTGTGATGGTATGTGACCATGGGAAGGGGCGTCAGCGTCGAGAGCTAACCCCCAGAGTGACCATGAGGAGGCACCATACAAGCGGTGAGTGATGTACCTCTTGACAAGCATGATAACATTATGATGTGTGCTTTAATCTGGTCAATAAATTCTTTAGTGTAAGGTAATACATCATTTTTTTAATATGATGTCTTACATATCTGAGTACTGCTCAGTAAGTTTTGTTCTACGTAATAGAAAACGTTAGGCAACCTACACAAGAAGTCACTATCGGCTCTTTCTATAATAAAGAACAAAATGCTCACCGTAGGTCTACATAAACAAATTTTCCATCCATTGCAAAGCGTGTAACAAATTCTGTTGGTTTGACCTTTATCTCGCCACTCTTTTGAGGAACAATATAAGGATGCAATCTCCCAACTGCAACAAGACAGTTAAAGTTACTGCTGTCTTTTTCTGCATTATTCTCCTCTTCCACTCCCACCTCGATAGTAGGCCAGCCCTTCAGATAACCAGTACAATGGATTGTACGGTACTTTTTGTGCTCTAATTAAAAAAGAAGTGAAAAAGAGGAGTTAAATTCCCAAATGAAAATTAATTTTAAGTTCCTTTTCCAGCTGTTGTTTTGTGCCTCTACACAGGTCTGAGTCCTACTGAGCTGTAAATGTCATTGAATAGCATCTTAAATGTTCTCACATATAGGAAGAAAATTAAACCAGTTTAGTAATACATATTGCTTTCATTTACTGCAAATATTTTATACAGTTTATTTTATGGTGTGAATTACATTAAGCCAAAGAGACATTCTGTAACTTGAATATCAATCTTAAGCAAGGAGACTGAGATATGGCTATCGAAGTGTAATTGCTAAGACTAAGAAATTTTCAGTAAAATGTAAACTTAATTTCCGTTTCTTGAATTTATAGTATATACTGCAATTCATTCCAGTAGATTTCTCACCATTTAACTATGTAACATTCAGGTATCACTGCACTCACTGTGAGACGGATACAAGACTGCAGCTAAGAAGAGTACTATCATACTACACAAGAGGGAGCAGATGGGGATATTTTGCCCAAAGACATTGGGGCAAACCTTTATCATTCCAAAAAGTGCTATGGGATTGTTAGTGTCCATGCACTGCAGACAGGAACTCTGTTTTTTAGAGTCTTATACGAAGATGCTTTGCCCCAAAGTAAACTGCATGGAATTCAATTTATCCACCTTGAGAAAATGAAAGGCTGAGTCATTTCCATTGGTATTTCAAGATGGGTTCTGGGGCATATCTAGATGTTTAGTTCACTACATCATTGTTTTCTTAGATACTGATATATGCAGTTTAAAAATGAAATGCTGGCCCCTTTACAGACAATAAGAGTTTTGCCACTGACTTCAATATGGCCAGGATTTTACACTAAATGTTATGAGTCAGAGTAAATTAAAATAATTCCATGTTTAATATTAACAAAACCAGCTTTACATTTAAAATAAAAATGACAAATTTTGGAATGTTTGACAATTGTAGTAAGCCTTGCAAATATCTATATTAAATACAGAGTCTAAAACATAAGCTTTGTTTAAATAAAGCATCCAAGTACACAGAAAATATGACAAGTGTTTACTATCACTCATGGAAACCAAAAAGATCTATAAAAAAAGATGGTGTAAATCAGCCAAAAATTACACTAAAGAATTAAAGAGACAAGGTAGATAAAGTAATATATTTTATTGGACCAAGTTCTTTTGGTGAGACACAAGCTTTCAACCATGACCTGAAGAAGAAGTCTATGTGGCTTGAAAGCTTGCCTCTCTCATCAACAGAAACTAGTCCAATAAAAGTTACTACTTCATCCACCTTGTCTCTCTAATATCCAGGGGCTGACATGGTTACAATTACACTGCATATTAAAGAATTAACTTTAGTAGGCTTTAAAATAAAAGGAAAAATCATACCTGATACAGGCATGTCGCGTCTTACGCTGATTCAACTTATGCAATTTCCACTTTACGCGGTTCGCACAAACAAAAAAAGGAGAAAAAATATTTTTAACTTCCTGCAGGGGGCGCATTTTCGCCTCGCATTGAAGTTAATGGGGTTTCGGCTATACGCTGTTTCCGCTTTACGCGGTAACCGCAGAATGGAACCCTCGCGCAAAACACGACATGCCTGTATATAAATACCATAACAATGTATTTTTGGGAGAGGGAGAGGATATTTTTTTCCCTACCACTTAAGTTATTCTCTCCAAAACAGCAGATTTTGCAACCCTATTAATAGTTTACTCCTACACTTGGAACTGCGCCAGTTCCATTCAGTAATTTTCCTCAGGCTTCAAGATCCCACTAGAAGGTCATGTACACTCACATGCAGTGACTGAATCTTTTTTTCTTCCCTCTAGGGGGACAACTAAGACAGGCTTTTCTGAGATCATAAAAATTGGATCTTATCATATATATCTTATTCCCTACAATTATTCTATGACATCATTGCTACCTATTTAGATCCTGTAATAGACTCAGAACTTAAATATACCAAATTTAAAAAACAGAAATCCTCCAATCCAGTCACACTTTGAGATACCTTTCTTCTCTGAGTTGGGCAAGCATTTCTTTTCTTCCTTGACTGTGATCCTATTACACTTTATTCGACAGAAGAAGCAACGCCGAGCACCAGAATGCATTTGAGCTGATCCAGCTTGAAAATCCATATGTACTTGCAAGCCAGCTTGTAAAAGTTTAATAAGACAGTCAGAAAAAGATCTTTGGACTACAGAGAATTATTTGCATTTAAATCATTAATATATTCTCCCAATTGCCTTACTGCCTCCTATATTTTTGCATGTACAATTAACTACTGAAAACACATAAATGAATTAAATAAGTTGAACAAAACATGATTGTGAAAAGTGAAAGCTAACAAAATATTTTAATATACTTTTCAACGCTATGAAATTTAATTTAAAATTAAGATTTTAAAAACTTTCAATTTCTATTTGGTAGGGGGGAAGTTGCAAAGCTGCTCATAAAAAAACACTATAAAATAGTGATCAGCTGCACAGCACATAATGTTCTCCATACTAGCAAAATAAGACTTGGTTAAATTAGGATTGACACTTAGCATTTTCAGAGAAGACAGTGATTCTTGGTATTGAAGCATTTTATCCCATGCTCGACTACATCAGGTCTTTTGTATTGACAAGACCTATCAAATACAAGAAAAAAAGAGTAGTATGCCTGGTTAAAGAAAAATTCATACCAACTCTTGGTAAATGTCTAACAATGTAAACTTCAGTCATTCTTATTACCTAAAATGAATTCCTTTCTGTTGTAGCTTTCAACTTGTTTGTGTATTCTAAGCAGTACAAATGCATTCAAACATGTTTTGTTTGTACAAATCATATGAACATGTTTGCACATATATACATGCATGAATGCATTATTTGCCCTACATAATAACTGAACTTAAAAACAAATGAAGGCATTACATTAAAAATCTGAGTATATTTAAATAGATACCTACTTTTGGCATCTATAAGCTTTTCTCTTGGTGAGGCATCTGAAGATGATAGTTGCTCTTTCACTTTGGCAACATCTTTCGGATGCAAGTAGTCAAATAAACTTTGTCCAGTCAAGCTGGCCTAGTGAAAAAAAATGGTAATTTAAAAGCTGTGCATCATACACTCTATTCCGTATCTCCTCACCAAGGAGCTTTATGTTCAAGGCTGTTTCAGAAAAGGTCAGAATATCCAGATATCTGAATTATTCTGTCTAAATTGTAAAATTTATCCATTGAATTTGCTTTCAAACAGCAGCTTTGTTGATTTCTTAATTTTGTTTCAATATTTTAATTAAAAGCATATGGATACTATAGAAAGTAGTAAAAAACATGGCGGCAGAAATGCAATTAAAGTGGATTCCGGTTAATTGGGCCACTGGTTAATTGGGGCAGCCACTTAATTGGGACACATCGCAAAGAACAGAAACAAAATGTCACTTTCTATTTACTTCGGTTAATTGGGGCAGCCGCTTAATCAGGCCAAATTGTTCTGGTCCCGATGTGTCCCAATTAACCAGAATCCACTGTATATCTTAACCATTAAGTTAAATGGTGAAATTGGAAAATATTCATTCATATTGTTTTCCTATTTTTCAGTTTTTAATTTAAGGGGTGATGGTGTCTCTTACAGCTGGCTAGAGAAGGATAAGGGGGCAGACACCCTGGTTTAAACTCTAAAAATGCTATGAGGAAAAATGGAAAGTGGAGGGCGTTTAAAAGTAGATGTGGGTGGCACAAAGGGCTCAAAAAGCTTCTCATCAGCCACTGGGCAAGTTCAGTTCAGTTCACTTCAGACCAGAGATTTCCAAGTAAATAACCTGCATCTAAGTACAGGGAATAGCACGAAGTTGGTCTTCATTCTTTCCTCCTTCCCTGAACTAAAATGAGTCTAGATTGCTGCAGTACGGATGCCAGCCAAACAGATGTCAGTGCATGACTACTCAATCTTAAAACCTTTGAAACTAAGCAATTACTAAGTTGAATTTCAACTTTCTTGCACTGTTGAAATACTGGTTTTCTGAAGTTCAGAGAATCACTTCACCATCCAAAAGCCCAAATATCTGTCAATAAAAGGTGGAAATGAGGACATCTTCAAAATACATTTTGCTCCTGGGGTGGTATGTAAATCATTTCCTGAAGATCACAATTTAAAATTAGATGCCAGTAATTGGGTCAGGAATGTTCACTGTAGTTGCAGAATGCTTATAAGTTCAAAGTAACGAACCTATGGAGTAATTATGTTGAAGAAGAAGCTAAAGCAAAAAGATTTAAAGAAATCATGCACGAGGAATGGTATTTATAACGAAACCAAACATTATCTAGAAAATTATTTCATTTTAATAAAAATGACTTTATTATAAATACCTGATCATAATTAAGTATCTTGCAGACTGATTCAGAGACAAAAATAATTTTTCCTCTATCACATCCAACGACAAACAGGAATCCATCTGCAGCCTATAAATGTAAAAATTAGTCTTTATAAAAATCACACAATACAGATGAAAAACAGCTATATAGAATGAGTTTATTAGCTGATGTTGGAGATTATAATTGCACACCTCAATATTTTAGGTGAATTACAGTTTAGTAAATAAGAGAGACAAATTAAAATTATGGCAAATATCCAATCAGACCATGACACACAGAGCTTAAAAAAAATGGTTTCAGGAAAGCTTAACTGAGTTATTTTACAGATTCTTGCTAAAGGGTATTATTACATGCGATAGAATAGGCAAACTGTGGCAAATGAAAGTGTGATAAGAAAATATTATAAGTATAAACAGGTGCTTTCACAGAATAATTTCCACATCTTTCAATAATTGAAGTGTATACTTTGAAAACCAAATGAAGTATAGAAAATTTGCAGGCATATTAAATGGAAATGAAAGATTTTTTTTGTATAAGTGCACACATTAAATACAAGAAACATATTCACCTAGCACATTCATTATGCAGTTTTTATACAGATTTGATATTCGTGGGTACTGTTTGCATAACCTATTAACACATACAGTTTCCATGGCTGCTATAGAAAAATCCTGTGCATATAATTATGTTCGAATTTATAAACTGAGTTTTAGCAAGGCTCTCAAAGCATTGATTTGAAGGAAGAAATGTAAGGAAAAGCCCTTGGCAGTGAAATTAAGTTAAACTAGGTTTTAAAGAGGACATCACTTGATACATGGTTTCTTTTTACTTACCCTAAGGATTAACTGTCTCAGCTCACTATCCTGTAAAAATGAAGGCTTATATTGGACTTCTGCATAAGAACTGGTAGAACCTGGAAAATAGCAAATTATTTATAAATGTTAAAAAAGAAACAAAATTTAATCCTTTGTTTCCTTTATAAACAAAGCTGCATTTTAATCAAATGCACATGTAGAACATGCACACCGTGCTTTTAAGTAGTTTTCTGCTTTCTATACTGGAATGTACAAATTCACTTTTAAAAAAATAAGTAACTCATTAAATAGTCATATCTCAGGAATTCCAGGCCTATGCTAAAACCAATGTATTTGGGATAACACCCAGAACACAAGACCAGATGTTTGCAAAAAATGAAGAACCATGAGGAAAAAAACAAGTAAAAAGAAAACAATTTCTAGGTGGTGACTATTTTAATTAGATCTTAACCAGACTCAAAGTTATGACTTCAGTTCAAAATGAAAGAGGAGCTTTGTAAGTTATGCAAGAACCCATGCATGTTACTAATGTGGTGTGACTTCTCTCTCACTCTCTCAAAAAAAGAAGTTTGCATTGAAGTATATTACTAGGATATTAATTTATGGAAGATAAAAATACTCTGCCTTCATTGTTGAGATTTTTCTACACTACCTCTCCTGCAGAAAGAGCCTGGAGCTGCAACAGGCAACGTAAATGCAAAAAGGAGTTGGTACTCAGCAGCAGCAATTCAGGTAACCAGTGCAAAATTGTACAGCAGATTTAAGCCAGACCACATCCAATAGCATGGAACTGTCAAACAGCACAGGCCATGACAGCCTTACTCCTGAAAAAAGTGCCTGGATACCTTTAGCAAGTGTTCAGAATCTCTTGTTTTATGTCTCCTCAGAGATAGTACCTTTAACAGAACTTTCCCCCTAGAAGCCCTCTACTCTATCATCACTCTGCTCCAAACCCCAATGCATCTTCCCTTCCCCAAAGTGGATAATATTAAACAAACAAACCAAAAACAGCCAAAATAACTCTCAGTAACATCACTGATTTGATTCTGCATTGCTTCTGTGTAGAACCACTGTGTTTTTCATTTTAGAATCGATCATTCGGTACATATTTAAAGAATATCACCTATGTAAGGGAAGTGGTAGTTAGGAGAACTAAAGACACTTCTACCTACAAGCAAATGAGAAATTAAACATTTTTATAGTCCTAGCTTTGACAGATGTCTAACCTTATCTGAATCCTGCCCGCACCATCAAACATTACTTAACATATGAAAAATGATCCGCCATCCTTGTATATCCTGAGCTCTCTGCATGGCCTCTGTGTGTTAAGATCAGTAAGTTTTCCCCTCTCTGTACTGTTCGATGCAGCAATTCCTTCAGTCAGTCCCTTTTTGCCTCTTCCCCCAGCTTCCCAGTGGCATGCCTGCCATGGCAGATACTCTGGCGTCATTCTTAACATGTTTCAGATTATATTTCCATCTTTTCTGTATAACTTTAGAGACAAGGGGTTGTTAAACTCTCTATTGAATCTCAGCATTATAAACTCTTTCCATTTAACACCTAGTATTTGCTCCTGTGGCATTTGTTTTTGAAGGCATTTAGACATGTCTAAACCGTTGGTGGACGTCCAGTTTTCACATCCACACATTAGGTGGAAATAACATTTGAGTTGAAGATTAGCAGTTTGGTCTTTAACTTGTAGCTTTTTAATGACCAGATCTTTTTTCAGCTGTTGAATGCAGCTGCCTCTTTGCTAATTCATGACATTATTTCCTTCTGAATATCCCCTGGGATAAATATTTTGAAAACAGCAGGCCTGCATAACTTGCATCTAAGAATCCTAAAAGAGTTGGTTGAGAAGATCTCTAAATCACTATTCATTTTTAACAAATCATGATGACTAGAGGAGTGCTAACATTGTGCCCATGTTCAAAAAGGGTAAGAGGGATGACTTGGACAACTAGCTGGTTATCTTGACATCAATCCCAGGCAAAATAATGGAAAGGCGGATACAGGATTAAAGGATGTGAATATAATTAACACCAGTCAATGCAGCTGTACAGAAAATAAGTCTTGTCAAATAAACCTGATTTCATTTTTGATTACACAAACTTGGCTGATGCAGATGTAGATGTTGTTTAGACTTTTGTGAGGTATCTGACCTCACAATGTTCTGATTAAAAAACTAGCACTATACAATATCAGTACTACATGTTAAATGGAAGAACTGGCTAACTGACAGATCTCAAATTAGTAGTCATCAATGGGGACTCAGCATCGAATGGGCATGTTTCTAATGTGTTCTGCATGGATCAATTCTAGACCTGATGCTATTCAGTATTTTCATCAATGACCTAGAAGTAATTATAAAATCACTACTGATAAAAACTTACTTGACACAGACCACTGGAGTACCAAATAATGAGGAGGACAGGGTAATCATACAGAATGATCTGGATTCCTTGGTGATCTGGGCCCATTCAAACAAAACACTTTTCAATATAGCCAAAGGCTGTAGTCTAGTTGAGAATAAATGGAGGTAAATAGATTACTCCCTTGACATTTGGGGAATATAGAGTTTAAATTAGTTTACCAATTTACTGATGACCCAATTGAGAAATTAAGGCAGGCACACTTGTAACACTGTACTTGCCACAAGCGGATGTGCAGAAACAGCATGCACCCATTATACAATTCTTGGATGTATGAACAGGAGATTAGCAGTAGGACAGGGAGGTGAGTTTACCTCAGTATACGGCACTAGTGAGAATGATACTGAAACACTGTACTTCTGGTATCTTTAAAAAGAGATATGGAAAAATTGGAGACGGTAAAGAAAAATGCCACAATAATGATAGCAGGACTTATAGTGAGTGACTTTAAAGAGCACAATCTGTTTAGTTTATCAAAATGAAGACCAAGAGGTGACCGTACCGTAGAAAATATCAGCTAATAAAGGGCTCTTTAATCTAGCAGGAAAGGAATACCAAGAACCAACCAATTAAAGCCAGGCAGATTCAAATAACAAATAAGTCACATGCTTTACCTCCGTTATCTAGAGGAAGAATACTACTGCTTTGGAGAGGATGCATCATAGGCCAACAAAAAAACCTGATTCTCTTGAATAAGTCACAGGAACCAAAAGTTATGAGATTTTTATTGCAAAATGAGGAAATTCTGATGTAACTGAGAAGCTGACAATCTTTTTATCCTAATAAGAGCTTCAAAATCTAGAAGACAGGGTAAAAATAAAACTAGGAGCAGCTAAAAAGAATTTAAACAGAATTACTGTGCATGTATATATATGTTGTACCTTATAGATATAACTAATGTATCATTGACAACAAATGAAGTGCATGCAAGTGTTCAATATACAGGTAAAACTATGTCTGGGGAAGAAGTCTTAGATACATGGTAATACAAATAACCAACAAGAGTTATTTGAGAGTAAGTAAATGTAAAGAGCAGACATGTTGACTCAGATGACTTTTTGTTCCTAAACTTATGTTTCAGATGTAACTGCTTCTTTGCCACAGCTTTTCACTCTAGTCTTTGCTATCACGTAAACTTTACATTTCTTCCTAAATAACTAAATGTAAGAACAACCTCTAATATAAAGTGCAATTTCTTCAAAATTCAATCTTTTGGTAAATATATTTAGTGAACCTGAAAGTTGAATTTGCTAAAGTATAGATACAGAACAGCTAACAGTTACAGAACTGTAAAGAAATTCCATTGTGTAATTCCCATTAAAACAAGGAATTATAAGATCAATTTTTAACTTACCTTTTAATGACTTGAAATGCTGCACAGCCATTCGTAATACTGTAAGTTTATCTAATTTACGTCCCATAGGATTGCACTGAGGTATCATAGCAGATAATTCTTCTATCAAGTTATTCATTTTATCTCTTCTTCGTTTTTCTGTTTGACTATGAGCCTCCCTAAGAAGAAAAGTATTTTAAGGAAAGTTCAAAAAAACCATACATTTTTCACTACAACTTCCTCTGTGCTATATACATCAACTTTATCAAGGGGACAGATTGTATTGTGAGAAATAACATCATACCAAAAGAACTTATGTATAATGCACATATTTGACAGCTAATCTGTCACCTGATTTGCCTGAAATATGCAGAAGCTGCTCATGGAAAATGGTGTGATGTGAAATTTTGAAAATAAAACCAAAGTGGCATGAACTTGCTCAAAAGCGGCTGGAACACGAGAGAAATGGAGACTTTATGTGGTGTTTTGTCTCTGTTCGTTCCCATAATGCTGAATTTGATTTTACAGAAAACATTCCCCTCTATGCATACACCTGTGGCTGAACATTACTTTTAAGACTCTCTGGTTTTGCAGAAAAGTTAATTTTGACTTTTCTTCCAAAGCAACCAATTTTTTTAAAAAAATCTGGATTAGTTATCCCACAACAGTGTTGTTTCTCCTCTTTTCCTCTCTAAAATCTTTGCATTAGCTTCCATTCCATCCATCCCCAGACTAAAACTTTGTTCCTAACTCCAGGTAGTCATATAATCTGTTTCCCTTTGTCTTCTGCTGTATAGACACAGAGGAAGAGACTTAGCTCATAGTGTAACCATAGCTTTACAGTGGTACAGCTGCACTGCTGTAGTGCTGCTAGCGCAGGTACTCTAAGCTGATAGGAGAGGGCTCTCCTGTCAACTTCATTACTCCAGCCCCCAAAAGCCTTGCTAGCTATGTCAGCAGGAGAAGCTCTCCTGATGATGCAGCACTGTCCACTCCAGTGCTTAGGTCGGTGTAAGTTACATTGCTCAGGGAGTGGCTTATTCACATCTCTGAATGACATAACTTATACCGATGTAAACTGTACTGTGTATATAGCCTAACAGACAAACAGTTGGGGGAAGTTCCCAGCTCAGTCGTACAACACCTGGAGAACCCAATGAACAGAAAGTTTATTTCAACTGGGATAGACAGATTCAGGGGACTGGATGGTGGAGAATGAATTTCACAGCTGCTAATGAACAAAGTTCTATGATTTGCAGGCAGGAAAGGAGATTAAGTTCACAAACAGATTGCCCAATGAAGCTTCAGCAAAACAACAGTAGAGGAATATACTGCTGAACCAAGCCCTAAAATATTCTTCTTGTGAACTAATGCATAACTTTACCTTTTTTGATGAGTGAACAAAGTAATTCAAAACAAAATTAAGAACAAAATGAAAAATTAACAAAGGACAGGATTTTATGTATAAAATCTCACTAATCACTGGGACACCCACCGAGAATTTAATTTTGTGTTTAACAAGTAAACCAAACAGCAAGGATAGCACATCAATAAGGACTTGTTGATTTAGTTTGACAATTACTGTTTAGATTTAAATTATCAGATAATAGTTCCAAGTAAACATAAAAGGATGTTTACAGTATAATAAAAGATTTTGGTAATATGAGATCACATTACAGGACTCTGATATTAAATCTTTGCTGAGAAGAATGGAATGACTAGCATTTTTTGTTTGTCAATGCCGCAGTGTGCTCATTAGTGGATTAGAAACATTGGATTGTTAAATTACGAAGTTCTTCAACTCACAGAGTTAGATTCTCAAATTTACACCAGCTATCCCCAAGTTCAAACATGCCATGAATACATAATATTAACTAATATATAGCTAGTAAAAACACGAGGTTGAAATTTTCAAAGCCAATGATGGGATTTAGCTATACAACTTACACTGTAGTAAATGGAAAATTAAAACCCTAATCAACTTTGAAATTTCAACATAAGTTTAGAAAAAAGTTTAAGAAAATGTGAAACATTAAGTATTTGAAAACTTTAACAAAACTATGAATTATGATTTTAGATTTTGGTAGATTCAGTCCCAGTAACTGGTTGAAAAATGTACTTCTCAAAATTACTATACCTGAAATATTTAATTTTTACATGTTCTCCATCTTCACTCCTAGAAAAATAGAATACAGTTGTATATTATATATTTTTTAAAGTACATTCATTCAAAAAGATACATGAAATATGGCTTTATTAATGCACAAAGTTGTATAAGTCTGAATTCTTTAGGAACTGTTCCATTCCTAACCACCCCCTCCCAGAACTCCACCCTATATCTAAGCCCCTCTGCTCCTTGTCCCCTGATCGCCCTCTCCAGAGACCCCCTTGCCCTTCAACAGACCCCCAGGACTCCCAGGCCCAATCCAACCTCCTCCCCTGTTCTCCATCTCCTGATCACCCCTCCACCAGAACTTCCGCCCCATTCAACAGCCCCGTCCCCTGATCGCTCCCCCGGGACTCCCTGCCCCTTATCCAACCCCCTGGCCCTGGCCCGCTTACCACGCTGCTAGCAGCCTGGCCGGAGCCAGACACGCTGCATGGCTCTCCTGGAGGAGCATGCAGCCCCGCCTCGAGAGCGCGGCCCGCGTGGTGCACTGAGGCTCTGGGAGAGCAGGGAAGGTGGTTATTCATTTAGCTTGTTATGTTAGGTATCAGTTTCATTTTACCTATTATTTCTTTTTAACCAATCCTGACTTTTGTGCCTCATTATTTGTAATCACTTAAAACAGTAAGTTGATTAATTACAGAAAGATTTTATCTGAACCAGCGTGTGTTTGGAGTAAAGTGCCTAGAGCCCCCATCTGATATAACAGGGTTTGTGCAGATCACTTTCTATTAATGAAACGATGGACTTTATGAGCTTGTACTGCACAGAAGGAAAGAACTGGTCAATACAAAGATGCACATTTTTGGAGACAAGTCTGGGACTGGGAATTTGCTGGTGTCACTCTACAATATAATTCAAGAGTGGATGGCTAGAAGCACTCATTTCATTCAGCTTGGAGTGATTTTACATGCTAGAAGCTGTGTGTGAATAGGCCAAGAGTGAAATGCACCTCCAGTTGTACGGTTGAGAGAACATAGCTTTTCAACTAACCAGATTGTACTCTGGGAATGTCACCCTAACCTAAATCTCCTTTGCTGAATATCAGACCAATTAGTTCTTGTCTTACTTTCAGTGGACATAAAGGACAATGACTGGCCATTTCAAAACAGCACTTAAGATATTTGAAGACTGTTATCAGGTCCTCAACACAGTCTTTTCTTCGTACAAGTACATCTGCGCAGTTTTTTTAACCTATCATCATAGTTCAGATTTTCTAAACCTTTTATCATTTATGTTGCTCTCCTCTGGAATCTCGATGACAGATGTGGACAAATCGGAAAGTATTGGACACTGTATTCCAGCTGAGCCCTCGGGTAATGTGGGACAATTACCTCCTGTGTCTTACGTAAAACACTCCTGTTACTACCCCCCCAGAATATTACCCTTTCACAAAACTGCATCAAATCATTGGCTCATATTCAATTTTGATCAACTATAATCCAGTAGTACTTTTCTGTTGTACTAAAGCCCAGTCAGTTATTTCCCATTTTGTAGTTCTTCATTTAATTTTTATTTAAGTGTATTACTTTGAGCTTGTCTTTACTGAATTTTATATGGTTGATTCAGATCAATTCAGGATGCCCCCAGCATCCCTTTTTCTTCACTCCTCTCCCCAGGGCAATGCATGGGGCAAGAACTTCCCCAACTCTCAGGGGAGCCAAGCGGTCTCTCCCCAGCCATCCCTGGGATACAGCATATGGTGCCATGGCCCAGCTCCCTGGGATAAAAGACTTCTATTGCTAGCTAATATAGTTAATTTCTGTAGCGCAAGCTGTCATGCCGTGCTGAAACTTTAGGATTCAGACCTTGCTGGCAATGCATGATTTGGGCAGGCAGAAGAGGGTAGAAAGATGAGGGCAATTTTAAAACCAAGTTCTGTGGCATATCTTTTGCTTTTTTAAAAAGACATCTTCAAAATTACATATAATAAAAGTAAGTGAATTTTCTACATAAATCAATCACTTGAAATGTCAGACTTATTGTTGACATAGAACCTTAATTTTGTCTCCATGTGCTCAGGATAGTGTATGATCATGTTATTAAAAACTATTTTTTTAATAAGAACCTGCCTCATTAAGTGCAGTGGTCCAATGAATGATGGGAGAGAATTAAGGTTGCCTGGAAAATCCAAACTGGAATTTCCTGACTTTTAAATGCTTGATTTGGCAATCTAAATAAATATTTAATATATTTTTACACATAACTGATTAATTTCTGAGGCATGATGCATTTGAATTATAGTACACTGTACCAGAAATTTGGCTATATAAGTTGTCTAAACAAACTTTAGTCAATGAGGTCTGGTTGGCTCAGGGAATTCTCAATGACTAGATTCAGAGCACTTCAGAAACTCTAGATTCCTGGTTCAAATTAGTACACACAGTAATTATCTGTCTAGGGCTTGAAATGCATACTTTTTTTTGAGCTTGAAATTTCCCATGGAACATTGAGATCCTTTGCCATAAGTTCTGCAGGAGCTAAAGCTGTTAATTTCTAGAAATTGATTTGTTTGGACTACTTATTTAAAAATCTTTAGAGGTGCAGGGAATATCTGAACATATCATGTGACGGGGAAGTCAGATGTTTACATTCTGGACACACGTAGTTTGATGAGGTTCAGGAAAAGAAACTGCTTTCCCTGGTACAAATGCAGCATGGCGATTTTATTTTCATTTTATTAACATGATGATTCTCAAGCTGTAGTCTGTGGACCAAAAGACGTCTAGAGAGAGCTTGCTGGTCCTAGGTGCTGACTCTCTCCCTTCCTTCCAGCTGCTAAATAACATTCAAAACACACCTTAAGGTACAATACTTTCCTAAGATACAATATTTTCCCATGTATGCAGTCACTGTAGCTGCCCCAGGGATGTTATGTGCTTGTGGATAGGAGAGAAGCAGTCCATACGATAACCTCAGTATTACTGCATGCTCCACACTATGAAAAAGTTTGAAAATACCAGCATAAAAGTCTTTCTAGGTTGCACTTCTGTCTAGATGCTTATGTGCCTGCCTACCCACTTCATCATTACACCAGCATCATATTTTGCAGTTCTAGGTTTAAGAGCTAATTAGCCCATCAGCCAGACACTTTAAGTGACATTCTTATTTGTATTTGTAATAACCCTATGCTACAAGTTAGCGTGCCTTTACTGAAAAAAAGAGGACAGAAAAAAAGCTATGGTTTAAAATTCTAGCACCAAAAGGTATTCTACCAAGGTCTTGGACCAAAAATGCCATTATAGAAATCCACCTAAAATCAATTCCAGGGAGGCAGGACCCTGTCTATCTACCGTTCTTGATCTCCCAAGATTTCCAAAGAATGGACGTGCAATATTGTTGTCTCTTTAAAATAAATAAAACGTAATGGGAAATGGCACAAAAATGTTACGAAGTCAAGCAGGAACAGATGCTTGCCTCCAGCTGGTATTGTCTCATCATGATGTAGAGACAGAGTAGAAGCAGATCACTTACTGGTTATCAAAATCATTTTCTTTGCGCTTTTTTGTAAACTCAACTGAAAATGTGTTGGTCGAACAGGCAATGGCAGGGTTGGTTCCTGGATTCATAACGGTGGAGACTGCAGAGGCAACAGATTGGCTCCCTTCCATCACAAGATTATCTGCAAATGAAAATAAATGATAATAAAGCATAAGAGTATTATTCGCTCATTTTTATTTTGATCTTAAAAACAACTCTTCACCCAAAAGTACTTCATCCAGAGCTCTGCATGTCCTAATTTCACAATAGAAGTATTACAATATAAATTGTCAAATGAAGCAGCACTTCCCCCTTTACCCCTAATAAAACTTCAACTAACAACCATCATAAGAACCAATAATATTTAAAATGCATTCCCCATACGCACGATCCCTCCAGCTACAATCCCATCCTGTAATACCTCAGATTTCCAAAAAAATGCATGCTGATACAGATGAGCTTTCCTGAGTGAGCAGAAGATCAAAATATTGGGGCTTTTTCAAGCCAGGGACCAAGCACAAACAAAACCTTCTAAAGATACACATACAGCATATAAAAGCCACTCTAAATGACTAACACATTTCTACAGCTCTATACTTTAAAAAGCAGCTAGGCATCCTAAAAATATTTTGTACAAATAGAATAATTGAAATATATGACTGGTAGGGATCTTGAGAAGTGATGAAGTCCAGCTTCCTGCACTGAGGTACGACCACGTGAACCTAGACCATCCCTGACAGGTGTTTGTCCAATGTGTTTTTTAAAACCTGCAATGATGGGGATTCCACAACCTCCCTGGGAAGCCTAGTTCAGTGCTTAACTATCCTTATAGTTAGAACACTTTTCTTAACAGCTAATATAAATCTCCTTTGCTGCAAATTAATGCCATTACTTCTTATCCTGCCTTCAGTGGACATGGAAAACAATTGATCACAGTTCTCTTATAACAGCCCTTAACATATTTGAAGACTTATCAAGTCCCCACTCAGTCTTCTTTTGCAACTGAACTGCAACTAAAACTGCCATTTTCATAGGGAGAGAGATGTAATAATATGCACATTGCCATTGGTTTGAAAGGAAGGCCCATCAGTTCAGAAAGAACTAAGTTAAGATCTCACACTAAGATCCCACACTTATAGGTGGAAACATGGCATGCATCCGACGAAGTGGGTATTAGCCCACGAAAGCTTATGCTCTAATACTTTAGTTAGTCTTTAAGGTGCCACAGGACTCTGTCACTTCTAACCTAAACGAGCTTTCTTTTAGCAATCTGTCTTGTTTCAACCTGCCACTACAGGGTTTGACTCAAGATTAAGAAAAGGGGGAACTGAGGGTCAAGTTGTAGAACAGTGACAAATCAAAGAAAATACACCTAAATGGGAAGATCAGTAACTGGGCCATGCCATCACATCATATGGTTGCAGGACTAAATATTTTGATTAAACTTAAGTTAGCGATGAATGTTGTATTCATTATTCTTTTAATTATTCATTATATTCCTAAGCCTTTAAAGACAAAGATTTGTTTGCTTCATTCTGTGTGAACTTGCCCTCTGGACTCTTCAGTTCATTCTGCTTTGAAGTGATGCTTGAACATCAGAACTATGCAACCATCAGCCTTAGGTGAAAGAGTCTTGCTGATTGGTAAAGGCTGTTTTGAAAATGCTCGCTCTTATGCCCCTTCTTGTTGCAGGAATTGGCCTGAGTGTACTGACTTAAGGATAAAAAATCTGCTATTTGAATGAACTCTTTCCATACAAAACCATATGTAAATGTGGTATGAATGATTCCTTCAGATTGGTGTATCCTGCCAGATTGCCTAAGACAGCCTCATGAAATAACGTATGCTGCCATAAAAAAAAAAAAAGAGTCAACTCCTCTTCACTAGACTCAGCATACTTCTATTACTTTGCTCACTGATTTAAATGATCATTATAGTACAGCTGTCATTGATTCTTCACCGCACTGGCTATGTATAGAACAAGAGAATGATCCAACGTTGACAACTGGTTTTAAAAGCTATAGGCCCTGATCCTGCAAATTGTGCTGTGCAGATTACATGGATGCAGGAGTCAGAGTCCCGCTGACGTCAATGGAACTCCAGACACGCACCAGAGTTTGCCTTCATAGAGCAGCCTGCCTATTCTATACAGCTTCTAGGCATATTTAAGACTTCCTCCCTGAGCCTCCTCTCATGAAAATCTGATATCACCTACCTTATTCATCCATCATTTCTTAAAATAGGATGCAACCAAAATCTTGCTATGGTGGGTCTAGTGTCTGTAGTTCGTTATTCCATAATAGCAGTCTCAATTAAAAAAAACACTAACACTTAATTTCACATGACGCATATATTATATTGCATATATATATATATATATATATATATATATATATATATATATATATACACATACATACACACACAAATACACCACTCTTGGCTACACATAAACTATATTTGCACTGAAGCCTCTTGGGTTTAGTTCTATTTACTTCAGTTTAAGAAAGTGTTTTCTCATTATGTTTTAATGATGCTTTATTACAGAGTGTCTTTGCTGGGGAATTCTTTACAGATAAATAATATTAATTAGGGAAGTGTCATTGCAAATTGTGAATCCAACTCACACCTACCATTCTTTTTCGATATATTTTTCCACCTGTATTCTGCTGGAAAATATGTATAAGTTATAGAAAAAAGTATACATGTGAAATGGTTGAATGATTTTTTTATAAGTGTGTATTGGTAGAGAACCAAGGATGCTGTATTTTCACTGGAGATAAACATCTATATAACTGATTTTTTTAAAAAAAAAAAAAAAGTCAAAGGAATTTTTCTAAATTCCAATTTCAGGTTAAAAACTGTATGTCTGAGCAAAATTATGTCTACAGAATAAATGCAAACTAATTGAGAAGTATGAAAGACTTACCAAGGAGATTAAAAAAATCATTTTTTCATCATATACCTGGAGAAGGAAAACCCAAAAATATCAAGGGATTCAGAGACATGTCTAATGGACAAGAAGAGTTTTCTAGATATTTTTCCTCAAATAAAAAGGACAACGTAAGTCCTCAAAATTACTGAGAAATATTAGTATTAATTCATAGCATTTATCTTACAGAATTTCTCCACACTGAAGTACAAAATTTGATAACACTCAGCATCCAAGCAAAAATTTACCCTCTTAAGAAAATAGTACTCTTTATAACTTGATATAGTTTTGGCTTCCATATGCAACAGTGTCATTAATTTAAGTAATCATAAAACTGCAAATGTCACAAGGAAAGTTCCAGAACATTTTGCCCTCCAAAACTACCCATCTGGAGCATAAGTACGTATTGGGCATTACATGTCATTGTGATTCTTCTGATGTCCTCCAGAACTGCTTTGAACGCAGTTTAAAATTTAACATGTGCATCACTCTGCACAGCCACTATGCTAAAGTATAGCAAGTAGGTTAGGTCTGCAGTCACCTGTCCCCACTTACTCTTGCTAGTGACATGAATTAATAGGAATAATGCTAATAGCAAGAACTAGACAAAATATATTTGTGTTTCTACCTTGAATAGCAACTAATATGGATGGTCAAGAAAAGAGCTAATAGACTGTCAGCAAGCAACTGTAGCAGGCTTTGGGCACTTACAACAGAACACAATTTGTCAAGAATATCACAAATGCAACAAGGATATCAGTGATCACGAAGTGTTTCAAATCTTATCTTCACTTTGAAAAATTCTCAACTTAGAAGCAGTATTGGCATTTCTGAAGTATGTCAAATGTAAATGTAAAAACTTTTTTCTGAATTAAATCTTCCCAGAATATTTCATTCCCAGCATATATTTCAAAGAAAAATGACTATGGGGGAAAATTCATTAAACCTTACAATCCAAGGAGCATATGTGTGGAGCGCCTGTACTTTTCAGTCACATTTACACAGTAAATATAGATAGTGAAATCTACATAACAAACCTTTTAGAAAACACATTTGGGGGATTTATTATTGAAGGATACCATCCTTATGAAAGGGCAATGAGTAAACAAAAATCCGAGTGTATGAAAGATTAGATTGCTTTCGGTATAACACCTCCTTTCATCCAGTAATAAAGCAGGATAGAACAGTGCTACTAATCTAAATACTCTTTTGTACACAGACAGCCAACCTGTTTTTTAAATCACTTCCTCTTAAAGAAACAGAATAGAATTTAATGGCATGGCTGGTCATTTATAATGGTCCAGATTTTACTCTGAGTACCATAAGATCAAAAGTAGGATGTTTTTTCTTAAAATAAATTGATATCTGATGTATTGTGAAAACTAAACCTATTTTTTCCCTACCACCCACCTTTTCTTTTTCTTTTTCAATAAAAAAATTGCGGTATTAAGAATCATCTTTTGAAGGAGCTTACATAAAAAAAGATTATCGGGTGGCGTTAGGGTTTGTTAAGTGCCACCCAGTACCTCTAGAACTGGATCGCACAGAGATTACTGTTACCTGAATAAAAATAGTTAATACCAAGCAGATGTTAATTAGAAAGACTTTCAGTAAGGAACCAATATTGACTCTTGCCAGGTAGAGGATAGAGCTTACAGCTTTTGATTAAATTCTTCCCTTAAGAACTTTTACAATGACAAATAACTAAAAGCAGAAGAAACATCAGATAAAGAGCTCTAAAGCAACAGGACCAAAGCATAATTATTATTTTTCTAAAACTAGGCAAGTATAAGTACTTGGATAGCAGACATTTACATGGAGCAGATAAAAGTACTTCACAAAGCTGCAGCACCCGTCACTAAAGCATTTTGTAGCAAGATCCATTGGCCAGGTCAAGGAGTAGTCTACTCCAGCGGTTCTCAAAGTGGGGGTTGCAACCCCTCAGGGGGTCGCCGACCACCTCCCGAGGGATTGCGAGCCCCTGGGGCCGCCGAATTGATTACTTCCGGATTCGATGGCTTTTCGGCAGGCATGCCGAGCTATTTCAGGAGTGCTCAACATGTCCACCGAAAATAGCCGCCAAATGCGGAACTAATCAATTCGGCGGCTTTTCGGCAGATATATAAGGGTCTGGTATGCCGAAGAAGAAAGTGAAAAAGAGTCACAATTCTCAATAGTTTGAGAACCGCTGGTCTACTCTCTCCTTTCCAAGAGGCTTTGTTTGGGATACATTTAAATTACAGTAAAAAATCAGAGTTACAAACAGACCCGTCAACTACACACCTCACTTGGAACCAGAAGTACACAATCAGGCAGCAGCAGAGACAAAAAAAAAAAGGGGGGGGGGGGAATACAGTACATTACCATGTTATACATAAACTACTAAAGAAAATAAAGGGAAAGGAGCATTTTTCTTCTGCACTGTAAATTTTCAAAGCTGTATTAAAGTCAATGTTCTGTTGCAAACTTTTGAAAGAACCACCATAATGTTTTGATCAGAGTTATAAGCAACCTCCATTCCCAAGATATTTATACTCTGAGGTTCTACTGTAATACTTTTAGCTATGATAGGAAAATTTTTGTCAAAGCTTCATCATATTTTAAATTATCTCTTCACCATAGGTACTTATATGGCCTCCATGTCTCACAATCTTTATGTATTTATCCTCACTAAACCCCCATGAGTAGGAAGCACTGTTACAGATACAGAACTGAAGCACAGAGAGACTTGTCTGAGGTCCCACAGGTAGTCTGTGACAGAGCAGGGAATTGAACCTGCGTCTCCAGTCCCAGCCTACCACTCTAACCACCAGCCCATCCTTCTTCTCTACAAGTGGTTCTTTACACTGGGGGGGGGAGGGGGCAGTATGTTCAAAAGGACACCAATTACAGGATTTCAACTACAAAAAGTTGTTCAAAATGCTTAATTAATGCTTACAATTAAATACTTATATGTATAACCAAATCTCAGCTTTTTTTTTTTTAAAAAAAATTGTTTTAAACATCTGTCTCAAGGTCCTAAGTTCACTATAAGTTATAATATTTTAAATAAATTGAAACAAATACCACCCTAAATAATCATATCATAAACCTACCACATTTTTTTAAAAATTCCAAGTAAAGAAACACATAAAAACGCCAACATCTCCCTCCTCCTCCCCAGGCACATTTGCCAGTACAGAATGCTGCCAAATTCTCTATACAGCTACCGCAGTGGCTGCATTTCAATGGTAGGTAAATGATCTATATGTATATCTCCTATTTCTGATCTAACTTAAACTGGGCCAGAGTGATCTGGAACTGTGTTTATTTGTACACAGTAAGCACAATTTTGCTTTTTAAAAATATTGAAAGGCACAGAACGCAGATAAGAAGGTGGATGCAATATAGAAAAGCCAGAACAGCCATTTTCTCCCCAAGAAACATTACAACAGCAAAGACCATCAGAGCAATTCAAAAGTATCACAGAGAATACAGATTCTTGGTAAAATTGTAAACCATCGCATTAATGACTCCTCACTGAATGATTAGTTTTTAGTTAGGTGTAAATTATACCTAATTCAGGTTGCCTCCTAAAATATTAATGCACTTTAATTTCAAAATATCTATTTTAATTTTATTCAGTCTATTAGGAGGACAAAAAACACCAAAAGATCTTATGCACTTAATTACTGGGGGAGGAGGGGAGAGAAAAATAAGAAGCTAGCTTATAAGGATTTTGCAGAAAAACAGTTTTTGCACACACACTAGGACATACACACACTTATTTCCCCCTCCTCCTCCCCCAGTTTTAAAAAAAATTGTAATAACCTAGGTAATGGACTCATCTGGAGTGTAATAAATAACATAATTGTAATAAAGTGACATTTAAATTCTGCCTATAGCATTTTTCATATTCTACAGACAGGGAAACACACTGGAAATTTCTCACTTGTCTGCAACTACTCCCTCCTTTGTACAACTATGGATGTTACTAAAGCATTTCACTCTTATAATTTAGGAACAAAAAGGCATTTTCATGCTAATCCTCTTTTTGGGGGAGGTGGTAGAAAGGGAAATTACTCAGAACTCTTAACCCAGAGGTTAATTTTTGTTGGGGTATGCTCGAAGAATATTCTATCAGCAGTTTGAGTTATCAAAGCATAAAAATGGTGGGTTTTTCACGCATTAAGAAAACTATTCAGATATTTTTTATGCTCAGATTAATCCAGAATATTTTAGGAGCTCAAACCTGGCATATTCAGAGATTTCAGTAAAGAAAACAAGCTTTGACAAGTTTGAAAAAGTCTGAGTAAGAAATAAGTTAGAAATGAATGTAATGAAAGACTGGACAGTTCTTTACCAATGACATGGCCCAATCTTGTAAAACCGTATGAGTCACATTGATTTCAGGGTTTTCATATTGTGGCCCTGAACATGCGCAGAGTGCAGCACAGAGAGCTAGGCAACAACTCATATATAGACCTAAACACCCACAAACAGAAAATAATCACAGCTGGCTTAAATTTTCTAAAACAACAAATGATCATGGATGTCCAATTTAAGATTTGATTCAAGATGCCTAATTTGTCTTTTTAAGGCCATCCAAAACCAAAAGCACTCAAATCACTAGTTACTTTTGAAGGCTTAAGACAATCTGTTTATAAATCATTAGGCACATGCATATAGGACAAGTTAGACTATCCAAATAACTGTGCGCAATTTGATAGGTCATTTAAATTTTTTCTTTTTAATAAAAAGGATTAGTTTTCTAAAACGATTTTAATGAATCCTTACTGCTGAGATACATGCAAGAATGAGCAAATGACATCTGTTCAACATATATATGCATTATTACTCCACGAGGTGAAACAAGATATTACATAGTATTGTGTGGGGAGCCAAGTTACAGTTGCTATGACAGCTATCATTTTGAAGCTCCTAAATTGTGAGCACCAAAAAATTTCAGCGACAATGTTCCTTTAACAAGGGGGTGCGTGTGTGAGCAATATCCTTTATTCAGAGTTTTAAAATTTAACATAAAAAGATATTAGATCAGTCACACTGATGTTTAGCATTCAGATCACAGCAGTACATTTTAAAGCAGTAAAAAGCACAAACTTCTGATTTTGAACCTCACTCAGGTCCAGAGTGTTATGGTTGAGAACAAAGAAAATTTCATTCAAAGTTCTGTCAGTGTTTTAAAAAGATTCAATAACAAAAGTAGTAGATGTATATTGACCTAAGTTAATTTTTTTCACTTTTTGTTCTATAACACACACACAAAATCTACCATACAATGGAGAGAAAGTATCACCAATCTGACGGTGGAAATTGACAAGAGTAAGAAATATAAGTTACTATAAAATATGTGACCCTATGGTACAATATCCTTCCTATGGGTACTTCTCTACTGGGGTAGGGGGGAGAATGGAAGCTCTGCAAATCCAATGGTTTTTTTTGGGGGGGGGCTGTTTGATTTTTTGTTTGCTTCTATTTCCTCTTCTCTTTACAAAAGGCATACAGCGTGGATCAAATACATTTCCCCCTTTTGAACTGATTTTCATGGAAGCTTAACAATAAAAAATAAACCTTACATGCTATAAAAACAAATATCACTGTTTCACACCCATTTAAACAACCAAATGCTGACTAGCTTCCATAAACCAGGAGACAAATAGCCAGGAAAAAAAATATTGACCTATTTTTAGGCAATTAGAATGAACACACATAAACGAAAAACCAGACACCAAAAGGCTTAGTAGTAACTAAACAAACTACAAGTGATAGTTTGAGCAGGAATTCACTCTCTCTTCTGTGCCTCACAGCTGGATACAAAGCATCTGTTTCTTTCCTCAGATGGAAATCATGAAAGGGAGCAATATATACATTTTAAAGCAGTAAAAAGCACAAACTTCTTCTGATTTTGAACCTCACTCAGGTCCAGAGGGTTATGGTTGAGAACAAAGAACATCAAACCTAAGCATATTCACACACAACACCACACGTAAGATGAAGCAACAGAGTCCTGTGGCACCTTAAAGACTAGCAAAAGTATTGAAGCATAAGCTCTCATGGGCTAATACCCACTTCGTCGGATGCATGTGTGTATTAGCCCACGAAAGCTTATGCTTCAATACTTTTGTTAGTCTTTAAGGTGCCACAAGACTCTTTGTCGCTTCTATGGATCCAGACTAACACGGCTACCTCTCTGATTCTTCACACTTAAGATGATGGATTAAACTAGTATACATCAGAAATCTGATACCTAACAGACATATTACACATAAACTTTTGTATAAAGCAAGACCATATAGATTAAAAAGTGTGTATCAACCACTAAATAGAACAAAACCAGTGCATCACAGATCAGGGGGAAAAGGTATTTCGCCTAGTTCATCCAAGTGCAGACATATGCCTACAATAGTGATGATAAACTAGATCACTATGTGACTATTTAGCATAGGATCTGTGTGTGGGTGTACATGATGAATAACAAAACAGGATCCAACCCTGTAGATGCTTCCCCATTTAAGACTTCAGTAAGGCTGCATGGGCAAGTGAGCTGGCGGGAATCGTGACTGTGCTCGGAGCCAGGGAGTGGGTATTTAGCCCGGGATAAAAGTATGTGCATGAATATAATGCAAGGCTAATACGATACTATGAATTCAAGAAAAGTGGTGTGATATTGGGATAATGTACTGGGAATGTCAAACAACACAGACACCCAGGATAAAAGAAAGACACACTGCGTCGGTCTGTATTTATATTCCGCGATACAGAAATACACCCGGGGTACAACGCAGACACACAGAAACAAACCCAGGATCTCACACACACACACACACACAATGTGTGTATGTGTATATATATATATATATACACACACAGAAAAACACGCACACAAAGAGAGTGTGTGTGTGTGTGTGTAGACACACAACTGGGTACACACTCGGGATACAAAACTACACACGCACACTCGGGAACGCACCGCCCCCCGGGACCGACCCACTCACACAGGGACGAGGCAGGAGCTCGCCAGCCCCGCTCCCTCTCCCCGGCTCTCCCGCGCTCGCTGCGAACAGCCCCAGCCCTGACCTGCCGGCGCCGCTCTCTGCTGCTCCTCCTCGGCCCCCGCCTCCGCCATAGCGAGCGCCCCGCGCCGCGCTCCGCAGCGCCCCCGGCCCCAGCGGCATGGAGCGGACCGCGCGAGCCCGCCCGGCCGACGGTTGGCACGAGCCCCGCCGTGGACCCCTCCGAGCCCCGGCTCCAAGCACCGCCCCCTCCGCCGCGCGCTTCTCGCGAGATCTCCCGGCGGAGGGGTGGGGAGGTGCTGCAGGTGCAGGCTCGCGGGGCTCCGCGCCGCGCGACGGGGCAGGAGGTTCCAGGGGGGAGCGCCCTGCACAGAGCCGCCGGGGGGGGGGGCGTCGTCTCCCTCCCTCCGTCCCCACCCATCCTCGTGCCCTTTCTTCCTGCAACCCCCGTCCGCGGGCATCGCCCTCTGCCCCCGGCTGCCCGGGGGGGCGGTCGCAGCCTGTCGCTCCCAGGTCCAGCACCTGTAGCCCCGTAACGTCCAGGACCACAAAGCCTGACGCCCCCCGGGACATGATGGCATCAGGGCACGTGGTTACACCACGCTGCACTTGCGGGCCATGACAAGACCACCCTGTGGTCATTCAAAAATCATGAGGGAGGTGCCCCCCTGCACTTTATGCTAAACAATGACCTTTTAATGGGGGCAGGGGGGAAGAGTCTGATTTACGTTCTGTTTTTTTAAGCATATAACTGTTTTGCTCGAGGCACACGTTCAAGCTTTCCTCCACAAATATGAGGCCCAAAAACTTAACATACAAAAAGAAAAAAGTGAGATTCTCACATATTCACATGACTCCAGGAGCTGGAGCTTTGACACATACCAAATATTGTAAGACTTGCAATAAAGTCATAAGCACTTGGAAAATTGACACAAATGAGTTGGATACATCAAGTTTGGGAGAGAAATTTGGCTGGAAAAGACAGATTTCAGAAGTGGCAGAGGCAGAATATATCTGGGCCTGATTCAAATGCATGCTTTTGGGCAGCGAATGGTGACTAGGACTCAAGTCTGTTGCTGGCTTTGTGACCCTGGGCAAGTCACTACTGTTACTCTACCTCAGTTTTCCTAGCGGTAAAATGGTGATAATGACACTGTGTAAAGTGCTTCAAGATCTAAGGATGAAATGGACCTGGATCCTGTGAAGTAGTGAGCATCCTTAATACCCACTGAAATCACTGGGACTTGGGGAAATGCCACAGAATAGACTCTCACTCAAGCTTTTTTGGCAGTGCAACTTCCTACAAGGTTGCTTGCAATTCTACCTATTATTCACATAAGAGGTAATTTACAAGTGCCAGCCCAACTGGTGTCAATGACATGCCTTTCTCAGAAATATGACTGGAGTCTAAAGATTCATGTTCAAATCACACTCCCACACTCTTTCCTGGTATGGAGTTTTGCACTAAGTACTCAACACTGTTCACTGTTATGGTTTCACATGAACATTTTAAGGGCTAACTTAGAACAATGCTTCCTTAGCTCTTGTCTCCTAATGTCCCTACTCTACTTGCGCTACACTGATATCTTCATCATCTGGACCCACGGAAAAGAAGCGCTTGAGGAATTCCACCATGATTTCAACAATTTCCATCTCACAATCAACCTCAGCCTAGACCAGTTCACACAAGTGATCCACTTCCTGGACACTACAGTGATGATTAAATAACCACCACCCTATATCAGAAACCTACTGACCGCTATACTCACCTATATGTCTCCAGCTTTCATCCAGGATGCATTAGACGATCCATTGTCTACAGCCAAGCTCTAAGATACAACCGCATTTGCTCCAATCCCTCAGACAGAGACAAACACCTACAAGATCTCTATCAAGTGTTCTTAAAGCTACAATACCCACCTGCTGAAGTGAAGAAACAGATTGACAGAGCCAGAAGAGTACCCAGAAGTCACCTACTACAGGACAGGCCCAACAAAGAAAATAACAGAATGCAACTAGTCGTCACCTTCAGTCCCCAACTAAAACCTCTCCAGCGCCTCATCAGAGGTCTACGACCTATCCCAAAGGACGTTCCCTCACTCTCACAGATCTTGGGAGACAGGCCAGTCCTCGCTTACAGACAGTTTCCCAACCTGAAGCAAATACTCACCAGCAACCACATACCACACAACAAAAACACTAACCCAGGAACCTATCCTTGCAACAAAGCCCTTTGCCAACTCTGTCCACATATCTATTCAAGTGACACCATCATAGGACCTAGTCACATCAGCCATGCCATCAGGCACTTGTTCATCTGCATATCTACCAGTGTAATATACGCCATCATATGCCAGCAACACCTCTCTGCCATGTACATTGGCAAAACCGGACAGTCTACGCAAAAGAATAAATGGACACAAATCTGACATCAGGAATCATAACATTCAAAAATCTGTAGGAGAACACTTCAGTCTCTCTGGTCACTCAATAACAGATCTAAAAGTGGCAATTCTTCAACAACAAAAACTTCAAAAACAGATTCCATCAAGAAACTGCAGAACTGGAATTAATTTGCAAACTGGACACCATTCAATTAGGCTTGAATAAAGACTGGGAGTGGATGGGTCATTACACAAACTGAAAATTATTTCCCCATGCTAAGTTTTCCCCTACTGTTACTCACACCTTCTTGACAACTGTTTGAAATGGGCCATCCTGATTATCACTACACATTTTTTTCTCTCCTGCTGATAATAGCCCACCTTAATTGATTAGTCTTTTAGAGTTGGTATGGCAACCCCCATCTTTTCATGTACCTATATCAATCTATATTCCTACTGTATCCTCCTCTCTATGCATCTGATTAAGTGGATTTTAGCCCACTGAAAGCTTATGCCCAAATAAATTGGTTAGTCTCTAAGGTACCACAGGTACTCCTCGTTCTTTGTGTTGATAGAGATTAACACAGCTACCACTTCGAAACCAGTCTAGAAAAATATGTGATAACTTTCTTAGTGAAAATCACATGTTAGAGATGTCTAATTGTTTCCTTCTCTTCATTTCTGTTTGAATTCATGCTGGTCAGCCTTCCAATCACCTTAGTTGTGGAGAGTCTGAGACCTTTTGTTCCAACCACAGCAGGGAGGTGGAGAGAGAGTCTTTTTGCTACATTAGATGGAAAAGTAGCTATTACAGCTCCCTACATCATGTGTGCCTGGAGCTTTCATTGCGTAAACCCCTCATGGACTCTGTATTCTGTCAGGAAGTGAGAGCAGGGTTCCTTGGAAAACAGTTGGGTGAAAACTTTGGGTGCTAGACACGCCTTACAACTTAGGCCCTTTAAGGCCCAAACTTCCAAACGCTCATATGCTTAACTGTATACAGAATTGGACCCTAAGCAGTCAAACCAAGTTGTAAGTGGTGAAGATGGCCTTGTATGGGCCCCAGTCCTAGGATGAGTTGTGCATATTATGTCAGTATCTGCTGTGTAGATTCATAAAATATTTTACCGTGTCCAGTAACAAACACATTTCACATTTATAAACTCTGGCCAGTACCATTTAACATTTTTAAAATTAACCTTATTTATCTTATTAATTGTAAAGACTTATCAGTCTTTTACAAATGAGTTTTGATTCATGCAAAATGCCAGCATCAAGGTGGTGTTCCAACTGCTAGATTCACATTAACATTATGAAGTTTTCCATAGAAATATTGTCTTTCCACAACTTCAGCCTTATATGAAAGAATTATTGAGCACATGGCAACTAATATAATGATTATACTTTCATGCAACTATCATCTACCACCAATTCATTCTGTGTGTTAAAGCTGAAACAAAAATGTAAGCAATTGCCAATCAATTTATTGTGTTCTTAGCTAGGTCTTTGCCCTTTAAAAATAAAAATGTCAATAAATGATTCCCTCAGACCATTTAAAATCTGTTCTTTTGGACAGATCCTCTCAATTATTATTATTTTTCATTTGTATTGCAGTAGCACATAGATGCACCAAGTGAAATTGGGACCCATTGTAGTAGGTGTTGTAAATACACATAGTAACTGAAGAAACCATAGAAATGTAGGACTGGAAGAGACCTCACAAGGCCATCTGATACATCTCCCTGTGCTGAGGCAGTCCTTATTCTGAAAAGTTTACAAGCTAAGGCCTTGTCTACACTATGGAACTATGTGACTTGCTTTCCCCTGTCCTGAACTGCTAGAATACCAAGATGCGATCAGCCCTCACAGTTCAAAAGCGAGTGTCGATAACCCTCTGGAAGCTTGCCATGCCAGACAGCTACCGGTCAGTCGGCAATCAGTTTGGAGTGGGTAAATCTACAGTGAGAGCTGCAGTGATGCAAGTTGCAACGCAATCATTGAACTGATGCTGTCAAGGGTAGTGACTCTGGGAAATGTGCAGGCCATAGTGGATGGCTTTGCAGCAATGGGGTTCCCTACCTATGGTGGGGCTATAGACAGAACGCATATCCCTATCCTGGCACCGGATCACCAGCACTGCGAGTACATAAACCACAAAGGGTACTTTTCCATGGTCCTGCAAGCGTTGGTTGATCACAGGGGATGTTTCACCAACATCGATGTGGGTTGGCTGGGCAGGGTCCATGACGCTCATGTCTTTAAGAACTCTAGCCTTTTTAAATAGCTGCAGGAAGGGACTTTCTTCCCAGACCAAAAAATTACTTTTGGGGATGTTGCAATGCCATTTGTTATCCTTGGGGACCCAGCCTACCCATTAATGCCCTGCCTCATGAAGCCATACACAGGTGCCCTGGATAGCAGTAAGGAGCTGTTCAACTACATGCTGAGCAAATGCAGAATGGTGGTAGAGCGTGCGTTTAGGCGTCTCAAAGGACACCGGCACAGCTTACTGACCCGTTCAGATCTCAGTGCCAGAAATATTCCCATTGTTATTGCAGCTTACTGCTATTGCAGCTTATTGCTCCACAATCTCTGTGAGAGCAGGGGAGAGACGTTTATGGCACGGTGGGAGGTTTAGGCAGACCGCCAGGCCACTGATCACTGCTCTACAGCCAAAATGCTTCTGAAATAAACGTAGTCAAACTTTACTAATTCTGGGTCACTGAGAACGAAAATGATGCTTAAAATTGTTGATTGGCTCTAGTTTTCAAGATATGCTATTGGGTCAGTTTATACGACCCTTGACATGGGAATGGCGGAGGATAAGTGAGTTATAAAGGGAAGGGATCTCAATTTAAACCAGAAATAACTAAAATACATCTTTGACTGGATCTATGAATAAATCTATGACTGGGTTTGGACAGTACTTGCATTTTAGGCAAAACAATGAATGATGCAATCTGAAGCTGGTATTGCGTCATACATGATATGAATTGCATCATGTTATTCCTAGAAGTCATGGATGATGCAATCATAACGAAGCTTACATCACTCTGCTGAACAAATTGCCTTATATCAGCTCTAGAAATCATACAGTGTCGTGCTCTCTTATTTGTCAGTGTTTGATTTTGCAAAGGGACACATTTCTGTTTAGCCAAAGTGAGCAGAGATGCCTCGTGCTTGTGTGAACAGTGCAGATAACTTCTGCTATGTTTGTGGTGAAGTGACTTTTGCATCACAGAAACGCAGTATAACCACTATGGTTAAGAAAGCCTATCACCTTTCTTTTGGCTGGAAAATTGGAGATCAGGACAAGAGGTGGGCCCCACACATATGCTGCAACACTTGTGCAACAAATCTTCGCCAGTGGTTGAGCAGGAAAAGGAAATCTATGCCTTTTGCAGTGCCAATGATTTGGAGACAGCCAACAGATCATAGCAGCAATTGTTACTTCTGCATGGTGCCTCCAGTTGGGAAAGGTGTGTCAAAGAAAAAAAAGTGGACTGTGCATTATCCAAACCTTCCATCAGCTATAAGCCCAATACCCCACGGAGAAGGCCTGCCGGTTCCTGATGCACCAGAATCATTCTCACTTGAGTCAGATGAGGAAGAGGAAGAGGATGAAACTTCTGGTCCTGAACCATCAGTGTCACAGGACCCACATTTTCTCCCATCCTCCTTCTCTGAACCACACCTCATAACACAAGATGAACTGAATAACCTTGTCAGGGATTTGGAACTACCCAAGAGTAAGGCAGAGCTGTTGGGTTCCAGACTATAGCAGTGGAATCTCCTGGCAGGTGATGTTAGGGTTTCCATGTTACATGACCGTCAAAAGGATCTTGTCCCATTCTTCTTCATGGAAGGTGATCTTCTAGCCTGCAACAACATCGATGGTGTGATGGCAGCCCTCAACATCGTTCACGATCCAAATGAGTGGAGACTCTTCATTGATTCATCGAAGACGAGTCTTAAAGCTTTTTTGCTGTATAATGGCAATGTTTTGCCATCAATTCCAGCTGGTCGTGCAGTCCATATGAAGGAAACCTATGACAACATGAAACAACTTTTGAGGTGCATAAACTATGACCAACATCAGTGGCAGCTTTGTGGTGATTTGAAGGTTGTTGCTCTCTTGCTTGGTCTGCAGACTGGATACACAAAGTACTGCTGTTTTCTCTGCGAATGGGATAGTCGTGCAAGAGATTCTCACTACATCAAGAAAGATTGGCCACTCCGATAGTCATTGGAGCCTGGGAGGAAAAGTGTTCAGCATCCACCACTTGTTGAATCAAGGAAGATTTTGTTACCACCCTTACACATCAAGCTGGGTCTGATGAAAAACTTTGTCAAGGCCATTGACAAAACACAAGCAGCTTTCAAGTACCTCTGTGGAAAATTTCAAAGGTTAAGTGAAGCTAAGATAAAGGACGGTGTCTTTGTTGGTCCTCAGATTTATGAACTTCTTCGAGATGATGCATTTGACCATGCACTGCGTGGCAAGGAAAAGACGGCATGGAAAGCCTTCCAGTCAGTGGCAATACATTTTCTCGGAAACAACAAGGCAGACAACTACAGGTTGTTGGTGGAAAACCTCCTCAAGGCATACAAATGCCTTGGTTGCAACATGTCACTAAAGATACATTTTTTGCACTCTCATCTAGATATTTTTCCACCGAACTGCGGAGCAGTGAGCGACGAGCACAGCGAGCGATTTCACCAGGATGTTGCAACAATGGAGAAACGCTATGATGGCAAATTGAGCTCATCAATGCTTGCAGACTATTGCTGGACAGTGACAAGAAATGCTCCATTTAATGAATACAAGAGACAAGCCAAGAAGCGCCAAGTAGACACTGAATAGGACTAAACTATGTACATAATAGTTTTTTGCCTTTTGTTTCATAATACATTTTATTTATATAACCCTTTTGCTGATTTTTAAAGTGTTACATAAACAGGACAGGTGAAATATTATCATGTAAAGCAACCATAAACACATGAAAAGACCTAGGTTTACAATTTATGATTAAAACTCTACTATCTACACAATATACATAGACATAAAATGTAAAAACTTAAATATCTTAGAAACAGTAGCCAATCAGTTGTTTTAATTATCATATTTGAATTCAGCACATCAAAATACATAATAAATATCACATTTTATCTCTGAAGCAGATGACTTCTAAAAAATTGTATACCAGTGTTATGTGCAGCCAGACAGCAAGGCTGTTAGAAGGGTACCCTCTGACGTGGCATGCATCAGAGAAACCTTGACAACTAGTTTCATGGCAGGACAGGCTACAGCATGAGACTTCAGTTTGTTCCCACTTGTGCTGTTTGTTTATGCATCCTGAAAACCAACTCCCTTGCTCAGGCTAATGGTTTAAACTTTTTTTTATTTCTATGTGTCCTTTTCCTTTCTCTTGCGCCCCTGCACTGAACTTTCAGCCAGCCGCCCTCCCACATTCCCTCATCGCTTGCTGAGCAATAATAAAGTCATTGTTGTTTGAAAACCATGCATTCTTTATTAACAGGGTCACAGAAATGAAGGGATTGCTGCAAATGTAGCACTGGAGGGAGTGGGTGAGAGGGTAAGCGCCAGGTGGGGTGGTGGGTGAGGGGAGAGCAAGAACACACAACAAGTCATAACTTTGGGAGTGCCACCTTTCTGGTGCTTGGGCGATCCTCTGGGGTGAAGAGGCCCTGTCACTCCTCCCCACTCCCGTGCATTCTTCAGAGTGCAGGCAATGAGGCTAGGGAACTTAGGGAGGAGGGAACATGGTTACAGAGGGGCTGCAGTGGTGATCTTTGCTCCAGCTGCCTTTCCTGCAGCTCCACCAGAGACTGGAGCATGTCGGTTTGCTCCGCCAGAAGACGGAGCAGTGCTTCCTGCCTTCTCTCCTCTCTCTCGTCCCTCCGTTGTTCCCTTTCATCCCTTCTCTGCTCCCGCTCGTCCCTTCTTTCCTCACGCTCAGTTACCGCTTTCCGGCAGTCCAGCATTGACTGTCTCCAAGCCCTAAGCACTGCTATTTCTGTGCAAGAGGACTGCATGAACTCCGCGAACATCTCATCCCATGTGCGTTTTTTTTCGCCATCTTATCTGTGCAAGCCTGTGGGATGTGGATGAGAGGGGGAGGCTGGAAACAGTTTCAGCTGTCAGACGAAAAAAGGGAGAATGGTATTTTAAAAAAAACAGAAAATAAAGAAGTTCTCTGTGATGAGAGTTGCACTTCATCCCCCAGTGCCTGGCTGGTATCGGGGAAGATCCCTCCTAGCCAGACGATTACAGCACGGCATCTGTGCTCCACTCCCCCATCGCGGTCAGAGAACGCATGGGCAAACAATCCCAGATGCTGCTGGCCATCCAGATTCAAACCTCCCTTCCACCAAAAAAGCTTGGGGAACTGCTGGGAGGATTTCTTTTAAGATACAGACACTCTTGCACCCCAAATCCTCAGGGCACAGTAATCATTAAAAAACAATAGCTTGTCAAGCGGGCACTCCATTGACCAAGGGACACTCACCAGGGTTGCCTTGTAGGCCTTCCCCATCCGGGAAACCTTCTTGGGAGGGTTGGGAGGTTACCAGCTCCAGGGTGATGAACAGCTCCTGGCTTTCGGGGAGATAGGTGTCTCCGCTTGCCTGTTCCATGGACTCCTCACTGTCATAGTCCTCCTCCACCTCATCTTCCTCGTCCAGCATATCCTCTGCCATGCTGACAATCACCCCATTGGTGGAGTCCACAGACACGTGTGGGGTAGTTGTGGTGCACCCCTGCCCTAAAATGGCATGCAGCTCACTGTATAAGCGGAATGTCTTGGGCGACCCGGAGTATCCGTTGGCTTCTTTGGTTTTCTGATAGGCTTGCCTCAACTCCTTAATTTTAACACGGCACTGTTGTGCCCTCTCACCATCAGGTCCTTGGAGACTTTGGCATATGTATTGGCGTTTCTTTTTTTGGATCGCAGTTCTCCCAGCACAGATTCATCTCCCCATATGGAGGTCAGATCCAGCACCTCCCTAGCGGTCCAGGCTGGGGCCCTTTTTCGATTCTGGGACTGCATGGTCTCCTCTGCCGGTGGGCTCTGCATGGTGAGCTGTTCAGGAGATCTTGCCACACTGGCCAAAGAGGAAGTCAGATTCAAAAGTTCCCGTGGCTCTTCCCATCTAACTGCCCAGTATATTTGCATTCAGAGCGCTGTCCAGAGCGGTCACACTGGAGCACTCTGGGATAGCTCCCAGAGGCCGGTAATATCGAATTGTGTCCTCACTAACGCTAGTTCGACCCAGAAATGTCGATTTAAACGATACTCCCTTTGTCAGGCTGGATTTTGGAAATCGATTTAAAGACCCTTTTAGGTCGACCTAAATGGCATCATAGTGAGGACGACAAAGTGGAAGAATCGATTTAACATGGATAAATTCGACTTTACAGCATAGTGTCGACTAGGCCTAAGTGAACAAGACTAGCTAAACATGAGAGAAAGAAGGCATGGATAGCTGAGGCAGAGCGATTAAGTGAGTTGTCAAATGTCATACAAGAAGTCTGGTATTATTCCTGGTTTTTCCAATCTCAGTCCAGTCATCACTGTACCTCAGCTGCTTGCAGGTATGTATATAGGGCTTTCGGAACTGAAATTACTGTGATTAGTGTACCTTCAAGGTCTGGAACATTCCGAGCCGGCAGAGTTTCAAACAGTGAACAATCAGTGGTAGCTGGAGCTGGCTGGAAACAAAATCCAAAATGAAGTGGGGCTGGATATTGTTTATAAATAAGGACCCATTGTTATGATTATTATTTTATTTTTCTTGCTATCATTGCCCAAATACAAAGCCATGGTATTTAAACAGAGCATGATTGGCTTATTAGGATCTGGAGATGTAACAAAGGAAAAAACAACATTACATTTAAAATACAGGGGGAAATATTCCACTGCCTAGAATCACAAAGTGAAAAGGGAAATGTGAAAAACAGAAAAGGTGTATTTACTTCCAACTAAAGCAAGACACATTACTTATATAAGTACTCTATCAGTTGACTGTTAACCCTCCAGAAGCTGAGGATACACATTTGTGTGTGTGCATGCTATTGTTTAGCTGGTACACTGGAAAATGAAAGCATGGCAAGGATTCAGACAAAAGCAGTACTTAAACTTGCTACTGCAGAAATAAATGAGCGAAGAGATTTCTCTGAAAAGGCCATTTGCTTCAAAGGATAGCCTTAATAGAGGACTGGTAGGCTTAGGGCGGTCTCTGTCATTTTATAAGCAACTCACAGCTGGTGGCAGTTCTGGTGGTTAAGTCTTTCCTTTCTATTTGTGCAGTCACAATCAAGAGACTACACCTGGCTCTCTTGAAAGGCAACTTTCTACATTAAAGAAAATTACACAGCCCTACAAAGGGCTCTCATTGTAGTTTTGCAGCTGATCCTGGAAGGCCGTGTCACATGCGGACACATGAAGATAGCAAATACAGACATAGCTGTTTTCTATGTAACTAAGAGTAGCCCTTTGGTACCCTGAGAAGCCCACTCTCTGAAACAGAATTCTTGTCCCCTCTGCCTGTTTCCATATAATCCTTTTTAACAACCTTTTAAGAAAACAGTTTTGAAAATTTGGTGTGAAATGCCACTTCCTAAGTTTTACTTTGGAATCTTGGGCTGCCAGTGCCTCATATTCCACCATGACTATTGCTTGTTTGCTCATCTTCACTGCTACAATAATTTGCTCTTTCATCATATCTTTCATCTCTGACTAGCAAAATACTTTGACAGCATTAATGAAATCATCCTGTAAGTATTAATTTAGCCATCTGTAAAATGAATACAATGATTGAATGAATGATTTCCCTGGATCTATGCACAAAGCTCACCCCACCCTCCAGATCAGGGACACCAGAATAAGGTGTGCATTAACGGTTTGGCTACACTGGCACTTTATAGTGCAATAAAGCCACCAGGAGCGCTCTACTTTACTACCCGTCCACACTGGCAAGTCTTGTAGAGCGCTCTGAGTCTGCGGCTGGAGCGCTCCTGGTACTCTACCTCCCCACGAGGAATAACATTTGTTGCGCTTTCGCTCGAGTGCTGTAGCACCAGTGTGGACAGCTAATGCACTCCGACTGGCTTCCGGAAATGCCCCACAATGTCTGTTCTAGCCACTCTGGTCATCCCTTTTGAACTCTGGTCACCTGAGGACAGGGCAGCAACCACCAGACCCATCCTTTTAAATTCCTTGGGAATTTTGAAAATCCCCTTCCTGTTTGCTCATGGAGTGCTCTCAGAGCATCTTTCCATGTGACCATGCCTCCACACGCCAGGCAATCCCCAATATGGAGCAATGGCGAGGGGCTGGACTTCATCAGTGTTTGGGGGGAGGAAATGTGCAGCTCCAGCCGCGCTCCAGCCGTAGGAATTACGATACCTTTGGGCAGACATCAAGGACCATAACGGAACGCGGCCATGACCAGGACACGGTGCAGTGTTGGGTTAAAGTAAAGGAACTGCGGAATGCCTATCCCAAAGCCAGTGAGGCAAACGGCTGCTCCACTGCTGCCCCTACAGCCTGCAAATTCTACAAAGAGTTGGAGGTGATCCCACCTCCAGTGATTTGAGCATTGGCCTGCTAAACCCAGGGCTGTGAGTTCAATCCTTGAGGGGGCCATTTAGGGATATGGGAAAAATCTTCTAATCATTTGTCATTTCAGTTTGGTTGTCCTACAAGAAAGCATGGTTGTCCCCATTTTCAGAGTAAATTTTCTGTAAATTAAAATGAAATATTGTTTCTGCTGTGAATGGCTAATTTGGCATTTCTCTACACTGCTTTTTCTGTGAGCTCAATTGTTGAAATGTGGGTAAAGGTTGACAAAATGCTACAATAAGCTGTAACAATGAATGGGAGACAAAGACTGAATCAGTTCAAACAAAAAAGCCTATTGATATAACTGAAGGAGTGTGAAGCATCTCCAACCGACTTCAACTAGCTTTCTCCCCCCCACAATAAAAATAAAAGTTATTAGCATAATACCATCCAAGAGATTGTCAGACGGAGGGTCAGGGAGAGTTAGAGGAGCAGAGGCGTTTCTCATGGAGGAAAAAAGGGATATTGTTAAAATGAAAGCCTACTTAATATTTTACATTTCAAATGCTTTAACTATTTTCCCTCTTTTTCGGTATCTTTACTATAAAGTTTACAAGACTTTTCATGGTGTGCTTGCATGGGACTAAGCAGACCGAGGTTTCTGTATGCCAAAACCCCAGACCTTGTTTAGTGTTGTACAGTGACAGGGTCCTATTAAAATTGTTGAATGTCTCGGCTCATTTATTCCACTGAAATAAACACAAGCAGTGTATTGGTTTGTGATTCTGGAAAATACATTTTTATAAATGTTAATCTCAGTATAGATATTGATGCTTAATTACATATAATAAAGCCAGTGCATACAAAGCCATATAAAAATACTAGTGAGAGTGTCTGTGTGACGGGGTCTGCTTACACCGCACTAGACTACACAGTTAGGCCCATATTATGGGCAGCAGAAATCCTGCCTCTTCGGCGGGACTGGGCATGCTCCAAATGCTCTACTAGTATAAAGGAAGGAAGCCCAGCTCATTCTGGGCTGGCAGCCGCAGGGGAAGGACCTGTCTGGGAAGCTCCTGCAGAAGACCAGCCACAGCCCTTGACTGCGCCAGGAATGCAAGCTTCCCTGGGCCGGATTGAACTCCAGCGACTGGAGGAGCCAGAGAGGATGGCCAGCCTAGTTGTCCAAGGAGACACCAAAAGATCATGGGAGATCCCAACAAAGAGACCGGTAGGAAGTGACCCAGGGAGTGTGATGGAGCGGTACCTCCTGCCTGGGGAAACTCAGCATGTTTCGGTAGGATCCTCCCACCCCGCTGAGTCAGTGGCAGGGTGCAATGCCACTGTTAGGGCCCTGGAGGAGTTGGGTAGGCCTGGTGGATGCCCCACCTTTGATAGATTCTGGCCATTGAACCACGCTGCCCTGCACTAACGGCTGCTCTGTGGCCTCTGGCCATTGGGCTGCATGGCCCTGGCCATAGATACGTGAACCTTCACAGTCTGACAGTCACATTCAAAATTGTTTGTTTCATATAATGGGTACAAAGGCCCTGATTCAAGAAAGCATCAATAAGACTGAAGCACATGCTTGACATTCAGCACGTTTACACAGTTTTGAAGATGGGTCGATGTAAGCACGTACTTAAATGTTTTCATAAATTGGAACCAAAATGAATCCCTGTGGCAAAGCTACATTGGTATATCTGTATAAATGACTGATCCTAAATCAGTAGAGTTTGGAATATTGGAACAAGTCCCAAAGGTGCATGGGTTGAGCAGCAGTCAGCCAATCAATTGATCAAATGAGTGTAGTTTGGCTGTAGAACAGGATGCATAAAGTTATTAAGGAAGGTAAGGTGTTTAATGGACTAGGATTTATTAGAGATATAATATGTCACATTGATCTAGAACTCAGTATGCTTCTAAAATACAGGCACCACAAAGTCTCATGAGCACTGAAAATTAAAAGCTAATTATGATCAGATGATAAAATTAGATGAGATTGGGAGAATACGGACACCAACCATCTGTGTTAACAGTATGGTCATCGGAATAAAACGCAACAAGGTAAGTATTTGTAACAGACCCAAAAGATCTGAACAAGGGCATCAAATACAAGCGCTACTTCCATAAGAGCTGTCAGTGGGGTAAAGTCTGTAATTCAAAATGTAAGAGTCTTTTCAATTTTGAATACACACCAAAAACTGAGTCATTAGACAAAATGTTTAATGTATATTATCTGCATTTTTTTTTTGTTAAATGGTGCAACAGCAGCCACCATAGTGTGTGTATACTAACCATTGGCATGCAATAGGGATTGTGACAAAGCTCTGTCCTTATCTTCATGGATCCTGTGTTTCCTGGTGGATTTTTACTAGCCTTAGCGGCTCACTGTGACCCTCCACAGAGCCCTCCTCTCTCTGGAGACAAGGTCACAGCCTACTGAGCCATTTTCATCCCAAGCCAGTGAGGAGAAGCTATCCTTCCTGGCACAGTCTCTATTGCCTCCCAATCTCAGAGACTAATTAGGGGAGCCCAGGCTCGCCCTCTACTCCGGGCTCCAGCCCAGGGACCCTAATAGTATCAGCTAAGATGGCTGACCTTTTATCCACAAAACACACTACAATTCCCTGGGCTACTTCCCCACAGCAGTCCCTGCTTCTTCAAACTCCACTTCACCCTTACCTCAGGGCCTCCTTCCTTGCATATGATATGTTGTCCACCACTCAGTCTCACCAACAGCACCACTTCCTTCCACAGCTCCTGACACCCACAACCACCTGACTAACTGGGAGGTTTTTATCTGGTTTCAGCCAGTCCCTGATTGGCTTCAGGTGTCCCAATCAGGCTAGCTGTTTCTACTCCTTTCTAGAAGGTTCTTAATTGGCCTGGAGTAGCCTTTGTTTGGCTATCCAGGGAACAGGGACCTGCACATCCTGAGACTAATATACCTGCCTTCTAGCACTGTTCTATATCCTTCTGGTCTGACTCCGTCACAGGATATACTTTTTTGTAACTCTAACTTGTCATGTGACTTAGGCCAAAGAATAAACTCAGTCTCTTAACAGTACTCCTGTGTGTCATGCTCATTTTATTACTATTATAACCTTTTATTGTGTAAACCTCCCCCTTGCTTGATGAACATTTTGTAATGTAACCAATGTGGATTTTTTTTAAGTAAAATATTCTCACTGCTAAAGTACTGTGTAACTGTCCCATCTTTCCTAGATCAAGCAAAAATGAATCACAGAAAATGCCCACTTATTACTGCTTTTCAGCTGGTGGAATTAAATAAATCTCACAGCTCTTAGCTCTCATTTCAATGTGAAAATTTCTTATACAACAAGCATAGGATTAATAGTACTTACTCACCTGTAATGGACTTTGAGAAATACAGAAGTGCAATGTACATTATTCCTTCATCATTTGTATAACTGGATTAGGAGAAGTCTTCTAGAAGATTTACTGAGGTAATATATTTTGTATTTTGAATAACATGGGTAAGATTTTTCAAAGCTACTTAAGGGATGCCCAATTCTTTTAAAATGAAAGGGCTCAGGCCATCAAAATCCCTAAATTCTGTTTGAAAATCCCAATTTAGAATTGTTTATTTAGTTTCCAGATTATAATTCAATTAAATATTTTACACTTGGACACCTTCAAAAACAGTGAAATGAATAAGTAAAATAACCAAGCTTAGCAATATCTTGGGGGGGGGGGGGGAGGAAATAGCTCTTTAAACATTTTTGTTTGATTCTTCCCCAATTCTTGCCCCCAAACCAAGATTTAAAAAGTTTAATAACTGACCACAAGACCCAAATTATGAATGGCTAGTCTCAGGTACAGTTTTAAACATTACTTTTATTTCCTTTTGCCCAGGTCTCCTTTGAGTAATAGTAATCTACTTTTTCAGCACATCTAAAGAAGCACCATAAAGTCCCAGCCCCATTGAAGTCAGTGGTAAAATTCTGAAGCCTAGATTCACAGAAGTACTTAGGCACCTAAACCCCAGACTTAATCTGGCTTTAGGCACCTAGGAATTTAGGCTCCACTGCAATTCACAAAACTACAGCGGAACCCTACAGGAGCCTAAACTCACTTGGTACCTGTTTTTGCACTAAAAAGTTTCCTAGATACCCAAGTTTCTGCTTCTGAACATGGCACTATTGTCTCCTTCTAGGCATCCAGGCACCTCCGGCCCAGAGCAACTCACAAACCAAGAGAAGAGAGGCATTCAGCTCCTTGTGTTACATTTGGGGCCCGATCTGGTAGGCCCCTTTGGCTTAGTGAAGTACTATATTTTGTACATGGGGTAAAACAGCTAATATTTTCAAAGATGCAGAAAACAGCCAGGCGCAAGGAATGAGGAGTAGGTGTTCCCTCAATTTTTAGTCCACTGGTTAGGGTACTCGCCCAGATATGGGAGACCCCTCCAGTCCTAGTCCCCCTGCCACTTGAGGGAGAGTTACTGGAGAGAGGTGGGGAAAAGCATGTGAATGGCTCTGTAGCCTTGTGGTTACAGCACTCGCACTTAATGCAGGAGACCCAGGATCCAGTCCCTCTGCTCCACTGGCTCTAGTCTATTTTCAACAGGAGACCGAGGAGAGCCACACATCAGACTATCCCATAGCCCAGTGAGGGCACTCACCTGAGAGGTGGCAGATCCCTATTAAAAACCCTTCTGCCCCTCAGGTGCAGGGGGACTTGAATCAGGGGTGTCTCTAACCACTGGGCTAACCGTTTAGAGGGAGGGCCCCCCACCCCACCCACCAGCTTCTTGCAGAAGAAACTAACTCCAAAGAGAAGCTCCTGGTTGAGTATTGCAAGCAAAGCTAGGCTGATTAATGCAAAATATAGGGCAGCCTTGGGAGACTCTGAGCACTTCTAACTCTGACTGAAGTCAATGGGAGCTGAGGGTTCTCAGCACTTTGCAGAAGTGGGTCCATGTGTGTGCAAGATATCTAGTTAGGGAATGTTTGGTACAGGTCTTAAATAGTCTCAGCGAATAATTTTCTAAAAACATGAAAAGAATCTTTGGAAATGAAAAGAACACTTTAAAAAAAGGGGAAAGGAATAAATGAGAAAGCAAGATGCAGCCAAAACAAAAAAACCCACCCTGATAGTTTAGAATAGTCTGAATAATCTAAAAATGTTTTTACATGCATGATTATTCTTTGCAGGAACTAAATCTCTCAATAATATAACTTTAAATAAAAAAAAGAGGATGATTGCACACATACTATTGTTACTGTCTCTCCCCAACTCAATTCTTTATCTCATCCACATATATCGTCTTTTCGCTTGTAAGCTCTATTATATTTTTGTATTGGCCCTACCACAATGGGGCACAACTTAGCTCAAGTGTTTGGGTACTACAGCAATATAAATGTTAAACAAACAATCACCATCACCCTTGGTCTTCTGCTTTTCAAAATCTGGCAATAGGGAGTTGTTAAAATGATATTTTGTTGTCTGATGTGTTGCAATAGCTATATTGTGAATTGACTTGCAATAAAAGAGTATGTTTGCAGTGTTGGTCTCTCTAAGATTCTGGGACAAGGTAAAGGAGGTAATACTTTTTATTGGCCAATCTTCTGTTGATGGAAGGGACAAGCTTTTGAGCTTCATGACCTGAAGAAGAGTTCTGTGAAGCTGAGAAACTTGTCCTTCCACCCACAAAAGCTGGCCCAGTAAAAAATATTACAGCACACGTAATCATTTGCAATAGCTGCCACAGAGATATGCACCTGGGGAAGGGAGATAGTCCTTTCCATAACATATAGATGGGATAAACTCTCCACGAGAGACTCAATTTACTAAAATGTGGTCCACACAGGAAAAGATTTGGGAAACTATAACAAACAGTAATAACTATTTTTAAACATATGGTTGGTGTCTATATAAGGACTGCAACAGCAGCATGGTTAATTGTTTTGACAGAAGGCAACTGTAGCTTTGACCGGTATATGATGAAATTCAATATGGGTATAGCCAACACCAAAAGCCTTCAAATGTCTCAGAAGTCCTCTGTTTCGCTTTCCAAATGCATAAACGACAATGATGTTATGAACTGGGTTAAAAAAAAAAGCAACTTTACAAAAGAATGGTACGTTTATTTTCAAATGCTGTAAAAAGCCTCATATAAATCTTTTATAATGTTTCTATTTAACTTTCCCCACCACAACTAATGCAACAGTCCAGGAAAAAAAATATAGCAGTTGCCATTTAGACACAGAGAATGAGCTTTTGTAATATGAACAACATTAAAAGGACAAGGTACAGTATGTTACAATGCTTGTAATTATCCCACACCGTATGCAATGACTTAGGTTTTTAATAATTGACCTATAAAAATAAAAAATTTACCTACCTTGTCAGCAAGGCAAATCAACAGTGCAAATGCAATCTCAACAATATTCAATTCTGAATGCTGGCAACATTACTTTGTATTTTTCACCTCTACTCTCACACACAAAATAATCCCCCTGACCATCATTTACTGCCAGTACCTCAGTTCATTAACCCATGCTGATTTGAGATGGACCCAAGTCCAAAAATTCAGCTGTATTTCAATCCAAACTTCCTCCTCAGTTTGGGGGTAGTCAGACACAGGATTTTGGTTCATGCTCCTGCTGTTTCTCCTGCTGGAATAGGTTAACTCCCCAGAAAACACCTTTTATGAATTGTATACCCCATTCCACATTGAACAGAAGTTAACAAAACATAGGCATGGAAATCAAAACTTCACATGCTTGCAATCATCAAGCCATTTCAGGATCTTTGGTACTCTGAGAATAAGAAAGAAAATGGCACAATGACAAACACTGTCAAAAGAAAAAATTAACAAGCAAAAAGATATGTTGCACTCTTGTTTTTGGAAAGCCAATGTAGATAAACCTTCTGTTGTCTTTAGATCATTTGTGTCACAGTTTTGCCTTTAAAAAGAATTCCTACTACCGTTCTAAAAGCAGTATTCTAATATTTTCTTTAATTTGACTTGCTGATTAGATTAAAATAATGCCTTTTCAGAAAATAAAGAAATTCAACTATCATAAAGGAGATTATTATGCTAAATATACTGCAGTAAGTCTCCCTAACAGTGTAACTCCTATGTGAGCATTCATTTGCTTAACCATCAGCAGTTTTATATGCAAATTATCTTTAGTGTTATGACTAGGAGGGTGTAGCTTTTTCCCTGGTGATAAACCAATTAATATGTACAGACAAGTCAGTGTAGTAGATAGCTTTAAGTTAAATGTATATACTTCTCCCCTCCCTCTACACTCAAATAACCAGTTTTTCTGAGTGTTTGCTATTTCCATGAAATCTCCCTTAATAAACTACCTTCATGTATCTTGGCAAGTTCAATCACACAGGGCACATTTTTGATAAAGAATGGCTACTTACTCTATATTAACTGTGGTTCTTCAAGATGTGTGGCCCACATGGATTCCACTTCTGGGGTGCATGCACTTGAAAAGTATGAGATTAGATTATTTTGAAGAGCAGCATCTGTTGAGGCCACATTTGCGTCCTGGATGTTCTGAGGACATAAGGGCCAGAGCGGGCCCAATCATCCCTCAGGGAAGGTGGTCAGGCTGTGGAACACATCTCGAAGATCCACAGTTACTGTAAGCCACGTAACCTTGTTTATATGATTGTCCACATATGTGCCACTTATGGAGCTCACAAGCAGTGACCTCATTGTCAAGAGGTCTACTGGCACTCTGTTTAAACAATGGTTGCAGGACAGTTCTGCCAAAGTGGACATCTGGAGCTCTCTACTAAGGAATAGTACTGAATGAAAATATGGACTGAAGTCCAGGTACCTGCCCTACAGAGCTCAAAAAAGGGAATGCCACTTAGAGAAGCTGCAGACATATGATGGAATGTGCCCTGATCTGCAGACGTGGAGCTACAGAAGTTGATTAATAAAGTTAAGTATGGAGTGGAACCTGTCCTATAGTAGTTCTGCTCTCACTGTTGAGCAAGAGGAGTATTTTTCTTCCATAGGTGGAGCTACCCTTTCACGTGTTCTCAGGAGCTCTGAAATATCTGTACCAAGGAGAGGGACTTCTTTGAGGAAAAGAGCAATGCTGTCTCTGGTTGTTTGATGACTGTTAAATTACTCTGTGCATGGTGCATGAACACCAGGAGAGGAACCCATGTGGACAATCACTTAAAGGTCTCCTTTACAAATATGGTTGATGGTTTTTATATGCATGTCTAAAACCCACCAGGTCAGCAGTAAAATAATGGTGCTGCAACATTAGCCTATGTTGCTTTTTAAAGTGATATGTTTTTCTCCTGGGTGGATTAGATGGCTTACAGTACAAACAAAGCCACAATACACAGAGGCATAATTAACCTTTATACACACATAGGCAGTGCAGTTACAAAGGGATTATGATCCTTTTCTTCCAGTACCTTTGTATAATAAAGTTAACAAAAATATTCAAATATTAAAAAAAAAAAAAAGACAGCTGGCACTGCCAACTAATTCCTGTAGTAGTCTTAGAAATCCTAATCCTGTAGAATTTCCTTGCGAAGTCGATGCGCACCAGAATCGCTGTACTGATATCTATGCCAACCAGGCCTGGTGATGCAGCTACCTGAGGTTTTTTTGTTTTGTTTTTTAATTTTGTGAGGTTTTGTTTTGTTTCACAACTTCCCAGCTTTCATGTAGGAAGGGATAGAGCCACGCTGTGTAAGCCCTTCAAACCTCTTGTAGGTATAATTGAGGAAAACCCAGTCTTTGGATTTGTAGTCAGGTTCTGTCGTATTTGGCACTGGAATGTAGAAATCAAAAAGAAAGAAAGAAAAAATTTAGTATTGCTGGTAAGAGAAGTTGCCACACAATGTCAGGTAAACAATCCTGAAGTTGCTTCTCTCTAGCTTCATAAAGACTGCAGGTGAAATTATCTTCCTAGTAAAGACAATGGAAGTTTTGCCATTAACTTCAAAAGGGCCAGGATATCACCCGGCATCTTTGAGGAAGGAACAGCCTGTATATTGCTTGCCACCGTAAGATCCTGATCCACAACTGTGACCACAATTAAAAAAACAACTTTTAGGAGCTCGCTCACACACACACTCTTGGCATCCCAACAGAAACAGCATCAAAAATTAGATCTTTCCCAACAGGACTGTACCACTCTATACTTATACTCTTTTCGAATTTCTTCCTTACTTAGTGCTCTTGTGATGTTTGTAGAGCATTCAGGAGAGCTAACATTTTACTTTCTGAACATCTAACTTTCCAGTGCTTAACACAGAATTGTTCTTTACAATAATTCTTCAGATTAATGTTCCTATAGTTCTAGGCCAAAATATTCAGACTTGGTGCTGAAAGTTAAGTTCTCACATTCATATTTAGGCATCCAAAGAATAAGCAACATTTTCTGTGATACTGTGTATCAAAAATGCCTATTTAAGATCCTCAGAACTTATGAAAAGAAAGCCATGTAATTTAATTAGCTACCTAACTATAGACATAGGTACCTAACTTTAGGCATTCAGGTTTGAAAATTCTGGCATTAAAGGAAGAGAAAAACCAACTTACCATTACATAGGAGCCATTTCAGTGTTACAGAAATCAAATTAAGATTTTGGGTAAGTGGGATGAGCTAGAAGAATAGTACAGACTGTTTGACGCCAACATACTTAAGCATGTGTCTCACTCAACACAGAAATAGTATTACTGAAAACAGTGGGAGCTGAGGAAACTTATCACCTTACAGATTCAGGTCTTCTACATTTAAGAATCTCCTGCTATATGCTGACCTAAGTTTTCAAAAGTGCCTGTGTGACTTAAAATGAGAATTAGGTTTCTAAGTCACTTATGCATCTTAGTACTACTGCTTGTTGACTGTTTAGATGGTTTTGAAATTTTGCCCACAAAGAATATAACATTTGTTTCTGGCTTAAATTTCAATGTTACCAAACATCTGAAAGCAATTAGTGCAATACATTTTACCAGAGATGTGGTGATACTGTCTATGTGGTAAAATTTTGCAGCCGCTTACCATTAAGGCAACACACCTTCTCTCACTCACACACAAACCCACACTTTCCTCCCCAGATTAACTCAATATTAAAAGCTATCTTTTCACACTCCCCGAGAGGGAGGATTAAGGAAGGAGTAGTTGACAGATATACATTTTTTTATTTAAATGCAATTCACTAACAGAGTGCCCAGATAATCCAAATGCAGTGCAGGTCTGAAGCAGTTGGATCAAGATATTGGAAAAATGAACATAATGGAAATAAAATTTATGATTATTGTTTGGGATGTGTTAGATAAGACTGCAATTTACAACGTCTCACCTGGCTGTAAAATATCAGATTCAGGAAATTCATCGAAATTGGAAGTGTCGTCAATACTTTTGATTTCTATAGGGATTGCAGCTGGTCTCTCCCTACAGACAAATAAAATGATCATCAGAGAACCGAATAGTAAGAAAAGCTTCATTACCTTATAATTTTGCTACAGGATGACAATATCTCCCTTGTAAACAGGAAGAGCAAGATCCTCAGCTGGTGTACAATGTTATACTTCCACTGGCTTCAAGTGAGCTGAAGGTTTGGGTGGGATAAGGAGAAATATAGGCTTTTACTTATGAAGGTACAATATTTATAAGCCACAGGTTTACCCTGCATCCCAAAAGGACGACAGCAGCAGCAGTCCCTACTGGCCATATTTTGAGTGCCCCTGAGGTCAGTTTTAAAAGAGATGTCCCTGTGTTTCACTCATAATTGCAGCCTTATCTCCTTTTCATTCTCTTTCTCCTTGTGATTTCTGTGTATGACATTTGTTTGCTGGGCTTTTTTCATTTTCTTTTTTTCCCCTTCTCAAATGACCTCGTCAGAAGGCTACATGCTACCAGGGGTGACCATTGGCTGCTCACTGGGAATGGGCCACATGTATTTTCAAAGCCATGAGCTATACTGTCAGCCTGTTACAGTATGGGTAGCTGTGGGAGCAGGTGGAGAGGTGGGTGGCTTCTAAGGTCTGGCCCACTGCAGCCATGGGAGCAAACATGCTGAGGGTAGGTGAGTGTAAATCAGGAATCATTCTGATTTCCTTGCCACTACTGTTTTCTCTCCAGCATCCCTGCAAACTAGTCTGGATTCTCTCTAGTTTGGAGAATGCTGCATAAAAAACTCATCAGCTCTATGAATGTCAGGTCCCTCCTCTGAGAACAAGACTGGAATTGCTTGCTTTTCCAATAGCTACAGTTTAAAATAAAAAGCTAATTAAGACAAGTTATTTCTGCCTTTACCACATATGAAATTATTGCTACCAAGATTTCCATCCAATATACAAAGCACATCTATATACCTGATGTGTCCCCAGTCAACTTCTTCAAAAAATGGATGATCCTTTATTTCCTCTACTCCATTACTACCAATTCTATTTTCTGAATCAATACAAAATCTGAAGGGGAGAAGGGAAGAAAGACTGTTACAATCAGTGCGGAAAGGAGCATATAAAATAAATCATTGTACAATCCTGTAGCAGAAATTTTAGAAAATCCTTTAGAATTGTTTTCTATTTGGATTGCTCAAAATCCCATGGCACTTAGAAAAATCACAGAAATAAAATGGTGTCAGTCATATTATAAAAGGCACAAAGCTACAATGGTAATATCTCATAGTTCCCTTTCAGCCTTAGGCTTTTGTGAACAAGTTGCTGCCAGAGCCGGTTATTATTCCAAACCAGTTACAGGAAGATGTTTAATTTCCTGGAATTTCCAGTTTCTCCACTTGGTCTGGCCCAAGAGCGATAACTTGATTATAAAGCATCCCTTTCTGCTAAGTATGCTCCCTTTTTAACCAGCCTCCAAAACCTTCTTATCCTTCCACATTAAACACCAGTAAATTCCACCGGACAAGCAGTCCATGCTGCACTGTGATTCAGCCTTCTTTAACTGGTAGTTTAGCCACCAGATAATTGGAGAAGCAAGTGCTTTGTCAAGCATCCCTAACGGAGAAAACAACAAGGCCCTTTCAAACAAAGAGCCCAGTCCCTTTGATCTAATGGGAGTTGAGTCTACTCAGTAACTTGCAGGTTGGGACTTCAGTTTGCTGCATGACAGTGTGCTGCCCTCCCATAAAACCCTTTGCTGACGGACATGCCACCTTTCTATAAAAGTAACGTTGCTTCTGAAAGTTGATTTGTTTAACTAGATTCCACTTCTGCTCTCAAGTGGTCATCTGTTTTGCACTGAAAGCAGTAGATAATTAAAGCAATTTGTGCTCAGCAGCAATTGTTCTCCAGCCGATGGAAGATTCTCTCCGTTATTGTTTCAGGCAACAAAGTTACAAGAGTGTGTGTTCAGCAGTCGCTAACATACTCAGAGTAATTCATTTATAAGAATCAATATGGGGAACTGGCTATCCCTAAATAACCACAACATCCAGATTCATAAAACATTTTACCTGCCAAACCTTCACAGAAACAAAACCTCCTTCTTGCCAGCACAAAGCAAGTTCTGACAGGCATTTCAGTAATGTGACAAGTCAGTCAGGTTGTAAATTAACTAAGTCATACTCCCACGAGAGTAATATTCTTGGTTTACAGACGAACGGCACTTGTTGAGGTGTGAAATTATTTCCTACCTTTGAAAATATCAAAGTACCTTTTGACAAATCAGTATTAATCAGTATTAAGTAAGGAATAAACACCACCACCACCAAGAAATGGCTTTTGGAAAATGTGATTTTTATCCATACAGCCCAAGAATCTCTATATTGGGGTTCTCAGAACAAATTACTTGGTGGCCTCTGAGTGTGGTCACCAACTCTTGCTGGTGGCCACTCTCAAACTTTTTCCTAAAATACTTAATTAACTTTAGGAGAAACAAATAACTATGCACACATATACATCCAAATTATTGCAATTTTTTTATTGCTAGCTAGTAAGTCAGTTGTGAAAAGTGACATTAACAAATACACAAGTATCACTCAGCCCCAGCAAACATGGCAACAAATTAAGCCCTGGATGCGGGGGCTGGGGGAAGCAGGGATTGGTGACTGGGTTGGCAACTGGGGGCTGGAGCCTGAAGCTGAGGGGCGGGGTCCTGGAGAGAGCTTGAAGCTGCGCAGACAGACCCTGGGGCCCGCCAACAGGCATGCCTAAAGCCCTGTGGCCAGAAGGTGGGGAACTCACCACCTGACTGCTCCTCCAGCATTGTGCCCAAGGTGTCTCCAGAGGGGGGCAGGGTCCAACCCTTGCTGGAAGCCCCAGCAACCAACACTAAGGCAGTGCATGCAGGAGCAGTGGGGAGTGGAGGGAAGGAGGCACTGTTTTGCCCCTCTTACCCCCAAATCACAGCCCAAGAGGCTGTGGCTGCAAGAAAAGCCCATGGTGGCCACATGCAACCACAGTAGCTGCATTTGAGAAATGCTGATTAAGTCAAACTCCATTATATCTGCTGTGTTGTTTTGTTTGGCTCTGAACTGATGTGCTTTATATGCTGGATGCTGTTCAGCTTTTCCAGTTCCCCGATGGATAACTGAAAATTTGATTTTTAAAACATTCTTTTTCCTTCAGATCAGTTCTGTCTCTGTTGCTGGAGACAGACACGCTAAGAGATTTGCAGGTGCATTATTTTGATTTCCTCATGCAAGGCATTCAGATGAGAATTTGGAACAAATTTTTGTGAGGTGCAATTGAAAAAATGAAATATTTACCAAGACTGGATGAAGTGGATAGGAGAAAGGGTAAAGTGGGAGAGGGACCTGGATGGGGTCCTTCAACTTCTCTTTCAACCTAAAACTTTCTCTGTGTCTAAAATTAAAAGATGCTTTGATCTTCCACTTGATTGAATAGTTTATCCCAGATAACTGGACCATTATTAATCATGTTATGGTGCGTGTCACAAAAGATTGCTTCTAAAGTTATATCTTTTGAAAGGTAGCAGTAATAAAGACTAATGCAGCCTATGCAGTCACGCATCTAATGCTTTACAAGACCAAGTATTACACAGTAAAATCAATTATCACTGTTCTTTTCCGGCATTCTCATGATCCTCCCTTTATTCCTCCTCTCTCCCTATCTCTTATATTCTTTCAAAGCCCAGTCATGCAGTCCTAAAACAGACAAAACTTCCATTGAATGAGGGTTCTGTCAAACTCAGCACAGCAGGATCAAGTCTTTAGTACATATAAATTAGTGTAATTCAAGACCTTTCTCCTTAGGGCCTACTCTTGCTCCCATCAACTTCAGTGGAAGCTTTTCATTAACTTCCGTGATAGGAGAATCTGGCCCAGCGAGCTGAACTTTCCGCCCCTGTAAGATTTGCCTCAGGAAATGGTTATATGCGGAGAAGAAGATGAGTTCAGCACCTTTCCACCCTGCAGAAATGAGTTTCTCCACACACTGGAAAATGAACATAATGGAAAAGGATCATGTGTTTGGATCTAAATGGCCACAAGAATTTTAGTTACTAACCTTAAAATTAAGTCCTTTGCTTTCTCTGAAATGGGCACCTCTGGAGGAAATACCAGCGTTTCTTTCCAGTTCATGACTTTCCTATAAGTTTCTTGTGGCGTTTCAGAGCAGAAAGGTGGATACCCTATATACATGGAAAAAAGCTTAATGAGCTTTTCCAACTTTAGAAAAAAGTACCTAGCCCCAGTTTGACATAAAACAAAGCCATTTTCCTACCTCTCCCTCAAAACGTTCTGCATGGCAATGTCAACTAAAAAAATTCTCTCCTTGAAAACTACAAAATACCTTTGGAATTGTAAAATTAAAAGTTAAGGGGACTGAATCTGTGACAATTTTTAACAGTGAGGGTGATCAATCACTGCATCAAACTACTAAGGGAAGTCTCTTAATGTCTTCAAATTAAGAGTGGATGCCACTGCAAGATCTACTTAGTTGAACACAAATTGTTGGGCTCAATTAAAAAAAAGTTACTAGTAATTCTATGCCCTGTGTTATACAGCAGGTCAGACTCAATCATCTAATGGTCCCTTCTGACCCTAAAATCTATCCCAGGGTTGGTAATAACATAAACATACCTATTAGCATTTCATACATAATCACTCCCAAAGACCACCAGTCACACAACTTGTTGTACCCAGTCTGCATGAATACTTCTGGAGCAATATAATCTGGGGTCCCAACAGTAGAATATGCCTGGAAAAAAAAAAGTAGGGGTTGGGTGGACTCTTTATATGGGTCATACACTCACCATTTTAAAGTTCTGTGAAAAAAAACTTACTGGAATGAATATATAGAGTGCTGATATTCAGTGGAAAAAGGGTAAGTAATTTGATAAGTCACAATGCATAAACCCCAAAAAAGACTGCTCATTTACATACACAAGCACGGAACCAAAAATAACTTTTAAGTTAGACTGCCATCCCCGCCCCCGCCAAGTGTGAAGAGACCATAGTACATACAGACTGAAATATCAATGATTTCTTAGATCACATTTCTTTATACAGTTTAGCCTACTGCATTACTAGTAAATTACAAAAGAAGTAGGAAAAAGTGTACGTTCAACATCTGACTCTCCTAAAACACTAACAAACTGTTCTGTACATGAGCGTGTCTGCACTGCAGAATTAACTTAAGCTCTCATTCAGGTGTTTCCCCTAACATGGCTCCCACTCACACACAAAAAAGTGAGGTGTACTTTGTACCTGGGCTTGCTGGCCTATCCTGGGGTTAAAGCTAGAACTGGTCAGGAATTTCCAAACAGATGGAAATTTTGAATGTCACTCTTCTCTACTTAAAGCTCAAATGCTAATTACACTCAGGCTTGCTACCTGCCTACTTTAAAGGGAGGATATGGGCTCAATCACTCCACTGCTGATAATTCTCCAGTGCCTTCCTATAGATTCCCCTCCGTGCCCAGAAAGACAGAGGAGTTCTCCTATAATTCAATAGGAAACAATCACAGAACGTCTCATTTTAGTGCAGTGCAAAGCACCATGGAACGAGACCTCAGAAGTCCTAGTGCCTCACACAAGCAAGTGAAGTGCCAGTGTTGATTCAGGGCATGGCTACACTGGAAACTTCCAAGCGCTGTTGCGGGAACGCTCCTGCAGCAGCGCTTTGAAGTGCGAGTGTGGTCACGTGCAAGCACTGGAGACAGCTCTCCCAGCGCCCTTGATAATCCACCTCCCTAAAGGGATTAGCTCCGAGCACTGGGAGCACGGCTCCCAGAGCTGAGCGCCTGTCCACGCTAGCATTTTAAAGCGCTCAGACTTGCTGTACTCAGCGAGGTGATTTTTCACACCCCCGAGTCAGCAAATTAGAGCGCTATAAAATGTCAGTGTAGACAAGTCCTAAGTCTAGTGGACACGCTCAAGTATGGCTTTACGTTGTGGCTGCTCAGACTGAAACTAGACCCACTCAGGTGCTCAAGCCCAACTGCCAATCACCCAAGTTAACTGTGCAGTGAAGACACAACCTATACAATTATAAAACACACAAGTAAATTGGTGTTTTGAAAAACAAATGTTTCAGATTTTTTAAAGCAGCTCAACCACTAAGGTAAATCTTTTCGAGTCAAGAAATGCCAAAGTTAAGGATCAGAAAGCAATGTTTGCTTGACTGTCCTGTATGTATGCAATGTTTATTATTATTTTTTTCTATTTAAAATATTTATGAATCTTTTCAAATAAGCAAATACATACTTTTGTTATTATTTTATGAGTTTAATTATTAGTTTGTGATTTACAAAGCATACAATCAATTACATGAACTCAGTTGTACAATGTGGTTGAGTTACATTTGCTGTTGGACTATTTTTGACTATTTTCCTCACTTAGACACTGATCATGCAAACACTTGCTGTTGGCATTAATTCAGTGAATGATGATAGCACATGAGAACGCAACTGAGAGGGGCCCCCCCACTATGCTAGGTAATATACAAACATATGTAAGAGGCAATCCCTGCTGTGAAGGGTTTCCAGTCTAAATGACAAGACGAACGAGAGGAGGGAGGGGAAACAAAAGCACAAAGAGGTGAATGACTTGACAGCAGGTCCAGGGGCAGAACCAGCAGCTCCAAGTGGCAGATCTGTATAAGTTTGCATGGGTCCATGCTATGAACATTTATACCAACTGAAGATCTGTCCTCAGGTCTTGTGACTGAATTTGGTGTCTTAACCACTATACCACACTGCCTCTTGACTACAGTGGAACTACTCACATAAAGTTAAGGAAGTTCATATCTGTGTGATCTGGGCCTTTGTGATTTTAAGGCAGAAACTTGAACATTAATGAAGATTTTAAAAATTTGTCTCACGTTTCTCTGTACAAAGATGTGTGGACAACTTTACTTCTCCAAAATTTAAATAGATTCCACTGTAAAGTGACTCACCAGCTGTCTTCTGTTCTTCTTCCACGTTTCTGCTTTTCTCTTTGAGTTCATATTCTGAAATGCTTATTCACAAAACAGAGTTATTAGGCATTAAAAGATTTGTGAAAGAGTACAAGAAAAAAAATTAGACTGATATGTCATTTTTACAAAATAATCTTTTTGTACCTTTAAAATGCTCTATTACAGATTTTTATTCTTTTGGTGGAACTGGAGAGGGAAAAAGGAGGTTGTGTCAAACAATTCTAAGCTACCATGACAGGGAATGTTCAAAGTGCAACAGTAACAATAGTGATATTTGATACAATGATTTAAGGATTTCTTAATGCTTACAAATGTTAACTAACTGAAGCTCAAAACCTATATGATGGGCCTGGTAATATATACACAAATTACTCCTTCCACCAATAAAATACAGGCACCTCTGACCATGGCAGCCATTGCAGAGCAAAGCTAGAAGTTAAGAACAAGGAATCTGAATTAAACCACAGGGGAAATTTAGATCAGTAGCATGTAATTAGTTACCTACCATTGAAATGTGACCATGGCAAACAGGATGACACCCTAACCATTATGAAACGTTTCATGAGATCGTTACTGATACCAACTGATGAGGACATTCTAGCTGAAAGAATATTTCCAGCAGCACAGGGTCCTCTATCATTATGGGGGATGGGTTCAACTCTGACTCAGAGAAAAGTACCACCTCCAGAATCACCAACACTGCCTCCTTCCTCTAATTCCTAGCTATTCTGTGCACTGTTCTCCGGTTCAGAAAACAACCCAACCCAACCCAATCTTGCTTATTCTGTGAAACCCAACAGGCTTAAAATTACAGTGTGGAATGGCTGCAGTCTAAAGCCGGTCAACACTTTAACTAGAGCATCTTTATACTTACAAAAATCACTTGGTGGATTGTGGGTGAGGTTCCTGTAGAATTCAGTTCGATGAGCTTTCTTTAAACCAGTGCATAGTCCAAAATCAGATAGCTTCACATGACCCTACAGAATCAGAGAAGATAAAAACATTATTGGGAAAGTTGAGTGTTAGAGGGAGCAATGTGTTTTAATAATGGGTAAACTGCAGATTTGTGCAGGAATATTTATCTAGAGGGCATGATAATGACTGACTCTATATACCTGAAGAAAGCATAACTTTTCTTAGCAGGGGAATCATTGCCTCTTCTTTGTAATGAATGAACTATGCTTAATTATTCCAAAGAATTTTGGAGTTTTGTTTGTTTATTTGATGATTGGGGTTAGAGGGGAAAAGAATGGAAAAGTACAATGCTGTTTACTTATGAAGTCTCAATTAGGATGAAATATACTTTAAAAAAATTAATATTGTGTTTTAATTCAGTTTTATAGCTGGATTTAGAAAGATACGAAGTGGTCAACAGACTCACTTAAGGTAACAAACAGATTAATTTAGTTTCTTGGCTCTCAAAATTTTGCTCTAACCAGTAAATCTCCCTTGTGATCAATTAACAGATAAGAAGCCAAATGAGATAACGGCATCAAAAGTTACAATGATCATTTAAAAGAAAAACTGAAGATTTACGTAACATTGTCACTATATTTTGTTCTTTGTGCTTTTCTTAAAGTAACAGAGTGCAACAATAATTAAATGTATGTGAATGTGGTTTTAGCTTGAGGCTACAGTCTGCAAGTATATGGACATTGTGGATGGGTCTCGTCTAGCATCTAAGAAAATCCCCATTGTAAACTCTTTCAGTAAGCAAAACAATTTAGTGCTACTTTTGCTATGCTAACTGAATAGATGTTCTACACAATAAAATGTAGGGGTCAGATTCTGACTTTATTCCTACCAGTTTAAAAACTAGTGTAATGCCAATGGCTTCAATGGAGTTATTTCTGATTAACACTAGCGTAAGGGAGATGGGCATCAGGCAGTAGAAGTTTAAACTTAAATAGTTTACAAACAAGTTACATGCCTTGGCATCCAGCAAGAGGTTATCTGGTTTAATATCTCTATGGATGAATCCCAGCTGATGGATGGCATCTATGGCCAGCACAGTTTCAGAAATGTAAAATTGGGTTTCCTCTTCTGTTAAAGTGTCTTTCTTCATAAGTAAGGTCATCATATCACCTACCCACAGAGAAAAACACATTAGAAAGACCAGTGCATTTTCATTACCAGAGATAGCCCTACTGGAAATGTCAGTAGATTCCATTAGAATTCTACAATTGGCTTCTGCAGGTTTCAACTGTGAGGCCAATACTCCACGGAACTGCTAGCCCAAAAGACCCATTGTTACTTGGCTTCAAAGTCTGTTTGACAAATTGGACCTAGTGGGAACTAGCTGAAAATTATTAATTAGATTTTTAGGTAGAGTACTCAGTGAGGTGGAGTCGGTTTAACTACGTATCTCCTAACATATACCACCAGTAATTGTTTTCAGTAATAGTCACTTTCAGTTACTGGCATCAGTAGAAAACAGCAAAACATCTGATTATAGGAATTATTTCATCCAAAACCACAACTATTACTACAGATGTTTTAAAGGCTTAAAACAAAATGCAGAAATGGGGAGATCACTGACACTGGAACTTCACATAGCATAAAAATCCCACTAGCATCAAGTATTTAAGATTGCTTTGTCATCAACCACATAAAAAACAGGAATAAATGCTTTAATCACTGAGCCACTGAACTCATTGGTTTGCTTTTTACCTCCAGGTAGGAACTCCATGATCAGGTAAAGATTCCGTTTATCCTGAAAACTATAAAACATTTTCACCACCCAAGCACCATCCGCTTCGACCAATATATCTCTTTCTGCTCTGATATGGGCCACCTACATGCACAGATGATAAACAAATTGTCATTAATATCAAGGACAATTATTACTTTAATATTAATTGTATTTCTAGTTACTGTACCAATCACTGCATTGTTCACAATCTCTGATGAAGAAATTGTTTATAATCCTGTGTCAGGGTGCTGGGCAACAGCAGCTGAGCTAGCACTCTGGTCACTGTAACTCTAATTATTCTAGAGTAGACCTCATTAAGAAGAGCTGTGCCTAACTAATGGGCTGAGGAGAACTAATAGGCTAATTAGCCCATCAGGCAGATGATACAAAAGGCACAGGAAGAACATGAGAGAGGGGAAGCAGAAAAAGGGAGAGAGAGACAGACAGTTCTCCCCTGCCTCTGGAGCTGAGGGCTCCTAGGACAGCACACGTAAAGCTGTACAGCATATTAGAGTGGTGGAAACACAGTGGTAAATAAACTGCATGGAGTGTTTTACCAGTAAAAGATCTCTCAGCAGTTTGTGGGCTTGAACAGAGGCAGGAACAAGCTGGCCCTGGTACACATTTCTGCACAGAATCCCTGTGAAGCCAACTGTGGGAGAATAACTACATGGCAGTCATGATTTTTTGGAGATAAACTCGTGATTTAAGAGAGAATCTCAAAGCATTTCCAAATGTAGAGAGCTGTTTCTATCTGATATATAATATTCAGCAGTTGAACAGAGCTTTTGGGAAAAATGGAATTTCTTTGAATGTCTTAGTGAAACTGGTTATTGGATTTCTTTATTTCAAGAAAGGCTTTTTTTTACACATTAAAGTACAAAAACATGTCAAGGTGTGGTATGTAATGTAACTTTACCAATTGTAAATTCACAGATACCTACAAATGGCTGGAATATAATTTGAAAATCAACGTGAAAGCCTGGTACAAGTATAGGGTAAAGTGTAGGATCTTGTCTTAAATCATACAGAAACAAAGGTAAAATGACAGGTGGAGTATTATTATTGACAATAATTATCAGACCGCTCATTTATATAACCACAATAACTGAGCTGATAACTGTTTTGTAGAATAGGTTCCTTATAGCATGGTTGAGGATGAATCTTCTCTAATAAGAATGGGTTGGTTGCTAAATTAACAAAATCTGTAGAAATGACAGATGAGTAAAAACTGCTGAAATTGGCAGTACCAAAGAGCCTGTCTGTCTGGCAGAAGATTGGTTCCATTCTCAATACAAGTCAAATACAAAAGCCTGAGCTGCAGTGAAATATCCCAACTAAGATTCCATTGGTTGAATACAATTTACTAGCAAAACTTTTGAAAAATATTAATCAACTGTTCAGAAAATGCGCTGAGAAATATACTAGACTTTGGGACTCTTATCTGAGAACAGTCTACAGAGTAGTACAGATGGAAAAGCACCCTGACATACTATTTCTGTCTGGAGCATTGTGGCACTGTGAAGGGGGAGCATTTCAGTGGAGAAGAGGCTTGGTGCAGAAAGAGTATGTTGCAGTGGTGTCCAATATGTTCACCCCTAGCCATATGTGACTAATAAGCTACTGAACTGTGGCTAATGCATGTGGCTTTTTTATAATGTGGCTAATAAGAAAAAAATCAAAACCATAAGTGTGGCTAGCATCGACTTTCTATTGGACACTGCTGCTATATGGTATGAATAAAGACTCCCTGAGAGCTCTGATGTAACTCAGTGAGGTTCTCTAGAACTTAAAAATGATGCAATGAAGCAATGTATCCCACTGTGCACTGAGCATTTCCTAATTCTTTAAGAAATTGAAACATGAAGCGCTGAACAGCAATCCCTTATAGCTGAAGGTTTTTTCGTGCATCAGATACAAGAAATTATTAAACAGAAGGAAATCATGTTACATGTTTTCAGCTTCCAGAGTTATTTTCACCAAGCAAGAGAGAGACCTGAACTTTAATGCGATTTTTTTTACACTCTCTCTCCACCCGGCTACTCTGCTGGCCAGAAATATTTCTGTGACGACAGTAGACTTCACACTCCTCATTCTGTCACCTCCCCACTGCAGTCTACTTTCTTCAAGTTATTTGCCTACCCCTAATTAAGCTATCCATATTTCTACCTTGAAAAAAATATTTCTTTCCTTACTCCCTCCTTTTCGGAATGAGGATACCACATATGATTAAACTTACTTTAAAAACAAATCATAATGATCTCTCCCAGTGCCAATGTAATTGAAATTCTGTAGATTTTATTACATTTATCTTCAATGCATTGTTCTTATACAACACATTAGGCAGTGGAACATTCAGGAAATGTATGTTCCTTACTCTCTGTCGGTATGTCTATAGCCCATAGGTGTAATTTCTGGCTCAGACAGATGTACCTGCACCTGCTTTGATAGAGCTAGCACTAAAAATTGCAGTGATATTGTGGCTACACACGCAGTGGCACAAGGTAACCACCTGAGCGTATAACTCAGGAGATAGGGTGGGACTGTACTTTGGTTCCTAGCCTGTGCCGCCATAGCTATTTTTAGCACATTAGCTCAGCCAGAGGTAGTGTGAGTATATCTGCCTGATCCAGAAGTTTACACCTCTTGCTGCAGTGCAGGCATAACCTGTGGCATTAAACATATTGGTTATGTTTCAGTCATGTACCTATTTAATGTGACATCTATTTAAAACAATTGGATGGACAAAACAATTATATCAATTTTCAATTTGGGCCAAGAAATTTTTTTCGAGAAGCCGCTTACATATAGAGTACTGACAGAATGCTCTGTACTTAAGCTCTTTCTTTTTCAGTTTAAACTAGGGCTGACAAGTGATTAAAAAAATTAATTGTGGTTAATTGCATGCTGTTAAACAATAGTAGAATCATTTAAATATTTTGGGTGTTTTCTACATTTTCAAATATATTGTTTTCAATTGCAACACAGAATACCAAGTGTACAGTGCTCACTTTATATTTTTGATTACAAATATTTGCACTGTAAAAAACAAAATAGTATTTTTCAATTCACCTAATACAAACATGGTAGTGCTATCTCTTTATCATGAAATTTCAACTTACAAATGTATATTATGTACAAAAAATAACTGCATTCAAAAAAAGTAAAACTTGAGACTCTAAATCCACTCAGTCCTACTTCTTGTTCAGCCAATCACTCAGGGTATGTCTATACTACCCGCCAGTAGTGCTCGATGTATCAGGGATTGATTTATCACGTCTCCTCTAGAAGCGATAAATCGATCCCCAAACGAGCTCCCCGTCAACTCTGGAATTCCATCTCGGCAAGAGGACGAAGCAGAATCTATGGGGGAGCAGCAGCAATCGAGTCGCTGCCATGAGGACGGTCAGATAAGTCGACCTAAGATATTTCGACTTCAGCTACGCTGCTTGCGTAGCTGAAATTGCATATCTTAGGTCAACCCCTCATCCCCGCAGTGTAGCCCAGCCCTCAGACAGACAAGTTTTTTTTACATTTGCAGGAGATAATGCTGTCCTCTTCTTGTTTACAATATCACCTGAAAGTGAGAATGGCATTTACATAGCATTCTTATAGCCAGTGCAGCGAGATATTTACATGCCAGATGTGCTAAAGATTCTTATGTTCCTTCATGCTTTAACCACCATTCCAGAGGATATGCATCCATGCTGACAATGGATTCTGCTCGATAATGATCCAAAGCAGTGCCGACTGACACATGTTCATTTTCTTCCTCTGAGTCAGATGCCACCAACTGAAGGTTGATTTTCTTTGTTGGTGGTTCAGGTTCTGTAGTTTGTGCATCAGAGTGTTGCTCTTTTAAGACTTCTGAAAGCATGTTCCACACTTCGGCCCTCTCAGATTTTGGAAGGCACTTCAGATTTTTAAACCTTGGGCTGAGTGCTGTAGCTATCTTTAGAAATCTGATATTGGAACCTGCTCTATGTTCTGTCAAATCTGCAGTGAGAGTGTTCTTAAATCAAAAACCATATGCTGGGTCGTCATCAGAGGCTACCATAACACAAAACAGATGTCAGAATGCAGGTAAAACCATGGAGCAGGAGACATACAATTCTCCAAGGAACTCAGTCACAAATTTAATTAACTCTTTTTTTTTTTTTTCCAAACAAGCATCATCAGCATGGAAGCACGTCATCTGGAATGATGATCGAAGCATGAAGAGGCATATGAATGTTTAGCATATCTGGCATGTGAATACCTTGTAATGCCAACTACAAAAGTGTCATGCGAAGGCCTGTTCTCCCTTTCAGGGGACATTGTAAATAAGAAGCAGGGCAGCATTATCTCCCATAAATGTAAACAAACTTATGTGTCTTAGCGATTGGCTGAAAGAAGTAGGACTGGGTGGACTTGTAGGCGCTAAAGGTTTGTTTTGTTATGGAACGCAGTTATGTAACCTTACATTGGTAGGTAAGTTGCATTGGCAAGTTGCACTTTCATGATAAAGAGATTGCACTACAGTACTTGTAAGAGATTAATTGAAAAATACTGTTTCTTTTGCTTGTCATCTTTACAGTGAAAATATCTGTAATCAAAGTTAATATAAAGTGAGCACTGTGCATTTTGTATTCTGTGTTGTAACTGAAATCAATATATTTGAAAATGTAGAAAAACATCCAAAAATATTTAATTTTAGTTGTTATTCTATTGTTTAACAGTGCGAATAAAACTGCGATTAATCACAATTAATTTTTTAAAATCATGATTAATTTTTTTTAGTTAATTGCGTGAGTTAACTGTGACTAATCAACAAAAAATGCTCGGATTTTGCAAAAAAGTATTAATAATTTTTTTCTGATTTTCACCCCTTTTGTATCATTCAAATATATAAAAAATAACTTGTGTTATTAGGAAAATACAATACATTGCATGAGATATGTGTATTAAAATAATACATTAGTCTGTGTGTATATGCAAAGCTTCCCATTGAAGTAAGGCTATGTATTGGTCTAGATATACACAATAAACAAACGGGCAAGCACGTAAGCTCTGAGGTTCGTATGCATCTGAACATACTGGTGAATCTCAGGCTCACCATGTACACATTTCAACCTGTTAGCAAATAATCACTTAAAGATTTGACATACTAAAATGGGAAGAAAACAAAAATCTGTATCAGAATACATTTCAGAACACAAGGAAGTATTCAAAGTTTTAAATAAACAGGAGAAAAGGATGAAGTTGAGTGTCTGTTTTGCAAATGGTGTGACCCAATTATTAAAATGTAAATATTTATAGGCTAATAGTTCTAAGTCTACGACAGTAAACTGGTTATTCAAATAAACAATTTTATTTGGGGTTCAGAGATGTACTGTTTTCTTAAACTCTGAGGTAACACTGTTTTGAGTTCTGTTTTAGTTCTGCATGAAACCACACTGATGTACAGAATTCAAAGCATTAATCCACTGAATACTTTTTTCTCCTGTCTTTCCATCCACCAAAATAAACCCTGATATTTACCCAGAAAAATGATGAATATTTTTTTGCACTGATTTCCACCTGTTTTAGTTATTGTGGCAATAACGACTAATAAATTCCCAGAAAAAATTAAATAAAAACTGAAAATGAAGGGCCCTATCTGTACTACAAAATCTGAAGAAGGGCATTGTCCCTGTCCCCAGGAGGTTATCTATACAACTCTTTTCAAAATGCTATTATATTACCTTATTTTCTAGATCTTATTATTATTTGAATTACCACAGTACCTAGGAGCGCTAGTCATGGACTAGGAGCACTGTGCTAAGTGCTGAACAAACACAGGACAAACTGATGGTACCTGCCACAAAGAATTTACAATCTCAGTAATTTTCTAGCATAAGCAACAGAAACACAAAAGGTATTTACTATAAACCTAGGAGCATTCCATTCCACAAACCTGCTCTTTTTCCAGCATATCAGCTTTTCTCAATATCTTCATTGCATAAATATGACCCGTATCTTTCTTTTGGACAAGGCGTACCTAAAATTAAATAAAACACCATCATATCTCACAAAATGGTTAATTGTAGTATCTTGGAGGATTTAAAATTGTTGGCACTTAAAAAATGCATTTGATTTTAAATGAAGAAAGAAAGAAAGAAAGATCCATATTGTACACATTATACACCAAATCAGAAGTTGTCTTTTTAATTTTAGTGATCAACAGGATTTTAGATTTCTCTTTGGGTTGATCAGTATTTTGACAAATTCATAATCAAATTAAATATCACGTTCTTTAGATCAAGGAAGCTAATTTGTACAGTAAAATCTTTGGACTTGTGTACACTTGCAAATTTTCTGAAATAGCTATCCTGGAACAACTCCCTATGTGGGCACTCTTATTCCAGAATAAATATAACTTTCTGATTTAGCTTAACCCACTTCCAAGCAAAGAGGACACATACTTCACCAAATGCTCCTCTTCCTATAACTTTCAGAGATTCAAAGTCATCTAAGCCAAGCCTAGTCCTCTTCAGTCGCAGGAATTCTGTTTCTTTGCGTGCATGCTGTGATCGACGCAGTTTTTTCTATGGAAACATATCACATCATAATTACAAAGTTTATTGTAAGTTAAGTAACATACATAACTGAAAATATTTTGAATATATAAAACTATATTGTAGAAAAAAGTTTTAGACAATAGGAAATGTAATTCTACATCAGATCTCTAGTCTATCTAGTCCAATATTCTGTCTCTCACATGACTTGCACCAGATGCTTCAGAGGAAGGTGCAAGAAATCCCACAAAAAGCCGGTGTGAATATTCTGTCCCCCCAGGAAGAACTCAGCCTAGTAATTAGAAATTGGCTTCCACAAAAAATAGCTTCAGTTCTCCATCAAGGTCAGGCAATGAAGTCAAATATTTTTATACTATATTGACTAACAAAAATATTGAAGCATAAGCTTTCATGGGCTAGTACCCACTTTGTCGGATGCATCCGAAGAAGTGGGTACTAGCCCATGAAAGCTTATGCTTCAATACTTTTGTTAGTCTTTAAGGTGCCACAGGACTCTTTGTCGCTTCTGCAAACCCAGACTAACAAGGCTACCTCTCTGATTCTTATACTATCTTGTTATTATCATTTAAAGCCACAAGATGGCATTATTTGCCCATTTGCAATCTCTCTCTCTCTCTCACCACCCACCCCAAAGTAGTATGTTAAATACTCCAATACAAGAACTGTTTGAGGTAGATTTTATTGTATTCTTATTGCATCACGTAAAGTGCAGTACAAGAAACAATGATGTGAATGATCACAGCAAGGCAATTTAATGGAGGAAATGTTGAAAGATCCAGTGGGTGTGATTGTCTTCTCGCTTGCATTGCTGTGAAGCAGGGCTAACTCCTTTACTGCTATAAAGCTGATGCAAAGGAAGGAAAAGCTAGGCCCAGTGTTTTAAAAAACCTAAAGGTTTGGTTCTGTGAAAATATAAAGCCACTGTAAAAAATTCAGCCCTCAGGTGACTATGTGCAACTCCCATTAACTTCAGTGGAACTAGTCACATGCATGTTGGGTACATGGTTAAACATCTTGCTGAATCAGGGCCTATAACCTAGATCTTCTCTCCTGTGCATTTTGTCTTCTGCCTGTTTCATCCAACGGCTTCTGGCCTTTTTTTCTTTCCTTCCCAACTCCTAACTGAATTTCAAACAGATTTGTTCTCCAAAAAACAAGTATTACATTACATTCTTCTTGGGTACCTTTATCATATAGGATCATAAATACTGAACAGGGATGTGAGCAACTTTTCTTTATTAAAAAAAATTAGAAGCTTATTAATGGCTTCTATTATAAACACTAAAATATGCTTTTTGTTTGTTTTTCTATTATAAACACTAAAATATACTTTATTATATTATATAAGCAAAACTTATATTATAAAAAGAAAATCTCAGTATCATGTTGGATAATAAGACTTAACGGTCAACCATATACTCATTGAACACCAGCTTTAAACAGTAACCCATGAAAGATAAAGCCCTTTAAATGTATTTCAGTTGGTATTACCTCTTCATCTGCCAGGCCTTCTTCTTCCATGGCCACTTCTAGCTTTTTCTGCCTGCACAGGGAGACATACAAGAACACATAAAAAAAAATACATCAGACAGTACCAAAATTCCTTCACTTTACAGATCTCCCTGTGACGTGTGGATAAAGTTGCCACTCGATGTGCCAAGGCTACTAAGGGGGTTTCTGTGATCCCAACCCATCACACTCCCCTCTTTATCCTTAACGCAGACTGGAGAACAGAAGTGTAATATCAAAAATTTGCAATTTTAGAGTGCTCAATGAACCCATTTATTGGAAATGATATCCTGTATAAAACCAAGGGATTTGCACTATCATTTAAAAGAGAATACCACGTACCTATGTCTGTCAACTCTCTAGTCACAGAGCTCCCATTGACTTTAGTGGGAGTTCCACACAAAGGCATACCAGTCAGCATATGCTAGCTGTTATATTTTGATAGCACCCAATGTCTGCATAGCATTTCACATAAACGTTGACAAGGTCTTTGCCCCAAAGAGCCATCTCAGGCCCCAATCCTGCAAACTCTTACGAACATACTTGCTTGTGCCTTTACTCACCTGTGACCAGATCTGTTGAAGTCAATAAGAACATAAGAAGGGCTGTACTGGGTCAGACCAAATGTCCATCTACCCCAGTATCCTGTCTACCGACAGTGGCCAATGCCAGGTGCCCCGGAGTGAGTGAACTGAACAGCTAATGATCAAGTGATCTCTCTCCTGCCATCCATCACCCCACTCTGACAAACAGAGGCTAGGAACACCATTCCTTACCCAGCCTGGCTAATAGCCATTAATGGACTTAACCTTCATGAATTTATCCAGTTCTCTTTTAAACCCTCTTATAGTCCTAGCCTCCACAGCCTCCTCAGGCAAGGAGTTCCACAGGTTGACTGTGCGCTGTGTGAAGAAGAACTTCCTTTTATTTGTTTTAAACCTGCTTCCCACTAATTTCAATGGGTGGACCCTAGTTCTTCTATTATGGGAACAAGTAAATAACTTTTCCTTATTCACTTTCTCCACGCCACTCATAATTTTATATACCTCTATCATATCCCCCCTTAGTCTCCTCTTTTCCAAGCTAAAAAGTCCTAGCCTCTTTAATCTCTCCTCATATGAGACCCTTTCCAATCCCCTAATCATTTTAGTTGCCCTTCTCTGAACCTTTTCTAATGCCAGTATATTCTTTTTGAGATGAGACGACCACATTTGTACACAGTATTCAAGATGTGGGCGCACCACACATGGGTAAGTTTATATATGTGCATAGTGTTTGAAGGATTGGGATCTAAAGGTACATGGGAATAAAGTGATGAGGGTGAAAGTATGACCCTTTGGAAGTGAATGGGAGCATACATGTGAGTAAAGATTTTGAACAATGAGTGCTAGGATGTTCAGTTCTAGGGTTTTATTTTGAGCTCTTCTCTAGTTAGAAATTAAGACTTTTTCCCATTTTGAGAAATATAGTAGAATCTCCTAAATAGAACTCCCCAGTGGACAATCTATCCTCCCAACTAGGAGTGACAGGCCCAATTAATAGAGTACCAACTAAATAAGAAGTGGATCAAACGATATTAAAACCTGTTCTTTAGTTGCATAACCTCAAAATAATTTTCTGTTACCACAGAAACAAATATTTCATTTATTGAAACATAGTATTCATTATAATAAAGATTTGGTACTTTGACACTTTAATTAGCAGCTTTACACTGTGATGTAGCTGGAAACTAGGGATGGAAGATACAGAGGTTAAAATGAAGCTGGGTGGGTCTATACTAGTGCTTCTGCAATTACTACCACCAACACTAGCGCAACAGTGAGATTTTAAACAAATATGCTAGCCCAAACAAGGCCTTAGTGCTTAGAGATATATATACCCTCAAAAGAATGAACCCTCAAATGGTTAAAAATTTGGTTAGACATCAATATAACTTTCTAAGAAAAACTTTGTGCAGGGACTAAAATGACTTTAAAGTACATACTTGGTCTGTAGAAACAGCATACAAGGCCAGTATAAATAAAAAGCTAAAGGTGTCAAAGAACCCAGTCACAGTACCTGGTTTCTCTCTCTTCATGCTGTAAAATTAGGTTGCTGTAGAAGTTCTCCAGTGTAAGTTTGGCCACAGTCACTCTCTCCCGGGTGTGGTTGCTCATGGGAAAGGATGTTGTAGTCCCTGCAGTCATTGCCATAGTAACATGTACTGAAACAGAGCACATAAAGTTACTCAAAGAAACTTTTTATTCCCCCAGAAAATCAGAGGCAGTGTGAAATTCATGGAGAAAAGACACCACCCTTATATGTAATCAAATCCATAAACTTCATACTGCAAAGTGAGAGCGACTTAATAGGGGAGGATATGCTACCCACTTACCAAAAGAATAACAAAAATTATTCTACTAACAAAACAAGGAATAAATCATGGCAGAGAATCATGCTGTGGAGACAGGCAACTAATCCTCATGTACCTGTCCATGCATTAAAAGAGATTTAGCACTGGCTGACTAGAGTCCAGCCCAAAATAAATATATTAAAATAAATCTGGGGCAAGAAGAGAGAAGCCATCCAGGTAGCTCTTTAAATGTAATGGCAAAAGAAAGTTTTAAGATTGAAGAAATGCAAATCTGCCAAAAAGAAATGGAGAAAATGACAAACAAGCAAACACGTAGAAAGATAAGCTAAGCTAGGCATAAAAATTTGATTGTAAACTATCTTACTTTTAAAACCCATTTAACAGACCTGAGTACTGACACTTGAATAATACAGTATCCAGAAATCATCCCCTCAAAAAGGCAACTTCCTTATTTTATGGAGAGATTTTTCTTACTAAACAAACAATAAAAAATGGATCATGAAACTCTCCTTATTGCAAATGATCAGACTCAGAGAGTTTTCAAATCACAGGGCAAATACCTTTCCAGATCATCTCCTTCAGGCCCATTTACAAGCCATATTGACAAGTTGGTAAAAAAGAAGAACTCTTTAGGACATTCAGAAAGGTATTTTCAGGAGAAGTTCCTCACATTTGGAAATCACTGCAAGGAGGTGTTTAGGCCTTTTCAGGCTGGAAGGGAATTCTCCTAGACCAGCAAACAGCCATTCCAGGTCTGTGTCTAAACATCCTGAGGGTCAGGGAATGTGGTCACTGAGGGGCAGGAAGTGGGTGCTAGGAAACAGTCTGAGGGCTGGTTAAAAAGACCCAGAACCCCACCCCATTCTGCCGACTGGTTTTGCTGGGTGGGCTGGAATTCCCCAGAGGGGAGGTGAGCAAAGCCAGCTCAGCTCTCTCAGGCTCTCCCGGACCCAGGGGAGCAGGGCTATTAGGAAGCGTTCTTTTCTCCTAGCAGTCATGTTCTGGCCCTGGGCTGGCTAAAAGCATCCTGGGAAATAAAGCATTGCACAAGCTCTGCCATTCCCCAAAAGAGATTGAGACCTGGGAGGAAGCATTCTGTGCTGATGGCTCCTTCCTGAAAAGCTACTTTCATGTTTGTTGGTATAATCCTTTTGCTTCATAAAGGGATTCTAAGTCAGCCTCCCCTAACAAATACCCGAATCAATGTCTGATCGTTGGATATATATTGTAACGCCTTTTTTTGGGGGGTGAACTGATGAAACGCCCCAGACAGAGGTAGGCTTTTAGTTTATAAAATCCATGGACATGCCTTTTTTTCTGTCTGACCTGTCACACACAGTTAGGCAGCTTGTGAAGATGGCATTTAGTGTGCTGACTTTTAATTGAATTTTATGTGGCAGTAAGACATTGTCTCTTTGCTAGAAATGTATCTGCTGTGCAGCAACTAGTGGGTTTTACAACACTATGTGGATAGTTTTATTTTAACTGAGCATTTTGGACTATACCCAGGGACTTATGAGAATAATGTGTGTGTATTTACACCTACATCATGGGGATACTGATGAACTAGCAATACAGCAGATTTTACAATCCTATAGCTACTTCTGAATTTTTTATCAGTATTTTATCTCCTTTGATTTTCTCCCAATGTGCTCTGCAATCAGTTCAGTTAACCTATTACAATCTTTATTAACTACAGATAAATACCAGACAAATAAAAATATAGGAGGTTATTCTCTCTTACACCAATACCACCAGGTGCGCATACACTCTCTCACAGTAGCAAGTTTTCCGGAAGTCTGAAAACTGATCTACAAAATCTCTAGCCATTCCTATTAATTATATGCCATTTCAAGTCACTCCACTGATAGGTGGAAGTCTTGATTAAATACAAGTATACTGTATTTCTATTGTGTTCATACACATTGTAAGAGTTTCACTACAGTTCTCTATTGACAAAAAAAGTGAAAAGGAAACATAGACCAGGTGATTTTACTAATGAGTTCAGTATATGCACACATTGAAACTGAACAATTCCAATTACCTCTTCAGAGCTGAACACAGAGTGATATCAGCCATCAAATTATTTCCAGGAATGATCCAATATGGCAAAAACAGCCTTCTGATCCATTAGGAATTTTGGCACTGAATGTATTGTTAATCCAGGCTCAAAATGGACTCAACTTTAGTTAAGGTATAAAGACTTTTTGGTTGTACCAGCCGGGTATTCATCATTTGCACGTCTAGATCTCCTGGTTGGCTAACGTAACAATATATTTTTGTTTCCTGTTCATTTGTTTTCTCCATGGTCCTATGCACACAAATGCAGACACTACCAAAGAGGGAGTCTCAGTCACTTGATTTCATTAAGCCTGGAAAAAGGCGATAACAATTTTGGCACTAAAGCACTAGACTATAAATAGAATGGTTGATTCTAATTGCGAGAAGTTCTAAAATAAGAAAATACAGAAGAGTTCCTGATTAGTAAGTTAGTGATCTTAGTGAAAGCTATTTAACAGATAAGAAGCTTGCCATTACTATCATAAACCATGACTGAAGGACTTCAATGGCTCAGACATAGGCGAGAGGTTTATTGCAGGAGTGGGTGGGTGAGATTCTGTGGCCTGCATTGCGCAGGAGGTCTGACTAGATGATCAAAATGGTCCCTTCTGACCTTAAAGTCTATGAGTCCATGGCTTGGTCTTCACTACCCGCTGGATCGGCGGGTACTGATTGATCTATCGGGGATCAATTTATCGGGTCTTGTCTAGACACGATAAATCGATCCCCAAAGGCACTCCCCGTAGACTCCAGTACTCCAGATCGCTGAGAGGTGCAAGTGGAGTCGATGGGGGAGCTCACTGCTGCCATGAGGGCGCCAGGTAAGTCGACCTAAGATGCGCCGACTTCAGCTACGCTATTCACGTAGCTGAAGTTGCCTATCTTAGGTTGACACCCTCTCGCCCCCGCCAGTGTCGACCTGCCCTATGAGTCTATAATATAGCATAAAACACCAAGGAAGGGGGAGAATTACTATTGCAAGTATCCATTTCACCTTCCCGCCACCGATATCACGCATTTCTCTATGTCGCAATTAATTCTTCCTTCAGACTAAAGTTTAGAACACATGTTGCTTACACTGCGATAGTTGCATTCAAGTAGCTAACAGTTTCAGCATTGTAAACAAAATCATCCCCAAACCATCCTCTCAACTAAGGGACTAATCCTCATCAATTCCTTTGATTCCCATGAGTGAGAGATGAAGCAGCACAGAGGTCTTGCAGGAAGTGCACAGCATCTTTCAGAGCTGTGCCCTAAATTTCCACATGTGCACACACACAAAACCCCCACTCAGTTGGAAAGAGGCAAGCAAAATATTTAAATCTGGCCTTTATAAACAACTGATGTGGGCAGAGGGTGGGGTGGAAAAAATCAAAGGAAGCCCTACTCAGAATTTTGGCTGAGCACTGCATTGACTGATCTCACTATGTCAATCAAAATGTTTTGAAAAGGTGCCACCCACATTTCTTGGAAATGCCCATAAAAGAGCCATTAATCAACCCAAGATCATGCCATTTACATAATGGAATCATTCTATTCCTGAAGTGCCATCAGAGTTGCATTAGGTTTATGGAACTACAAAGAACACAGTATTTAAACCAACCAGGCATATTTTGCTTAAAGCCTTCTGGCTGAGAAATCCAAAGTCCTAAGCCCTTTTCAACATGTCTATTACTCTAGAAAAATTGATATAAAAGATTATGACTTAGACACATCACCACAATCTGATCAAAGTCAACCTTAACATTTACTACTATGAAAAATTGCTTAAGCCATACCCTCCACCCTTTTAAATCTAAATTCTTTTCTTACTGGACTGTGAAAGCACCAATTACTACCTCTCCAATCAACTCTCAAACCAGTTGTATTGCTGGATTTAAATCTATGTCAGTCCCCAGCCAAATGTTCCTGAAATCATTGCTCCACTGGTGAAAACCTCCACATAGCACAGTTTCTGCTACATAAATGGCCATGCAAAGCCCCCTGCCCAAAATCTATTATTCTTCAGAATGTTGACACGGACACTGAAATTTTGATTAAACCAAAGCATACTGGAGCATCATAGCGTTTATGAGATGGAACCACTTGCTATAGGAAGCCAGAAGAGGAAAGATGGGACAATAAAGCAACTTGAGAACAACTGCCATCTAATGAAACTGACCCTCAGGAAAGTTGGGAGCATTTCCTAGCCAGAGAGAAATGAGCACATAAATCCTTTGCACAACTGCATTTGATGGTACTACCATCACTACAGCTACTACCATTTTTGAAACATGTATTTATGAAATTGTAAAAGTTAGTTTTTAACTGCTCTGAAAGCCAGGGGGGATATTTACTAGATGGACATTGTTGCTAAGAGAAAACAACTGACAAATTGGAGTCTCTTGTATTGAACACTAAAACTTCCAGTTTTCTTCCACAATTTTAGGAAAAACATATACCTACAGTACTACACATTATAATGAGATATTCAGACTAATGGGTCACTCATATTTTAGTGGGGAAAACTTTTGAAAGCTCTTTCTGCTCTTTTGGGTTTAAAATGCAATGCTTATGTATGTAGACCTGAGGATAAGGAATGCCTGTCCCTGTGACAACTCTGGCCCTTTATTAAATGGTCAGTAAAGACTCATTAATGCAAGCCAATACACATTGGTGCTCCTGATTCCTAGAGACCACGGATCTAATTCTCTGCTGGTGTAAGCAGTCAAGACTGCACTCAAATCATGGAGCTATATCACTTACATTACACACCTGTGTAGAAGGACAATGTTGAGAAATAATTTCTTGCTTCAAATCATAGCTTCCATAGTGCTCTCAGTGTAAGAAGTTTTGTCACCTGATCCCAACTTTCTCCTGAAATCAGATATGCCAATAGCAGTCTCAAAAAAGACAGGGGGGATAGAAGGGAAAAGGCAAAGAGGAGTGAAACAGAGTTATGGCTGAGGGAGTCATTCAAATGTAAAAGCACACAGTCCAGTAAAACAATTATCTTCAGAAACCCAGTTATCATCACTATATACAGCAATGAAGTGTCAGCTCTTCTGAAGAGGAAACCACATTACCTTTATTGTTGTGCAGTTGCTCGACCTATGACAATCATAACAGCAGAGCAAAATTGAGCGCCAAAACAATGCTGCCTAGTGCTATATTTTAAAAAAAATGCTAAGTGCTCTCTATGAAAGTAGCAAGGAGAGGGCAAATTAAGAGCTTCAGAATATGAAAACCAGCTCTCCCATCTCTAAATTGTTCAAATCCTCTTTAAGAGAGACAGAGGCAGGAGACAAACAAAACAAAACCCACAAAAAACTGCATGATTCACACCAAAAGACAGTGGGCAGGGTCAGCTACAATGGATGAGGCAAACAAAGAGTCAGCAGCATGAGGTGATATGACATGCTAGCGAGACGGGGGAGGAGAAGCAGTAACCTGGACACCAGTGGCAACTTCCAAAATATAAAATCAGTCCCCACACTAAAAGGTTACCACTTCCGTCTTAGCTATAGCAATGCCTGTTAATGAATATCGTAAAGATGAAATGGAGAGAGAAAGAAATCAGCTTGCATTATCCACCCTGAATAAAGGTGTCTCTCTGCACTGTCATTTGCCACTTGTGCAGAATTTGGTATTTGTGTTGCTCACCATTTTGCTCTTCGCATTCTTTTGTGTCTACTCTTTTCTTGCACAGACTTCAAATCTTCATGTACATCAAACTTATTAAAACTTGATCTTCCCCAAATCAATGTGTCTTTCTACAAAGGCTTAAAAATCCACTATCATAGCTGCATGACAATTTAGAAACTGGAAAAAAAACACTGATTAAGTCTCAGAGCAGTGTGCAGATGAGAAAAATCCCACCTTGGTGGACTAATGTGAACATGTCAATTATGGAGGAACATTTTGCAAACTGCCTGGTTTAGACAAGAAAACTCTACACTAGTAGTGGGAAACCTGCGGCCCGTCAGGGTAATCTGCTGGCATGCCGCAAGAGAGTGTTTACATTGACAGTCTGCAGCTCCTAGTGGCCGCAGTTCACTGTTCCCAGCCAATGAGAGCTGTGGGGAGTGGACATGCTGGTCATCGCTTCCTGAAGCTCCCATTGGCCGGAAAAGGCCAATCACGGCCACCAGGAGCTGTGGGTGGCCGTGCCGGCGGACGGTCAATGTAAATACTGTCTGATGGCCCACCAGTGGGATTACCCTGATGGCCGCAGGTTGCCTACCACTGCTCTATACTTTTGAAAAATATGATCTCGCATTTGAATGAAATGAAAGACACACTATGGCAGTGGTCTTCAAACTGGGGTGTGCACACCCCCAGGGGTACGCAAGCCCACCCCAGGGGGTGCGCGAGACCCCAGTGCCGCCACCGAGCCCACCTGGGAGACAGCCAAACTCCTGGGCGGGCTATTTTGGTCCCGCCGAAATGCCACCGCGGAAAGCAGAAGCTTCCGCTTTCTGCGGCGGCATTTCGGCGGACATACCCCCTTGGGGGCCACTAGAGTTTTCCCTCCATGGAAAGGGGCTGTGGGGGGAAAAGTGTGAAGACCTCTGCACTATAGGACCTGATCCAAAGTCCACTGAAGTCAACGGAAAGACTCCCACTCACTTCAGTGAGCTTTAGATAAGACCCATTAAGTATTAATCTTATTCTGGTGACTTGGAAAATATTAACTGCTAAAGTATTGTTACCCACGAGTTTAGTTAGCTGCTCAGTAAAATGTTTCAAACACTCCCTTGTGGGACACTGATCAGTAAGAAAAAAAAGTTATATCACTATATAATTCATGTTTCACAATAACACCATCCTTCAAAGCCTCTAATTTTGTTTCCACTTCTACTTTTAAGTAGCAACTTTTACAGTCAAGTATAACAAATCAGATGGTTCACACATACACTTTTCCTTCCTTGATAATATTTCCATCCAGGTCCTTACTGATATTCTCGGAATATGTTTTTACTACCATCTAAATTTAAGACAAGGGAAAATGAAACCCAAAACTTTAGTACGCAATAATAAGAGGATTAGTTCATGACCATTTCCTTTATCCTTAAATGTTCATTTACTTTACTTATTTCTCCCCATTACCCAGATACTCTATAAGTATCTACACAGGGAACAAATATTGAGTAATGCGTTCTTTAATCTAGTAGATAAACGTATAACTCAGTTCAATGGCTGGAAGTTGAAGCTAGACAAATACAGACTGGAAATAAGGCATAAATTTTTGACGGTGAGGGTAATCAATTACTGGAACAACATACCAAGGGTTATGGTGGATTCTCCGTCACTGAGAATTTTAAAACCTAAATAGGATTTTTTTTTTCTAAAATATGTGCTCTAGGAATTATTTTGGAGAAGTTCTATGCTTATGTTAGAGAGGAAGTCAGACTAGATGATCACAATGGTCCCTTGGAATCTATGAGTCTACAAACTTTTAGCTTGTCATATTTTCCAATATGTATTAAGCTATTTGTAATCAGGTTGACATGAGATTTACTATCTTGAGCTACAAAATGAATTACGTTTGTTCTATATGAGTGAACACCAAGCAACATACAGTAAAATTAGTTCTCTCAGAACAGGCTTTACTATTTAAAAATGAAAAGCACTCAAATGTTTTGGCCATTTTAAGTAATTCTTGCCCTCCCTGTGGAATGTCCTTAATAAGTTGCCCATTATAACCACTTACAGTTAAAACCAGATATAGCTCCATGACTCGTCTGGCCACAGCTAATCCATCAAAACAGTAGACACTCCCAACATCTGAACTCTAAGACTGTGGAAAAAAAAAATCTGCAAAAGGTATTCATAGACATGTAAAAATGAGAGATGAAAAAGATCTATTAGATCATTCACTCCATCAGACATTTCAGCTCTGTTAATAGAGACACTGGGAATTCTCAGAATACTGAGAATGAAAGCCTAGAAAAGAGCTAGGAACTTAACCAGTTAAATTTATCTAAATGCCCATCTGTTGTGCTCAGCATGGAAAAAGTAAGTGTTCTGTGAGTAAGGCATTAGTGAGCTTACAGTGGCACAGCTATACAGATGCAAGTGCACTGCTGTAAGATCAGTCACGTGGCTGCTCTATGCTGACAGGAGGGAGCTCTCCCATCAACATAATAAACCATCTCTAGGAACAGCAATAGTGCTGTGCACACTGCCACTGAGGCCAGTGAAATTTGTGTCACTCAGAAGTGTGGTTTTTTTTCATACACTCCAGTGACATAAGTTTTGCCAACATAAGTGGGATGGTAGACATGGCCTGAGATTTTTAGAAAGGCTTTAGTAAGCATTTGAAACAATGGGCCAAATTAAGAAGGGATCTGTAAGATAAGTTAACTTAGATCCCCCTACATTCAGAGAGACTCCTGGAACTACATATATCCTGTCCACCCAAGTGTAACAGAGGGTCTTATTTAGACTAGGAAAAAAGGTGCTTTTTAAAAACATTGAGTTAGATACCAGGATTTAAAACAAACGTCGGTACCTAGAGCAGCCACAGTTTAACACACAGTCACAGTCATGTCTGCTAATTGTATCAACCATGAGCAGCTAAATTTAGGTGAAAAATGTTATCATCCTACATCTAGCCTACAAAAAAAGTTGAGGTTTGTAAATACTCGACATACTCTCACTTGCTTTTCCTCATCTACATGACATACCCTTCATTAAACCACAACCAGCTAACATGGTTGTGGTGGTGGAAAACTGTATCTATTCCAGATGTTGATTCAAAAGACCTCTTTTGTTAGCTAAATTATTCTAAAACACACCTTTTTTCTAGTCAAAACAGGCACAGAGTACAAATGAGTTCTAAGGGAGTTTGGCTGAACTCAGGGAGGACTAAGTAATACCGCCTTACTCACTGCCTTTTAATGTGGCCCAAGGAAATTAATCTTCTTTTTCATTACAAAACACTACCAGTAATGATAAGGAAATATTTCCAAATATGGAATATAAACTGAATATTGGAGTTCTGTTGCACTTAAGGATTTCCTGCTATTCAACTAAGTACAGAAGCAGAAACCTCCTGAAAACAACAGCCTGTGATTCACTGCTATTCTACTTTCAATGAGCAGCAAGCAGGAGGACTGACAAATGCAAATTCATTTCCCCAACAGGAAAGCATATTGGGCGGGTAAAAACCATGTACAAAAAAAGGTTAACCTTTCCTCCAGCTCAAGTAGTAAAGAAACATTTGACTCAAAATACCTCAGTATTTGTTTTGGTTTGCAGTGGGGATGGTGGTTACCTGAAGTTTAGAACCACTAAACTACCAATAAGGTCACTTCAATACCCAAACATTTAACAATATATACATGTTGCAATTATGGCCTCTATATTCCACTATCAATAGTGGTTCTCTCTATTCCCATGGTAACAGTACCATTCTGAGACATCATGTATCCAAGATATACCATCAAAACTTTACTGTTCTGCTCAAGTCTTACCAAGCTCAGTCTCTTCAGACTTTTCTCTTGAAAAACTATTTTCAAAATGAAGTACCTGCTCTTTGATTGGACAGGGGACACTAAGATTTCAAAATGCTTTGCAAATATTAATGAATATTGCTGTGACATAGGTAAGAATTATTACCCCCATTCTAGAAAGAAAGAACCTGGGAACGTGGCACCTCTCTTGTATTACCACCATGGGTTGTAAAAAAGGGCCACCATGACAGGAAATAGAATAAAAGGTCCTGATTTTCAGAGGTGCTGAGCACCCATATTTCAACCAACTATAATGGGAGCTGTGTATTCTCAGGAAAATTAGAATGATGGCATCCTGACTTCCAGTCCTGGGCTGTGTTAAAGTGTCTCTCTCAAAGGTTACTGTAAGATATGAAACAAATGGAAGTTTGTTTAAAAATTCTGTTATTTCTGGAAAGCAAAGAAAATTCTGTAGCGCTTTTTCTAGAAGATAAATACGGTTGCGTGCACTGAATCTGCACATGTCACACATCACCTTATTTTACGATATTTTTTCCTCCTTGTCATAGGACTCATCTTGGACTCAACCTGAAGTACAAAATATGGGTGGTCAGATTCCTCTTAGCACACACCACACAACAGAAACACCAACCCAGGAACCTGTCCTTGCAACAAAGCCGGGTGCCACTCTGTCCACATATCTATTCAAGTGACACCATCATACCTAATCATATCAGCCACACCACCAGGGGCTCGTTCACCTGCATATGTGATATGATATATGCCATCATGTGCCAGCAATGCCCCTTTGCCATGTACATTGGCCAAACCGGACAGCCTCTATGCAAAAAAACAAATGGGCACAAATCTGACATCAGAAATCATAACATTCAAAAACCAGTAGGAGAACACTTCAGTTTCTCTGGCCACTCAGTAACCAACCTAAAAGTGGCAATTCTTCAACAGAAAGACTTCAAAAACAGACTCCAATGAGAAGCTGCTGAACTGGAATTAATTTGCAAACTAGATACCATTAAATTAGGCTTGAATAAAGACTGAGAGTGTCTGGATCATTACACACACTGAAATCTATTTCTCCATGTTAATTTTCCCTTACTATTACTCACATCTTCTTGTCAACTGTTTTAAATGTGCCATCCTGATTATCACTACATTTTTTTTTCTCCTGCTGATAATAGCTCATCTTAATTAATTAGCCTCTTAGAGTTAGTATGGCAACCCTCATCTTTTCATGTTCTCTGTATATATATATCTTCCATTCAATACATCTAATGAAGTGGGTTTTAACCCACGAAAGCTTATGCCCAAATAAATGTGTTAGTCTCTAAGGTGCCAAAAGTACTCCTCGTTCTTTTTGTGGATACGGACTAACACAGCTACCACTCTGAAACCTGAAAACAGAGAGTTGCTCTCTGGCCCAAAGCACTTAAGCGTGTGTTTAACCTTAGGCTGGTGCTTATGTCCAATTCTATTCAGCAAAACACTTGTTTTAAGCCCCACTGAATTCACTAGAACTTTAAGTACACGCTTAAATATTTTTCTGCAAAATCTGGGCCATGAAATAATTAAGAACAAAGCAAGATCAACTGTTCAGAGACCTCTCAGAAACTTGCTCTGTCTTTCTTAATTATTGTGTTTCTGGTTCTAAGGAAAACTACACCCATTTCTTTTTAGACGCACCTTCAAAAACAATGTGCCACTTCTCATCATGAATAAACAGTGGAAAAAAGTATCTAAAGATATATTTTTTTCCCCACAGATGACCTTTCTGAGCCTGTGACACCATCATGGTGAAAAGACATCACCTAACAGACTGTGGGGTTTCTATGTACAAGATTATAAAAATAATAGTAAAAATAGTAAGAGAAGTGGCTTCTGATAGGCCATTTTCCAGAAAAGTCCCTTGACACTGAAATTCCATTCTACCCATGATCCAATAGTGCCCAAATCTGTTGATCTTTAAGGCAGGCTGCAAAGACCATCTATTTTCCAAGGAGTTCCAGGATGCAGGAGCAAGAGCAGGACTGGAACTTGTGGTCTGGGAAGGATATTGTTGAGGCTTGATTTTCATTTTTTGGTTCAATATTTCTGGTGTGGAGGGTAAAAGACCACTGAATTTATTCTTGTTTGTATGGTTGCATTTTTAATGCATTCAAAGTCTTTCAAGTCTTGGACAAGCACTTTAAAGTCATATAAAATATAATAAATGCAACAAGTACTCATGGTAAATCTATGCTAGCAAAGGAGAGGAGCTCTAAAGGAGAAGCAAAGTAGAAACTGGATGAGTTGCTGAGGCCTATTTTATGCAGGTTGTCAGATTAGATGATTTCTGGCTTTAAAAATATATGAATACCCATAGAACTGAGTTGCTGGGAGCTGGTTCAATTCCCACTGCTGACAGATTCTTTTCTGATTATGATTTTTGGAGCAGGAGCCAGACAGTGGATAAAGCAGATGCTGTGTGGAGCAGAAGCCTGCTGGAGAGATGAGACATGGGACATACACAAATGACTGAAAATACCTTGCAAATGCCTGGACCTGGAGCTGTGGAGGTGGATGTGTTGGGTAGAGCTCCTCCTCACATACAGCAAGGTTCAGCCCACCCATGCCACAGGAGGAAGAAGAAAGATTGTTTCAGGAAGGGACCATGAGAATAGCAGAAAGGTCCCTACAGCAACAAAAACAGCTGTTTTAGTATCAGGTAACTCTAAGGCAGGCCTGCACAACACGTGGCCCAGGGGCCACATGCGGCCCGCAGGGGCTCACTGTGCGGCCCGCAGGGGGTGAATAGTGGTGGGGCCAGTCAATTGGTGGGGTGGGGGGAAGCAAATGGGGGGGGGCTTTTCGGCCTGCAGCTGGGTTTTTTGCAGTAATAAAGCCCTCGCTGCTTTCCGACTTGTGCAGGCTTGCTCTAAGGTATAAAATGAAGGGCAATACTATTCTAATTTTGCACTCTAAAATAGCACTGCAGCTACACTCAGCATCACAAGCAAAGACACTCGTCAGCATGAAAGTGTCACAGGCTCAGAAAGATAAATGGACTCAAACTTTATTTTCAGATCTATTTCAGAGAATCTAAGGGCATCCCCAGCTAGGTGTGTTGTTTACCTCTGAGCTCTCAGATGCTTGGACTGAGAGAAATCTTATTCTGTTCTATATAGCTTCTTATACTGCTCTCATGACTGCAGTATCTGAGTGCATCAAGTAACATGATCACACACCTGCCACACATTTGTTCTCTCATCTTTCCCCCAGGGAGAGAAGTGTGTGCAGTGGACCGTCCAACCCCAAGTTTTGTTTTGACTTTTTTTATACATGCACAGACACACACATTGCTATATGTTTATACTGGAGCAGACAAGTCAAAAAGGCAAAGCTGTGTCCACACTGTAAGAGTGACAGAAGCAAAGCTGCAGCAATGCCACTATAATACAGATGCGTCCTACATTGATGGAAGGTGTTTTGTTTTTTTTTTATTAGCATGGTTAATAGACTTCTCTGAGAGTGGGCAGCTAGGCTGACAGAAGAATTCTTCTGTCAACCTAGTGGTATCTACAGTGGGGGTAAGGTCAGCCTAAATACAGAGCTTGAGGCATGAAATTTTTCAGGGCCTGGAATGACATAGCTAGGTCGATCTAATTTTTAAGTGTACACCTGGGCTTAGAGGGGAAGGTGCTAAGATTTGTGATGGGCCTTTGTTTTGGTGGGATTTCACTCCAGTCTTGGGCTTGCCCTGGAGATAGCTCAGTCAAATGGATGGCGTTTTCCTTTAAATTAATTTCTACCACTCAATATTTCAATTAAACTGTTTCCCATTTAAATGGCTGCTGCATGCCAAGGTGTGGGCAAGAGCCTTGGCCACCATTTCAGTGAATAAAAAGAGGAGGGAAAAGGAGCAGAGGATAGCTGCTTATCTGTTTAGATTACATAAAAGCACCAAGGCTCCATACAAATACAATTAAATATGAATACGATTAATATTTATTTCAGGTACAAATAACATGAACAAACAGCCCACTGACCATTAATTACATTCTGTTTAAACCAACTTTTGCCTGCTTGCTGTAAAGAGGAGAGCATTAAAAAGCTTTGAAAGTATAGCAAGATTATTAATACATTCCTGGGTTCCCCTCATTCAAACTATATTAAAAAAGGAGACAATTATTTTGATTGATCTCATTGAATACAAGGTTAATCATAATTAAAAATTAGAGACAGTCTCCTAGATGATGTCTCATATATTGTACCCCTCCATATTACGGATGAGCTGTTATATATTGTTGATAAATAACTATGGCCACATTTACAAAGCTTAAAAAAGCTTTCTACCATGTGTTGCTTAGTTCCTGCATGCTGTTCAGGATCTACACATGGACCAGCCAGATCAAACAGTGGTGTTGACATAGGGTAGAAGGCTCCTCCATGCATTCAAGGTTGACATTTCTTATGTTTTGATCTGGGCAGTTTGATCATACAACCTAGCGTTTGCTAGCCAGCTTGTCACAAACAAAAGCGATGGCTTGAAGAACATATATATTTGACTTATGATACAGCAGCAGGAACGTCCAACCCCAAAAGCCTTGTTCAGCTCTTCTTACACATTCCTTATCCTGGCAAATCTCCCTTTGTCTTTAACAGGGGATTTACCTGCAACGGTAGTGGTGAATAGGTCATCTACTAGTGATAAAGTTGGACAATCCTTACTGCAAAATCAAAAACACTTGCTTGGGTCTTGTTCATTTCTTAAATGCTACTATCAGTGGCCAACTGAAAAGTTAGCCCTGTTTTACATGCATATCATGCATAAACAAAGAGAAAGGATGTTTCTGTGGTTAAGACAGAGGAAATTGTATTAAGTAACTTAGAAGATTTAGGTTCTATTTCCAGCTCTGTCAAGGATTTCCTGTGTGACTTTAGGCAAAACTCTTATGCCGTGCCTCAGCTTCTCTATGTGTAAAATAGGGATACCATTTCTCTGCCTCACAGAAACATTATTAATGAATCTATTTTAGAAGGTCTCTTAAAATAATTTATAGTATTTAAAGTGGTTGAACAAAACTCATTTCTCTCTTGGGAGGCTGGTTTAGATGTTTTAGCGCGTATCCTGCAATGGGACCCAACTGGGCAAACCCACCAGATTTGACTGCAATGACTGGAAGCTATTATTAGTATTTCTATTCCATCTGAGTCATCATTGTATATATTGGTGCATATTTGTGTATTTTTTTTTGATAGAGTGAGATAAGCAATGATGATACTTTACTCTGAAAAGTGTATATTATATAGGTGTCCCGAGTACAGAAGGAGCACTTATTTTGGTTTCATAAAGTGAAATAAAGAAAAAATGACAAAAGGAAAAGAACTACTCCAAATATTAACAATTTAATGCAAGTGACTAGTTAGATTTTGGCAATAACATTTCCCAATGCGGTTACAATTTCCCTTGGCAAAAAGCAATATGTTGCCACTAGGAGTTCAGTAGAATATATTTACCTGAATGTCTCTCTAATCAACGTTTACATATTCTTTTACTCTGATGCAAACAAACAAACAGTGTTAGATGCTTTGAATCAGCTCTCTTTAAAAATATCGCCAAATGCATGACACCTGGATATTTTTCAAGTTTCCTTGTAAAGACATGTATAACTATATCAGAAATATAGTTTGTTGCAAATATTTTTTAAAATGGTGAGAGCGAGCGAGCATTTTTATTTCACAACACAGAACAGCTAAATATTTCTCCCCTTATGCACTATGAAGTAACAAGTCACATTATCAAAGATCAAGAAAACATTCAGGCTGATAGTGTGGAGCTGCTCCAGAATCAGGATCAAGAAGTCATACAACTTTATATTTATGATTATTCCTAGATGAGAAAAAGTGAGTGCTGGAATTATAACTTTTACTAAAAACCATTTTAAAGAGGCTCTTGTGGTCAGAAGAGTGATTGTGGGAAAGTAGCACTTATTTACTCAACTGATCAGCTCCCCACTTGTATTCAGAGTCCAATCTGCCTCATCTAGTGTCAAAAATACTTTTTCACTAACATATACCATCTTCGTCCTTAGACATCAACACACCTATAGGAAAGGGAGATGGATTTATTCTAACTCATGCAGCCTCAGACAATGGTGTTGGAACAATTTATAGTCAGGATGCTGAAAGCCTTTGAACAAAACTGTAAACCCTGTATATAATGGAAACCACTTCAAGCCAGGGAGTACTTCCACACCCCCAGCACCGCTGGTTCCAGCACCCCATCTTCAGACTAACTAAGATCCTTAGTGGGGCTATAAAAGCAGAGAGGAAGCTGCTGCGGTGGCAGGTCCCTAGAAGGAAGGGTGTGTCTTCTCTCTTCTCAGCTTGTTGAAAGCTGCAAAGGTCTCTGGTGGTTGTTACTGAGTGTTCTGAGTTGCTTTGCTCTTGTTCTGAATATTCTTTGTGTTAATACAGCCAGAAAGGTACTTGAACTGAACTATAGTTTGGGGGATTATTTTACCTCCTCAGCGGCAGATGTTTCGTTTCTCTGGAATCTTCCAGCCAAAGATCTCCAAGCACAATCGCAAATATTAGCTAACAGAACCATACAGCACATCCCTTGTATGGGTGGGTCAGTAGTATTATCCATATTTCACTACTCGGGAAACTGACCTTGAGAGGGCTAAATCCTATAGTTACCAGAACTCTATAGATTTCAAATATAATTCCAGCACTCATTTTTATACCTATTTCAAATAGGTATAAATTAGGGCAGGATTTGGCCAGGGACACCCACATCAAACAGGATGGCTATAGCAGAGCTGGGAATAGAACTCACATCTCCCAATTCCCACTCCCCTATCTTCATAGTAAGAAAAGTCAATGCTGGGCATATGTACAGTACTTACCATCTGTAGCGATCAAAGCATTTCACATTGGAGGATAAAGATCTCTATTCTCATTTAATAGATGGGGAAATTAAGATACAGCAAAATTAAGTGAATTAGCCAAAATCATGGTGTGAGCCTAGCGTTCAAGGCCCAAGCTCTAGTTTTTTTCCACGTATTTATGTCTTGTATACAGTGCCATAGTCATATGGCCATAGTTTGTCCCAGTCATTATAATACACACAACACAGAGAGCCTATTTTAAATCTGGTAAGAGGAAAGGGAAAGTTTTATTTGAAGATTTTTAAAAAAACCAATCAAGCAAAATATGTAATTTATCAAAACTACATACTCAGCAAAGGAAGAGTTCAGAAACTGAATCTGTAATCCCAGATGTCTCCAGCTGCTCACAAGTAAGAACTGAAGGTCAATATTTGAGCCTTTGGGAGAGACAACCTATTTCTCTGGAAAGACACCCACATGTTCTCATAAGGGAACATGTGTTTGAAAAGTGAAGATTGTGCCCTTAAGGAAAAAAACAAAACTCCAAGTATCTATGGTTGCTCATAAGATTTAGCATTCAAAACTAAGAGATAGAAAAAAGCTCTATACAGTTTAAATAAGAGAAGACTGAACAAAAAACTAAATACAAATCAACTATTTAAATGAAGACTGAGACAGATTCTTCAGGGGTACATGTGCATTAATTCCAGGGGAGTCCCATCTGCTTCTACCACTAGTGTCTCTTGGGCTCAGAGGCTTTAGTAGCTGCTATTACGAAGCAGATTCTGATGTTCTTCCAGAGACAGTTAAGAACATTCCAACTACATCATGTACCATGCACAGTCTCTGAATTAACAAGAATTTGTTTGCAACAGCAATGACATTTTATCAAGGTTATGCCAAGTGAATAACAATGGGAAAAGAAACAGTGTTCAAAATCATTTTTTGGGCAGCAGCAAAGCAGTGCATGTACACTGCACAACACAGCTGGGATGTCACACTGACCATGCCTTCACTGGCTTTTTTCCTGGAAAATTTTAATCCAAACTCTCATCAAACAGTTAAATGACTATTTTTAACTTGTATTTCACTTTAGAATATTGGGTAATTTTAAGAGGAAGCATATGGTGACAGATTCAGAACCTGAATGCACAGGTCATGCAATAAACCCTACTATTTCTCTTCCTTCCCCACTGACTGAAATGGACCTTTGATTTTAGTTTGTTAGAAATTCAACTGAACTGCAAGTACAATTCAGATCAGTGGTGGACAACCTGCGGCCAGAGGACCGTGAGACAATTTGTTATATTTGCATGGCCAGCTGCAGCTCCTAGTGGCCGCGGTTCACCGTTCCCAGCCAATGAGAGTTGCAGGAAGCGGCATGGGCTGCAGGGACATGATGACCGCTGCTCCCATTGGCCGGGAATGATAAACCGCTACCACTGGGAACTGTGGGTGGCCGTACAAATGTAAACAAACAGGCAGCCCGCCAGCAGATTACCCTGATGGGCCACGTGCAGCCCGCAGGCTGTCCACTATGGATTCAAATCAATGTTGGTAGAACTTGATCATTGGTATTAAACTCTAACATGGACATGCTTTGGCTGAAGCATCTTCTGCTTCTTTAGTAACTACTCATTTAGGACTTGTCTATACTACTGCTTAAGTCTATATAACTTAGATCACCCGGGGATGTGAAAAAGCCACCTCCATGGGCAACACAATTTACACTGACCTAAGCACTGTCCACACCAGTGCTATGTTGATGGGACACGCTCTCCTGCCAATATAGCTTCCGCCTCTTGTTAAGGTGGAGTAATGCCAATGGGAGAGTGCTCTCCTGTCGGCATAGTGCATCTTCACTAGAGGTATTAGAATGTAATCAATGCAGTTTGCCCTTTAAATAATATTGGCTAGCTAATTTTTGCATCATTTAAATCGGAGTTTGAGAAAAGGGAGATTCCCTTGGCCTCTTCTCCCCCGTGCTCAAGAAAAAGCATAGGCTGGTGCGGAAGTTAATTGCCCATGTGCAAAATAAACACTCCACATGTATACGGAAAGTCTACTTATTGTAAGTGACTTCATCTTGTAAATCAGATGCTTTGTTGACAAGATGATCACCACCCTTGAATAAAAGGAAGCTGCACCCAAAGTACAAATTCAATTATTCCAGACAGAAGTCTGACCTTCCATCCAAGACAAATATGGAATTTAATCTGTACTGCACTGACTATGGTTTATTAGTTTGCAATAGCTGGAAATCATTTATTTTACCTTAGAAGTGTTACTTAACCAATCTTTTCACAGTAAAACCCAGCCCCGCTGCCTTAGCAGCAAAGGGGAAAAAGCATTTAGATTTTCCTCAGTCATTGCAGAATCTCACGCGGCACACTTCAGCTGCAGACAACACAGCTATATATGCACTGTAGCTCTCTCCTCTAGTATATTCTAACCACTCTGCATAAGGCTACAATACTTTTTCATCATCCATTGTCCAGCAGCAGTTTTTAAAGATTACATTTTAGAAGTCTATGGCTAGACTGTTTTTCACAAAAAAAAAAAAGCATTTAGATTACGGAGACAAGAAAACATTGTGCTTTTTATATTAAAGAAGTTGTCCCCAAACCTTTCCTCTAGTGCCCACCTACCTGCCTCCAATTACCTGTAATGGAATGTGTCCGTGTCCCTTCATCCCCCATTGGGAGCAGAATTGTGGTGGGGCCATGGGCCAAGCCATGGCTAAGAGCAGGGCTGGGGATATGGCCTCAGCTGCAGTGGGGGGTATAGGGCCAGAGCAGGGCTGGGTGGTGCTCCTCACTGCCACCAGTGGGGACTGGCTAGTGCCCCACTGTACTCCCCTGGACATTCCTCCATGCTCACCTTGGGGGTATGGCCCGCAGTTTGGGGACTACTTGACTAAAGGAATGTCCTCATCCTATGTGCGTGGTGGTCCTTTGTTTTGGCTGGCGGGAAGAAAACGGGCAGGAACCAAGTGGGATAGGCAGGGACGTTAAGTTAAAGTGTCACAACTAAGTAACTAAAAAATGTGGCAGGTATCCAGACTAGGTACTTGTTATAGAAAAGATATGGTTTATTGTGTAAAATTAAATGGAAGGGGGTTTAAAAGAAAGCATCCCATAAGGAATCTGGGGAAGAGGAAGTTTAGAGCTCCTAACGCCTGGTATAACTGGGAGCCAAACCCTGCTCCTTTTCCAGCTGCTTTTTCTCACATACTAGAGAAAGCCAGTGAGGCTGGCTGGGACCAGACTGAGAAGGGAGAAGGCTGATGGCCGCCCTCCCAAAAATGGTGGAAACAATTAAGGAAATAATGATCACTTGTGCTGGATGATTTATTGTTGAGTACTCCCAGACGTTTTAAGTCAGTGGTGGGCAACCTGCAGCCTGTCAGGGTAACCCACTGGCGGGCCGGGAGACAGTTTGTTTACATTTGCACAGCCGCCAACAGCTCCCAGTGGCTGCATTTTGCCATTCCTGACCAATGGGAGCTGCAGGAAACAGCGGCCAGCACGTCTCTCACACCCGTCAAATCAAATTTGACCCAAAATTTCATAGAAAGACTTCCATGAAAAAGAGAGAGCGTTCCAACACACAATTTTTTTTAAAAAAGCAAATAACTCTTTCCTTGCAATGTCTGCAACGCAAAAGTGGCAGCATTATTCTAGTGCTTAAGAACCAGGAAACTGACTTGAACTGGATTGTAAACAAAAGTGAAACTGGCTATTTTACTTTCATTGCCAAATCTGATAAAAGTAAACAGTATAAATCATGAAAAATAAATCAGATTTTTAAATTGTTATTCAAATTAAAAACATTTTTTAAAATTATTGTATCTCCTTTTTTTTCTTTTCCATTTCCAACTCTCCAAAATTTATAAAATCCTTTCAATCAGCTGGTGGACAACAGTCATAGTGTCATACGAAGCTAAACAGCACTTCATTATTTTTAAAATTGAAAATGTGTGAATATATTTGATTGTATCCCACTCTCTTCCTTGGCAATCACTGATATACTTTTCTTGAGGCCCACATTCTGCAAAGATTTATGCAATTACACATTAACTTTAAACCATCTCAATAGGGCCACTGGGAATGCAACAAACTTCCATGTTTACCAACACTAAAAAGTAATAGGAAGTCAACCTGAAATAAAGAGGAAAAGTATTAAAATAATTTTTTATATAAACAAGCCAAGTCCATTTTATATTATTCATTCCCAGTGAGACTAAGTCACATGGTTAAAGTGAAACAAGTGTTTGAAAGACCGGGATCTTAGACTGTAAGCTCTCAGGGTAGGGGCAGTGTCTCTGATTGTGTTTTAACAGCATCTAACACAATAGGGCTTGATCCCATAGTATAAAATAATAAATAAATGCACAATATTTCTACCACACTCCTCACTGTGATATCTGAGGGTCTTAATAGGAGTAGTAACAGGTATTGGGTGAAATCCTGCCCTTATCTGAAGTGAGTGGGAGTTTTGCCATTAACTTAATTGGGTCTAGAATTTTACCCAATGTGTAGCGCACCCACTGAAGTTATAGGAGATTCATATGCAAAGGATTTAAGGGATCAAATTGATTAGTAGATGAAGTTTTTGATATGGACTCCCACAATATTCTTGCCAGCAAGTTTAAAAAGTATGGACTGGATGAATGGACTATAAGGTGGATAGAAGGCTGGCTAGATTGTCGGGCTCAATGGATAGCGATCAACGGCTCAATGTCTAGCTGGTAGCCGGTATTAAGCGGAGTGCCCTAGGGGTCATTCCTAGGGCCGGTTTTGTTCAACATCTTTATTAATGATCTGGATGATGGGATTGATAACATCCTCAGCAAGTTTGCAGAGGACACTAACCTGGGGGGAGAGGTTGATATGATAGAGGATAGGGGCCCCTTGCTCTGGGCCGAGTGTGGCGAGCCCGCCCAGCTGAGCGCAGTAAGCAAGAAGGGGGGGCAGCTTAGATGGTGGGGTCCCAGGGGATGGTGTTTAGGGTGGGAGTGTATCGGAAGGGGGCAGTCAGGGAACAAAGAGCTGGGGGGCTTAGATAGGGGGTAGAGTCCCAGGGGGCAGTTAGAGTGGGGGGAGTCTCCAGAGGGGGCGATCAGGGGACAAGTGGGGGTTGAATGGGTCGGAGGTTCTGAGGGAGGCAGTCAGGGAGCAGGAAGTGGGTGGGGATCAGATGGGGGTGGGGCCAGGCTGTTTGGGGAAGGACAGCCTTCCCTACCAGGCCCTCTGCACAATTTTGAACCCCAATGTGGCCCTCGGGCCAAAAAGTTTGCCCACCCCTGCCCTACCCCCTGTCCACCCCCTGCACTCAAACCCACTCTCTGACAAACCCTACCCCCCGCCGCACTTGGACCACACTGATGAGTCCCCCCGAATCCAGACCCCCCACTCCACTGAATGCCAATCAGCTGCATCTGTACCTTCCTCACCAATCCCCACTCCCCCAACTCTGAGACACCCCTCACTGAACTCCTCACACCCAGACCCTCCTCTGCTGAGCCCTAACCACCTTTACCTCGACTCCCCTGCACCCAGACCTTCCACTGAGCTACCCACACACAGATTGCCCCACACACAGATCTTTCAGCCCACACCTGGATCACCCCCCCAAACACACACACACTAAGGCCCTCCACACTTGGATCTTGCTGGGCTGAGCCTACTTGTCCCCTACTTGGATTGGGGACCATGTCCGAAAGATTCAGTCTCTCTTGCTTACTGACTTGGTTCACTTGGCATGGAGGTACTTCTGGAGCAGGCCTGGCCATTGTGCTGGGTAAGGTTGGGTGCAGCCTTATTGCTGAGTCTGTCCAGGGAGAAGAGGCGGAGGCCCCAGGGTGATCTCCCACCTCTGTGCAGCCAGCAACCTGTGCTCCCCACTGCCATGTTTAAGCCTCCACATTTATTTATTGACAAATAAAATTTGAAGAATTCTAAAATAGCGTGCAGAATTTTTTTCCACAGAATTATTAAGTTAGTGCAGAATTCCTTCAAGAGTTTTAACTTAATGATAGTTATAATATTGAGGTTCAGATGGAGAATGGGTTACATTAAACTACAAGTTTCTTCTAAGCAGGGACCACTCTAATGTCAGAACTACTGTAAATTCATGTTTTACTTCTTCCTATCCAAGTCTCCCTAACTTTTCATTATTAATTCAAGTGTATTTGTAGTAGGATTCAGTAGAAACTGTGAACTTCAGGAAGGTCTCCATCTAAGGAGATCGCAATTTTTATTAATCTTAGCATCACTATTTTACTTCAAGTTTGCTCAATTACTATTCTTAATTATCCAAAATATAATAATCCACCAAGAAACTGCTGATGGTGTTTTGAACTGTTTGTAATGAGGGAAGACACATGTTGGGATGTTTTCCAAACTACCCTGCAACTGAGAAACTGGTTCACATCCAAACTTTCTATACAGCCATATCTGTTGAGTTGAGATGCTCACACAGGAAGTGTCAAAGAAATTCAAATTACTATTCGTATATTCTAAATGAAGTCTCCTTTCCCATCAAATGAAGCACCTGAATATCTTCTGAGGGAGGAGAGGGAGAATACCACACAAAATTAACAATATACAGCAGAACTTCATTAAACCAAATACCTTACTACAAGTTTGCATAGAAAACTGGCAGTCTAGCCCACTGCTCAAGAAAGATTTGAGAGCAGAGATCTGAGGGAGATCACATACTACTAAGACTTACTGATTATTGTACAAATAAGGAATTTACAATAGTTCTTCATTGCTGGGAGGCAGCCATGCCTAATGGTTAGAGCAGCAGTGTCCAATACATTCGCCACTAGCCACATGTGGCAAATAGGCTATTGAATTGTGGCTAATGCATGAGCAATGTGTGGGCCTGTGAATCCACTTTTTCTGCAGCAAATTTTATAAAATCCAAGTAAAATATGGAGGCTGAGTTAAGATGCATAGTTAGTATAAATTATATACCAGATTTCAGGGTTATGGTAGTAGCATGTAGTATGTTTGTAGTATGTTTTTTAACCCTTTTTTATAAAGTGGCGAATAAGAAAAATTCAAAACCCCAAGTGTGGCTAGCATTGAATTTCTATTGGACACCTCTGGGTTACAGCATAAAAGACCACAAGACTTTACCTTAAATGACACTTAAAAACTAGTTCTAAACAACGACTGTTTGCTATTTTTTTTTTTTTGTATACCTGAATATATGAGAGATTCCCTCCCCTTCCCACACACACACACACATTTTAAAGCAGCTTGCTCAGGCTTTTTTTATAAAGTTCTAATAGAAACGAAGAGCCATACTGTGAAGAATTTCAAGTGGTGAAAGGAACAAATAATTTTAGATAGCTAAGGCGAAGCTTAATTTAGCAAGTTTCTTTAGACACAAGAAAACTTTTGATTTACAGAAGTGATATATGACAGGTCAGTCATGAGAAACACTGCGACAGCTGTTCAATCAGAACGTTTTACCACCACAGCTGGGCAACCAAGACAATGCAAAAAGCCCCACAGTGTTAAAAGTGTATGTTCAGGATTTGGCGAAAGGGTGAAGTTAGTGATGAAAATTCCTTCTTCCCTTCCCCTGTTAACTTCTCTTAACAGTGTCAATGCAGCTGAACACACACTGCTTTCCAGGACATGCAGGTGCTGTATGTCCTGAGATTAAAAAAAAACAGCCCATGGAAATAATTCCTTCCGAGTGTATTTGCTACACAAACATTCTGCAAACTAAGAGTCACAACTGCACTAAATAGTAACTTGGGTCAACAGTTGGCCATCACATGTCTTAATAACAGCAAACTCTTTCATTGGTGTCCAATTTCTCAGTATCCAGTAGAAAAGCTCATTTTACTCTTTTAAAAATCCCTGACTTTTCAGTGGAAGATTCCTGTGCTGAGTAAATTACATTTTCAGCACAGAACTACCACTCACACACAGACTTTATTCTGACTCTTCTGCAACTGTGGATGAGAAAAGTGTTTGTATGTTATATTAAATCACTACCTTTTGACTGTGTTCCCTTATTCTCCTCTCCTGCACAAGTTGTAGAGCCTAGCAGTGAAACATGTTGGCCTTTAAACCTCAAAAAATGGCGACCGCCTCCGAACGTACTGTTGGTTTGATTTTACCCAAAGAGCTATGAATGAAAGCAGTCTATGTTACTACCACACTGCCTGCTAAAATTAATTACATTTTTAGGTGGAACAGACAATTATTTCACTATTAGGCTGATGTTTGGCTCAGCTTATAGTAACTCCCTGATCAAGCTCCAGTGAGTGGGACAGGCTGGGACTAGGTTTCCCAACTGTTTATTTTTAAGAAAACGCTACTTCGTGAGGTGGGCTCTCTCTCCCACCCCAGTTATATAAATCTCAAGAGGGAGGTTTCGACTTGGGATCCACCACTTCTACCTGGCTAGTGTGGCAGGGGCATTTTCTCCTTCCAATACCCTCCTACCTTGCCTTGGAAAGAGAGTGCAGTGGGAAGAATTCTTAAACCTGATGGTTCCTCCTGTCTTCTCTCCTTTGGGGGAAAGTTAAGTGCCAGTTGTGTGACTCCCTTTAAGGAATATCCCTGGTTGACTCAGGCAAGAACCAGACTTGCTAGGCGACAACAGACATACTTGTGCCTTCCCCTACCATCATCTCCAAGCGCCTAAATGCCATACATGGCAACCAGGGGAGGTGGAGTCCCAGAGTCACCCTTGAGAAATGATGAGAACTGTGTGGCCAGGTAAGGTGTACGTGGCCAGCTTGTGGAAAACCCATCTCTCCTGTAACCTTTCTGCAGGCTCAGATATGCAAAAGTAACTGTGGTAATAAGGGGGCCTTTCATGGCAGTGTAAGCCATTAATTTTCTACAACTCAGATGTTAATTCATACACAGTGCTGCCAGAAAACACCAACTAAAGAGTGAAACTTGCAGGAACAATCAGCCTCATTAAGCAATCCCTCAAAATCATTGGGCTCAATTACGTCCATGAGGTACATCAGTAGAACCCAGTCTTTGCACCCCTAGCAGCAGAAAGTCCACTCAAATGTGGCAGCAAAGGCTTCCATCTGCAACCCCTTCTCCTCTGCTAGAGGCCCAGAATTAGCTCACATCAGTCCTAAATTGGCTGGGTCTCTACCAGAGATTCAGCATATCTCCTGGACAGCCACCACCTGCTGGGTTACTACAGAATCCCAGGTGGAATTTAAAGCCAAAGCATCCCATTGGGCGAAACGTCTTCCCTCAACCGCTGGTACAGCTGCCTCTGTGGGTATGTGCTGTAATTTGCAGTTATGGGAGTGAATCTGGCCCATTAAGTACACTTCTCCTCCACCTTTGTTTGCAGGCCTTCTTCTTTAAGCAACTGGTATTTGCTGGTCCCCAGAATGCTCATTTAGAGCAGTTTCACTGTAATCACTTGAAACCTTGGAGTTCAAGAATTTTTTTCAAATCTATTTTTTTCTATAATTGCTTATTTATTGGATTTGAAACTTTGCAGTTTGAATTTACAAGGAGGATATACTTCCCCACAAATTAAGCAGTATCTATAGAGCTTAAGCATCATTCCACTGCAAAGGCTCAGAAAAAGTTGTAAAGCAAACATTTTATTGTCAGACCCCATCTCTCTAATGAGCAGTCCCAGATGTTTTAAAACAAGGTATGGCATGATAGGAAATGATCCAAGCTCATGCATAAAACACAACATTAAATACCACAGTCACTAATTTTAATGCTTCCTGAATTGACCAAAATATTCATAAGAGGTACACTAACAGCTCAGTTTATTCTTCTATCCTCCGTTTTTACTGTTATTCTTGGAGAAAAGTGTTCTTTTGGAGAGAAGTGTGCAGGTGCAGAAGCACTGGTACTGCCAAAAGTTATGCTTTAAAGCTACAGAAACATCATATTTGCCACATCAGTATTCTCTCTCTAGCAATATCCAGAATTCAGTGCTTCAATGGAAGATGAACACCCCTCTCCTCAAATATACACCTTATCAAGCGTACAGTGCTGTTCACAGGAGTAGGAACGGATTCTTCCCAGAACTTCAGCTGATGCCCTAAACCATGAGACTTGATTACTGTCACTGTTATTTTAATTTGCATAGCTAAGATGGTTACTGATAATGATGCAATTATCCAGCCCTTTTAAAAATCCTGCCACAATGCATCTTAAAGAATTAAATTTCAGTTAGTTGTTATTTACCAACTCCACATTTTTATACTACTGTAACACAATTACTGTTGATGGTAGGTCTTGTCTAAATGTAGCTGTACATTAAAATGAGTAAGGAATGAGAGACGATAAAGTGATTTTGTGTACAATAGTATGTTTGATTTATGTCAACTATCATTACCCTATGATATACAAAGCCTCTTCTGGGGGAATAAAACCGAACAATTTACCATATCATTACAGCTTATTCTTTATGTTGATGAATACTGTATTTAAAGAAGTAATTCTTTTTATCATCTTTTACAGGCTTATCATACATCTGTCATCATACAATTTCAGAAGTTTATCAATCCGCTTCACATTTAAATAATCTCCCTAAATTTGAGGGGGAATAAAGCATAGTCATTAACAAAATAAATATGAAAAGAAAACAACCAAGAGGGCACAAGCCTCCCTGCTGGATAAAACCCATTGAGTTAGATGGTTCGTGCCTAACTCATGTGTGAGAAGTCACACCCCTGCAGTTCACCATTAACTCCAGTGGGCATAGGATCAGACCCTCATTGTACAACCCCTACATTGGTGATCAATCAGGTCTATGATGGATGTTGTTATCGGGGTCCGGACTGCACAGCCTGCTTGGATCGCACTGTCCCTATTGTACACTTAAGCACAGGACTATGATTCAGAAGTATTGAAAGTCAATAGGAGTTTTCCCATCAACCTCCATTTTCTTTCTTAAAGCAAGAAATATGAAAATACCTATCTGCCATAAATATTTGCTTCCCATATCAACTAAATTCATATTAACTACTTATCCTTGTAATAAAAATGCCATTCAAGGTTTGCTTTTAAGGATTTTTGTTTTTAAATCTAACAAGTAATAATATTTAAAATGAACCCAAAACGCAGCATACACTGAAGCCCACTGAATTAGATCTTTCTTAATTCAAGATACATTTTAATTAAAGTCAGGAAGTCACAGATAGCACAAAACACAAGATAAAACTATATCCATTATATATGCTACAATAACATGTTTTTCATGGTTAAATATTTTGGCCAACATTCACCACTAAGAAAGATAATCAAATATAATTTTTTTAAGTATTTCATTCAGTTATTGCTCTAAATAAAAAAAAAACCTGATAGTTTCACCTATTGTACTTCTGAGGTGGAGAGGATGAAACAGTTTAAGATTTCCACTTATGCTGAGGCACACATCATAGAGTATGCACTGCAAAACACAGCGATGTTTTTAGTGTTATATAAACTCCCAAACAAGATTTATCCACAGCCTGGGAATTTGCAAAACTGCTGTCAACACTGAAACAGGGTATTTAAAACAAAAGAACAAACAAATAAATCACATCAGTACTTTACAAACAAGACAACTCACTCATTAGTAATGGAACAACGGAAGAAAATAATCAAAGCTCAATACATCCCACCAACTATGGGAGCATGAAGAAATTGTATCTCTGGTTAAAGAGACACACACACACACAAAAGAGTATAACTACTAAATAGTATCAGAGGGGTAGCCGTGTTAGTCTGGATCTGCAAAAGCAACAGTCTTGTAGCACCTTATAGACTAACAGACCTTAGGGATCATGAGCTTTCGTGGGCTAAATAGATAAATAGTAATACATCCAGAGGCTAAACCTGTTTAAAGACTTATTTATTCCCATTTGAGATTTTATCACAGAGATATCAGCATGTAACACCAATGGAAAGTGACTTTTGGCATGTATCTGAAATACACTGCTCTAACCCAAAGGTTGATTTGTTTGGGGTTGTTTTAAAGCATTAAATTTATAGCATGTACAAGACTCTCCTACTTCTGACTGCATTTTCACTTTTAACCTGATCACTGACACTGCAGTTCAGTTAAAAATATAAACCAAGCAAAAAGCTGAGCTGACGAGCTACAGGCCTGATCCAAAACCCATTTAAGTCAGCAGAAAGGTGCTCATTGACTTAAATGGGTTTTGGATCTGGCCCTATAAGCCAGTTTGTTTTTTTTCAAATGGTGTATCCATGTACAGATTACACTGGCACATACTTAAAATGGGACAGAACACCCCTAAACCAAACTGTGTAATCGACTGCCTCCATGCCCCACTGGATCTCATACCTGCCAGACACACCTGAACCTATTTATTGACTGTTACTGTTTATAGTACTTTATAGTCACAGATCTGACTGAGTTCATCTCTGATCCCAGAGAGGTTATACCTGCAAAACAACTACTGTAAAGATTTGGGTTCCTCTCTCCCTATGCCCATTCCAAAGAGCCTGCCAGTGATAGGCACACAGATCGTCCCTGTCTCCTAAGGTCTAAGAGACACGCTGCCCTTCAGCCTTTTGGGGAGCATCTCTCAACCATCTGGATTCATTTTAAAGGCAGGTTTTTAAAGCCTCTCACGCCATTGAAAAGAGGGGTTCTGCTGTGTATGTGAGTCACGCTCATTTAGAAACTGCACCTCAACTGCAGCCCCGGAGTCTCTATCTAACCCAGGCTTTGGAGCTGGGGGGCAAGAGAACATGAAGAATAAACCTGCCAAGTTAGACATTGAAAACCTGCCATGGGAGAACCCCTCCATGGGAACTGTAACCATCTCTCCCCCTGGTGGTGATGAATTCTGAGGTGGCAGATTTGGTAAGAGATCGGAAATCTCACTTGCCACCTTCTTAGCAATCTCCGCTCGTTCACAAGAGACCCCCCTGCACCCCACAGGCTCGGACACGGGGGCAGAGGGGGGGAGAAAGGCGTGGAGCCAGGTCACTGTCCTGATTTCTCTGACCAAGTGCGGATTCCTCGCTCCCTTCCTCCGAGCCCTTCTCCGGCAGCCGCAGGCAGCTAACACCAGCCTCCCGCAGCCTGCAGGGCTACGACTGCGACTGCTGCCTCCCGGTGATGGGGAAGGCGGATTCCCAGTCTCCAATGACAGGATCTCTCCCTCTCCCTCGCTGCACCAAAGACAGAGGCTCCTTCCCCTCCTCCCACCTGCAGCAGCAGCAGCAGCAGAGGCACCGGGCGCGCGGGCGGGCACGTCCCCGGGCAGCGCTCTCCGCCCGCACCGGGGGCTCCCCGCCGCACTCACCTCCCTGCGCCTGGCTGCCGGCCCCCGCGTCCCCCCACTGCCGGCTGCAGCCTCGCTCCGCGCGACCGCTTCCCCCGCCTGGGCCGCTCATGCGGGCGGCAGCAGCAGCAGCAGCAGCAGGAGGGATCTAATCCGAGGGCTGTTTACGAGCCCGCTCTCGCGAGAGCTCAGGGCAGCGTTGGGCGGGGGGGGGGGGCAGCAATTGGCTCGCCGCGGGTGCAGGGCGGGGGCCGGTGTCCTGGGTTTACCCCCCGCCCGTGCCGCTGCGCCGCCCCTCCGCCTGCAGCGGGGCTCGGTGCACCCCGGCCCCGGCTCTGGCCGGGGAGCGCGTGGAAACCGCCTGCAGCCGGGGCTGGCTACAAAGTGTCCCCCGCGCTCGGCGACGCAGTGTCCGCAGGGCAGTGCTCGGGGGCGGGCGCCCTGGCGGACCCTCTGAAAGTCCCCGGGCCCCTCCGCTGGGTGATTCGCCTTGGCGCTCCACGGGCCTCCAAAGGGCCCCGCGGGTTTACACGAGCTGAGCAGCTGCCTGCCCCCAGCCCCCCCTTTATTTTCAATTCGGGCAACCAGGGCTGGTGCGAGGGTATTTCCTGCCCTAGGGGAAACTTCCACCTTGCGCCCCACCCCCGGGAGTCCTGCGGCAGCTCCCCACCTCCCTGCCCTCCGGTGCCCCCCTGCAGCAGCCTGTTCCCCACAAGGGCTCCCCTGCCCTGCTCACTTTGGCTCCACCTCCTTCCCTGAGTACCCCAGCACTTCCCCGCCTCCCAGGCTTGTGGTGCCACTCAGCTGTTTGGCGCCCCAGATCTGGGAGGGGAGGAGAATTACAGTGAGGAGGTGTGCTTGGGGAGGAGGCAGGTGAGCTGGGGTGGGGAGTGGTTCCCTTGCGCCCACCCATGCCACCACCCCCGTTATTTGTTGCAGGTGGCCCTCCCCACCCCAGCTCACCTCTGCTCCACCGCCTCCCCTGAGGGGGCTTTTTGGTGCCCCCAATCACTTGGTGCCCTAGGCAGTCGCCTAGTTCGCCTAGTGGTTGCACCGGCCCTGCTGACAACCCCCTCACTGCCTTGGAGTAGCCGCTCCTCTCCACTGAGCAGTTAGGGGGCTGGTAAAGGTAGAGAGATCTCTGCCTAGGGAGGGAGGTGTCAGTAGTGGAGTTCTTTAATTAATATTATGCCCATGTTACACCATTGTACATTAGGTTTAGTGGGCCAAATTGCTTGGTGATTTACAAGCCCTTTAAGTTCATTAGAGGTCCTGTGCACATTAGGGGTCATTGATGAGGCTTTATTTAGCCTGCTAAACCCAGGGTTGTGAGTTTTAATGCTTGAGGGGGCCATTTAAGGATATGGGGCAGAAATCTGCCAGGGACAGTGAGATTGGTCCTGCTTTGAGCAGGGGGTTGGACTATATGACCTCCTGAGGTCCCTTCCAACCCTGATATTTCATGATTCTATATTCTATGAAAGTGTCACTGTGTTCATTTATTTTTATCTCATTATTAATGTAGCAAGAGCAATGTACTAGGCATACTACAGGATATTGTTCATGCCCCAGAGATTCTACAGTCCAAGCTGATGTGCATGGGCAGAGCCAGGTATTCAATCATTAGTCGGTCTCTGCCTGGACACAAGGTTCATCTGTGTGAATCAACATTCAGAAATATTGTATTTGGTCCAACTGACGTGCCAAAAGCCTGAAAAAAATAATTACAAAAATCACTGCATGTGATCTAGATAGGTTTCTGGAGAGCACTAGAAATGGAGAAGCTGCACTTTCTGATTTTCAGCAGAGAATGACACCACTCTATCTAGCGGTGGATGAGCAGATATGAAATTTCAGAAGAATTAGCAAGGGAGAAAAGGGCTCTCTCTCCTCAAAAATAAGCAAATACAAAATAGAAGGCTGGTAGATTTGGAGTAGCAGTACTTTCCCAGAGCAGTCCATTGGGTGGAAAAGTCTTTTTACATCTTTACAAATGACAACAAGAAATATGGGAGAACAGAAAACACCCCTTCTAGAAAAAAAAATACTGGATATAGCTATCTATTGTGATCAACTTCCCCCAATTGTCTGTAAGTTTGGATTTCACCCCCTTGTTCTTTAGCTGCTAAACATCTTTAATGTCATCACCTAAACAAAGTTAGTTGGGGTTAGTGTAAAAGAGGAGCACCAGCTGAGACACTGAAAGTTGAATGAATATTCACAGCATGATGTAACAGTTCCTGACTTGCTGCTACTGCTGTTCCATTGGGTCCTGCCAGCACAGCAGATGGCAAAACACTGAACAGTTGTTTTACCAGTGGAAAATTACTGAGTTTTGGGAGGCGAGTGGTGAGGCCTTTTTTAATTATGAGGAGGGGAAAGAAAAAAAACGCTACCGGACCCTTACATCACATATCCATACTCAAAAAAGTGAGTAAAGTCTAAGTGAGCCCTTTCTCATTTTAGAAAAGCAAAAGTGATGCACTATTTGTTACTTAAAATATATAGTGAACAAGCTTTCATGAATTTTAGTTGTTATTAAAAAAAAGGTATTTTAAACAAATTTCTGAATCCAAACATCAGCCTGACTTAAGATAAAAAAAAGTTATTTATTTCAATTCTTCTACTTTTACCTTCCTTTCAAAACAGTTGTGTTACACATTTTTCCATTGCAACTCAGGCATGCTTTGTTTTGACTTTGGAATTTCACATTTGCTTAAGTGCACCCCCTAGAAATACTACGACTTGATCCTGCACTGGTATTGACTCAACTCCAATTAACTTAAATGAGACTTCTAACATGAGTAAAATTAAACATGTGGGTATTTGCAGGATCCAAGCCATACAGCAAGTAAGAAAAAGAATGTTAAACTCACAAATACACCACAATGGACCATATAGGAGTCCATCCTGCAAATTCTTAATCATGAAAATAGGCCCTATGTACATAAATAGACAACGTGTAAATTTATGAAGATGCATATGTGGCTATGCCTCATACCCAATGTCTCACAATTGAATGTTAATACATATCTTGGGCCTGTTCTTTCCAACACTTAAGAAAGTGGGTGAGTTTACTTACATGAGTAGTCCCAATTACTCACACAAGTAGTAATGTAAAAGTTAACTCACCCATTTGTGAGTAAATTTACTCACAATTGTTTGTAGGATCACTCCTCTTATTTGACCAAATAAACCACAAGGTTTTAGGAAGATGTACTTCATGTCCCATCTTCTGATCTGAGTCCTGAATATATTATCTAATGTAGATTAGCACCTTTAAAATATATTGTGTAATTTTGTTATCATTCTATTTCTCTAGATACCTTTAGCAGATAGTCCAACTAAGATCAGCAAGTAACCCACAACAAAAATTGTATTATAAATGCACAGTTCTGATCTCTTACGTCCCACAGTTTGTACTTTCCTGAGAGCACAGAAATTTTTTTGATAAATTAAATATAGGTACAATAAAACCATTCTTGTTCATATACATGTAGCCTAGGGAACAAAATTAAATAATTCATCTAAACAAAATATCGAGGAAATTACGTTAGTCACCTTACAAAGTGTCACCTCATATCCTGGATGTCTTCGCAATTCACAACAAACCTTTAAAAAAAATGTTTTGCCAGTTTTAGAAACAATCCAAAAATGACATTTTTCCTTTGTAATGGGGGGAAATGCCTCATTAGATGATTGCTGACTTGGCTTCCATTTCTGCAATAGGATTCAAAGGAACATAACATTGTTGTTCCTGGCACAGGTACATCACATTCCTTATGCTGAAGTTTAAGATGTGACAAATGTGTTTCTTTTTATAAGTGATTACAACTTTTATATACTTTTATATATATTACAACTTTTATATACTTTATAAACATTTTCTTTTAGAATATTATTCTTCCTGAGTTCTCTTTGGAGAAGATCCTTTGGGGACCTGCAGATGACTTATCTAGTGCATGATCTTGTCCTTAAATTAAGATACAGATGGATTATGGTACAGAACATGTTACAAAAAACAACTACATTATTGTAATGTAGTCTCAAGAAGCTCACAGTTCCTCAGGAAACACAGTCAGCATGCATCTCTTAAAATACTGAAGGGGGATGGGGAGAGAGAGACTTTTGATTTGGACTCCCAAGTAGACATTGGTAGAATGATGAAAATCTGTATCCAGAAAGAATTTCTTGAATAAAAAAAAATACCAGCATTCTTTAGATAAGAAATATTATTCGTAATGAGCACCGTTATTCTTTCAAGGCTCTATGTAGTACTGCTATTATTCACAGGTCTGCACTTGTTGCCTCCTTCTTTACCTCTGCCAGTTTCTTCTTCCTTAGCACACTCTACATCTTATTAGCTCCCTGTTCTTTCCATATTGTAGCTCTGCACCTGGAACAGCATCCATAAACCACAAGGAATCTCACTCTTTCCATTACTAAAAAAAAAATCACTGCTTTCAGCTTGCCTTCCACCTGCAGCCACCTACATGACTTCATGCTCCCGAAGTAAAGTAAAATTAAAAAAGGGAACAAGATCTATGCAAAGAGTAAATAAACCAAATGATGCAATGTTCTGTTATATCCTGTTCCCTGCTCCTCTCATATGTCTATTTTAGTTCCTGAAACCCTTACTCACATGAGTTATCGCACTGAAGATAGTGGCCCCTAGATCTGTGCACAGATCTCCATGTGGTTGCTTGAAAGGGGGTCTCCACAGCACCACATCCCTCACTCCAAAACCTATAGAAGCCTCTCCCAAAGATCCATGAGCCACTTGAAGGAGGAATGGAGATGAGGCTGGCCAGCGGGGAAAAGCATCCATGGCCAGGAAGAGAATATACATTATCCCACACCTGGAGCCATGGAAAATTAGTAAAAAAAAGAAAAAAAAAAGATAATACAGCCTCAGGCAGTGACACCTTCATTGAGGAGACTTCCCACTTCTCCACACACACGGCTATCCCAGGGACAGCTGTGATGGCTCCAATGGAGCTGCACTGAAGGGAGGTGGGGTGAGGAGACTAGAATTAGTGCCAATGGATGGGTCCTCCATGCAGAGAGCCCTAGCCTGCCACAAATCCCAGGGAGCCAACAGTTCTAGGGGCAGGCCCATGCCCATTTTCATAATGAAACAAACAACATGACTATGTGGGGGCAGGGGGAGCACCACAGGGGCTATTTCCTGCACTAGACGGATCCAGCCTAATGCAGCAGTGCCAACCCCAAGAGTTCCAACACCATGAGTCAGAATCCTTCTCCCCTCTCCCCCACAAAAAAGAAGAAGAAATAATCATGATTTCTGGTCAATGTTCTAATTTCTGAAAATCCACGGCTCATCCACAATGTGGGAGTGACAATTAGAGGTTGAAAATTCAATCGTAGATTCAGACAAAATGTATACCCAGACAAATAGAGCTTGGCTTTCCTGTACACTTGCTCCACAATCTCCTCCTTCCCACCACACACACTTTCTTCCACCCAGCTCCACTCCTTACTCCCTTGCTCCCAGCAGCTCGAAGTACCCTGATAGGGTAGGCCATGGTTACACTGGCACTTTAGAGCGCTATAAAGCCCCCATGAACGCTATAACCTCCTCCCCGTCCACACTGGCAAGGCACGAAGAGCGCTATAACCGCTGAGTTATAGCGCTATTGTTAATCCACCTCCGCATGGGGAATAAGGGCTGTAGTGCAGCTGCTGTAGCGCTACAGCAAGAATGTGGACACCCACTGCGCATTAATTGGCCTCCAGCCCGTCCCATAATTCCCATTCGAGCCACTCTGGTCATCACTTGCAAACTCTTTTGTCCTGTCCTCAGGTGACCACATGTCAGACCCGCCCTTTAAAGTTCCAGGGAAATTTGAAAATCCCCTTCCTGTTTGCTCCAGCCAAGCGTGGCGTGCTCTCAGGGAATCCTTGCAGGTGATCATTCTCATTGATCTGATTGATTGCGTGGTGTGGTCTCAGGGAATCGTTGCAGGTGATCATTCTGATTGATCATCATGACTCCACGTGCCATGCCTCCTCGCAATAGGCGATCCCCAGCATGGAGCAATAGCGAGGTGCTGGACCTCATCAGCTGTTGGGGGGAAGAGGCTGTTCAGTCTCAGCTGCGGTCTAGCCGCAGGAATTTTGACACCTATGGGCAGATATCACGGGCCTGGGCAGAAAGAGGCCATGAGCGGGACACTCTGCAGTGCTGTGTTAAGGTAAAGGAGCTTAGGAATGCGTATCGCAAAGCCCGCAAGGCAAACGACCGCTCCGGGGCAGCCCCGGTGACTTGCAGATTTTATAAGGAGCTGCACGTGATACTTGGTAGTGATCCTACGGTCACTCCATCGATCACCATGGACACTTCCCAGCCCACCAGTGAAGACGGGGGTGAGGAGGAGGACGAAGAGCAGGAGGATGAAGAAGAGGAGGAGGATGAGGACGAGGCGGCAGCGACCCAGGGCATGGAGGAGTCCCTGGACGTATGCAGCCAGGAGCTCTTCTCAACCCAGGAGGGCAGCCAGCCACAGCGTCCGGCGGTTGCAGGGGCCAGCTCAGCAGTGGATTGCGGAGGTAAAGCTGCTTTTCTATGGGGAAGGCAGGCAGCTTGGGGTGGAAAGGGATGCTTACATGTGGAATAGTGCATTGATGTAGTCTATCACCTCGCGGTAGTCATCATCAGTAATCTCTTCAAAGGTCTCAATAAGAGCGCTTGCAATGTGCCTGCGCAGGTTTCCCGGGAGAGCCAGCGTGGCCCCCGTCCCGGTCACGGTCACTAGTCCCTGCCACTGTGCTACAATGGGTGGGGGGAGCATTGCTGCACATAGGCAAGCTGCATATGGCCCTGGGCGGAAGCCGCATCTCATTAAAATCCCTTCCCTTTGTTCCTCAGTGACTCGAAGCAACGAGATATCTTCCAGGACAAACACCTACGGAGAATGTTGGAACAGTGTTCAGAGTAGGGCTCCTGCCACTTCCCGGCACTCCACCCCCGCCCCACCCCACCGCCACAGCTTTTCAGGGCAGGAAAGAAATCCTTCCCCCTGCCTGCTGCTCAGAGTGGGGCTCCTGCAACTTACCGGCACTCCCCACCCCCTCCCCCGGCACAGCTTTTCAGGGCAGGGAAGAAATCCTTCCCCCTGCCTGCTGCTCACACTGGGGCTCCTGCAACGTACCGGCACTCCCCACCCCCTCCCCCGGCACAGCTTTTCTGGGGCAGGGAAAAAATCATTTCCCTTGCCTCTGGAGTGCACTCACCATGGCAGGGGCTCCATTGCTGTATCTGTGCTCTCTGCGGGACAGGCAAATGGGGAATGCGGGGGAATCATAGGCATGTCTGCTCTTTACAAGGGAACCACTGTTAAATGTATCTTTTTACTTTAGAAGGGTCGTCCTTCAGCCCTGCGCCATCGCTCTTATCAACAGCTGAGAGGCTGAGGCGACTGAGAAAGCGTCCACGAAGGAGCAAAGAGGATCTTGTACAGCAAGTAATGCAACAGGCTGTAACGGAGAATCGAGTTGCAGAGAGGTGGAGGGAGAATGAGAGCAAGTTGAGGGAGAAGGCGCAGAAGGAGAATGCGATTCACCACCGGAAAAGCACCGATAAGCTGCTCTCATTACTGCAGCTTCAATTGCAGACTATGCAGCGGCTTGTCACCCTTCAGGAGGAGAAGCACCGCACCCACCACCCCAATTATCATTTGCCCCAAATCCCTTCCCCTTCTGTGCCTCAGTACCCTCCAGGCCACTATCATCAGCCAAATGGTTATCACCATCCACAGCTGCCTCCAAAGGCTCTGTCTTCACCGAACAACCCCCAAACCCCGGACCATTATCCACTGCAGTCTACCCCTAATAACATGCCTTACTGCCCTCCGCAAATGGGGTTCGGGGGACATGGCCACTGTGAGGGCACTGGAGACTCAGAGACCCGGACATATTCCGATCTCTGCTGACCCCATGCCACCCCCATTGCACCTCCCCTGGCTTCTCCCTCACACGCATCACAATATTTTCTTTCAGCAACCGAAGTACCTGTTCAATAAATGAATTGTCTTCTTAATAAATGGGTTTCTTTATTAAGTGTACATACATTATTACAGGCTACAGAAAAGCAAATGCCTGTTCCTGTTATAAGAATGCACCCTCCCTCCCTCCCTCCCTCCCTCCCTCTGTCTGCATGTCACTTTAGAACTGGCTTTCAGCCTCAAAATGCCCCCTCAAGGCTTCCCTGATCCTAACAGCCTCGCGCTGGTCTCCTCTAAGAACCCTGCTCTCTGGCTGGGCATATGTGGCCTCCAGGCGTTGAACCTCCGAGGACCATGCCTGAGTGAAGCCTTCGCCCTTCCGCTCACAAAGATTATGTAGGGCACAGCATGCGGAAATAACCGCGGAGATACTACCCTCGGCCAAGTCTAGCCTCCCATAAAGACAGCGCCAGTGCGCCTTGAGATGCCCAAAAGCATACTCCACAGTCATTCAACACCGGCTAAGCCTGTAGTTGAACCTTTCCTGACTGCTGTCCAGGCTCCCTGTGTAGGGTTTCATGAGCCAGGGCATTAAAGGGTAAGCAGGGTCACCAAGAATCACTATGGGCATTTCCACTTCCCCCACGGGGATCCTCTGGTCTGGGAAAAAAGTCCCAGCTTGCAGCTTCATGAACAGGCCGGTGTTGCGGAAGATGCGTGCGTCATGCACCTTTCCAGACCAGCCAGCATTAATGTCAGTAAAACGCCCACGGTGATCCACAAGCGCCTGGAGAACCATGGAGAAGTACCTCTTTTGGTTAACGTACTCGTCAGCTAGGTGGGCGGGCGCCAGAATAGGTATATGGGTCCCATCTATCGCCCCTCCACAGTTAGGGAAACCCATTTCTTCAAAGCCAGCAACAATGTCATGCACGTTATCCAGAGTCACGATTTTTCGTAGCAGGATGCGATTAATGGCCCTGCACACTTGCATCAGCACAACTCCAACGGTCGACTTTCCAACCCCAAACTGGTTGGCCACCGATCGGTAGCTGTCTGGTGTAGACAGCTTCCAGATCGCGATAGCCACCCGCTTCTCCACCGGGAGGGCAGCTCTCAGTCTGGTGTCCTTGCGCCACAGGGCGGGGGTGAGTTCAGCACACAGTCCCATGAAAGTGGCTTTTCTCATTCGAAAGTTTTGCAGCCACTGCTCATCATCCCAGACTTGCATGACGATGCGATCCCACCACTCAGTGCTCGTTTCCCGTGCCCAGAAGCGGCGTTCAACGGCCGTGAGCATGTCTGTTAATGAGACAAGAAGCTTCGTGTCAAATGCATTCACTGCTTCGATCTCGTCTTCAGACTCATCACTGTCATCCTGCATGTCAAGGATTAACTCCACTGCACACAGAGATGTGCTGGCGACAGTCGTCAGCATGTTCCTCAGCAGTTCTGGATTCACTGCAGCACACGACAATGGAAGACGGAGCGCGCCTTGCTGAAACCCTTGAAAGATGGCGCCGGAGGTGGAAGGAAACACAGGGATTGCTGGGATATGCCAAAAAGCATCATGGGTAGTTGAAACAGGATACAGAATGCCCCGCAAGTGATGCCCCCCCTACCACAAGGCATTGCGCCAGATCAGGAAGAGGTGTACTGTGGGATACCTGCCCTAATGCGCTGCTCTTAATGCCGTATTAAGTGCCGCAAATGTGGCCATGCTATAACGCTGGAGCATCTCAGTGTGGACATACAATAGCGCTATTCATATTACTGTATAAGGGGACCGCTATAACCAATAGCGCTATAATCTTGTAAGTGTAACCATACCCGTAGATATCATGCTGGAGTTTCTTATCTCCAGCTTTCATGGATGGTGCCTCTCCTGGGCTCCTACCTTCATTCACTCCACTTTGATGGGGGTGGAGGGGGAAGCAGTTATTGCTGTGCCAGGCTGCACCAGGAGTGTGTTCCACACAGAGCACATGTGGAATCCCAGTACTGCAGGCGGATGTCTGCAGTATAGGTTGTGTAATCCACACACCTCCTGGGTGTGATGATCTATCCCCTCTAGTGACATTGAGACCACTTAGAGATTAATGACTCAACTCTCTAGTCTTAGCTAACGGCAGTATGGCTTTTCGCTTATACACAAAGCTCCAAGGGTCTCAGGTTCAATACTGCCCACCGACAACTGGAGTCTGTCAATGTTACAGCTACACAGCATCCTCTACTGTATAAAGGGGCAAATTGCAGGCAGGAAATTCCTGAGCTGCTGGTGTTCTCTTGCAAGACCCCCCCAAAACCACTCTGAAATCATGACACTTGAGATAGTGCTGTAAGTGTTGACACTAATGCCAGTGGGATTAGTCCTATAAATATAAACGTTTAGGCCCTAATCCTGCAAAGCAATCTACCCACGTGGACCCTTAAACCAGCACACAGTCCCTTTGACTTCAGTGCATGACAGATCCCTGTGCAGAAGCAGTATTTTATGGTACGTCCATACTACCCGCTGAATTGGCAGGCAGCAATTGACCCAGCGGGGTGGATTTATCGTGTCTAGTCTACACACGATAAATCAACCCGAGTGCTCTCCCGTGGACGCCTTTACTCCACCGGACCAAGAGGCACAGGTGGAGTTGATGGGAGTCTCAGCAGTCGACTCGCTGCAGTGGCAACACCGCAGTAAGTAGATCTACTTATGTTGACTTCTGCTAAGTTATTCATGGAGCTGAAGTTGCGTAATTTAGATTGACTCCAACCCTACCCACCAGGTGTAGACCAGGCCTTAGACTGCAAGCTCCTGGAAGCAGGATCCTTGTCATGGGTGTCAATAAAATTCCATGCATTTTTATTGTGCTGTAGAAATCATAAATCCTGATTTAAGAAAGCTTGTTCTTAGGACTTAGATGAACTGGGTCCTTAGCAAGTTGGTTAGTCCCCATAAAGTGTTGTACGACTTTTTAAATAAAACATTTCAAAATTAAAGCATAAATGGGACTTCATAAGGTGGGGATGGGAGAATCACAGAATTTCCCTAAATATCCTACATATTGCCTTTTAAATAGAAAGACATACACTTCCACGGTTGGATCTTGACTAGGCAGTTACTAAACACTTCTCAGTTCTTTGGATGGGCTCTCAGCAGCCCCCTCTTATTTCACAAAGCTTTAATAGCATTCATCATGCATACACACACGCCAGGTTCATCAAAGGTGACAAATGGAGGTGTTAAGTTGTCCTGTTCTATATCAGCAAGACTGCTTGCATCTCTAAGGGCAAATTATGCCTATACCTTTGTTTTTGGGGTCATATCTTTAAGTCCAGCTAAGGTCTCCAAAGGAAGAATGCTATGAGGAAACATTAAATGAAAAGTGCTCAATCAGTACACTTCCAGTTGCCCTCACTATACTCCAGCAAGATCAACATCATCCATTTTTTGGATGACATGGGCCCTGCTCACTGTTACATACAGATGTCAAAGAAGGCTGACTCATTGAAGCTCAGGGAGCTAGTACTATGTGGAAGTTGCCACTTTGTGCTCCAGAATCAAAACTTTGATCTAAAAAGAAAATGTTAGTGAGTTGCATATCCCCTCCCCGCCAAATACAAAACACTATAAACTGATGTAGGGATGCCTGCCTACACAGCATAAAACAGAACCCAGAGGGAAGCATAAGCTTCTCCCATTCATCTTGATGAAATTTCAGTAGATTTCAGTATTGCATTAACTATTTCAGTGATGATCAAAGGACAACAGAAAAGAGACACAGCTCAGCTGAAGTTTCTGCAAGTCTAGCACGGCAAAGAGTATAAACAGAATCATATTAAGAATTATATAATTTTGCATAATTATAAGGAGCATCTTGTTTGGGGTTTGTGAGAAGAGCCTGGGAGGATACCATTCTCTTCCTCTCACCTGGATTGACCCTGGCTACAGAGATGCAATTAGGAATCCATGCAAGCATTCTTCTCAATGCCGAGCTTGTAAACATATTATTGTTCTTTTTACTCTTGGCTGCTGTTCTTTATGAATTTACCTTTGTTCTATTTTTCTCTCATCCAAAGACAATTGATAACATAAATTATATAACTTGACCTTTCATTTTTTAATATGCCACAAACACAAGCTGGAATATATTGATCCTAGCACAGTCACCATCTCCAGGGGAAAAGAAAAAGTGATTACGAGCTAACAGAATAGTTACAAACTTTATGCAGCATCAAACTCACTTAGACTACTGATGAAGTAGAGCTGAGAGAGGAAAACAATTTTGTTCCATTTCAAATATATTTTGGGCTTGGATTTTCAAGCAAAAATAAACTGATTAACTAGCACAGCATGCAAAAAAGCAATAAAGGTCTTAAAAAGACAAGCTGAAGAACTTAAAGCCATCTTCTTTTTTTTTTTTGAGTCTTAAGATCTATCAAAAAGAAGATCTAATGGTTTCCATTTACTGCTACAGATCCATCCCTACCTACAGTGCTTGTTGTCACTCTCTATTGTCACTGTACCTTTCAAGAGACACTTTGTAGTTTGTCCATTAACATTTAAATAGTACCATTTATATGGACAAAAAATCTCCTAGTTTATCTGAAACTTCATATAGGACACTATGCCCTGTAATAATTAGTGCCTTAACATGGGAGTAATAGTTCTAAAAAAGAAAAGAACAAGAAGGCTGGCCCCACAAAGATGTTTACATTAGGGTTATTAGAGGGAAGGATTGTCCAGCCTAGCACACTGGATTAGGCTGTGGGAGACCTGGGCTCATTACCTTGCTCTGCTATGGATTTCCTGTGTGACCTTGGGCAAGTCACTGAGCCTCTTTGTGCCTTCGTTTCCCCATCTGCAAAATGGGAATTAGGATTATTAGTTACCTGGAATTTTTCCATCTGCCCTATTAAATAGGGATCCCCAATCCTGCAATCGGATCCATACACTCCTGCAGAGCCACAATGAGGCTGGGCAGAGGTCTGCTGAGCAGATCCTGTTGCAGGACTAGGATACTCATTTCCATACTCTAGGCATTAACATGAAAATGAGGGAATTCACCTTGCAATGGCAACAGCCAAAAACATGGCTGTCAGGTGTAGCTTCTAAGAAATTCACTGGGAGTTTTATTTCCTGAATTTAAGGAGTATGGTCCTATGTTAGAATTTTTGTGAACAGTCTCTTCCCAAGCTGACACTTTGATCCTCAGCAATACAGAGGTGTGTAGCAAAGAGAAATAACCACAAAGATGTCTTCACAGATGCTGCCTGGGAAAGAGATGGGGGCCTCTTATGAGGGTATGTTTGAGGTGTTTGTTTTTCAGGATGGTTGAGAAGGAGAGCTAATGAAGACAGCAAAGATGGTAACCCTTATTCTCCTTTTTACCTATTTTTTTGGTACTGAGGAGTGTTTGTGGTCCTCCCCACTCACTTTGTGAAGGATCTTTAAGGAGTGAGATCAGCTATTTTCCTATTTGCTGTAGCACAAATGATTTGAATGAATTAGCTCCTATGTACTTACCTTGGCTGATCAGTCCTTTCCTACTTCATTTTTTCTTCTTGTCTTTTCCTTTTCTTATCCTGCAAATTACCTTCCCTCTCTCCATGGTCCTGCTTAACCTAAGGCACATGGGAGTCTTGTAAAAATCTTCCCTCTAAAAATCTCCTGCTATGTAGGGAGCAATATAATGTGAGGCTATATTTTGTTTGTTTGTCTCTGTTGTCCAGGAAGTAGGAGAGAGAAATGAGAAACACCCATTGCAAAGAGATCTGCAACAGGCTTTTGTTTTGTTTGTAAAGTGACTGCAACCTCAGAAGGTGACTGTCAAATCCTCCAATTAAAAAGACTCCTCAACCAAAATGGTGTTTGGTTTCATGTACAAATAAATAATAATAATAATAAAAACACTAAAATTCAAAGAGATGCTAGCTCTCAAGACTCCTTATTTAATTGATGTTTTTCTTCAAGTTCAACAGGAGCTTCATTCCCTCCCTCGCTGAAACTGATCCAAAGCCCCCTGGCTCATGCCCATTGCAAGCAAATGAAGGACCTGGCTGTGTTCAGTAAGAGTTGAGTTTTGGTTTTTTTCTTTTTAGTGAGGCGATTCTTCTGCCTGTTCCCCCACTCTTGATCCCATCTGTCCTTCCTGTTCCCTCCAATCTGCCCCACCCCAGTCCTGTCTCTTTCCCATCCCTGGGTCCTTTTCCAGTCCCATTCTCCACCTAGTCCCAGTCCTCACTTCTCAGGTTTCTCAATCTCATCTCCATGCCCTTGCTCAGCCAGTCCTAGCTCTCCACTCAGGCTCATTATCTGAGTTCCACTCTCTCCCTTTTCCCCAACATCAGTGCTAGTGCCAGTCTCCTTTCCCAGTTCCCCCTGCCCATCCCAACTCCTTGTTCTCAGACAGCTCCAGTTCCCCTAGCTCCTCATCCACTCCTTTCACCCTCCCCTAATCTCTCTTGCATGGTTTAGATCAGGGGTCTCAAAGTCAAATGACCACATGGGCTGCAGGAGGACTAGTACATTAGCCCAATAGCTGCATCATTGACACACCCCCTCGCTGTTCCCGCCCCCGCCCCGCCTCTTCCTACCTCTTTCCAACCCCTTCACCAAAGTCCCCATCCCAACGCTGTCTCCTCCCTGCCACCAGGGGTGCAGGAGGGGTGCAGGGTGTGGCGGGGGCTCAGGGCAGGGAGCTGAGGTGCAGGAGGTGTGCAGGATGCGGCAGGGGGCAGGGAGTTGGTGTGTGGGGTGCAAGAGGGGCGAGGGATGCAGCAGGAGGTCGGGGTTCAGCAGGTGGCTCAGGGCAGGGAGTGCAGGAGGAGTGCGGGGTGTGGAGGAATGCAAACAGGTTTCTACCCTGTATCAAGCAGGGGGCTGAAAAAGGCTCTCAGAGGGGAAGAAAGGGACACAGGAGCGGACCTATGCAAAGGACCCGAAGGGGTGGGGGGGAGCTGCCTTACGTCTTCTAGCGCGGGGTGGGCAAACTTTTTGGGCCGAGGGCCACATCGGGTTTGGAAAATTATATGGAGGGCCAGGTAGTGAAGATCCTGCCCCCTATCCAGCCCCCTCCCACTTCCCGCCCCCTGACTGCCCCCTCAGAATCCCCAACCCATCCAACCCCACCCCCTGACCTTGTCCCCTGACTGGCCCTTCCAGAGACCCCTCACCCCCAACCGCCCTCCAGGACCTCACCCGCTACCCAATCTCCTGCTCCCTGTTCCCTGACTGCCCTGACCCCTATCCACCCTCCCGCCCCCTAACTATCATCCTGGAACCCCACCCCCTATCCAACCCACCCTGCTCCCTGTCCCCTGACTGCACTCGCCCCTTATCTAACCCTGCCTTCCCGCCTGGGCCCCCTTACCATGAGGCTCCTAGCTGCTCTGTGTGGCTCCAGGGGAGGGGGGCAGCGTGCAGCTCTGGTCCCCAGAGTGCTGCCGGCGCAGCGTGACTCTGGGGGAGGGGGGCAGCGCGCAGCTCCGGCCCGTGGAGCTGCTGCCAGCGTACCACGGCTCTGGGGGAAGAGGGGGCAGCATGCAGCCCTGGCCCCCAGAGCGCGGCCCGCACGGCAGGGCACGGCTTTGGAAGCGGGGAGAGCACGCAGCCCCGGCCCCCGGGAGCGTTGCCCACGTGGCGCGGTTCAGGGGGCGGGGGGCAGTGCGCAGTCCAAGTGCCCGGAGTCTGCCACGTGGCTCCAGGGGAAGAGGGAGCATGCAGCCCCAGACCCCCAGCATACGGCCTGGCAACGCGGCTCTAGGAGAAGAGCTGGGGGCAGGGCCGGGAGTGGGGGGTGCGGGGAGCTTGGCGGGCCGCACAGAAGAGCCCTGCGGGCCACATTCGGCCCATGGGCTGCGTGTTTGAGACCCCTGGTTTACATCCAATCTCAGTTTTCCCTCCTCCCCTCCCCTCCTCAGCTCCTTGCCCTCATCTTCCCCACCCCTGATGCTTTGTCCTAGTTTATTTGTCCAGCTGGTCCCAATTCTTCCACCTAGACCCCAGCTCCTGTTAGATCTGTCTCTCCTCCCACCTGCCCCATTGCTCCCCACACTGGTTGCTTGTTTCAGTCTCCTTGTTCAGCTAGTGCCAGTCTATCCTGCCAGTTCCTCATCTGATCTCATGTGTCCCCAACCTACCCCAAGCCAACAGGCTTCCAGGCTTCCCAGCTGTAAGGATGCACAAGACATTGTGATGGTAGACTGCTGGGGCGCTCTCATCCTCGACTCCAGGAAACGGGGGGTGCTCACCCCCCCACTCCGGGGGTGTGTGCTTATTCCCCCCCCCCCCGACTCCTGGGAAGGAAAGGGTACTTTCGGCCACTGTTATCAGTCTTTGCTCTGTTATCGCATACTTCCCATGTTGCAGTACTTGGCTCTCACGGTTTGCTTGCCTTGAAATGAAACACCTGCATGCATCGTGTGATACTAACAAGACAGAAATAAGGTATTAGTTATTCATGAGGTATGCATGAGGTGCAAATATTCCTGTTATTTCTCTGCCTGTGTGCCCACGCGCAGTGGGCTTCTTCCCCGGGCATTGCTCCGATGCGTCGGGTCCCCGTTTAGTGGCAGCAGCGAGCGGAGCCCCCACTGCGGGTGTGTCACTTTGCCTTCAATAAACTCACCACCTCTATTTAACAGCTGTTTGTGCTTCGTTCTTACGGGACGCCAGATATCCTGCAACACCAGCCCACTCTCTCTCTTACTGTTCCCAATCCCAGTCTCTTTGCCCAATCAATCCCAGTCTCCCTCATGACACCTAGTTCCAATCGCCTCATCTTCCCAGTCCCAGTTTGTCCCCCACACTCCAGTACCAAAAGACTCCTTTTCCCAATCTCCTCTGGCTCCCAGTTTCCTCCCTCTGGATGGCTTGTGTCCCTACTGCATTAGAATCCCATGGATTCCTCCTTCATGCCACCTGGGTACAGCAGGAGAGTCACAGAGCACATGAGAGGCAGGCCTCCAGGTCTCAGCTCCAGTGTCCAGCCCTGGGCAGCCATTGTAGTGAAAAATCTGACTTTGTCCTCATATTCCTGGGCTGCAGCACACTCAGTTGCTCAGTGGGGATGGTGCATATGCAGTTTGGTCACTCACAGGAGCTGTGAAGGGCTGCTGTGCTTTCAGTCTGGTTGGTAGCAGGAGCTGTGAGAGGACAGAAGCTTCAGGAAATTTAGCTGCGAAACCTAAGTCGTCAGTAATGAGCATGTTCGAACTGTAACTTTTCAAAGGCTTATAACTTGGCCAAATGTGGGTGGATTTTCATAGAACTAGCAAAGGCACATCCCTGACACAAAGACCACCCCTTTGGTAAATTTCAAGACCCTGCTCCAAATCACAGGGACACTCGAGTTCATTAAAAGAAAAGTCACCAGAATCTTTCAACATGGCAAAATCATGTATTTTGCCCTAGCCCCATCCTTGGTAATGGCTGAATTGTTTTGACTAACATTTTCCAGAAGTAATCTGCCTGAGACAAACACCAAACATCTCAATTTCGGGATAAACTGTTAAAGCATGGCAAAGTAATAAGCAATTGAAAATATGGTCTTGTAATGGGAAATGTTGGATAATCTTAATATTGTAATAGATGGTGTTCTCCCTCTCTCTCTCTCTCACACACACACAAAGAACAGCCATAGCAGTACAAGCAAACCTTTGAAAAGGAGAGGAGCTAAAAGGAAAGTACTAGACTAGAGGCAATTTGGCCCAGATCCTCAAAGATATTTTAGGCTCTAACTTCCATTGAAATCAAGATCTGACCCAGAATTGAGTGTAAGCTTGATCCTTTCACCAACAGATAAAAGATATTACTTAACCAGCATTATCTCTCTAATATCCGGAGACTGACATGGCTACAACGCTGCAATTTGAAATCAAAGTAAGCAATAAGCCTAAATACCTTTGTGGGTCTGGGTTTTCATGTTGGTATTTAGACATATGCCTTTTCTCTTTAAAACACAAACAAAAAAGGTAACAATTGACAGAGGTTTTTCGAGTTATTTGCTACTGCTCAATACATTGTTTGGAAGAAGGTTAGTTTAGCTGGCACATTGACGGTGCTGATAAATTAACGGTTAAGGAAATGAAATAAAAGCTTCTATGCAAAATTCCAGGCATTTTTATGAAGTTTTCTTTTCCCCCAATCACCAAACAGGGATAGAGAGGAGAAGATTCTTGGCAAGGCAGGGTTAGCTGGAGGCACTTGCTAATCTTGTACCCAAATTCCCAGCATTTCTTCCATGTAAAAGCAGAGCTGAAAGTAGGTGATATGGGTGAGACACTCCTTGTTTCTAGGTCACATGGTTTCATAGAGCTGTCACTAGACCTGAAACAGGATATGTACATTTTTGCTTTAATGTGTAAGCCCCAGACTTAGAGGGTTTATATTAGCAAACTTAGAAGGATGGAACTTGCTGGTTCCACTATCAGGGAAAAGGGGAGCCACTGCAGGCCAGCCTCATTTACATGAATTATAATGTTGCTTCCCCACATTGCTATTGGTTGCATATGGAAGGCACTCAGCTATTATGATAATAGGCAGCAGTACAAAGCCCTAAGATGGATAGTTCTACACTGGGTGTTTTCTTGCTTTTGCTGGAATTTGTCCAGGGAAAAAAGGGGTAAACAGGGATGTGGCAAAATGTGCAGATGATACAAAATTACTAAAGATAGTTAAGACTGAGGCAATTGAGAAGAGCTACAAAAGGATTTCTCAAGACTGGGTGATTGGGCAACAAAATGGGAGATGAAATTTAATGATGATAAATGCAAAGTAATGTACATAGGAAAGCATAATCTCAACTATACATATAAAATGATGGGGTCTAAAATAGCTGTTACCAACCCCAGAAAGATCTTGGTGTCATGGATAGTTTTCTGAAAACAGCCAGTCAATGTGCAGCGGCAGTCAAAAAAGCAAACAGAATGCTGGGAATAATTAAGAAAGGGATAGGTAATAGGACAGAAAATATCATGTTGCCTCTATATAAATCCATGGTACGCCCACATCTTGAATACTGTGTGCACATGAATTTGCCCCATCTCAAAACAGATATATTGGAATTGGAAAAGGTTCAGAAAAGGGCAACAAAAATGATTAGGGGTATGGAACAGCTTCTGTATGAGGACAGATTAATAAGATTGGGACTTGTCATATTGGAAAAGAGGAGACTAAAGGAGATATGATTGAGGTCTATAAAATCATGACTTGTGTAGAGAAAGTAGATAAGGAAGTATTGTTTACTACTTCTCATAACACAAAAACTAGGGGTCACCAAATTACATTAAGAGGTAGCAGGTTTAAAACAAATAAAAAGAAGTATTTCTTCATGCCACACACAGTCAATCTGTGGAACTCCTTGCCAGAGGATGTTGTGAAGGCCAAGACCATAACAGGGTTCAAAAAACAACTAGATGAATTCATGGAGGATAGGTCCGTCAATGGCTATTAGCCAGGATGGGCAGGGATGGTGTCCCTAGCTTCTGTTTGTCAAAAAGCTGGGAATGATCACTTGATGATTACCTGTTCTGTTTGTTCCCTCTGGTGTACCTGGCACTGGCCACTATTGGAAGACAGGATACTGGGCTTGATGGATCTTTGGTCTGACCCAGTAGGGCCATTCTTATGTTTTTATGGCTGTCCTTTTATTCTGTGTTTCTACAGCATCTACCACCACAGGGACCTGGTCCATGACTGGGACTTCTGGTGATATGATAATACAAATAATAACTAATGATATAAATGGTAATTGATTGTCACTGTGGCTGTACTCCTAAAGGGCACAGGAGTTGTGTGGGACATGACCTGGGGTAAGTGGGTTATCCTGACTGCTGGCTCTGTATCCAGTTCCCAGAGCCTACTGCCTGTACAAGGAGAGTGCCAGGGGCTCTATGCTAGAGACCAGGAGCTCTGTTCAGGGAACAAAGACGCTGTCTGTGGATACTGTTCTGCTCTGGGTTCCCCAGACAGAGATCCTGTACTCTGTGTAGTGTGATTTTTGCATAACAGGATTAGAGCTTGTGCAGACCTGATTTCACAATGAGTCCTGACCTGACCAGTGATGCAGAGCTGCCTGTACAGAAATAGGTCAGGTACCTGCACATCCAAATGACTCCTGGCAGCATGGATCTCTTTCCACTGCTGTGGACAGGCAGGAGAGCCATCCCCCTGACTACTACTGAGTCTAAGTGGATCCATGAGTGGTGGCTTAAGGGGGTAGAGATTGCTTTTTGATTAAGAGTTCTGGACCTCAGAAAGCCAGACAATTAATATACTGGAACTGTACTGTGGGCTGTACTCCTCATATGACAAAAGGAGCAAAACTCAATCCATGTATTGTAATTACGTATTGGGTTATGTTTTCTCTCCCCACCCACTACTCCCCCCCAAAAAATGGTATTTGTGGTTCCATGATCCAAAGAACTCCTGAGTGCTTGTGTGGGGAAGATATTAATTTCCCAGATGCTCAAAACCCACCACAGGGGCTGGAACAGTTTGTATAGTGGGGGTGCTGAGAGCCATTGAATCAAACTGTAAACCCTGTGTATAATGGAAACCACTTCAAGCCAGGGGATGTGGTAGCAGCTCTAGTTCCAGCACTTATGCAACCCGCTGACCAACAGGAAACATTTAAACCCCACCCAAACTGGGTCATTAGTGACCAACAGCTGGCTTTAGCATCTGATCACCTAGATATGGGACAGCAAGATCCTCTTCTGTAATCTCCAGCAAAAGATGGTTTCTTCCCTACCTGCTCTTATGCAAGGTGTTGACTGCAACTTTTAATGCCTTGAACGCATCACCCTGAAAAACCACTTCTCCACATATAGCTGTCATGACAGCTGAGATCAGCTATGTCAATCTGCTGTTGATTTCTAGAATAAATCTTTTGAGGACTAGTGGCAAGACATTCTCCTTTGGGGATTCTCACTAATGGAATTTGTTTCCTCTGAGATACACCAGAGATGGAGTCTGGTGCTCTTCAGAGCATGTTGCAAGGGGCACTGATTTAGCCTGATCTTTTATGGACTATTGAAAGGCAGTAATGAGGGGTTTTCTTGCTGCTAGATGCAGCTATTGAGCCACTGTGTATTATTTGTTAGCCTGCCTAAGCTGGTCACTTTGGTACCTTCAGTATCTATATATTTGTTTAAATATGACTGCTACTAGGCATCTAGAAGTTTCACCAAAGGACACAGAACACATTTTAAAATAAATAGATGTCAAAGTGATGCTCTCAGTGAAATCCCCTGGGTACCTCTCTGAAAGCGTCTCTCTGCCTGTCTGCATTACCACATTATCTTTAAAAGGAGAGGAGGAGGCCTCCAGCTTCTCCACAAAGGTTTGATGGGGAACACCAGCCAGCATTAGCCATACTTCACTCTACAACAATGGTTCTCAATCTATTTATCATTGTGAGCTGCATATGCAGATCATTGTGTTATGTGGGCCACATCCACACAATAGATATACCACCTGTATGGCTCTGAGAATGTCACATGGGCCACAGCTATGTGCTAATTAGGCCGCAGGGTGAGAACCACTGCTCTAGAAAAATCAATGCAAAGTAGGATTAGTGTCCCGTTACCACTCTGGCTAGTTGGCTGGGACAAATTGTGCACCTGAGTCAAAGTTAACAGTAATTTTGTTCTTTTAAAAACAGTCTTTATAAGTATATTCCCTGCTTGGCCTCCACTTCCTATACTGAATTCTAAGCCATGAGATTCACCGGCTACTGGTCACGGGAACTTAGCTTACCCTGTCAGAGAAAGAACTAACTCTACCTCATAAACAGCCATCTCCCATTAGGACAGAACTGAATAGGAGAAAAATAAATAGTTGAGCCAATGCAAATCACATACCATTAATCAGTCAGCCAGAAGTATTATATGGTGACACTAATAAATCCAAGAGGATAAGGCTACATCATTCAGTCTTTACAGCTCAAGTGGATATATCATTTATTAAATAACAGTTGAGTAATAACCCATTACGAGAGCAACTTCATGCTTCAAGCTACCACATCAGCTCTAGAGATTTTCACCCACCTAATGGGTGAATAAAACAGACTTAATAAAATTTGTTTTGCATAATGGAACTATCTGTGAATTTGTGGTCTTGTTTTAAATTGCCATCTTTCCCCCCGTTATGATCAGGGCCATATAAACTTATTTCGAGCAGATAGACACCTGCAGAGCCAGAAATGGTCAAATGCAGTCTGAGAGTTGTATATTTTAAAAGCAGCCATGTTCATCTCCCAAGCTTTAAATAAGCTGGATGCCTGGGGACTAGCTTGCAGCATGGATGCCATGTCTTGACACAGTAATTAATATATTATTACCACTACTAAATATTCCTAGGTGTGTGTGTATATCAATGAGGCCAAGGCACAAAACGGAAATAAAAGCAACAAAAGTTGGCATATTAGAAATATTACATATTGCAGATGATTACAGCCTCTATTTCCCTGTGGCAATTTCTTCCTCACAGGTCATTTTAAAGACAACTCCAAATTGGCCTGATTTCTCTTGGGAGAGGATGCCGTTAAATAGCAAGTCACCTTTAAGTTACAGGAGTTGTCAAAAGTTAAGGCTGTTTTAGAATCAAAGCCACAAAATCCTCTAAATCCCAATTTCGTAAAATACCTCTTCTTTAACATTCTAGAGACAGTCCATCTGAACAAGCCAGCCATAAAAAGGTAAATTAACAAAATCGGGTAAATTTTTTTTAAAAAAAATCAGTGCTTTTGGAATCTAAAGGAAAATCCTTCCATAAAGGAGTGGTTGAGGAAGCATCAAGAGACTCAGGTGATGGAATTCATTACAGTCAAAAAAATAAGACATTTTGGGGACATATGTTAAGAGAAGTGTTTCTGTCTGAAAGAAGCAATTCAACAAAGATTATCCCATTTGTCTATTTGCAACTCAGTCTCGATCCCACACTACTGAAGTCAATGGAAGTTTTTTCTAATAGACTTCTTTCACAAAGGATCAACAGGCCCTTAAGACCATTCTATTTCTGTCTTGTGCAAGGAAATGTATGATGACTAGGCAGTGAAACTTTCTGAGTGTGTGTTTTACAACTTCAGGAAAGTAATGTTGAAGTCAGATTCTGTGTCATTTACTGTAGACAAAACAAGACAACAGTTTAGCTATATCATTTTAGTAAATATGGTTTCCCACCACAATATGTCGTACCTGTTCCATGAAATTTTATTTTACTATTCCTGGAGGAGGAGAAGAAGAAGATTCTTTGGGCATCTGTCATATTGGTTGGTCAGTTTATATTTTAATGGCAACATTTTCAATTTAAAAAATTCATAACAAATATGTTATAAGAGAAAAATAATCAGCTCTTTCACCAAAAAGGATAAAGTTGGAAGGAAGAACCACCTAAATGCCATGTTTTGTTCTAACAGGGTATTACAAACAACCAAGAGATTAAAAAAATAATAGAAATAGTTGGCAGTATTCTTTTAACTTAAAAAAAATGCATAACTAAACCTTACACCAAAGCTGGTTATGCTAGCATACGTCTGTCCTTGGGCTGATTCATTTAATGCTAACAAAATTTCTTTTCGGTATTGTCCCCTAATGTGGAGCAAAAAATTAATGATGGTTTGAATTATTTGCAAAACCTGGTTACTTTATGCAAGATGTTAATGAGAACAATGAAGTGAAGAAATTACCTACTCTCTGACCTAATTAGCCTTGCTCATGGAACTTTCTTCCTAGCACACTGGCCTCCAGGCTGTGAGTACAGAACCCACTCTTGACATATAGACTATGTCAGCTGTTCTTGCCATATTATGTGGATCACAGCAAAAAATAAAAAAAGTCACATTGCACACAGAGCAGGCTCCAAGTGTTTGTCAGCTAAGAAACAAATTTACAACATCCTCTCAGAACTCCACACCCTACATACAACACCAAAGGTGGCAGTGTGAATTCTTTGGTTTGAATCAATGGATTTTTTTTTTAGTGGGTGTCATCAGCCTGGATTCTCAGTGGGGAGCTAATGTCTGAAAATATATTATATATATAAACCCTTCATAGTTATTCTTGCTGGGATGATTTCTGATTTAAAATGTACAGGAAGTAACAAAAGTTGCAGGAACCAACAAAAGGTACTAGACACATCTGGAGGAAAAATGATTAAGTAAATTTGTTCATGGATTGAAAAAAGTTAGTTGAGGAAAGGAGTCACTTTAATCTGGCAAGTTGAAGGATGAACCTAGTAAAGGATATTTACCCTAACATTAAGTGCAGGTTTATTATTGAAACACTCAGGTGGTACAAAGGCCACAGCCCCACATTTGGGCTTACTCATGGGGAGATGGGATTTCCTGACATTGGGCCAGGTCGTGGCTTTAATCCACAGGGGCATCTCACACTGCCAGGGTGCCTCTGTGAATAACTAACACAGAATTTTTCTCAGAGCTCTGGCCACCTCAAGCTGGAACAAGACATTCCACTACCCTTTCACGGCATACATTGGGCTCTCCTCCCGTCTACTGAACATTGTCTTCGTTGGTGGGAATTATTTTGGAAAGATGCAACCGCAGGTTTGGGGCCTGAGCTGAGAGGTACAAAGCAGCCGGAACCTCCCACTGAGGTTGATGAAAACTTACAGTCAATGAAAAGTGGCTTAGCAAATCTCAGGATCAGGTTCTAATAAGTGACTTACCTAGCATCACTCAGGCCACATCTACACTGGATCTGAAAGGTGTTATTTCTAGTTCAAGTAGACATACTTGCATTAGTTCGATCAGAGTTAGCTTACTAAAAATTTGATGCAGTGGTGCCAGCAGTGTGAGCATTAGGATGAGCTAGCTGCCCAAGTCTCTTAATATGTACTTGAGGTGGCTAGCCCCTCTTGCTGATCATGCCATCATGACTACACGCTGTTATTTTTAGCACGCTAGCTTAATCAGAGCTAGCACAGGTATGTCTCCTCAGTCCTCAGCTCCAGTGTAGCTATGCCCACACTGACTGCAGCAGGGGCTGGCCTGGGAAAAGAATATGTGTGTAGATTGGCAGTCAAGATGTCTGATCAGAGGTGCTCAATCTTTTCCATACCATGATCTCACATTGCATGACACTCCAAATGAATACATAGAGTTCAATATTTGATCTTGTTCAGGGGCTTTTTGCTAAAACTTAGGAACTATCATGTGTGTTCAGTCAAGCTCTGAGTGATTAGCTCCCCTGTGGGAACAGTACTGAGCATATTTTGGGAAACGTATATAGTGATTATGGATTTTTGGTTAATGCTATTGGTGTCATACATCGGCAACCAAGAAATGCAAGACTCCAGTAAGTTTGATTTGCACAGGGACTAGAGATTATTTGGTTGAACTCTGAACTTCACATTGCAGTTCATTACAGAATATTTTATGGTGCCTTAATTTAGCCAGTGTATTTGTGTAATTTGCTCAGTTATGTTTTCTAGAAAATGGGGTGGGAGAGGGGAGATTAAATGAAACGTGCATTCTCCACTACAGAGAGTTTCTCCAAACGATGCACTGTAGCACTCTGACTGGTAAGGTTTTTCCCACACAATCTGCATAGCATTGTTTCCTGCAGTGAAGGACTTACATGAAAACAGCATTATTCAGCTCTCTCTGCTGTCTCTATGTGAAATATAGGTAATCTGCTAATTGTTCTCAAAACTAGAAACAGGCCTGAATCACAAACTGCAGTTACAGATTTGGACCTAAATGTCCCTAAAGCTCAGATGTATTCAGACCTATTGTTCTTGGTCAAGTTCATCTCCACTTGAAATGAGAAGGCAATGAGACTTAGTGAAGAGGAGTTGGTGCCAGAGCTGATTAGTACATTCTAAATAAGACAGAGAGAGAAAAAAAAGGAAGGACTTCAGAATGGCAAGGCTATCATTACCTTGAAGAGGCAGCACAGTAAAGTGGTTACAGCAGGGAACTGGAAGTCAAGACAATTTGATTCTATTCCTGATTCATTATGTGACCTTGGGCAAGTTGCTTAGTCCTCTCTCTGCCTCAATTTGCCTACATTAAAGTACACAGAATACTCATAATTAAGAATAAGCTTTAATCATGGAGGTCTCGGATTCCATGACTTCAAAGAACCTCCGTGACTTCTTCGGCTTCAGCCCCTCCCTTGCTGAGGTGGGCAGTTGGAGCTGTCAGTTGTCCCATACTGCAGGGCTTGGGCTTCAGTCCTCACACCCCAGCCCCAATGGTCAGCCACCTTCCCAGCCCTTTATTTTTAGTAAAATTCACAGACAGGTCACAAGTTTCTCTGAATTTTTGTTTATTGCCTGCAACATGGCCATGAGTTTTACTAAAAGTATCTGTAACAAAATTTTAATCTTACTCATAATACCTCACAGGGGTACTCATTTCCAGTTAAGGTTTCCTATCGGTCAGAAGGCAATGAATTCTTTGGCAGATTTAGTGCATTAGCAAAATCACCAGATTACCTTACTTCAGGAGCATTAAACAAAAAAATAGGATACCAATGTACATCATACTCTATCACAAATGTCTCCAAAACAGAAAATGCCTCCATTATTAGTGAAAACCAGACTCATCAAAGTCCTCCGGAGAGAATTTTAGAGTGGGACATGTTGATTGGGCTGTCGATTGAAGTCTCTCTCCTTTTGGTAGTTTTTGTACTAGTCATAGAACTGGAAGGCACCTCTTGGGACATCAGTTCCCATCTCCTACTGTCACAGGCAACCATGTCAGATCATCCCTTTCAAGAACTTATCACAAAGGTACCTAAACATACATCCATTCAGGAAAAGGTTGAGAAATTGCCCATACATTTTTAACATCAAATAAAGGACTAGAACTATGGTTACAGTCACAGGTGAAACAAGAGAAAACAATATCTTTCTGAAGTGGACTCCTAGTAACAAAGAAATAATCCCTGTAGTCCCACCTAATAGGAATGTGTGACCTGTGCTAACGCTTGAGGAAACAGCCTGTTTGTCAAAAACCCCCAAACATGACATCAGCAGCCTGGGTTGCTGTAGCGGTGTTGGTCCCAAGATACTCGAGAGACAAGGCAGGTGAGGCGATATATAAAAGTGATTACCTCACCCACCTTCTCTCTCTTATCAGCCCAGGACATGCATTTGTGACTGCCAAAGGTTTGTGCTGCAGGAAGGCACACAAATAAATTCTCCTGTCACCTTGTCATTGACTTTAATGAGAGAAGGATCAGGCCCATTTTCTAGTCAGAACAATGCTCCAAAAGAAGGCCTGTGGTAGAATTATAGATGTTAGATATGGGAAAAGCCTATTAGCGATAACAACATTTACCTGCCACTTCCAGGGGCTTTGGAGAGGATTAGTTAATATTTGTAAAGCATTTTGAAGATAAAAGCACTATGTAAGTATTAAGCAGTATTATTCTTTTCTAAATGGATTCTAGGTATTTGCCTGTATGATCAGCCAAATTTTCTATCATAACCAAACTTTACTGAAACTAATTTTAAATACTTTTATTGCCATCCCAACACTGTGTAAATATTTTATAGCTAATGCAGTCATCTTGTGAAGAACCCCAGGCCACATATGTCAAGGCTACCATAACAGCATAAACACCATATTACCATAATTGATCCAAGGTTATAGTAACCCACCCACAGCACAGAAGTCAGAGATGGCAAATACATCTTAGATCATCTTGTGCATTCCCCTTGTCAGTGATTATTTTCTATTGCTTTATACAGTCTAGGATAAAATATCACGCAATGTGGCTTTTGTTTTCCCTTTAGAAATTCATCTACTGTCTAATATAACTAAACTGCCTATTGAAAATGTTTCCTGCTTTTCAGTCTACATTTTCCTTTGCTTAATTTAGTCCATAATGGTTTATTTCCCCTGGGATTACTATAAACAATTCACCTCACTCCTAAGGTTTAGCCTCTGCAGATACTCAGAGACAGTTGTCAAATTCCCCTTAGTTGCATTCCAGGAACTCTGAAAGTCCCCTTCTAAAAGCAGTGGCTACAGGAATGCCGTCTTTGTTACAGATTCTTCACTGCTTCCTCATCCTCACCCCCATTCAATAAAGGGTTGAGAAAGATTCCACTCCAAAGAACATCCCCAGGAGTTTTTTTTTTTTTTTTTTAATATTCCTAAGATACAATCAAGACATTTCTGGCCTATGTTTTACATCATAAGCAGGGGAAGAGGGAAGGGGAGAAATAAACCCAGTTTTTTTCCCCCTTGAAGGTTACCTCTAAGTGAGATTTATGTATTTAGTAATCTCCTCTAGGCTGCTGTAACTACAGATCTATATATAGCTAAATATACTCAAATGAGGTATTCTGTTTCTAATGCAACTCAGTAGGAATTTCCAGAAGAAGACAGACATGAGAGAACAGTAGTACTTACATCTTAGAATCAGTATCAATACAGAGGTCATATAGTAATAAACTGTTAACACACTGTGTTTTCTGCCATATCAGTGCTGAGGGGTGGAAGATGCATGACTAGGTAATTATACAAAAAAACCAAACAAACAAACAAAAAAACAACCCTGCTGTGATTGCAATATTGAAGATAAGGAAGGAATTGACATTGCTTATTCATATTCACAAATCCTCAGCCAGTCTCCCTTACCTTCCCAAAGTTAGAAAGAATGAACTTTAGATTTGGAGTGTTTTATTATCTATATTGTATACTCCATGGGACAGGTACCAGGTCTTCTTCTGTTTCTTATACAGAGATTCAGGACTGGTACTGCTTAACTTATTTACATTTTAGTAAATAAGTTTAGTGCAGTAGATCCCAATTTCAGAGTAACAAGTAGATTAGCAATAGTGGGAGCTATATATTTAATGTGTTCTTCTTGGCTTGGGAAAGGTATTTTGTAGGTAAACAGAATTTCCCAGCAATTTTACTACTCAGAAAAAAAAATCACTCTGATTGAGTCACACAGTAAGAATAAGTAAATCATGCACATTCCAGACTAGAGAGAGACAACTATAATTTTAAAAGCTTAAACATTTATATAGGGACAGTTCATCCACTGGTGTAAGTCATCAACTGCTGATCTGCTAGTCAAAAATGCTGTGTGTGAAACCCAAATAAGGTTTCAGTCAATGTTTTCCACCACCTCATAACCTAATCAGCAGAAACTCTGCCAGTCTGAGCTTCATATAAACTATGCAAAAGTCAGGTGGGAAGGAAGGTAATGGGTCTTTACTGCTGTAGGCTAGAAATAAAAAAGCCAGGAGAGGCTCCATATCTCAATCAAAACACAAACACAAAACCAAACCCCAAACACATCCAGTGGTCTTTGAGAACCTATGTTTTTTTATTAAGCACTAACTGACCATTAGACTTTTAATCTGAGGGTTCAGGCAGAGTTCCAGTCCCTGTTCAGAGAATAGCTGGAGAGCAAGGATAGTCCATTGGTTAGTGCACAAGCCTGGGCCAGGTCAGACCTGAGTAAAAATCCTGTTCCACAACTCACATCAAGTGTCATCTTGGGCCACTTGCTTAGGCAAAGATATTCAAAGCTATTAGGTACTGTGATGGAGTCAGACCAGAAGGATATAGGAGAGTGCTGGAAGGCAGGTACATTAGTCTCAGGGTGTGCAGGTCCCTGTTCCCTGGATAGCCAAACTACTCCAGGCCAATCAAGACACCTGGGGCCAATTAAGAACCTTCTAGAAAGGAGTAGAAACAGCTAGCCTAACTGGGACACCTGAAGCCAATCAGGGACTGGCTGAATCCAGATAAAAACCTCCCAGTTAGTCAGGTGGGCTGTGGGTGTCAGGAGCTGTGCTGTTGGTGAGACTGAGTGGTGGACAACATATCATACAGAAGGAAGGAGGCCCTGAGGTAGGGGTGAAGTGGAGTTTGAAGAAGCGGGGACTGCTGTGGGGAAGTAGCCCAGGGAATTGTATTGTGTTTTGTGCATAACAGGTCAGCCATCTTAGCTGATACTATTAGGGTCCCTGGGCTGGAGCCCAGAGTAGAGGGTGGGCCTGGGCTCCCCCCTTTCTGCCTCCCCTAATTTGTCTCTGAGATTGGGAGACAATAGAGACTGTGCCAGGAAGGATAGCTTCTCCTCACTGGTTTGTGATGAAAATGGCTCAGTAGACTGTGACCTTGTCTCCAGAGAGAGAAGGGCTCTGTGGAGGGTCACAGTGAGCCGCTGAGGCTAGTAAAAATGCGCCAGGAAATGCAGGATCCACAAAGATAAGGACAGAGCTTTGTCACAGTACCTAATGCTCATGGATTTCAATGGGATTTGGGTGTCTAAGTAACTTTGAAGATCTGGGCCTCCATTCCCTCCTCCCATCTGTAAAATGGGATCATAGTACTCCCCTATCTCACAGAGGTGATGTGAAAATAACTGTATAAAAAGTTGTGGTGCTGGGAACATTATAAGTATTATAAATACAACAGAGCTACTTTATTTGTTATTGTATTTGGGAATCAACAAAACACAGATTAAGCTTTAAAACTTTTGCAGTTCATGTCACTGCATCCTTATTTATGCTTTTGTGAGCTCCTTTATGCTTTTGTGATCTCTTTTCCCAAGTTAGTAAATGTAGATACTGAAAGATAAAATTAAGAATTCTTCCTTAACATACGTTTTAATTTTTTATGAGCTACTTCTTGTCTAGATGAAAAAGTTGTACCGGTTTAACTAAAGGGGAGCTTTAATTACATTTGTTTAAAACTGGTGCAATAGGCTAACTGGACATTTATTTCACTTTTAGCCAGCTTTATTTCAGTTTATTTAAACAGATTATGAATCAGTTTAAACTAAACTGAATTAAGCCACTCAAACTGAATGAAGGGTGTCTACAAGGGCATTTGTACCGGTTTAAGTCTGTTGGAAAACTGAGAAGCTACATAGGTGTAACTGCTCACTTGTAGATAAAGCCATAGTTAAAGTTCATAGCACTTCATACACTGGTTCTCAGACACAGATACATGACTTAGTGGTTAGAGCACAGCACCGAGTCGGAAGATCTGGATACTATTCCTAGCCATGATACTGGGTCTTCATGACCACAGGCAAATCACTCAACATCTCTGGGCCTCAGTTTTCTAATCTCAAAAATGGGGATAATGATCTTTTCCCATTTTCAAGGGGTGAAAACTAAAGTCTGTAAAGTGCTTAGAGATTCTTGGATGGATAGAGCTATAGAAGTGCAATGCATTGTTGGGAGTGGGGGTGGAAATCTTCTCTTCTAGATATGTTTTTGCATCTCAGCTACTTTTTCTCACCTAGGGAAGTAAGAGTCCTATGTTTGTGACATCTAGGTTGCTGCCCTGGGAACGTGAGAGTTTCCAAATTTGGTATGAAGACTTTGTGTGCCAAATGTTTGCCTTTCAAGCCAGTCTGAGTCCATTTTCAAATGAACCTTCACCACTTGTACTTTCACATGAAAAGAATGAAAGAAGTCTCAAAACCAAGCAAAACTTTGGCTTGCATAAAAAAGGACTTTCACACACAAATATTTATTTGCATGTGTGGGTCTATTTTTTGTGGATGTTTCAAGGTGAAACTTAAATAACTATTTGCAAGTTTGGCCATAGATGTGTATTTATCACACTCTGGCAATCTCATTAACATGGCAGGGAAACTGTAGCAAGGAGAGGTAAGTACAAAGGATCCTCCTTGAGGGTCAGACATATGAGACAGAGTTCACATAATGTATTCCAGGGCATGATGTCTTCATACTTTTTAAAAAAGAATATACAGGGAACAACTGGAGGGCTTGTTTACTGGCTACTTTTTGCTTTTACAAGCATTTTAAACAGGGAAAAAATGCACTTTATGAACCCATCCTTCAGAATATGGGTCAAATTCACTGCAGTCAATGGAGTTGTTCTCCTTTACATAAGCGGTGAGTTTGGCTCACAGTAGAAACTAAGGGAAATGGCTTTAAATGGATCTACTCCTTACCTGGCAGCAGGGAGTCAGAGTAGATTAGGACTTTTGGCCAGAGAAAAGGCTAATGATGCCCTCTTGCCAGATTCCTCCTCAGTTTTCCTGTCCATGCGCCACAGATGGAGTACCTCCTTGCCTGACCCAGTAAGGCTGTCCAGAGTGTGCAGGCAGGTGAATGGATTGTATTGCAATTCAGGAATAAATGGATCACACCAGCAAGGTTGGGCTGTCTTGTTGGCTGGGGAGGGAGGAGAGAAGGCAAGCATACTAAGGATCAAAAGTTTGTGTCCAAATTTTTACATATAACAGATTTTTGGTGTTTAAATACATATCAAAGGAAAGGAAAGAATATCTTTCAGCACGTTCTGGGCTATTTGGAATTTTGTCTTTGTTTTTCAGTAACAGGACTGAACAAGCCAAAGTCAGCTTTGTCTTGCAAAATACCTTGGAGCAAATGTGCACTTCAACCACTCCTATATTTTACATATATAAACCAGGTAAATAAAGGTGGGTCAAGGATGGATTCTGAAAACCATTACTTAAGTGAGTAGCCTTTGCCCATGTGTATAGTATCAGTGGTGTTTGGCTCTAGCTGAATAACTGCTTGGGGCTGCAGATCAAGGTACATTTATAGTTCAAACAACGTTTGATGAGAAATGTTTCATACAGACACTAGTACCCACTCTGGTTCTAGCCAGTCAGCAGATGCCAGGTAGATCATTGGGGCTTAACAAAGAGGCTCAGTTACAGGAAAATAAGGTTGGTTAGAACCCTACGCTTTTCCAACTTGAAGGCCTGTAAACAGAATTTGTTAGCCTTTTGTCAGCCATAAAAGAAGGGTCTGCACAGATTTAATGGATAGAGGGAAAAGGACCAGCCAGTTGAAGAACAAAGCTTCCACACCATTTGATGGCTGGTTCTCAAATATTTCCTCACCAAGGGAAATACAGGAGATCAGATTAGATGATCTAATAAACCCTTCTGGCCTTAAAAATCTATGAATGTCTATCGCCTCTGGGGAATCTATTTTCATGGCCTGCTTCAGGTGCAGCAATGCTAACCTGGGTCGGAGGAAACAGCCAGGGTCACCATGCTATAGCAGCCTTTCCAAGCCAATGTTCTCTCCCAGGGAACATTGCTGCCCACTGAAAGCCACCATTTTTTTCTGCTGAATGGTTTGTCAATAGTTGTGGATTACTAATAGAATGGGGGCCCCAGGACCTTCTCCACTTTTCATCCTCTGTAGTTCAAGCATCTGTGTGCACAAAGGGTGAGATAAAGGAGTCCGCCTTCACCCCTGAAATCATTGGAGTGTCATACAGGTGACATGTTGTATGATAACAAAATCCAGCAAATATACAAGTAGAAAAGAGCCTAAATGGCTGCATCCAAGACAAAGTACAGCAGAACGTCAAAGTTATGAACTCCAAAGTTACTAATTGACCAGTCAACCACAGACTTCATTTATAACTGGAAGTATACAGTCAGGCAGAAGCAGAGACAAAAAAACCCCCAAAAACCCTACAATCACACTGCAGCACGCAAATGCACTACAGTGTAAACAAAATACTAAAAAAGGGAGTGAGGAGCTAAGAACAGATAAGGTTGTCTACACAGGAAACAGAAGACATCTGAAAAAACCCAGAAGGATTAGGACACCAGCTCATTGTTTCTTGGGGACATCCAGTATGCCACTGACAAAAGTAAAACCCACCCAGTCACTAACCCTCTAACAAACCAAGAGCAGTAAATGCAGAGCCAGATGGTGGATCCAGCTGAGTGGGCAGACAAGCTAGTGTAGAAGGAACATTTCTGAGAACAAGAGAGGGACAGATTATCAGAAAGCCACTGAGGTTCAAAGGTAGTAATTGCTCACAGATGTCCAATGAGAGGCAGAACAATCCTCGTATCAGGTGGTGCCAGGGATCTCCATTATACACATAAATAACTCACAGAGGTAGTGATGTCTATCTGTTTGTGGTGGTTGTTTTTGGTTGGTATTGTGATTGATTTATTTATTTAAAAGGGGTGGGGGAGAGGGTATACAACAGTAATGACCACAGTCAGTAGATATGGACACCTCTATGACAGGGCATTAACGTTGGTAGCCATGTCAGGATATAAAAGGTCACTCTCTCCTACCAGCACTTGCATGTCTCACCTACTGAGGGAAAGGAGCAGCTGGCAGCACTCCCACACCACCAGCAGGGATATAGGGTCCTGAAGAACATGGGCAGGTTAAACAGGAGCAAAGCAGAAAGGGTTGGGGAGAAGGAGAAACAACTTCCTCCAGTACCATTCCGTGGAAATTCTTGAAAAAGGACACGTTCCAAGAAACAGAATGAAAAATTTAATTTTGAAATTTCCTGCAAAATGGAAACCCCAAAGAGAGGCTGGGCTCCCATGGCATCCAGTCTATGAGCTCCCTGTCAGCCTGCAGGCAGGCCACTGAAGAGTCAGGCGGGTTTCCAGTGGAAACCAGTGTGTCAGGTAAGGTTCTGTCACATTTCTGGTCCTGCCTGACTTCCATGGGAATTTCACTGACATCATGATGCACATTCCCACATCATGCACCAATTTCAACAGCTCGACATTTTCTGATGGAAAAATGATGCATCAGAAATTTCCAACTAGCTCTAATGATCATACAGTAGTGAGAGGTTTACAGTTACTGTGGCCAGTAACATCTCTAATCAACTGTTTAACATCCACAGAGCAAGCAGCTGTACAGACAAAAGAAGGTGGAAGTTCGTTAGTATGAAAAGCTCAGCTGTTCAGGTTTGAGAATGCCAACATTGGTCTATTTTGTTTATTTTCTTGACAATTAATGGCTAGACTAAGTGTTGTTTTTGCCCTGTTATAGACAAAACCATCTGTTGCTACAGTAAATCAGAATCTATTACTGCAAAGCTGACAAATAAATGTGGATAATGAAATAAAGATACATGTTCTGCCCAGGAACAAGAGATTGCATTACATTACTGCAAAGGGCTATCTGAATGGATAATAAACCACACAGACTGTGAGAAATGAAGGCACACACCAGCTCCAGACACAACAGATAATGAGTAAGACATACGTAGGTAATTTCAGACTTCACTAGAACAGCTGGTCTGTGTTGCTGAAAGAATCAGGGCTGTCAAATTACAGTGGAGCACAAGGAAGGGTATAGTTAGTCACTGTAACAAGTAATCAACACATAAATGCCACACGGGGCTTCTAAGTAGCAGGCAGCACCTAATGGATGCCACAGACTAATATATATTTCATGCTACATAAGTGACAGTAGGTAAATCTGTCTTGACAGCAGGAATAAAGAGGATAAAACAAGAGTGGCACAGTTAAGATGCCACAATGAGACTCAGTAGATATTTAATGATGACACCTTGCCACCACTAGCAGTTTGATCATGAGGAGACTTCAGCAAGTCAGTGGGCCAGATTCTCAGATGTTGTAAATCAACATAGCACTATCAAAATCAATCTAATCAGCTGAGAATTTGGACCATAGACTCCGATTGGACACTGGAGTTACATCTACTGAGCACCTCCCTGGCTCAGGCCCCATAGAAGCAGAGTGGCCCATCTCAGGGGCTGTATATTAACCATGTGTATGTTGTGCACATGCAATCTTTGCCAGTCTATGTGACAATAGTCTGTGAGACAACAGTACTGTTGCTGCATTCCACTGAAATATGTCAAAGGAGCCATCAGTTTCAGTCATATGCATGTTTAGAGGACACATCAGAGAGCATGTGAGCAGAGGTTGCATACTGATGCATGTTTATGGTCTATACGTCTGAACCAGGTACATGCTGTGGGTTACATAGTGTGTATGAGACATAGCTAGATCCGCATGGTAAGTAATAATCTTACAATTAAGTGATAATCCTACCATGTGCAACATCCCTAATAAAGGAAAAGAAGTCTGATATCAGTTTACGTTGCTTACACTGGTGAGCTGCTCACACACATTTCTCAGGTAATCAGTGAGGGGACTGAAACTTCAGACGTGTCAGCATATCCACAAGAATGCAATACAGGTGATTAAGCAAAACTTTCCACGGAGAGGATTCATTGCTTATTTTATCACATTGTACTTAAGGAGCTTGGATGTGTGCTTCTGTCATCATGCAGGATGGCCCTATTAGGAGAAAACATATGCTGCTTTCTGCATCAGGTAGGTATTCACTATTGCTCTAATCAAAGGGAAATGGCAGACAGCAGAAAAGTACAGCTGAAAGTTCATCAGTACCTGGTAACTACATCACTAATGCCCCGCCACCCCAGCCCATATAAAATCAGAGTGTTCTTGGGGGAAGAACTGTGGAACTTGTCTCCTCTGGAAGCCTGTCAGACCCTGGCTTTTCTTAGACTCAGAGAATGCTGTAAGGCTAAATTTTTCAGGGATGTCTTTACCAGATGTGCTTAAGCTAAGGCACTGTTCTATCTTTGCCTGCTGTTAGAGTGGATAATAGGGAAAAAGAAAGTCCACATTTTAGTTATAGCATAGTGCAGTATTAATAAAACAATCAATACTACATGTAGTATATCTGAGTCAAAAGCCAGGATCCGAATCTAAACTCCTTCAAATTTCAAGATTCAGCAGGAGGCATTTTTGAATTTGAACTCTGCAGCCAAACCCACCACCGTTATTTTGGTTTAGGTTCAGATCCAAAACAAGGAGAAGCAACTGCTACCATCTGGATCTAGCCCAAGGCAGCAGAAATCTGGTGACCACAACTGATCGCATGAATTTTCCACCACGACGGGCTGACATCTCACAAGAACACTCCGGAAGATTTTGGTGTTGAATTCAAACTCAGCCTGGAACTTGAGCCTTGATTCGGCGTTGAATTGAGCCCATCCATGGCCTAAACCTAATCTAGAGCCAAACATGCTATCCCCAGTACAACTCTAAAAGACAGCTGTCATGAAATAGGCAGCTATGGTCCAGGTGTCTAGGACCAACATGAACAGAAGTAGTTGACTCAAGATTTATTGGTGCAGACATCTCAAAGGAGGCATTCTCCCTATAGATGAATCACACTTGTCCAGTCAGGCTGATGGCACTATTACACTATTTCCCCACATACCCTCACCTTGCCGGTACCTTAAAAGATACTGTAAATACAGAAGCAGCAGGATTTATTCTATTCATACAAACAAGGGAAGCAGATATACCTTCTTAGCTTTATCTAAAGCAGCCCATTGTGGGGCCTAGATTAAAGGTTCACTAGACTGCCTGTCTGATGGCCTGCAGCCAGGCAATACCCACCACCTACAGCTGTTGTCTACAAAGACAGCTGACAGCAGCTTGTGACTTGCTGTTCTGTTGCCCCGATCAAGCTGTTTAGAGGCTGACTGAGCTTGTGTCACTGCATGCCATGACTATGTCATTTGGTTTAATTAAGATGTTGTCACAACTGAGCTGCCTACAGCTGACAATTTATATCTACCAATGGGACGTAATCTCCATGGACACACCACTGAGCTCTGTGTCAGTCTATAGGCTGATACCCAGAAATCAATGATGTGTGTGATTATGCCATCTAAGTAGTCCAGTGGAGGGTGGCTGGAGGACCATGTTGCATAAATGCCATGGTATATTCGTGCGAGTGGTTTTACCCTTACAGGAATAACCACATAACACTGCTGATGTCATATTGCATCATGACCAGTTTGGAGCCCTGATTGCTGCGCTGTTTTAGCAGCATCCTGCCCTCACCACTGAACAGCCATTCCTGACACTTCTCCCACCCTGGCTCTATTGTGATGTGCCCCCCTTGAAGATATCAGTGCCATTACTGCACTGCGGTTGTATTTTAATGTTTGAGTAGGGTTGCTACTGCATGCTTCGATTTTGGCATCACTTTTATAGTTTCCCTATTAGTCCATCTGAAAGCTGGGAGCAGAAATTAAGTTGCTGGATCTTTCCTCTCATTGGTGAAAACTACATTTAGCATCTAGATACAAATGGAGGTGAAGGCTCGGCCTCATTCCCCCTCCCCGCTTCCTGCCTGGGTCAGTTTGCACAGTGCTTTGACAATATGAAAGTGCCATGTATCATTTGTTAGAAGTACACATTACCAACAGTCGCTGCTAGCACAGAGCCACATGGCATTCAGAGCTGACAGCCACTGATTATTTTTTCCTCTCTTTCTCCCTGCCCTGCCCCCCGCATCCACCCTTGTGACATTTGGGCATATGAGAGAAATTAAAAATAATTGTTACAAATCAGACTTCACTCAATACATCTCAGTGGCTCCCAGGCCGGCTCCCAGGGTGAATGAACAATGTTCCTTTGTCCCAAAGCAACAGTAGTGGAGGTCTCCGCTGAGCGACTGGCTGGCTGTAGTACTGAAAGGTAACGAACACATTTTAAGATCCTGACTAATCTACTGCTCGAAATACATACCATTCTGCCTTGGGCACCATCATCCCATTCAATGAGCCTCTAGCTGCTTTACCAGGGCATATGTGATGCTGATTGACATACAGTAGGTTTGCATAACGAGTGTTTACATGGGTTGGGCTTTGGAGCTGTGATGTACAATAAATGGCTGCCATAATCTGTTATGAGTGAGTAAATAGGACTTGCCTCATGCAGGGTGTAGTCCTATTGACAGTATAGCTGCATGTATAGCTTCAGGACAAAGGGCGCTCTTGTAACAATTGAGTGTAACAGAGCGTAGTTGGCAGTTTGAGGCAATAGCACATGTCCAGGTGAAGGGACAATAGTGGCAATGTAACAGATGTGACCCCGCAGCAAGGGTGCAGGCTGATAGCAGTACAGGCTCCTGCATATGCCTTTGACAAATGTATTGCATCGGGCCTATGCCAAGTGTGATTGTCTGGAGCCACCCATCCTCACTCTTGTATTCTTATCAGTGGCTACCTGTAAATCTGAACTTACAGTAGACCAGCTCATCCATTAAGCAACATGCAATACGGTGGAAACAGTGATGAACATTAACTGAAAGGAGAGGCCAGCCGCTGTCCAGTCACAACACTTTTAACTGTAAAGTTGGCTCCCTGCAACTTCTATGGTGTGTTTCAATTCAGATGCAGGTAGTTAGAGAGTGGGGCTGGGATCTTCAAAGGAGCCTTAAGCAGGTAGGTCAAATCCCTCCGAGCACCTTAAGTGGAAACTACCTGCACAAAGTCAATGGCCTTGGGGCACCTACCTGCCTTAGGCTCCACTGAAGCATCCAGTTTGAGTCACAGTGTTCCTCTTCTAGCCTGCAAATGCTGTGTTGTGTAGGTCAGCTTTGGCCATTGTAGTGATGCAAACACTCACTGGTGCGGCGCCTCCTGCTGGTTATCTCAGGGATTAGCTCTTTCTAGCCTCAGAGCACCTTCTGCAGGCTGGTGGCTCACCTGCCTCAGGCCCCATGTCTCTCCCAGGCCCTGGTGCCCTTTTACCACCACAGTACCCCTACATGCTGGGTCTCCCCTTCCAGGGAACCCCCAAGCCTCTATCCCCACCTTACCTCAGTGGCTACTGCCAGTCACCATCTTGCCCCCATTCACTGGAGCAGACTGCAGTCTATAATGGCCACTCATCATTGACAAGGTGGAGTTGGACCAGCTGCTTCTGCCTAATTCCAGGCTGCACTTTGCAACCCCAATACCTGTTTTAGGCCCCGCACAAGGCCTGCAGCTTGGGGAGTTGCCAGGCTGGAGCTCCCCAGATCCTCTTGCCCTATTCCTCACACTGCCCCAGTAGTACCTTCTTGGGCCTTTAACAAGACCTGCAGCCTGAGGGGTTTACTAGGCTGGAGCTCCCCAGTTCCTCTTGCCTTCCCCCAGCCCTGCTATACTTTAGGTACCTTGGTATCAGGCAGCTAGGCCCCCTTTCTCTACAACTAGAGAGAGACTCCTCCTACCTGACGGCCCTTTTTATCCAGGCCAGCTGTGGCCTAATTGAGCTGGCCACACCTATGGTCAGCTACGCACTCAGGTGCTTTCACTCCTTTCCTCATGGAGTGGGGCAGCCGCCCCACTCCAGCCATATATTACAACAGATTTTTAGACTTTTAGCCATGCCACTCAGGACCTCCAGTAGGCTGGCATCCATCAGCCATGCTTCTTGAAGGAGGTCATCATTAGCTGCAGGGTAGCACTCCCTCCTCTCCCCCACACACTCTTAAAATGGAGTTCTAGTAACAGAAACCAACCTCAACCACAAGGAGTTACCACCCCAATATTACATGTGTGCGCACACAAATCCAAACCCAAAATCCTGTTACACTTTCCCCCCTTCCCCTTGCTCTGCAAGCCCATTATAGGTCCTTTTATCTGGGTTGATTCATACACATCAACCTGCACTCCCATACCTCTTGCATTGTTGAGATGTAGGCCCAGCTGTAACATCTCCAAGAGATGGATTTCCTGTTGCTGGCACTGCTTTGCCTGTGTTTTGCCACTTTTGGTCATGGCTCCAGTTCAAAAAGATTCTTTTCCTCAGCCTGTTTTCCAGGTGAAATTAACTAAGAGGACAGGTCTGTGCAGCCAAAGACTCTGTACAGAGTGCCCCCCACAGGGTGACCAGACAGCAAGCGTGAAAAATCGGGATGGGGTAGGGGGTAATAGGAGCCTATATAAATAAAAGACCCAAAAATCGGGACTGTCCCTACAAAATCAGGACATCTGGTCACCCAGCCCCTCAGCTTATACTTCCTCATTTGTACAAGGACAGCTTGAGCCTAGACTGACTTTTCTGTGTTGGTAAAATGATCTAATTCACCTCAGCGGGGGTGATGCAATCATACATCCCACCTGGACAAGTTTCTTGATTCCTTGCACTGAAGTGAGTGGCCTTTGTTCTACTCAGAGAGGAAGACTGTTAACCCTCTCTCTTCCAACTCCTGCCTACACTAGAACACAAGAACAGGCTGGCTAAGGCTCCCAGCTTCCCGCCGTCAGCCTTTCATTCCCAACAAAGGAACAAACATGAAACCTCACACAGTTTTAAAAGGAAGTCAAAACTTCTGATAGTCAGTAAGCATCTTGTGAGACATAACTTTGCATGTGCCCTTTGATATAAAAATAATGTCTATGATTTTCAAAATCTCGCCTACTGTAAGTAAGGTTACTCTGCTTTTGTTGCTTGCCTTGTTTTCCACACCTTTGCTTTGGCTGACCTTTCAATAGTTCCATTGTGCAACGAAGAATTGTAATCAGATTTCCTTCACAAAATGAGCAATGTTTATTTAGCACACAAAAGGTGACTATCTCAGGGAGGGGTAGAGATCATGATAGCCAGTCAAAACCATTTAGAAGCTAGCATTCTTCTCCCAGGCAGTTAGGCAAACCTCTGTCTCCAGACTTAATCACAGGTGCAGGCTAGAACATTATTTGCAACAATATGGGCAGCTGACTTCACCCCTGTGCCCCTGCCTCCCCTCTCACCCTTTGTCTCTGGGTAGGTTCTCTTGCACAGGAACTACTATTGCCTCATACAATGGAGTCCTGCTCTCAGTTGGGGCCTCTTGGCACTGCCATAATGTTACTAATGCTAGAAAGATGTCATCTATTTCCGGGCATGTCTAGACAGCAGGAAGTGACACCAGGTGCTCTAGTTGACCCATCAGTGATCATTAACTTTTTTATACCCAGCAGGCTCCTTTGCATGAATGTAAGATGACAAGTGTACAAATCTAGAGAACAATCAATGAGAGTAACAGTCATTAACACATCAGAGCTGCATAATAAATGCAGGGCAGCTCATCCTATGGAGCTGACTGACTTCATGTATTGTGGAGTTTTAAAATATCCCTACCCAACATTTGTCAGACAGAGGAATACTGCTCCTGTGGGCTTAGCTCCATATGAAGGGAATCTTTATGGTTCAGGCTGCTTTGCACAGTGTGGGTGGTCCAAGACCTATTTAAAACCAGTGATCAGGGGAATCCCTGGGTGGGACAGATCCAGCCACCCTTTGCTAACCCTGCTGTGGGGGATCAGACAGGACGTAGCTGGAGTGCGGCTTCACTCTGGGAATTTCTGGGCTGCGGTGTGTGAAAGTGGCCAGTTTAGGATCTGCCCTATACCAAGTATCAGTGTATGAAACAAAGGATTTCGCTGCAGCTATGCTAGTTAGGATTAAAACTCCAGAGCTATCAATCAGATGAGGGCTCTGAACTTCCATTGCCTCTTCCATATGGGGATCCTGAAGCTCTGTTTAATAATTAAGTTTAATAACACCCTTGTGAAGTAAGCAAGAAATCTATAAATTTCTATCATTGGCCACTGAAATGTAGTAACGTTCGGTGTGGAATACAATAGAAGTTTAACAGTGCACAGCAATGCTTTACAAGCATTTAGGACAGGAAGTGAAGAATACAATATTAATTTGAAAGTGGGCAGTGGGGATTTGCATGGGCAGTGAAAACAAATGACCTAATCTGGAATTTAGCCATGATGAATACTATTTTCCTTATGGACATTACCATGGGATTTGTAATGGCTGCAAGCAGTCAGGACCCTCATTCTAAGTCTCATCCAAAGGATGGGCCCTACAGCAGCACAGAACTCTAGAGCAAAATACCTGGGTATTGATTCTCTTCAGACAGAGATGTTAAGAATGCCAGCTGCCGAGTTCCCCCACCCCACTTCTTGTAGCATGGAGGTAATTCTTGGCAGTCTCCCATCCAACCCTTCCCCCAGCCCAACCAACCAAGCCCTTTCACCCCTCTCACAGACCAGCCCTACTTTTCTTGTGCAAACCATCGGGATCTTCTCATATCTCAAGGTAACGTGACGAAGCTTTTTCCCAGTGGAATTACTGGTATTACACAGTTAGGCATATTTAAGGCATTTTACATTCTCTTTTTATGCATCCATCGTTGGCCACAATCCAAAACAGGGTAGCAGGTAAATGGGCCATTGGAACTGCCATTCTGGAACAGATCAATATAATTGAATCAGCTGCTGGACCCTTTTCCTTGGAAAGCTATCCTCTGAGTAATGATTTCTCATTGCAACTTACTCATGCAGTGGCATTGCTTTAATAAATCATGAGGACATCAGGACACTGATAATGGCACCAGTTTAATGCATTGTCAAGAGAGGCCCTGTGTGAAACAGGCAGCCAGCTGAGAAAGAATAGAGTTAGGCTTGAATCCATTTAATTATATTCCAGGTAACATTCTAATGCCAGGATGTTCTTCATCACCACTTTAAAATCCATACAAAATGAGCATTAGGATCTCTTCACAAGTCTCATGGTCTAATTAACTTGGCTTAATCAAGAAGTCCCAGAGTCACAGTGGTTGCTTCATTAAGTTTCTTGGCAAATCATTTGTTGGGTTGGAAAAGACTTAGTCTTGCTACTGATTTACTTTCTATTGCATAACCTACAAGCTTCATGAAACAAAATGAGTATTTCTTGTGTGCCTGATCCCTAGTCCATTGAACTAAATGGAAACTCTTTGCATTGACCTAAATAGACTTTGGATCCTAGAACAAGATGCATCAACCTTCACCTCCTACGGTAGAGATAAAAAAAGATATTGGGGCAGACTGATAGTTTGAAGGGAGATGAAGAGGAAATTCTTTTCTGAAGCCCATTCTCATTTTTCTTCCTCACTGGCATGTATCCATTTAGAGCTCAGTAGTTGAGAGCCTGTCAACAAAAAGATCAGTCATCAATAAGTGATGATATTAGTGTGCATTGTATAACAGATGGTTCTGCTTTTGCTGAGTTCTGACTCTGAAATGAACAACGCTTGAGAAAGAAAAAAATATTTTGAAGAGTCCAGGATAATATGAACATTCCATGAAATCTGAGACGCTGAATTAGATCATATCACGTTGCCAGAAAGCAGAGAATTTCATGTAACAAGGAAGAAGTATCCTTCCTCTTCTCCTCCACACTCTCATCTTTCTCCTTATTTCTTTTGTTTCTTAAACAATAGCAATATCAATAGCACTGGCATCTACCACCCCATGTTTGTACCACTTGCTTTTGGGAGACTGCCTCTTTAACAGTAAATAATCGGGCTGGTTTTGAAACACGGGAAAAGTTAATGAGACTATTAACATGGAGAGAGAGTTTCAGATTCAACAGTGATGGAAACAATATAAAAAGACAGATAATTATATTTGAATACTGGTTTTTTTCCCTTTGTATTAACAGATCAGAATATGTGTTGCTAGTTACATAGCCACTCTGATAGGTGACTAGTTTGCTTGTGTTCTTACTTAGTACATACCAGGAGACAGATTACAATGTGGGAGATGGGTTGTAATAGATTAAAGAAGGCATATTTTAGGACTTTAGTAATTGTCTATTGCAATAGCTCCGGGAAGCCTCAGGTATGGGCCAGGAACTTGCTGCACTAGGTATTGTACAAACAGACTAAAAGAGACTAGCATGAGCCAGGTTTTGCACTCAAAAACTTATGAACAACTCCCACTGATTTTAATGGAAACTGTAGGTGCCTATCTGGGGGAAGATCTTGTCCCTGTTAATGTTGTGCAAGCCGCTTGTGGTTTTACACTGCACCTGACCAGGAAGAAAGACTTTCTGTTCGTTAACAGAATGGCAGCAATTCAGACAGGATCACTCAGTTGAGCGGTACAGTGTATTATTAATCAATGTTTGGGGAGTAACTCGATATTCTCAGATAAAAGCCACTGCAGACATGCAAAGTGTTAGGGTACGTGGCAGGAAGACTTGTTATTTTTAAAGGAACATTTTCTTCTTTTATTTTTTTTTCCTTTAACCGTTTTACTGCTAACTCTCTGCAGCCTCTGTAATTATGTGGAGTACAGGGCTGCTCTTTGATGTGCTGACATACCACCAAAATGCCAGCTTTTCAAAAGGATGACCCCATAGGTCAGTGCTGGAGGGGAAATCTACCCAGCTTACCAGCAACCTTAGTCAGCAGAAAAACAATTGAAGGACTTGTATAAGTGACATCTTTAGTAGGGTCAGATCAGATCATCAATCAGAAGCATTTTCTCTTTTTTCTTAACCCACAAGAGGCTTCTAGATGGGTTACCACAGTACTAGATATGTATGCACCTTAACATTTTACAAAAGCTCTCCTTTGGTCATCAGACTCGAGCAGGCACTTCTAATTCTTCAGGGAACACTCAACCGAGCAAAAAAAAAAATAATGTCAGACATCTATGCCATAGCTTCCCTTCTTGGGGATTGATGGCAGTGATCCACTGCATTGAAAGCAAGACAGAAAAGAATAGCTTACAACAGGGGTCTCCAAACTACAGCCCGGGGGCCAGATCTGGCCTGCGGCGTCCATTTGTCCGGCCCCCCAGGCTGGGGAGGCATGTGGAGAAGCCACCACTGCCCCCTGTGCAAGCTGCTGCCGGTGGCCCCGTGTACGTAGGGGTGAGTGCCGTCGCAGCACGGCTGAAGGAGCAAAGAGGGGGGTCCCAGCAGTGGCGTGGCTAGAGGAGCAAAGGGGGGGGGTCGGCAGCAGCAGCATGACTGGAGGAGCAAAATGGGGGGGGTCGTGGCAGTGGCCGGAGGAGCAAAGGGGCGGGGGCACGGCGGCAGTGGCCCGCAAAGCCCCTTGAAAAATCTAATATGGCCCTCGTCTCAAAAAGTTTGGAGACCCCTGTCTTACAATAATAGTCTGTCATTTTTATAGTGCTTTCTATCCAGGTCATCTTCCCTTCTCAAAGAGTTTTTACAACTATAGTTGAATTCTGACATAGAGCAGTTATGCGATTTGTCCAAGCTCACACGGAAAGACCACAGCAGAAATAGAACCAAGACCCAGTTTGTCCTTACTCTTAGGCCATATCTGCATTGCCCCACAGTTTGGACTATGGGGGTGTGAGTAGCGGTGTGCACACCTGACCAAAGTGCTGCACTGTAACATCCCTATGTGGATGCTGTTGGCGCAAACTAAAAGGTCCCTCGTTTGCATTAATGTAGTCTTCTCCAAATAGGACTGCATTAATGCAAAGGAGAAGCATATTAGTTTGCACCTGCAGCATCCAGGGGAGTTAGAGTGCAGCACTTTGGTACACCAGGCTATTCACAACCCCACAGTCTGAACTGTGGGGCAGTGTGGACACGCCCTCAGTCATGTAAAGTAGCCACAAGACTATCCCCCCAACTCCCAATGCCTGTGTCACACCAGTAGAGTGCTAGTGGGCCACAGAGGGAGTCACAAAGGACACACATCTAGATGGGATTGTCAAAACAATTGGAGTCCCCTTGTCTGAGTTGGGGTCCATTCCAGAGGGGAAACAATCTAGTCCAACTCTAGACCTGCCCTTTCATCAGGGAGACAAGGAAATTTCTTTAACTAACTGGGGAAAACCACAACAGTTTTCCATTTCCCCAAGGGAACACTTAGCTCCCTAGCCTCTCCCACTGCTCTTTAGAAGTATGTATTCCACTGATCAGACTAGCTATCACAGAGGCCTAACGCCTCCCATTTATATCCTGTACTCTCTGGATTATTAACTGCAGCTGCCTCCCTCCAGGGCTGACACTTCTAGACAGTGTTGCAAGTTGGAACCTGTTTCCAGCTATTTTGTGTACTTATATGGCATCACCGTAGTATCCCTCACAATCTTTAAAGTATTTATTCTCACAATGCCTCTGTGACGTGGGGCACTGCAATTACTCCTGTTTTACAGATGGGAAGATGCAAGGCTCGCAGCTGTGAGAATTAGAGAACTGAACCCAGCCTCCCAAACCCTAAACTAGTGACCTAATCATTGGAACATCTTGCCTCTCATGCTCTGTCTCCAGGACAGACTATTAGCTCCTTCCTATCCTGGCCCAATATGGAGTTTGTACAACCCATCCGATTCCTGTTCAGAAGTTCTCTGCCAAATTTTATAACTTGATTTTGCCAGATGCAGGAGATCACTGCACCAGTATTGCACAGCACTCTGGACCTCAGGAAGTTTCTGGCGAACCATACGAATAAACTGAGCATAGTGTAAGGAGGTCTTTACAGAGGCTCACTTCTCCCACTTTCATTTCAGGAGAGTCAATCTGAGCCCTCGGATCCCCACCGCACACAATGATTCTGCCTGAACTGTCATGTGTTAATTTTCAAACCTGCAGCAAGCATGACTGATAAAAAACAGTATTCTGTTCGGAACTGGTTTTCCTGGTTTTCCTGTTTTAAATACAACTGTGACCTTTAGACTGAGAGACTCTTGCAACATACCATCATATGGAAGTGAAAACAGTCTTGCAGCCTCTCAGATTGTTTCTTGTCGTTTTTGTGTTCAACCGGCCGTGTAAAGTTGGTAAAGTATCTCTGTGACTTGTTTGATGCCTAACAGCCATATTCTACTCCTCCCTTGGAGTTTCTCACCTGTCAAAGACAGCATTTTTGGGGTTCTCACAACAAATTTTCTGGTGTCCTCAGAGTGCGGCCACCAACTCTTGCTGGTGGCTGCTCCGACAATTTCCCCTAAAATAGTTAACTAACTTTAGTAAAATACATATGCACATACACATGTCCTACTCATTGTAATTTATTTATGTAGGATTTTTTGCAGACTCAATATTAAAAATAATATACAGTTGTCTCTTCTTTTCTGGACTTAAACAGAATAGAAACACAAATAAGGTTTGTGCACATTCTTGTTTTTATTCTTTTGCTTTTTTTATGCCTTGCTAGCTGCTAAGTCTGCTGTGAAAAGTGATATTAACAACTGTGACGGAGTCAGACCAGAAGGATATAGGAGAGTGCTGGAAGGCAGGTATATCAGCCTCAGGATGTGTAGGTCCCTGTTCCCTGAATAGCCAAATAAAGGCCATTCCAGGCCAATCAAGACACCTGGGGCCAATTAAGAACCTTCTAGAAAGGAGTAGAAACAGCTAGCCTGATTGGGACACCTGAAGCCAATCAGGGACTGGCTGAAACCAGATAAAAACCTCCCAGTTAGTCAGGTGGGCTGTGGGTGTCAGGAGCTGTGGAAGGAAGTTATGCTATTGGTGAGACTGAGTGGTGGACAACATATCATACAGAAGGAAGGAGGCCCTGAGGTAAGGGTGAAGTGGAGTTTGAAGAAGTGGAGACTGCTGTGGGGAAGTAGCCCAGGGAATTGTATTGTGTTTTGTGCCTAAAAGGTCAGCCATCTTAGCTGATACTATTAGGGTCGCTGGGCTGGAGTCCAGAGTAGAGGGCAGGCCCGGGCTCCCCCTGTTCTGTCTCCCCTAATTACTTACTGAGAAAGGGAGGTCACTCTGGGGCCTGGATGAGTTTCTGAGGCTCCTAAATCTGCCAGGAAGTGCAGGACCCACAAATACAGACTTGGAACTTTGTCACACAACCTACCACTATTACTTTTCACAGCAGATTTACTCAGTGCTGAGGAGAACCCTGGGGACAAAGTAAGCCCTGGATGGTTAGGTGGGTATGGAGGCAAAGGGGGCCAGTAGTGATGGGGCACTGGGGGAGGCAGCAGGGGCCAGGGTGAAAAGGAGGGTGAGCTCGGGGCTAGAGCCTGCCACTGTGCAGCCAGGGAACAGAGACTGAAGCCCCAAAGCTAGAGTCACCACCACAGGGCTGAACCCTGACCCCACAGCTCCCAGGATGGTGAGGAACTCACTGGCTGCCTGCTCCTCCAGTTTTTGTGTTCCCAGATGGGGGCAGGGACCAACCACTACAGATGGCCTGGAGGAGGGTCTACATTGCTTTGCATCCCCCCACTCTCCCATCACTGCCCAGAAGGCTGTGACCCCAAGAAAAGCTCCTGGTGGCTTTGACAATTACAGTGTATGCAAACATGTGATGGGAGCAGGAGTGTAGCCAGAGCTAATTTCAGATGTGCACAAACATTATTTTGGCTTATTTACTTTTATGACTGTAAGTCATTACCATCACCTGCCTCTTCAGCGGCCTATGGGAAAAATGAACTGGTGGTTTCAATGCATCTTCTAGTGGACACCAGGAAAATCCCCACTACAAATGGCATCTATGATGACAGTCTCATAGAGGCCAATGTTGGAAGGTGCACAGAAACTGAGCCAACACTAGACATTGTCCCACGGGGTCATGACTGAGGTGCAGTGGTAGCTCAGTGTGGGAAAGCTATACCTCTTTTGTGCATAAAGGACTCCAGTCTCCTGGTTTGTCCATCAGGTACCTTTCACCAGTACTAGAAATCTTCTTTCAACTCCCATAGCATAGAATTGCACTACAGGCTGGTGTGCTGAGGCGGGGAGAGGGAGCTGGGAGAGGTTGTCTTTCCTCTGAAGCATCAAGACTTAGCCATTTTCCAAGGCAGGATGCTAGAGAGTTCCAGGAGCCCATTCTTGCATAGAAACCCACCCCCCACCCGCTTTCCATGCTGTGTAGTTCTGCCTGAGGGAGGAATGGAGGATTCTGTGCATAAATCTGTCACTGCTCAGCCACCACAGTGTGCAGCGCACTATAAGAGCCAGAACAAAACAGAATCCCTCTCACCCATGAGTCAACAGAACTCGAATTTTCCTCCTTTTTTATTGAAAATGTGGAAATGTGTTCACTTTAAAACAGTTTTATTTAAAGTATAAAAATTCTTGATATCAGTGCTTTAGCTTCCAGGAGTCAGGAGCACACCCTTTGTGCACATGCTGGGCCAAAGAATCACAGAAGTGCAGGACTGGAAGGGATCTCAAGAGGTCATCTAATCCAATGCCCTTCACTCATGGCAGGACTAAGTATTATCTAGACCATCCCTGACAAGTGTGTGTCTAACCTGCTCTTAAGAATCTCCAGTGATGGACATTCCACAACCTCTCTAGGTAATTTATTCCAGTGCTTAACTACCCTGATAGATAGGAAGTTTTTCCTAATGTCTAACCTGAAGCTACAATTTAAGTTTGTTGCCTCTTCTCCTATCCTCAAAGGTTAAGGAGAACAATTTTTCTCCCTCCTCCTTGTAACAATCTTTTATGTATTTGAAAAGTGTTGTCCCCTCTCAATCTTTTCTTCTCCAGACTAAACAAATCAAATTTTGTCAATCTTCCCTCACATGTCATGTTTTCTAGACCTTTAATCATTTTTGTTGCTCTTTTCTGGTCTTTTTCCAGTTTGTCCACATCTTTCCTGAAATGTGGCACCCAGAACTGGACACAATACTCCAGTTGAGGCCTAATCAGCATGGAGTAGAGCAGAAGAATTACTTCTCATATCTTGCTTATAACACTCCTGCTAACACATCCCAGAAAGGCATTTGCTTTTTTTGCTAGAGTGTTACATTGTTCACTCACATTTAGCTTGGGATCCACTATGACTCCCAGATCCCTTTCCATGGTACTCCTTCCTCGGCAGTCATTTCCCATTTGTAGGTGTGCAACTGATTGCTCCTTCTTAAATGGAGTACTTTGCATTTTTCCTTATTCGCTTTCATCCTATTTACTTCAGATCATTTCTCCAGTTTGTCCAGATCATTCTGAAGTTTAATTCTATCCTCCAAAGCACTTGCAACTCCTCCCAGCTTGGCACTGTCTGCAAACTCTAAGTGTACTCTCTATGCCATTATCTAAATCATGGATGACAATATTGAACATAACCAGACCCAGAACTGATCCCTGTGGAACCCCACTTGTTATGCCCTTCTAGTTTCATTGTGAATCACTGATAACGACTCTCTGGGAACGGTTTTCCAATCAGTAATGCACCCACATTATAGTAGCTCCATCTAGATTGTATTTCCCTAAGGTGGCTCAGGTACTCATTATTTACAACATATACCCTGCAAATACTGTTGGAAAAGGCACGTATGGTAAATCAACAGATCAGATGGGGTAGAGGAGGCATGGGAGATTCCAATTCGTTGGACTAGGACACCGGAGCTGGTGGGAGACTGGGACAGGGAGATGTGGAGGCTATTTGAGTAGGTAGGCTGGGACAGAAGGCTGGGCCTGGCTGAATGGGATGGCCTGGAGAGATGGATATAAACTGTCCATGAATAAATTCAGGCTGGAAATTAGAAGTTTTCTAACCATCAATCAGCTGCAGACTTCTTAAAACAAGTGACGTAATTGCACTACTTGAAAAGTCTTTTGCAGTTTTATGTATGGCACAGTATTCATTGTGCCTGGATGCTTTAAGGTATTTTCAGGAAACTTCATATAGCTCCGTAAAATGTGCAGTATTTTCTAAATGTAGGACTTAATGATAGACACTGAGTACTTGGTATCTGCATATTTCCACCAAATGTTGTTAGAAAAATATTTACCCCTCAGAAAAGGAACTAGATAATCTAATTTTATACCCTAGTGAGGAAGTGAAAAATGAAAAGCTTATGGATAAAAGTTTGACACTAGCACAGATACATCACTAATATCCTAGAAAAGAGTCTTTCCAGGTTCATAATCAGGACTTTTGGAACAACTAAGTAGAGATTTCACATGAAACCTAATGCAACCAAAACCCATGCTGGGGCAAGAAACTCTGGGAGTGTCAGTAAGTGTGATGTCCCTCAAAATCTGAGAAGCCTGGATAGGCCTGATATTTCACCAAATATTAGTAACAGACACATGGCAAAATCTTTGCACACCTTATTGCCAACGTATCCTGGACTAAGTGTGGGGAAAATAGCTTGCCTGCAACTACCCAAAAGTGTGCATAAACACTGTATAACCAATATCAACATGTGCCTGTATCCAATCTGTGAGCCGCTCCTTGCACAATCTATTACTATTAAGAGAGAGAATAATCTGTATTGTAAGCGTAGCGGCAACTCACCCTGCAGCGCCTCCCACTGGTCTGTCCGGGAATTAGCCCTTCCAGTGTCCAGAGCGTCCTCTGCAGGCCTGTGATCCCACTTGCTAATCAGCCCCGTGTCCCTCCCAGACCCCGGTGCCCTTTTCCACTGGGGTGCCACACCGCTGCAGTACTGCCCCCACCCAGGGTCTCCCCTCCCTGGGGAACCCCCACCCACTATCCCCACTTTGCCTCAGTCTAGGCAATTGCCAGTCACCACTTGCCCCCGTTCTCTGGGGCAGACAGCAGTATCATTCCCATTCATCACTGGCCAGGGGGGTCGGCCTGCTGCCTCTACAACTAACCAAGGTCTGCCTCCTGCAACCCCAGTACCCCTTGTTGGGCCAGTCCCCTAGGCCCTGCAGCCTGGGGGTTTCCAGGCCAGAGTTTCCAGAGCTTCCCCTCCTGCTCCTGCTCCTGCTCCTGCTCCTGCTCCTGCTCCTGCTCCACTCTGGATATCCTAAACTTCCCAGCATCCAGGCCTGTCTGCCTCTGTTACCAGAGGAGACTGTGTCTCTCAGGCCCCTACCTCTCAATCCATTTATAAGGGCCTGCCGGTCTGTTTGGGATGTGGCCACCCAGCTGAGCCTGCTTTCTAATCAGCCTGGGAGTTTGCTTGCTCCCAGCCACAAGCCTTTCCTGGGCTGTTTTAACCCCTTCTATCTGGGAGCGGGTAGCCACTCCGCTACATGCATATATACATATATCAACCATTTCTGGATCAGGGAGCATTACATGAGGACTACGACTCTGAGCCTTCCCCAGGGGTTCTTAGGATCCTCTTCTTGCAGAAGTCCTATAAAAACTGCACATTCGTTTTATTTAAGGAGGGGCCAGAATCAGGTGTGGCTAATTCATGCCCCACGCTTCCAGCACTGGCAGCGGGTTTGTTGGCATGCACTTTTGTACAACAGAAGCCAGAACTGATACTAGTGATAAGTTCATAGATCGATGCTTCCCCGACGTTATCACAGTGCTCATAAGGTCTGTTTTTTTTTAAAAAAAGTGTATCTTTTGTAAACAGTGCAGTTGTAGTTCTGATTGGATTTTGACCTGAGCTTTGAAATGGGAAAGTCACTTTACAGAAGATAACACTGCACTAATGTAATCAAAGAACAGTTCTCAGAACAATAAAGAGTATAGACTGCAGTCTCAAAACTTCTCACAGCACACATGTCATGTGACTTCCTGGGAGTACACAAGTCACCAGACATGTTGTTATCACTGAGCACAGAGTGACAACATGTGGACAAGACTTTACATGCATACAAATTGCCCCGAATGGGCTGTCAGTGAACTGAGTGCGCACATCAGAACTTCCAACAGAAAACAAGAGTATTCCATTAGTAATTTTCATAAGGAAACAAAGTTCTCCAGATTATTCATCTTGGAGGGAAATTTAGGTTAAAGGCTGAAGGCAGTAGAACTTTTATTTTAATGAAGAGAAACAACTAGATTGCATTCAGAAAAATCCTATTGATTGAATGTCTCAGAAGGTTACACATTGGCTCAGGGGCTACATTTTCTGGCATATTCTTAACAGTGCTGAGCACACAGATGGTGCCAGTAAATAAGAAAATAAGAACAGCCTTACTCAGCTCTCATCCCCTACTGCCCCTCCTCTATTTGCCCTACACTGATGATATCTTCATCAGATGGACCCACAGGAAGGAGGCCCTTGAAGAATTCCACCTGGATTTCAACAGTTTCCACCTCAGCCTGGACCAGTCCACACAAGAGATCCACTTCCTGGACACTACAGTGCAAATAAGTTATGGTCACATAAACACCATCCTATACTGGAAACCTACTGACCACTATACTTACCTACATGCCTCCAGCTTTCATCCCTAGATCCACATCACACGATCCATTGTCTACAGCCAAGCCCTAAGATACAACCACATTTGCTCCAGTCCCTCAGACAAAGACAAACACCTACAAGATCTTTATCAAGCATTCTTAAAACCACAATACCCACCTGGTGAAGTGAAGAAACAGATTGACAGAGTGAAGTCTGTCAGTCTACCCAGAAGTCACTTACTACAGGACAGGCCCAACAAGGAAAATAACATAACACCACTGGTCATCATGTACAGCCCCCAGCTTAAAGCTCTCCAGCACATCATCAACGATCTACAACCTATCCTGGAAAATAATCCCTCACTTACACAGACCTTGGGAGGCAAGCCAGTTCTCACTTACAGACAGCCCCCCAACCTGAAGCAAATACTCACCAGCAACTGCACACCACACCAATGAAACATTAACCCAGGAACCAATCCCTCTAATAAACCCTGTTGCCTATTCCAGGGGTCTCCAAACTTTTTTGCCCATGCACCCCCTAGTAGAATTTATTTTTGAGCAGGCACCCCCACGGGGGAAGCCCTGTCCTAGCCCAGCTGCCATCCATCCACTCCCTCCCACTTCCCTCCTCTAAATCTCCCCTTCTTGTCCCCTAACTGCCCCCCTGGGCAGGTCCCGGCTGCGGCGCCCGCCTCCTAGAGAGCCCATCTCTGCCGCAGCGCTCGGCTCCCGGGCCCGGGTGTCAGCCGCGGCGCACAGGGCCCGGCTCCCGGGGCCCCGTCTCAGCCGTAGGGCCCAGTTCCCGGGGCCCCGTCTCAGCTTCAGGGCCCGGCTCCCAGGGCTGCAGCTGCGGCTCCTCCAGCCAGGGCTGCAGCTGAGGCTCTTGCAGAGAAACTGCCGGGGCAGCCCGGCTCCTTCTGCCTTGTGGGAAACCTCCTGGGTTTCCCATAAGACAGGAGGAGCCGGACTGCCCTGGCAGCTCCTCTGTAAGCGCTGTGGCGGTCCCTGGCGGCAGGAGGAGCCGCTTTGTTCCTCCTGCCGCTGGGGCTGCCGCAGCGCTTGCAGAGAAGCCGCTCGGCTGCTCCAGCTGCTGGGCCGCGCACCCCCAGGAGTGGTCTCGCGCACCACTGGGCATGCGTGCACCCCAGTTTGAAGACCACTGGCCTATTCTATCCCTATATCTACTCTAGCGACACCATCATAGGACCCAACCACACGAGCCACACCATCTGGGGCTCATTCACCTGCACATCTACTAATGTGATATGTGCCAGCAATGCCCCTCTGCTATGTACACTGGTCAAACCAGACAGTCTCTACATAAAAGAATAAATGGGCACAAATCAGACATCAGGAATGGTAACATACAAGAGCTAGTAGGAGAACACTTCAATCTCCCTGGACATTCAATAACAGATTTAAAAGTAGCCATCCTTCAACAAAAAAAACTTCAGAAACAGACTTCAAAGAGAAACTGCAGAGCTATAATTCATTTGTAAACGTAACACCATTAATTTGGGTTTGAATAGGGACTGAGAGTGGCTGGCTACAGAAGCAATTTTCCCTTTCTTGATACTAACACCTCCTCATCAATTACTGAGAGCAGTCAGGGGACAGGGAATAGAGGGGGTTGGATGGGTCTGGAGTTCTAGGGGTCCTGTCATGGGGTGGGGAGCAGTTGGAAAGGCGTGGGAGCCCCAGCGGGTCTCTCTGGGGGTGGCGGTACGGATAAAGGTTGGGGCAGTCAGGGGACTGGTAGGGTCCTGGGGGGGCAGTTAGGGTGGGGGGGTTCTCAGGAGGAGGCAGTCAGGGGATAAGGAGCAGGGAGGCTTTGATAGGCTGTGGAGTTCTGGGGGTCAGTTATGGGCAGGGGTCCCAGGAAGGGCAGTCAGGGGACAAGGAGCAGGGCGGGGGGTTGGAAGTTCTGAAGGGGGAAGTCAGGGAGCAGGAAATGGGAGGGAGTGGATGGGGTGGGGCTAGAGCGGGGCTTCCCCTCCCCTCACCGTGTCCTCTTTTTTGATTGTGGAAATATAGTAACCCTAGCACTGAAGAGACATAGGTTAGACAGTGTGAGGCACTCAGATACTACGGTGATAGGGCCACATAAGTACACAGGTAGAAGGGGAACTTCTCTGTACCACTGCTATCCCTTCACCTAGTTTTGGCCCCTTCTTTTCACCCATCCCCCTCACATCTCCCTCTTTTCTGAATATAACTTTGGCTCAGAGGGCTTGGCTGTATTTATTCCAAGTCCCCTGCATTCTTTTTTCAACCCCCTGGTCCCTGCAGAGGGATTTCTGTTATACAGACTCGTCTAACAACTTCCATATCCTAAATAAATTACCAGCATAGGCGTGTGCACAGGTGTGCTGGGTGTGCCCAGGCACATGCTAATGTCTCCAAAAAGAAATGGCTTTCAATGCAGAGTGCAGTGCCTTTTAAAAAAATAAATAAATAAAATTCCCTAGGTGCACACACCAATGAAATGTTATGCGCAGGCCTATGATTACCAGACCTTGCATAACTTCATCACCCTGCCTCTGTTTGTAAACAAAACACTGAGTCCCCTGTCCCAGGGGCACAAGCTGGGAGCAGCACCTCTCCTCTGACCTCTATCTGGAGCTAGGACACCTGTCCTGTTGCAAGCAAAGGTCCTGCACAAAACTTGGGGGAGAAGGGGCTACTGCTCCCCCAAAAATGGTGCCCCTGCATTGTATTTTGGAACTTTTGCACATGAAGCATGTTTTAGAAGTGTCCAATTTTTTCCACCCCAGAAACCCTGTTCTATATAAATCTGCAATGCCCATTACTGAGGCAAAACTCCCTGGGAACCCAATGGAAGTTTTGCCTAAGCAATGTCTGAGGAATCGGGCCTAAAATTACAAATTCGGGTGGGGCAAAACCATAAAGTCCGATACAATATCTACTTGATTAGACCTACAATAAGGTGAAATGTACCCGTACAAACTGCGAAAGAACCCACTGATTAAACTGCACACATAACTGTAAATCAAGAGCTCAGATATCACTTGTTAAATACATGCTTTATCAGCAAAATAGCCAAGTTTTTACTGTTCTGAAATCCACATGGGGCAATGTCAGCTTCAAAGTTCTGCTGTCTTTCACCTATAGGGATCTAGCATTGCTGACAACAGAAAAGACTTAAGTGCACCTTCTTAGAAGAGATGGATATATGCACAGGTTCTTTCGTTTGCTATGGAGGTTCCACAGCTAAAGCCTGATCCAAAGAGCATTTAAGGAAAGACTCAGTCATTGATGTCAGTAAGCTTTGGATAACTCCCTTTTCTCATTTAAGAGTTCTTCAGAAACGTATATTTTTCACTCAAAACTACGAAGGGTCCATCCCAACCATTTTACTGTCTGGGAAAGATTTGTTGGTTAGCCCCTTGGAGAAACAAGTTTAACTAAAACGAATTAAAGGAAAAACAAATAGGATTGCAGCGGATCAGTATTTATCAGGACAGGCTTAGGACACAGAGGGTAGGTCTTCGCTACCTGCCGGATTGGAGGGTAGTGATCGCTAGCAGCGCCCCCGTCGACTCCCGTAACTCCAGCTCGCCATGAGGCGCAAGTTGGAATCGATGGGGGAGCACGCTGCCCACCGCCACCGCCATGAGGATGGCAGGTAAGTTGGCTGAAGATACGTCAACTTCAGCTACGCTATTCACGCAGCTGAAGTTACGTATCTTCAGTCGATCCCCCCCTTAGTGAAGGCCAGCCCAGAGAGACAGCACATGGCTGAGGAAGTTCCTTCTCCTTATTTAACCACAGCCAATCTATCTTCTCCATCAGTCCTTTAAAGTAGAGAGGGAGAAGGAGGGGGAGAAGAGACTGGCAAGATGCACACAGCTGAATTTGAAATAAGATGGAGAGGTGGCCAGGCATAGGGATACAGGAAGACTGTCCCCTCTGGGATGATCAGAGAAGAAGATTCTCACAACTAATTGTGGTGAGATTGTGTGGGGTGGAGATGACCCCCAATACAAAGCTTCTTATGGATTTTGGTAATGTTAGCAGCATCACTTATAAAAAGTCTAAATTTTCTAATAGGTGATAACTTTGGGCAATTTCCTAGGTGCTTTAATAATAATTATTGTTTTTAATAATAATAGTTAATAATTCTTCCTAGTCCCAGAATATCCAAACCACTAGTAGAACAAGTTCTGTTAGTATTTGAAGCTTGGGAATGATTAATTTAGAAATTCTCCTTTAACAAATGCCAAGAACTTTTGGGATTTTATTTTCTGTCTTTAAAAGAGAAAATAGAAATGAACTGTAAAGCTTCTAAGAAGTAGAGAAGGTGTTTAAAGACATGATGAGGGTTTTATCCCCATCACTGAGCTTAGACAAGATTCCTAAACAGGAGAAGCATGAGGTCAAATAATAGCTCAACCTCACTTTACTCATAGACCAGGGGTGGGCAAACTCTTTGGCCTGAGGGCCACATCTAGGAATAGACATTGTTTGGCAGACCATGAATGCCCACAAAATTGAGGTTGGGGTGTGTGTGTGGGGAGGGTGAAGGCTCTGGCTAGAAGTGAGGGCTCCGGGGTGGGGCCAGAAATGCAGAGTTCAGGGTATAGGAGGGGGCTCTGGACTGGGATGGGAGAGTGGGGTGCAGGGGTGGGGGAAGAGGAGGAGAGCTTCAGCTGGGGGTGCAAGCTCTGGGATGGGTCTGAGGATGAGAGGTTTGGGGTGTAGGAGGGTGCTCTGGGCAGGGACCAAGGGCTTCTGCAAGCAGGAGAGGGATCAGGGCTGGGGCAGTGGGTTGGGATGCAGGAAGAGGTGCAAGCTCTGGCTGGGGGTGTGGGCTCTGGGTGGGGCTGGAGATAAGGAATTTGGAGTGCAGGAAGGTGCTCCAGGCTGGGATTAAGGGTTCAGAGGACAGACGGGGGATCCGGGCTGGGGCAAGGGGTTCGGGTACTCAGAGAGATTCAGGGGTGCAGGCTCCGGGTAGCACTTACCTTAGGTGGCTCTCAGAAGCTGCAGCATGTCCCTTCTCTGGCACCTATGTGGAGGCACGGCCAAGTGGCTCTGCATGCTGCCCCATCCTCAGACACCGACTCTGTAGCTCCTATTGGCTGCAGTTTCCGGCTAATGGGAGCTGCGGGGACGGCAATTGGGGCGGAGGCAGCGTGCAGAGTGGAGCCCCCTGGCTTACCTTACGTGTAGGAGCCAGAGGGGAGCCATGCCACTGCTTCTGGGAGCTGCGTGGAATGTCCCCCGACTCTGCTCCCTGCCTGGAGCGCCAGAGCAGAGCAAGCCCCAGACCTCGCTCCCCAGCAGGAGCTTGAGGGCTGGATTAAAATGGCTGATGGGCTGTAGTTTGCCCACCCCTGTCATAGACAGTGACAAAGTATGGACTAGGAGCAAAATCCTTACAGATTCATGCAGACATTTTCACAATTACTTTAAAATAATACTTTCAACTAGTTAAGAAGCATGTGAGATGAAGACTATGTACAGAATAATACTGTATGCTCTAGTGACTTTCCCACACCCCAATAATAACAAATCTGCCATAAAAGTGTCACAGGTGTTGACAAAATACAGACTATCCTGTTCTTTTGTTGTTGTTTTTGTCCTTAAATATAACACAATATCATGACTACACCTTGTACTTAAAAGTGACCTGCAAAAGAAAAAACAGATTGGATTTGTGCACAATATTTTTTAACATCTTTCTGATGTTTGTAGAAGGCAGGCCTAATGGGGAAAATATTTAAAATGCATTATTTTCTGTCTGCTATTACTTCAAAAATGACATGAATGTTAAATCTGACATTTTGGTTGCTGGTACCATTGTGGGCATGGCTTTTCCTAGCTCCTAAATGGTGACATCGGGAAACTGAATCTTTAACAAAGACATATTTTCTCCCACATGTTTATCAAAAGTTTAAGTTACAGTTAAAGATGAAGGTAAAGCAAAGAGTATTAAACAGCCCGAATAAAACTTTACTTCACCTCTTAAGTAACCAGGTTAATTAATCTGTGTCAGACCCAGAATTAGAACTCAGGAATACTTGAATCCTGATACAGTATAATGTCTCCTTCTAGGCCCTCGTGATTATCTTACCTGGCATTTGCTCTGGGTTTTTTTTTTTAATTTTCATTTCAAGCCTTTTCAAACTAAATACCATGGAACAAAGGCTGAAAAAAGGGAAACGGCTTGGCCTGGACACCATCATCAACAATAAGGATAATCATGTATATTTCTTTAAAGAAACACAACCCTAATTATGATTTTGTCAGAGTTATATGTTTCTCTAACTGTTATAACTTTCATGTGGTTTTACTCTCTCTTTGCCGACTAAGACCTCGATCAGTTTTCTCATGCTCCTATTTGGGGCAAGAGTTTATTTTCTTCTTTGCCAAAGAATACAGAGTTTATATCCTTCTTTGCCTGTTACCTAAGGAATTATGTGATCCTGGCACTGCCTGTACTGAAGTCAGACTACAAGTTCTCTCTTGGGAGCCCACGTTCTGAGAATTCAAATTCTCCTATATAATGAATGAATCTTTCCTAAGCAATTGCACAAAAATGTAGAAAGAAAAAAAGAGGCAGGTATAAAAATAAACATACTGAGACTAATACTGCAGAAAGCATCTCTGGACTGGCAATAAACTTAGTTACACTCTAGATTACATACAGTATGGCTGAAAAATCCTTGTTGTCCTGTGCAGCTGACAGCTGTCCATTCTGCCTTTCTGCTCAGTGTATGATCAACCGTTACCAAGGGCGTATGTTTTTGTAATCAGCGAGACTTCTCTTTATACTCTGTTTTAGCTTTGGGAAATTTAAGTCTCAAGCCTCAATTAGCACTTGACATTACATCACCTACTGAAACAGACCAAGATGAGAACTCTGGTGGCGAGGAGTCCACTTATTAATAAGAGAAAAGATTTGTCTCTTTGAACACTAGTCTTGTTTGCTTCAGTTGAATTCCTGTCACAAGCACGCAGTGATATTAGACAAGATTCTCTTGAACCGCTTCCCCTTACCATTAAATTATTATCCATTAACCAGTCTTATAGATTTCCAGTACACATGTTTGAGATCAGCTTTTGTTAACATGTGATTTAGTGGGATACACCCAGCAGAAGTTCCAAGACTAGCAGTAAGCAGCAATTATTACTGCCCTTCACACTAACAGTATAGTTTATTCAGATACAAATATTATAGAAAAGGTATCAGAATGGCTCATAAATTAATACAGAAGTATGAATAATACATAAAATATAATTAACTTCCCTTTAAGTCCAAGGCTCTTCAGATCTACAGTTTTGGTTCCAGTCAATACAGACACCAGGATCAGATTTGAAATGTAGATCTCTGTATATATTTATATTTGGAGAGGTTCAAATCTGGCTCCAAATATCACCAAACTTTGGGATTATTTGGATATGGGGTTTTGGTTTGGGCCCATCTCTAAATCCGATACCTAACATGTTGTAAACAGATTTTCATTTGACAGTCATAGCTTAAAGAGTCACCAAATTATCTTGAAGTTTAATCAGGCAGATGTTTAAAATTAGGGATGAGTAAACTAACTCAGGTAAAATAAGAACTGACAAAACCCTTCTCTTGAATCCAATCCAAGCTACTTATTGACAATGTCTCTTTCTCTCTCTTTTTTTAAAACTTTTGCACATCTCTGCTCTTCCTACAGTCATTTTGGCTAAGTCCAGAATCAGAAACACAAAAATACTGCAAGTCAGGACAATTCTGCGGTGTTTCCAACTTGACTGAAACCAAGAGATACTAGAAATCCAAAATTTCCATCCTGATCTCCCACATGCGTCCAAAAATGTGTAAACATTTAGATCATTTGTATTTTTCCTGAAAGTTTATACTTCAGAGGTCCGATTCTCCCCACACAGGAGATGAGTAACTCTCCTTGACTTCAGGGGAATTTACTCATATCCTGGGAGGGGACAAATGGGAGGCAAAAAGTAAAAGGATTGAAGAAGAGCAGATGAGAGAGAGACTGAATGAATTAATACACTATGGATCAGAATCCACAGTTAATGAGACACCAGTAGTAAGTGGGATTCAATTATTCCATCAGCTATGTTTGCATAACTCACTTTGAAGTTGGTGACAATTGTGTGCACATGATTGATGCAATGATCAGACCCCTCATCATTTTAATATATTTGTATGTTGTCTTTCAATATGACACTTTCAATATATATAATGTGTATGTTATATGTATATATAACATATGTATGCAACTATATTTATTTATATACATCTAAATATAAAAGACAATTAGGATATTTAGAGGTAAAACAGAAAAGCAGTGACTGACACTACCCTATGCAACACTTCACAAAAAGAGCGCAAGACTCATTTCTCAAAGTTTAAATCATGAATTGCCGATTGCTTGCTGGATTAAATCTACTAGGACATTTCCCATGTCGTTCAGCAAAAAGAACCTTTAACGTATAGCACCCTGTACTGTAAGAAGGGTTTCATCAACCTTGCTTACACATTCCAGAGATGGACACAGGAATTCCTTATTTTTTGACCATGTAAAAATGAGCAAACCACATGGAGTAAACACATAAATAAACCCATTGACACTGATAACAAAATGGCAGCTTCTGTCAGCCTGGTCAGGGGTAACAGTTTTCAGCAGATCAGGTAAGAGAAGCTGTCAAAACAAACACCTGCTAAAGCTCCTGGATGTTGCTGCCATTTCTAGTTCCCTCAAACGTTGCTGTCTCTGCCCTCTTCCCGTGGTGACTGTCATCACATTCTCTCCAACATTGTGGCAAAAGGCACATGCCAAGATGAGGAAAAGCAGTTTCAATTAGAGGCAAGTCTGGATTCAAAGTTCAGGAATGTCTGCATCTGGCATTTTGCTTCAGCCTCAGATCTTTGTCCCCACAGCATAGCAGGTTCCTACATTACACACAGCAGCTGATGCAGAGCTAGAAATAAAGGCTGGGATCCAAAAAAGCTCCTAAGAATGTGCATAAATTTAAGCAAATGAAACTACTCAGATGCTCAAAATAATGCGCAGGCTGTAGTGCTTTGCCAAATTAGGGCCTGGGAAAGGAACAGATACCATGTTCTGCGCATAGAATACAATCAGAAAGGTACAGGGTAATCTCAGCATTGACTGAGAATGTGTTCTAAGATGTGTGCTCAGTAGAGGACAAAGAGAAATTGTGTTTTATGTTGAAGAAAATCTGGGGATACTAGACAAAGTATTCAGCAAGCTGCTTGTCTACTGCTGATTCCATCCAACAATTGGCACAGAGCTTTTGCAGCTGCTTCGAGAAGGACCTGGAGGACTAGGGAGAATAGGAATACCACACACAAAACACTGTCCCAAGGCGGAGGGCTGAGTCAAAGCCTTGTAGCATTGTTTGGCGTGGTCAGTTTGTTGAGTCACTGTCATTTCCTAGCACGTTTCACTTGGCACCCATTTTAGCTGGGATTAAGCGAAGCAATCCCAGAATGGTATGGCCTAGGCCCCTGTCAGCAAAAGGAACATATTGAAAGCAGGGGGAGGGAAAGTGAGAAATTTAAACAATTTCACCATTTGCTCCCTTTCCCCTTTTTCTCAGCCTCCTGACAAAAAAGTGCCCTGACCAAAGCATGTCGTAAGGCATGATTACAAACTCCTGACTAACATGTTTCTGGTTTCCCAGGAAGACTCTTGCTTTTGGGTACCCTCTGTACAGCCCCCAAACAGCTGCCTGAATCTCCTGAATTTATGGGGACAGCTGCTTTGCCAGCATCAAGGAAGCTTTGTACAATGGAAAATAGCCTGTGTCTATACTGCAATCAGAGGTTTGACAGCCTCCGTGGGTGACAAAAAGGTTACATATCCAGAGCCCAGGGTCAGCTTGCACAGTCTCCATTGCTGTAGCTAATTTGCTGTTTTTATTCCAGCTGGTTAGATCAAAGGTAATTTGGGTATGTCTACACATGCTGTATAAGATGACCAGACATCAAATGTGGAAAATCAGGACATGGGGTGGGGGGTAATAGGAGACTATATAAGAAAAAGACCCCAAAATCAGAACTGTCTCTATAAAATAGGGACATCTGGTCACCCTAAGGCTGCAGTCACATCTCTCATTGCAGTGTAGATATTCTCTTGGGGAACTATGGAGCAAAAAGGTGTGGAGAGAACAGCCATAGCCAGACTCTGCATCAGGATAGAGCCACAGACCTTAGGGGAGCAGGGAAAGCAGATCCTGATGGCAGGAGTGGGTCACTGCAGCTCAGCACAGACAAGCAACAGCAGGTAAGGTGCAGTCACTTGTGCTGAAGGCAGGAATTATTCAGTGGGAGTCCGTGCAAAACAGAATGAAGCTGGATGAAAACTGTATGTGTTTAAAATAAATAAACAGGCATCTGTGTTATTTGGTGAGATGTAAAACGAAGTTGTTATGCAGAGTGTGTGTGTGTGTGTTAAAGATCTCACAAGGCTTTTGAGCTCCTTGCCCAAGTATCAGGGTGTGAATCCAGGTATCGTGGCCAAATACTCCCTCCCCTCTGCACTTAAAATGTCAGCTGTGGTTTTAATTATATTTACCTTTCCCACCACTTCTCCTTGTGATCCCATTGTGCTACTCCATGTCCTCCTGACACATTGTCCACTGTTGGTAGACAGGATACTGGGCTAGATGGACCTTTGGTCTGACCGAGTAGGGCCGTTCTTATGTTCTCCTACTCTGGACAACACAGATTTCTATTTTATTTATTTTAACACATGTACAATTTTCCTCCAAATTTATTGTGTTTCGGCTACTGAATGAGCAACAGGAGACATGGGGCTGTGCCTGAGCCTGAGAAACATGGGTTCAGTTCCCTGCTCTGCCACAGACTTCCTGTATGACCTTGGGCAATTCACTTAGCATTGCTGTCTTAGTCCCCCATCTGTAGAATGGCAATAATAGCAGTGGTGTTCTGAGGATAAATACATTAAAGCTTGTGATGGGTTCAGTGATTATGGTCATGGGGACTGGACATATAGATCATTATGAATCTAACTTATAATGCAAAACTTTGCTGCTTATCATCTGTAGTGGTGGTGGTTTATCTGCATCATTTATACACTGAGCTCACCATGACTGAATCTCAGGAGACAGAGCACTGGAATAACAAGGGATTTTGTGGATGAGGCTTGAGGGCATTTGAACAATGTCTGACTGTCTGTGGCAGTAGAAGCAGTATTATTAATTTCTCAATGTCAGGAGCACAAAACACAGTTTAAAGGTAGATGCAGTTATAGGTAGTGAGTGTGATTTTCAAAATGTGTTAGCCACAGTAGTAGCCCCTTGTGTGTGTTGCCTGGAATGTTGTTATTCTGCTTTTTCATTTTGAAAGCCATCCATCATTCAGTTCCTATTCTCTCTGTTTTCCCCTCATCTTCTCCTACAACCCATTTTACCCTCACCTACTAGAATGTAATTCTTTTTCTAGAATGAGAACAACAATAAGGAGACATATAAAAAGACTGGAGTCTATATTTCTAGGGAGGCTATAAACATTATAAACCTGGGAAGGTCTGATTCTCAGAAGTGCGTGACGCCTACAACATCCATCGATTGAAATGGAGGTGTGAGTGCTCAGCACTTCTCAGGATTGGCATTTTGGTGCTTATGATTAGTTTTCTTACTGGGATGATTTATGGTCTATTTTGCTTTAATTGTCCGTATCTTATTGATAGGAATATGCACTCAGCATTGGACACGTACAGCGAATAAGAACCTTGGTTCAGAACCTCAGAGGAATTTAGACTCCTAACTTCCATTGGCATCAATGAGAATTAGGCACCTACATACCTTTTGAGGCACTAGGCCTTTATGGCAAAAAGGGGGATGATACAGACACTTTGCTGTACAATAACAAAGCAATGTGAACAAATGCTTTGTTCTGTTTTTTTATTAGCTTTCTTTTAATTGGCTTCTATGATCTACCTTGTCTAGTTAGGTGTTTCTGATGGTTTGACACACTGGTTAAACTCTGTTGAGCAGGTGTTCACGTGAAGCCAGCATACCTTTCAGAAATGGGAAGTGGTGGGAAGAACTGTACAGATCCAGATACCTGTGCATTATGGAATGAATCCTGTGTCTTCCTTTACAGGTAGGTAAGCCCCACCCCACTCCTCGTAGCAGAACTAGCACAGTTCTGCTGTGCAAGAGCAGAATTAGGGCCAGGATTTGGGAGTCCACACACAGTTTGTGCACTTTATGTAGCATGAAGCTTAGTTCTTCAGTGCCTCCCTGCATACGAGCTACTGCCAAGATCCTCCTCTTCTTTCCTCCACATACAAGGCATGCTAGGATCACGTTGGCTATTGCAGTCTTAGGGCAAAGATAATGGCAGTGGATTGGCTCAAAAGCACTTTTGTGGTCTAGTAAGGTGAATTCCTTCCTGGCAGTATCCCTTAAGAGCTATCACAGACTCAAAAATCTGTGCACTGGAAGGATGGATTTGGGCCTAGTGGTACAAATACACAAATAGCTAAAGCACACTACAGTATACAAAATGTCACAACTAAACAATGAGTCAATTTCCTCTTAAGAATACCCCTATCTGTTTAATCTCAGAAATGGATAACCATATGTTGCTTTTTCAGGAAGAGAGACCAAGAGTGAAACTCAGAGGGGATGGGCATAGGGCAGTGTGATAGAGTGTCCACCTCACACTAGACCTGACTGGGCCAGAAGGAGTCAATTAACCTTAGACATGCTGCATCTTTAGGGGAACCAGGTACCGATAGGGCCTAATGGCAGATGAGCTGGAAGAGCATTACAAAGCTAGGATGTGAGCAGCAGCAGAGGCTGCAGGGAGAAGATCTGTGGTTACTCCCTAAAGGAAAAAAGGAGTAAGCTACGGACAAGGAGGAGATTCAGGGGGAGAATAAACCCTGGGGTCCTGCCCTGGGCTAGGAAGCTTTCACAAGAGGCCTACGGGGAGAAGAAGCGGTGGAGAGTGGAGGAAGCTCTGGGGGCAAACCCAAAGATAGGCAAGGAGCTACAGAGGTGGGGTAGGAAAGAGCCCAATAACAAAGCAACAGGATCTGAGGCTGAACAGACCTAGTTTGCTAGTCATAGAGTCCCTGGACTGGAACCCAGAGTAACAGGCAGGTTCTGGGCCTGGAGCTGGAACAGAAGACTGTCTCAGGTGGCATATGGACAGCTTGTCCAGTGGGACTTTGTTACCGTGGGGGAAAGAAGGGAGTGCGAGGAGACTATATGCTGACTGGCTGAAGGGCTGAGTCATGAAGGGGATGGGTTATAGCATGAGTAATGTATGGAAAGAGGTGCCAGATGGGATGAAAACTAAATCACAGACCCAGCCACAAGGAGGCTAACCTATGATGAGTGGACCCTTCCCCACACTTCACTGGCAGAAGTAAGTTCACACTTTGGAAAGTGGGTGTGAATCAAAGGAAGTCTAAGTTGCTAAGTTCCCTCAGTGCTCATGTACATTGAGGGAAACAAGAAGAAGATGTAGGGGGAAGGGGACCAGCTTACACAGCCCTTAGCAAACTAAGACTTCCTTAAAGCTCACTGGGCTTGATTCTTTTACTTATGCTGGTGTAAATCAAGTGTACACTGAAATCAGTGTGAAATCAAGTGTACACTGAAGTTAAACATGTGAGGAAATTCAAGACCATAGACTTGATTACCCACTTCCAAATTTAGCTCTTGATGTTATATTTAACACTGAAATAATAACTGTAGATAATATGCAAAAACAACGGTGAGGAAATAAAATTGGTTGAGAATAAACCTTAAAAAAAAAAAAAAAAGGATGTTAACAGAATGAGGTTATGTTGTGTAATTCTCTTTGTGACATAAATGTCTGATCAGCTCAAACATGAATACAAGATGACCTTTTCAACCCAGTAAGCAGAGGCAGGCATGACAGCAATTCCTGTGGCATGACATTTTCACTGAATGACATAATTCTCTACTAATTTCTTGAAAAACCTATGATGAAATATACACTAAGACAACTGTTCTGGCCCTTCCTGCCACCTGTGAATCAGAGACTAATTTTTCCCATTAGAAACAAAGGAAACATCACAGCCAGTTTTCTGAAAGTTGTGACAATTAGAGAGGGATTGGGGTGGTTGTTGTTTTTTAATATGGACTTAGATTGTACTGTTTCCATAGCTGAGTCTACTTAAATCACTTGGAGTCCTTTTTACCTCCCTTTATTTTCACCAGGGCTGTAGGTAGTCAGAGACCTGGGATATTCGTAGTGCTGATGTGTTTTGGAAGGCTAATTTTTCCCTATGTTATGAATGTTACGACTGCTTTGCAAGGGAACCAGATGACTCTTGGGTTTGGTAACAGAATAGGGAGTCTCCCTTTAAAGTAACCCATTGACCCACATCAGTACTAGTCAAAAGTCATTCTCATCTAATGGATACTTGGAAGTCTCTGTGAAATGAATTGGTAGTCTCAATACAGTGGTCATATGCCCATATCACAAGCCCCACAATAAAGGCCACTGATTGGTACCCTGTCAGCATTCTCAGCGGCAAAGCCAATGGATGACTAGACATGTAAAGCTATGAATTGTCATTGTACCACCACCTAAAAATGACCACTTCGAGATGGAGGGGCTAAGACAGTAGCAGCAAAGGAGGGAAGCTGGCATGGGCAGTGCTTAAGCTGTATCTATTTTGAGGATAAAGAAAGGGCTTGAGTTTTCAGAACTGCCTACCTAGGCAATGCAGAGTAAAGATTCCTAACTATACACATCACCTTCTCACACACATATATCCAGACCCACTCAAGAAAGTGACACCTTTCCTACCACCAGGAAATCAACAGGAATCAACGACAGTCACCCAGATGATTCATAGACTCAAAGGTCAGAAGGGACAATTATGATCATCTAGTCCGACCTCCTGCACACGCAGGCCAGAGAATTTTACCCACCCATTCCTGCAATATACCTCTCATCTATATCTGAGCTATTGAAGTCCTCAAATCTTGGTTTAAGGACTTCAAAGTAAAGAGAACCCTCCAGCAAGTGACCCATGCCCCCTGCTGCAGAGGAAGGTGAAAAACCTCCAGGGCTTCTTCCAATTTGCCCTGGAGGAAAATTCCTTCCCGACCCCAAATATGGCGATCAGCTGAACCCTGAGCACGTGGGCAAGACTCACCAGCCAGACACCCAGGAAAGAATTCTCTGCAGTATCTTAGATTCCATCCCCTCCAACTTTCCATCAGGCCCCTCTATTACCATAGTCAAAGATCAATTGCCAAAATTATGTTTTCCTATTATGATGTGAATTAGCTAAACGTGTTGTGACTTTGACTTTCAAGACAACCCTTTATTATGTGTATCTACTTAGTTGGAGGCAGGGTGGAAAAGAATTAGGTATTGTATGCAATTTTGAATGGATCTGAGAGCCATCAGAAGGACTGTCAGGTATGATCAACCAGAACAACTGGGCAAATCCTTTTGTGAGGGGTATCTCTGCTGATAAATCAAACATATCAAAGTACTCCACTAGATATATCTGGCAGAGGACTTGGGGAAAAAGTTAGAGCTCTGAGTCCCAAACAGGAGAATGTGTCTGACCAAGAGGATCAAAGGAAAAACTGGTTTGTTAGAAATGTAAGGAGTTTTCTTTCCTTTTCATTTAACTAAGATGAGGGATTCTTATCCAGATTCCTTTATGCAAAGCTTAACTCCATATATATTATTAAAACCATTTCTTTTGTTTTAAAATGCTTCTCTCCATTTTAATAAATCTTTCTTTAATACAACTAAACAGGCTTTAGACTTTACCCAGGCTTTAGATGCTTCTCTCCATTTTAATAAATCTTTCTTTAATACAACTAAACAGGCTTTAGACTTTACCCAGGCTTTAGATGCCTGGGTAATTTTTTGCAGACACCTTTGAAAACAGCCAAACCTCTGAGGAGAGGCCAAGAAAAAAAAGGGTTCTGAAACCTTACCCCACTTATATGTCTCAATCAACAGGCTATGGGCCAAAGGGATCCCATCCCAGGAGATGTGTCATGTGCAGAGCTGTGGTCAGACTGACACACAGGAAAACACTTAAAGACCAAAGTGGAGACATTAGTTGAAGTGGGACAGGTGACACTGTATGAAAAAAGTAACGTCAATACGATATTGTAACAGGACTTGCTGGCCCTTTAAGGGAAACTATTAGCCCAGCAAGGCCCAGTTCCCAGTTCAGAAGAGAATGAAGACATTCCAGGAATTCTAGCTTCCAAGCTGATGGGAGCTGGAGACCTGACAGTGAGTCACAGTGGGGAAGGGAGCTGGACTATAAATTAGTTCACTTTCCATAGTGTAATAGAAACAGCGAGGGAGTGTGCTGTGTGGTGGTTCTCCCTGCTGAGAAACTCTGGAAAGGACCAGGATGGGAGAAAAGGCCTCGGGAAGGGGATGTGGAATGGGAAAAGGAATAATGAATTTAAGCTCTACATCTCCCCAAAGGGAAAAGGACTTTCTAGAAGAAGCCTATAACCTTAGGAGGCTAGTCATGATAGTTCCTGGGTGTACTCTGAGGAAGGGCACATGAAGGGAAATAGAGTGAGGTTGGAGGAGACACCTGCTTTTATCACATAGGCCCTTTGTATGTATTTGAAGGAGGGAGTGAGCTCCCCTATGACTGTGGCAACACTTGGACATGGTGTACTTATATCCTTGCACCAAGGCATGTGAACCCCTGACAGAAGGGGAGAAATTCAGATGGATCCTAGAGAGAGGATTGTAGCATAGGGAATGAGTAGCTGAGTGAAAGGTTGTTTGTTTGTTTGTGCTGTTTCCTTTTGACTTTTGTTTGCTCTGGAAGGGACGGGGCTTTTGGATTAGCCAGAAAACAAAACTACCCATGAAGAAGGGAAACTGAGGGAGCAGATGCATCTCTGCACAGGAGAGGTAAAGTTCCCCATTACAGATGCATTGAACCTTTAAGACCACAAAAACAATGGAAGTATATAAGAATATAAACATTACAAAATACTGCACAATTTATATCAAAGGTTGTAAGACAAAAATTATTATAGAACTGAATAATTTGAGGAAAAATATTCCAGTGTAATTAAATATTGTCATAATATTACAAGTAGACAATTGGGAAATGTTAAGATAGAATTCTTATTTTATCTCATGCACTTTTCCCAATCTGGGTAGTCCTCAAGGATTTTCTAGACTAGGAAAAGAGGATGAAATTAAATTGGGGGTTAACTGTCCTAACTCACTCCAGTTTTTTCCCTAATCTAGCCAAATTATGTGACACTCTCTATAGGGCAAAAAATATACTTATTTCAATTGTTAGCCCAATTGTTAAACCGGAGTCTGTTTAACTTGACTGAAAACCCTGCTTAGCACAAGTGGACACAACTTCAGTTCATTTTAGCTGGTTATGCTGTAGCCAAGGTGGGAACACAACTGAGTGAAGTTAACTCTATTGAGGTAATTCAGTAGAAAAAGCTCCTTTCTGACTATGGAGACAGGCCCTCTGTTGGTACACGTTGGTCTTGTGTTGATAAGAATTTAAAGATGTGATGTTAAATTATGCTAGCCAGTTTGAACTAACACCTTCTAAAACATAAGTCAAGACTAAGCAAGATTTTACTCTGGTATTTGCTAAACTGGTTGAATTAAAGCCCAGGGGCAGAAGGAGTGAGATCAAACCGACTAACATCATTTAACATCATATCTAGTTAAATACTAATTAAGATGTGGTGAAGGGAGAATGAATAAGGTGAAAGGAGCCTTCTCACTCCCTTGAGTGGCCCATGTATGGATCATGCGCACATGCAGTCCCTGAGTGCAGTTGAGTTTAAGGACTGCCCCCCATGAGGGAATCTGTAGTGTGAAGCTGGAATATCACAGCATGGGAAGAACACTGCACACTCCAAGCGGTGTAGCAGCAGGTATGTTGATTCAGAACTTCTGTGAGGCATTCTGATTGACACACAGCAGTGCCTTCAAGTAAAATGCCTGAAAGTTCACTTCAGTATGACAATGAACTTGGACTCTGCTCAGGGCTTAGAAGAAAATACTTAAAAGTCTTTGAAACCACAAAGATCTGAAAGAAACAATACTCATTCCTGGAATTCGGCCTTTTAGCAATAAATAAAACTGGCCCCCACCTCAGCCCTCACTTCAGCTGCCAGCAGATTGGAGGAGAGGAGTAACTGTTTTGTGTGCAATCGCATTGTATTCTTGCTGTCAGAAAAGAAAGGAGTATAAAGCCTATTACAGTGGAAAGCTCAGAACAATCCAGAAAGAAAGTGAGAACATGGACTTAGGCCCTGGTTACACTGGCACTTTATAGCGCTATAAAGCCATCAGGAGCGCTATAACTCACTACCTGTCCATACTAGCGAGGCACGTAGAGCGCTATAACCTCGGAGTTATAGCGCTCCTGGTAATCCACCTCCGCACGGGGAATAAGGGCTGTAGCGCTCCTGCTGTAGTGCTACGGCGAGAATGTGGACACCCACTGCGCTACAAGTGATCTCTTCAGATGCCTGGAGCCATTTAAGGCAATTGACGTCTCTTCCCTTTCTTTTGAACTCGGCTGGAGGAATGCGGAAGTACCTTTTCAGCGTTTCTCTCTTAACTCTGGCAGATAAGCAATGCAAATGTTTAAGGAGGGAGCCTGTGTGAAAACAAAGCCTGCTAATCTTCTCTGAGAACGGACACGCGCTGACGGGCTCTCAAAAGGACGGAAAAACTACTCGTTATCTCCCTCCCCACACACACAACACGTCCCCACTAACCCCCCACCCCCGTTTGAAAAGCACATTGCACCCAGCTGAATGCTGGGATACCTGCCCTAATGCGCTGCACCCAATGCCGCCTGAAGTGCCGCAAATGTGGCCACACTATACCACTGGCGGGTGTCAGTGTGGCCACGCTATAGCACTATCCCTATAGCTGTATATGAGGACAGCTATAACCAATACCGCTATAAACCTGTAAGTGTAACCATGGCCTGGGTAAGTAACTTTCTTCCCATGTACAGCAGTTGACTCAGCTCTCTTACGTTATGTCAGCACAGACATTAAAGCTGAGCTTCAACAGTAAGTGGAAACCATCCTTACCCACTCCCCTCTGTCCATGACAGCACCCTCCCAAGGCTAGCTTAAAAAAATCTGGGCCTCCTGCAAAGTGTTTGCAGGGTCACTGGCTGTGTGCAACCCAGCTTCCACCTACTCAGATCTGTCCCACCTCCTCTAACAACTCAGCTGGAGGTTTCAGTCCCATGAAACCTCTGTGTATATGGGGTGGGGAGAAGTAGGAGAATATTGGATAGAGGCCTTCTGTTAAACAGGACAGGGCGACATCCATGTGACATGCTCCTGCCAGGGATGTGATAATGAGGGACATATCCTGATTCTAACAGCAGCTTTGGTTCCATGCCTTTGGCACTTGAGCATGAGCAGCAAACATGACCCTAACATTACAGCTGGTCCCTGGTCAGCTGCTGTTTTGGCAGCATTGAGTGACTCAGTTCTTACCATGTTTTTTTGGTTCTGTGTCAGGGGCATTATTTCTGAGGAGGGACAAAGTTGTGTCAGCATATAGAACATGCTATGTGATTATATGATATCTTGCCACATCCTGGGGGAAGGGGGAGAAAGTGGAAAACAGACCTACGAAAAGTTGGGTGGGGGAGCAGGCAACCGTCACTGCTGCTCCATAATAACAAATGACCCCCTGGCTGTATGGTAACTGAACTGTAACTGAAAAGGAGACACCCAAATTTACCCCACAGTGCCAAGCCTGAGTAGCTGAGCTCTGGAGAGATCTCCAGGGAAAGAAGGAACCCTCCCCACAAGGCAGTAATAGGCAGTGGTTCTGATCTGAGGAGGCTGCTCCTGCCTATTGGTATGTTAAACTTGTAGGCTGCCATGGCAAATTTCAGAGTTTTTTCTGGTCTTGCTTGTAGGCTAGGGGCTCTGTGGGGAAGCATGCAAGCTCGGCCTAGCAGCAATCAGTCTGCAGTCAACCAGCCTATAGTAAAGGAGGGGGTGAGTTAGGCCAGGTCTACATTGGGGAGGGGGGTGTCGAGTTAAGATATGCAACTTCAGCTATTCACACAGAATAGCTGAAGTCGATGTATCTTAGGTCGATTTACCTGGGCGTCCTCACGACGGCAAGTCAACTGCTGTCGCTCCCCCATCGACTCTGCTTCCACCTCCCGTGGCTGTGTGGAGTTCCAGAGTCGATGGGGAGAGCGCTCGCAGATCAATTTATCACGTCTACACTAGACGCAATAAATCTATCCCTGATAGATCAATCACTACCCGCTGATCTGGCGGGTAGTGTACATATACCCTTAAGGAACAGTCTTCTTTGTCTCTTTCTGTTTGAGATTCTTATGTGTTATCATTCTGAATTCTAAGAATGAAGGTAGTGTTTCATTGCAACTTTCCAGCAAGAATATTTGTTTTTAATCTAAGTTCTAAGTGTATACATGGAACATAGACTAACCTCCAAGATGCCTTCGGCAGCCTCTCCACAATGGGGTGGGTAGAATACACAGGAGCTGTGCAGTAATGAAAACTCAGAACCGTCTCTTCCTCACACCCTCACCAGCTTTGCTCTGTGCCATGCACGAGGTGAACACATCTTGTGTAATTCCCAAATCCAGCTGCTCCAGCCAGTGGAACTGCATTATTTGCAATGCCAAAAGGACTTCCACAGCAATAGTGACTGGATCTGGATTGTCCCATAGTGAACATACTTCAGATGACAGCCTCCTCCCCAGGGGGCCAAGTCAGTAGAAGCTGTATGTTGTCAGAAGATGTAAGTTATTTTCCCCTGAGCAGAGCCAGCAGAAGTTGTGCTGAATAGTCTCTGATAGGATTCACTGCTCTCTGGATAAGATGATTGGAACTTGGAGCTAAGTTCAGCTCGTCTTGGATGGGAGATGGGTCTCTCTGGATCAAGCCCGGAGACCACATGCACATCTTAAAAATATGGTATTTGCGGGTGATTTTTCTGTGTTCTCAGCTGTTGCAGTTTATTATTCTTAAGGTTTAAAGAAAAATATTCTGTTTAGAGAAGATTTAACAACCAATCTTTCTTTCACTTTCAGATACGGGATCTATGGGATCTCCTTACTTCAGCAATAATGCTAGAGCCTGGGGATCTGATTGAATTTCAGAGAACAGGATACCAACACTGGGGCATCTATGTGGGAAAGGGACATATGGTCCACTTCACATTTCCAAGTAAATAAGATTAAAACGATGAATCCTTCCATAGATTCATCACATAATCCAAAATTATTCTCATCTGATGACAATTTGACCCTTGTATAAAAATGATCTCACCCTAGTTCCCAGAGGGACAGGTGTGCACATCACTACAATTTACACTAATTGGTCCCTTGGCATTCTCATCAGATAGATGAAGGCCTGAATGGATCTGGAGATTGAACTCTTGTTTCACCCAAGTGATGTCTGCTCTAAGTATGTGGCTAAATCACACTGAGGTGACTGGATGGCAAGATGGGGGAAGCACACTTGTGAAAAGACAATAACCAAAGCTGTTCCCTCTACTCTTCCTCCTGCCTATGATCCTCTGATCTTCAAAGCTGCACGTAGTCTCTGAGCCTTTCTTGATGCATCTCAGAGTCAGGAGAACCCTAGCAACTCATACTTAAATCACAAACCAAAAGACACTGATTATTCAGAGCTCTGCTAGCCCTTCCTTGGCTCAGTCACAGCTAGAGAAGATTCAGTCTCCACAATAAGCTCCAGCAGTTTGGGCCCAGAATTTGCTCAGTTCAGATTTGGAACCCCAAATTGGACCCTCTGACCTCTCTCTCACAATTTTAGTTTATCAGTACTGCTTAGTGTCTCAATTCTATCTAGATAACGTACTCATGTGGCCTCCATACCAGAGTATCTCAGAACCTCTATTGTATTTATCCATCCTTTAAAGTAAGAAAGTACTATTATCTCCAGTTTACAGATGAGGAACTGAGGCAGAGAGAGAGACTGTGTCTCAAGTAAGCCAAATGTGTCACAGGAAGTCTGTGGAACAGCAGAGGCTTGAATTCAGGTCTCCCAAATCCCAGCTTTCCACCTAACCACTCAAACAACCTTTCCTCTCACTTCCAACAGGAGATACTGTATGCTTCGCATATCTGTCAGAAGTTGCTCTTCTTGGGCCAACCAAGAGAAGCAGTGCTAAGTATGTCTTTTTTAGATATCACTCTTAGAGCTGGCTGAAATTTTTTGGACAAATAGCTTATTCACTGAAAAACAGTTTGGGTCAACCAAAACTATTTACAAATTTGGGTCACACTGGAGAAAAGTTTCAGCTTCAAAATAATTTTTAAAAGGTTGAAATATTTTGTTTTAACATTTTGACTTAGTTTTGAATTCTAGCTCATGTTTTTTTAAATAACGAAACTAGAGTAAAAAATCTACCCAAAGACTAAACAAAATGTAATGAAGGAATTTCATTCTGAATCTAACAAAACATCTCATTCAACCCAAAACAAACTTTTTGGGGGGGATTTTTTTCCTCCAGTTCAGTCACTAACCCCACCAAAAAAAATCAAAAAAAAAATCACGTATTTGTGAGGATCTAGTCACTCCTGTCAGATCTGATACTTGTCCTGGGCAACTGCCAACCCTCTTTCACCTCTCATTGGCTATCTTTCTCTTTTTTTAAGAGTTGGAAGAGGGATTGAATAATATACTTAATGGAGAATTCTTCAAAGCCAAAGTGCAAAAGGAGCGTCTGAGGAACGTGGCTCGTGTTTCAAGCTATGCTGTAAACAACCAATTAGATAAAAAGCACCCTCCATTACCTCTTCCTCATGTGGTAAAGAGAGCTGAGCACCTGGTGGGGAAGAATATAGACTACAATCTAGTTACGTCTAACTGCGAACATTTTGCCACTCTGATGAGATATGGCATTGCTGAATCCCAGCAGGTGAGTCTCGTTCCTTTACCTGATCTCCATTTAGAAATGACTCCCTAGGGGCATGATTCTGTTTTGATTTGCGTTTGTATTATATCAGTGGAATGATTTCAAGATTGACATCAGGATAACAGCACAGAAGCAGGCCTCATATTTATAGAATATAAAGCAATATCGGTACCCTGGTCAAACAAGCAACAAATGAACATATATGACTGTTACATAATAAGACAAGATGGATGAGGAAATATATTTTATTGGATCAATTTGTATTAGTGAAACCAAGCTTTCCAGATCCACAGAGCTTTTCAGGTGCAACAAACAAACCGAGAAATGATCTCAAATTGGGTGCAGGGCCTTACTTTGCTTGACCAAAATTGGGATAAACCAGGGAGTCAAAAGATGACTTTGAAACCATTCAGTGGCAGTCATTTCTGAACACTTTCTCTGATTTCATGGGAAATCCCTCTCATGCTGAGGCTGGAATCAGAAAAAAAATGAAACCGGCTACATTTTGCCCTTCCCCACCTACCCTCAATGGGAAAGAGTATAACTGACAGGTCTGTATTAGACCCAAAAAGTGGTTAGTTCTTAGATTCTGGCCCCATGGATCTTCATTCTCATTATGAACTTGGCTTCTTGTTTTAGGCAATTTACTTTGAAGTGGATGAAGGTTTTGTGATGCAGATAAAGAAATGACTAGCCGAAATTAATGAGTAGCTTGTGGATCGGTGAGTATGCACTATGGCATTTAAATGAGCACTGACTTAGATAGAAATCAATGGTACCTATATTGATGCAACATACAACCCATCATATACAAGTACTAAAGGTAAATTATTCACCTATATGTCCCTGAACAACTTTCACATTAGTGGCAGGAGGGTCATGTTCCCTACTCACAAAAGGAAAAAACATACTTATAAGAAGATCTGAGCCCCTTCCCCATTAATGGTGGTTTTGTGGAGGAAGGAGATGATCCTTTCTCTCAACACAGACCCCACATAACTAAGTCCACTTACACTAACAAAGGAATAGTTTTTCTTCTCCCATAAAATCTCTGCCCCCTTCACACTAATGATGATCAACCTCCCCCAATGCAGCCCACATATTCATGAGTGGTGTCCAAGGCTCCTTCATACATTACTAAAAAAGTGAAAATTCTCCCCTACTGCCTCCCTCAGCATGAATCTTGAGTGTAATAATCATCAAATTTGGGGGACTGGAAAAAGCTCGTGGAAGTATGTTCAATGGCCTTGGTTATTTACACAATGGAAAACTGGATTGCTAGGGCAAAGAACCTCTTCTACATTAAGCAGCATTCAGAGGCTAGGAATAACTGACTTTAAAAAACAAGTAAAATACTTATTAATAACCCTTGTGCACTCTCCTCCTTCTACTTTGTGGCACAATGGCTATGAAACTGTGGTACTCTGGTATTCTGTATATTGAACATTTCTAAGAGCTCTGCCTATGTATCTAGACTAGTGCTGGTCAAAAAAAGGGAAGTATAATTCAGAAAGGCTCAAAAGAAATCAAAATTTAGTTTTGTTTAAAACTTTCCATTTTTTCAATGTATTATTTTTTATGTTAATTTGATTTCCGTAATTAAAGGGAACATTCTCTTGCTTTTTAAAATTTTTCCACTGGACAAAGGCAGGATAGCAGAGGAACAGAGTAATTATATTCTAAAAAAAACAACATTCAGTTTTTTGGGGAATATTTTAACACTTTTAGTTTTTCAAAATTTTCATTGAAAAAACAAAGTTTCATGGCAATTTCACTTAGGTTGAAAAGACATTTTCTATTTAAATAAAAAGTTTAAATAGAACGTTTCTGACCAAGTTGAATAGAGACAGCAGCCACTTTCTTCAGTTGTTGCAGCCTGCTAATGAGGCAACATGACTATTATGTTGCCTCTCTCCTGGAGACCTTCCTTTCCTTGTTTCTTGTTTTACTTGAGCTGAAATAAGTCATGTTGGACTGAAACTATAGGGTTACTCTTTGTGTTTCAAAAATGATAATGGGCCTGATTCTGCTCTCAATTGGTTTTACACCAATGGAATACTGTTGACTTTAAATGAGATTATTCTTAAATTTACCATTTGTATTGAGGTGGCACCTAGAAGGCCCCATCACAGACCAGGACCTTGTTGCGCTAGGTGCTGTACAAACACAGAACAAAAAATCAGTCCATTTCCCAAAGAACCTACAATATAAGAGCCAATGAGTAGATACGGACATGGGAATACGAAGAAAGAATGAGATAATACTGCTCAGCATGACAGACAGTGATTGCAGCTAGAGATAGTAGAAATGTTTTGATTGAACAGTTTTCCATTGGATGCTGTCTCATGGAAAGCTAAATGTTTTGTGCAAACGTGTAGCTCAGGGGTGCCAAAGGTGGCACACAAGCTGATTTTCAGTGGCACTCACACTGCCTGGGTCCTGGCCACCAGTCCGAGGGACTTGCATTTTAATTTAATTTTAAGTGAATCTTCTTAAACATTTTAAAAATCTTGTTTACTTTACATACAACAATAGTTTAGTTATATATTAAAGACTTATAAAAAGATTAAAATATATTACTGGCACGCGAAACCTTAGAGTGAATAAATGAAGACTAGGCGCATCACTTCTGAAAGGTTGCTGATCCTTGGTGTAGATTTTGATGGAAACATTTCAAAATGTTTCATTATGATGAGGCCATTTTGACTTTTTTATATTGCATTGTAATAATCAATGTTATAATGTAATGTAAATAATAGTGTCAATGTTTCTTGAACAAAATATTTCAGAATACTTCATTCCAACAACCCCCTCCTCCTAAAAAACCTGGAGATTATCTTTTCACCCTGAACTGTGACAGAAACAAATTCTGAAATCTTGAATTTTGCAGATTTGTATACGGGCCTCCTCCCAAAGCATGAGGGACAGCAGGGAGAGTAAGCACAAAGGTGGCTGTTTGAAAATTTAACAAGTGGGTGATGAAGATTGGCCCTCTAGAGTTCCTCTTGATTTACACTGGCGTACAAGGGAACAAAACTTTAACAACCTTAAATTCCTGTTAAGTACTCTTAACAGGAATTTATGCTTATGAATACTGACAGTCTTGGATATTGATGTCCTTTATATATCCTAAGAACAGGTATAATACAGATTACAGCCGTGATAGCTGCCTCACCCTACTAATTTATGCCATGCTTGCCTGTGGAGACATTACCTCTCAAAGTGAGGGGAGTTCATCCTCTTTGGCCTTTCTACTGAAGTCAGAGAAGGGTACCATATATTGCATAGTGGTGTTATTAAATACATGGTACTTGTAAATGGCTTGAAACCCACTCATGTCTCACAGCTCACAAAGCAAATCTCAGATACTAGAAAATTTACGTCACTACTCATATGGTCTGGATGGGAAACCAGTAATCTACACTGGAAATAAAAGCCATGATTTTCCACTGTCAGTCTCCTGAGCTTGTCCTTGGACTGTAATAGCTGTTGGGCTGAGTTATATTATATACTCTGTCGGTAAAGTCACTCTGTAAAAGCAATCCCATAGTTCTAACTAGCTGTATTTTTGCAGAGATACTTTCACCTACTCTGTTAATGTGTTCTTCCCTTCAAACAGCATGACACTCAACCTTGTGTCTACGGAAAGAAATACATACATGATGCCTTCTCTGCAGGAGCTTTTGAGAGTAAAAAGGAAAGCTAGATACTTTGAAAACCTAAATCTCTTTTCTATTCAACGCTGTAAAATAGAAGAAATTGTACTGCTAGCATGTGGCTTCAGCAAAATAAAAACCTAAACTGTCAAACTCCAGAAATGAAAACCCGTAACTTCCTGGATGAATCATTAATTCCAATATGCCTAGATCTAAATGTATAGTCCTGATGTGTCTGAGAAAATCTACCAGTCATCTGGAGAAGAACTGGCTGCAAATTGAGGGGCTGACCAACCAGAAAAAGAGACATCAAAGACTATATCCTATAGCAAAACACATTAAGAATCACTTTAAAAATTAAACTGCTTAATTCAGACCTTCCAGGGAGGGCGGTAATTATTTTAATTGTGATTTGTTGGATATATATATAAGAGATTGACCAAAACTAATTACAGGAATCCTCTTATTTCATATAAGTGTCATGGTTTCACAGGAGTATGTGGAATGGAAATTTTGTTTTCCTGCCCATTCTAGTCACAACACACCACCTGTCTCAACATCGTCAAGTTTTTTTTATAAGTATCAGAGCAAAGATGAGATTTAAGGAGGGTTCTGAGCAAGTACAATAAGGTGGTTTTGGTCTCCACTTAGTCACTTCTTAAGGGAAGGGTTTGTGTCTTCCTATTCCATCTGTTTGTACAATGTCTACCACAAAGAGGCTTCACTTTGGACACTACAATCAACATATGCACTCTCCAGCAAGCACCTAAAAATATATGCAAATACACTACAACTGGTCAGAAAACCAAAAGCTTTCCTGCAGTAAACTCAGTGGGAAAAATCACCATTCCCATTTTTGCAGTGACCGTTTTCCCTCAGAATTTTCATTCTTAATTTAAAGAATGTTTCTTTTCAAAATATTGATTCAAAACTTTTCTTCCTCTTTGGCTTAAAATGTCATTTTGGTTTTTGGAAACTGAAAAATTTCAGTTTTCCATTTTTAGTTTTTATATATACAGGTTTTCCCCCTTGTTTTTTCTTTATCTTCACGTACTTTCTTACTTTTGTCTTTCTGAGGAAAGAGTAAAAAAAAATTAAGAGGTGGAGGAACTTGAAAATCAAAAGTCAGAGTCACGGAATTTTGGAGCAGGATGCAATTAATGGCCCTAGACACTTCCATCAACATGATTCTAATGGTTGACTTTCCCACTCCGAATTGGCTAGCGACCAATCAATAGCAATTTGGAGTAGCCAGTTTCCACAGTGCAATCACTACATGTTTCTCCAGTGACAGGGCAGCTCTCATGCTCATGTCCTTGTGCCATAGGGTTGGAGCGAGCTCATCACACACTCCCATGAACGTGGCTTTCCTCATGCAAAAGTTCTGCAGCCACTGTTTGTTATCTCAGACGTGCATCAGGATGTGATCCCACCACTCAGTGCTTGTTTCCCGAGCCCCAAAGTGGTATTCCCCTGCAGTCAGCTCCTCCATGAATGCCACAAGCGATCTCGTGTCATAGCTACTACACGTGGCAAGATCAATGTCGCACTCCTCTTGACTTTGCAGTTTAAGGAATAACTCCACTGCCATTCGTGATGTGTTGGTCAGAACAAGCAGCATACTGGTCAGCAGTTCATGATCCATTCCTGCAGCCTAAGAGAGGCAGGGCATGCAGTACACAAACCATTGAAATATGGTGCCAAATGCGGACAGAAGCACAGGGATTGCTGGGATGCGAAGCAATGCATCATGGAGCATTGGGACAGGACCCAGGATGCCCTGTGACCCCCTCCACCTTCCCACAAGCCTTAGTGGCAAAAGAGAAAGAGTTGCTCTGTGGGATGGCTGCCCAGAGTGCACCACTCCAAATAGCGCTGCAAGTGTCGCAAGTGTAAACACGCTATTGCGCAGACAGCTGTCAGTGTGAACACACAACAATGGTTTTCCTTCTGTACTCTGAGTGGTGCTGTAACTACCGGTGCTATAACTTTGCCAGTATAGACGTGCCCTAAGCCAATGGGAGAGCTTAGGAATGTAGCCATTTGAGTGAGTCTGCAAAGAGACCGGATAACTCTGAAATGTGTGAACTGCCTCATTCATTACATTATGGTTTAAACTCAGGTGCTCAGTGATGATCATTTAAATGTCAACATTGTTAACTATTCCATTCCTCATTCAAGAACAGAGGGAAGATCACAAATCTGCACCACTTAGGTTGCATTTGGGAGACAACATAACCTTTTTTCTCCAATCAAGAAGGAGCCAAGCAGAAAGATCTAGCAGAGCCACAGGCATATTTGAGCTCTACAAAGGGAAGTCAATCTCAAGGAGCTCAGCATTGCTCAGAGAACACACACAATCATATTTTCAACATTTGCACAATTTACAGTTAGCAGCATCCCATTTTGGTGACTTACATTAGCTTATATTATGGGAGGAATTTAGAAGAATATTACCATTTCCCTCTTGTCTTACCCTGAGAGTGGTGATTAGATTTTACATGGGAGAAATCAAAGGGTTGTAGGAAAAATGGAGACATTTCCTCTGTTTTTCCTCTCTTCCATCTTTTTCCTCTTACTTCACTCTCCCATGCTTTCATACTTAAAACGATTTGGTTGTGATGAGATGGATTAGGCCCAGAGACCCCTTATTTGAGGCCTTAGTATCTTGTCAAACCCATCCCAGGAAAGGAGCAGTAGAGTAGTCCTCCAAGCCACCTAGAATAGCTGCAAGGGAAGCAGCCAATCAAGGCCCAGGAGGGTCATATAAAAGGAGCTGCAGTGCCAGAAACAGTTCCTTGCTGGAGCTTGAGTAGTGCAGGTAGTGTTCCGGGCTGGCTACAGGGAATTGCAGTACCATGGACAGCTCAGGGCTGGCAGGTACTGGAGTGGCGAGGAAGAGCTCCTGGCTGGCTATTGGGCCTAGGGCTGGTTCCAGGCACCAGTGCAGCAAGCACATGCCTGGGATGGCCAATGACAGGGGGCAGCATTCTGGCCGCTGACAGGGTGGCCCCTCCCACTGATTCGGCGGCATGCCTGTGGAAGGTGCGTGGATGTAGCAGGACCATCGGACCTGATGCAGGCGTGCTGCTGAAGCTGCAGTTCTGGCCGGCTGATCTGTCAGTGCCCGAATACTGCCCCTCCCCCCCACTTGGGGCGGCAGGAAAGGTAGAGCCGGCCTTGATTGGGCCTGAGCTTAGATGAGCCCTTAGGTAAGGGTGAAGCTTTTGTGAAGACTGGACTGTGGGGAAGTGGCCCAGGGAACTGAAAGCAGTGTAGTTAAAGGGATAGGATGGCACATGGCTGCTATTCTTTGGGTCCCTAGATTGGGATCCATAGCAGTGGGTGGGCCTGGGTCCCTCCCATAGGCCACTGAGGAACTGGCCTACAACTGGACAGAGAGAAATGCCCACTTCGTCCAGCCTTCATGAAATTTCCCAGTACAAGTGTATGTTCCTACCACTCTAGGCGAAGTCACAGAGGATGATTTATCCTGACCACACACTCATCTGCACCGAACTATGCTCCAGAGACCAAGCAGTTGCTCTTGGATTATGATGCATGATCACCAGTGCTGATCGAGTCTTCACAGGAGAACTTATCTTAAGAGCTCAGTGCAGGTTTCTACTCCTGCAGGCAGTGGGGGATCAGGGACCTTTATATCTTTGGTAAGAGTGAATGCATTGTGGGAACGGCCCTGGAGGACTATTAGTACATGTGATCTGGTACACACTCCTTGACCCCATCCATGCTGCACGGTAGAATGGGTACAGAGTCATGCCACAGTAGAGGAATGTACATACCCTCATCCTTCATGTGTGCTAGTTTTCCTGCACTACACTGTTCTCTAGGAACATATTTCAGGGCTTCAAGTGTGGACAATATGGGTTTGTGGCACAACGCACATGTAACCACGTACAGTCACAAGTATAGCTACAGCCCTAGAGGAACTTGGAGCCCTAGTCACACAGTCAGTACTGATGAAGCATGGAGCCTCACCTGTACCCAAATCAGGATGTGAGGTTTCCAATACAGTATTATGCTGAAGAGACTGAGTCTTTATTGAAGTGAACTCAATAGAGTTCACTTCATCCTCTTTTCATGAGTCTTTCCTCGCTCCTCCAAAGATCTCCTCGGCATAGGTGAGGGCAAACGTTCAGATGCAGAGGGGGCATTATGTTTATTGAAAGACTCGTGGTCAGAGGTGGGTTTTCTGGCCTGGATCCTAAGTTGGATGGAGAAAATGCTCCATCGCTAAGAGCTTAATTTTTAGCTCCCAATTCTTCTTAACTCTGCTTTTAAATCCTGAGCAAGTGCTACGCTTTTCAGGAATACATATTTTCCCTATGCAGGGGGTACACTGGGAACATCCGCCACTTGCTAGAATAGCTTCCCAGCACATGAGGCAGTGTTTGAAGCCTGGAGATCCTGGCATACCCTAGGATGATGGGGATCTCTAAAATAAATACAAAAAAACCTACAGGGAAAAGGATTATAAAATGAACCCCCTCTACAAAATTATTTAAGTGTAACAATAAAAGAATGAAGACTGAGGAAAAAGCTTTGACTAGTATAAGCAGACACACTAAACACTCCATCTCAGGACAAGGCAGTGAAGAAGGGTGGTTCGCTCACACAGCACTGTGTATCTTTGGAACAGGGCACAACGTAGTGCAGAGTCATGCATGAGCCAAATGGGTATTGCCACCATCAGTCTCCGATCAAAGGTACATGGGGTACATGTGCACCTGAAGTGGAGCACCCATTGCGACCCTACCTGAAGAACAGCAATTTACTGTGCAGTAAGCCAGGGCATGAATCTACAGGGAACTAGCTTGCCCTGAAGTAACAGTGTATGTGGGTCCTACTACAGTGCACTGAAAGTCCTGGATTGTCACTTGGCACACTACACTTTCTAGTACTAATCTGCTAAACTGCATTCAGGGTCTTTCATTGCATTGTAGCACTGTTCACACAAGGAGTGCAGCAAGTTGGTGCACTGTAGATTCAGATCCTGGCTTGCCAGACAGTATTTTGCCAAACAGATAAGCCCATAGATGTTTTTTACAATTTTACCCTAAGTTGCAAGCTGCAAATTAAAATGAAGTGTGATTTTAACAGACTACATCATTTTATGTTCAAACTCTGTGATCCTGTGATAAAATCTAATAGCCTAATAAAGTTAGGTGGGTTTTCTTATCCATTGTGATGTTTCCTTTCCTATCATTTTATACTATATCTCTTTAGGGGTGAATCACACACACACAGCCATAGGACCCAATCCATAAACAGTTACACACATGCTTAGCTTTATTCATATGTGTGGTCTCAATGAATTCAAGTGTTTGCAGGATGGGGTCCTCTGCATTTTATATTTTCATATAGCTGAGCAGTCTATAAAGTGGTGGGTTTGTAACTGCAGAACTCATGTAGTACCATAACCACCTCACTTGCATGATTTTAAATAGTGTTTACTAGGAGCCTGTCAGGAGTGTATTACTGTTTTTGAAACAATGCTGAGTGAAAATGGTGCATTGAAAACATTCATTGCCAAATACAGTCTGAGAACTCTCCTTTGAGTTCTATGTTCAGTATACACATACAATGCTTGCTGGGGCATGAGAAGATGTTTATCTAACTGTAGGATCTTGAAAATGTCCAGATATCAAAATTAATGTGCTTGCTTATTCTATCAATAGAAATGTTTTAAATAAAGTTGGTGGCAGGCAAAAAAAATAATCTACACTTTTCAGATACCTGCTGAGGAAAAAGTGTGAGAGAACTTTACACAAAGACATCTTATCTACTTCTCAGCTATATCTAACAGCACAGTAATATCACCTCCCTCCTCAAACTCTACCATTGGCTTCCCACCATCTTCAGAACTCCAATCAAAATTACCCTCATTTTTAAAACCTCACGTTCTTGCGCCCATAGAGCAGAAATGTTCAATGGACTATCAGTATACTAAGGAGAGCAGGATTTGTCCCTCTCTCTTTCACTCCCTTCCCATTTCTATTGTTTCAGCAGCTGCCTCCTCTGCCTCATTCCACAATTTTAGTACTATGTGGGTGCAAGAACCTCCTTCTCTGCAGCTCATGGCATCTGCGATGTTCTTCCTGTGCTTCATCCTTATTATTTTTCAATCTTTTTAAATATCAGCTGGAAACAGGTTTTTTTCCCCTTTCTTGTTTCTATCCTTTAGGCTACAATTCAAGGAAACACTGAAGCACATGTTAATTTTAAACATGCTGAAAGTGACTGCATATGCTTATGTGCTTTCCTGAATGAGGGTCTCCATTTCCATTTTTATTCTGTAAGTGTACTTGGTGGGGAAGGATAGTCTTTTAGCTGCAGGACAGGGCCTGGAGCTAGAAAGCTAGGGTTCAATTCTCAGCTCTGTCACAGATGACCATAATAAAGCTGGCCACATCACTATCTCAGGTTCCCCATCAATAAAATGGGAAAAATATTTTTATTGTACCTAATATTAAATCTATGAAATACTTTCAGCTACACCAGTGTAAATCCAAAGTAATTCCAGTGTAACTGATAGTAGCAGCTGGTACCCTCAGGTTTAAAGCACTATTACAAATATAAAATATTATGTAAATCTATATATTTATCATGTTTTTGTATATTAAAAGTATGAAGAGAATAGAGTCAATTTCAGTAGAATATACGTTATATAGTTATTAGACTTGATTACCGTATTCTTTTCCAACCTTGGTAAGTAACATTTACTCCTTTAAGTAAACAAATATCAAGTCTGTCAACAGAGGAAAAGCTGATGCAGAGGAAGATATGTTTATATAAACATTGTGCTGTGCTGTGTGAATGTTAATTACAAACAGAGATTCAGAAGCCCAGTCCTGATATTGGTGGCAATCTAACAAAGGGGTGGGCAAATGTTTTGGCCTGAGGGCCCCATCGGGGCTGCAAAATTGCACACAGGGCTGGGTAGGGAAGGCTGTGCCTCCCCAAACAGCCTGGCCCACCCCCTGATTGTCCCCCTGAACCTTTGCTCCATCCAACCAACCCCTGCTCCCTGTCTCCTGACCATCCCCAGAACCCCTTATCCCTTATCCAATCCCCACCCCCCGATCTCCTTACCATGCTGCCCCACTCTCCCACAGGAGCATGTAGCCCCACTCCCAGAGCGCTGCCCATGCGGCAATATGGCTCTGAGGGGAGACAACAGGGGAGGGGCCGGGGGCCAGGCAGGATGGTCCCGAGGGCTGGATGTGGGCCACGGGCCATAGTTTGCTCACCCCTGATCTAAAAGTTCACAGAATATACACCCCTTTTATACTGGAGGTTGGAGCTACATATGCATCTATACATCTGTACAGAATGCTGCATTTATATCTCACACTACTGATAAAAAAAATGAAAGATTCCATAATTTCCCACCAAACAGACAGACTATACAATTCTTCTTGCATCTGCTGCATGTGGAATTGAATGCTATACTAGTTTGTGACGCTGGTTCCAAAAAATTGGAAGTTGTTATAGGGCCTTCTAGAATTCAAAAAATCACACAAAAGTGTGCACGGCCCTCAAATTAAATATTCATTATGAGGACAGACAGACAGACACACACACACAAATCATTAGCAACACTAAGACAGCCAAAATTTTCCCAAATACCAGTTCCATAAATTTTCCCAATTTGAAACTGAGTGTAATACAAGCAAATTAAACAAACATTAGACAACATAACTGGAGCACTGGGAATACTCATTTGTAATATAAACCTAATATTTTTATCCCCTTTGATGCTGGAGCAGATTCAGAGAAGTTAGAGATGAAAAGAGTCTATTAGATTATCAAGGATATGATCCATAGCCCATTGAAGTCAATGGAAAAATGTCCATTAAAATTCAACATATTTATAGTCCTTTTTTCCAGTCTAAGTTTAGATATCTGGAGTGACACAGCTTCATGTGTAAATAGAAACTAATACACATATTCATAAATATAATTTATTTCTCTGTAGGGCACAGTAGCAATCTGGAAGTGATTGTAGTGAAGTCTCTCTTGGTCTGGAGCACTATGGATCATCTGGTAGAAGCAGGTGGGTGTATTTCGCATGATGGATTTTCTGTAATTACAGGATGCAGATCCTGCACACCATGTTCTCTGAGGGCTTCAGATGAAGCATCAACCTCACCATCACCACTTTAGTGTGGAATTTCACACTCCATATTAGACCACCCCTATGATGAAGGGGTTTCTATGCAGTTTCTTATGAGACCTTTGAGACAACCCTGAAGGTTATCACTAGGATAGAGACTGATATTAATATTCTATCCCATTCCTAGAATTTCAGGGTTGGAAGGGACCTCAGGAATCATCTAGTCCAACCCCCTGCTCAAAGCAGGACCAATCCCCAACTAAGTCACCCCGGCCAGAGCTTTGTCAAGCCTGGCCTTAAAAACCTCTAAGGAAGGAGATTCCACCACCTCCCTAGGTAACCCATTCCAGTGCTTCACCAGCCTCCTAGTGAAAAAGTTTTTCCTAATAGCCAATCTAAACCTTCCCCTTGCAACTTGAGACCATTAGTCCTTGTTTTGTCATCTGGTACCACTAACAACAGTCTAGAATAGATCCATCTTCTTTGGAACCCCCTTTAAGGTAGTTGAAAGCAGCTATCAAATTCCCCCCTCATTTTTCTCTTCTGCAGACTAAACAATTGCAGATCCCTCAGCCTATCCTCACAAGTCAGATGCTCCAGCCCCCTAATCATTTTTGTTGCCCTCCGTTAGACTCTAGTGTGGGGCCCCAAACTGGACACAGTACTCCAGACGAGGCTGAACCAATGCCGAATAGAGGGGAATGATCATGTCCCTCGATCTGCTGGCAATTCCCCTATTTATACAACCAAAATGCTGTTAGCCTTCTTGGCAACAAGGGCACACTGTTGACTCATATCCAGCTTCTCATCCACTGTAACCCCTAGGTCCTTTTCTGCAGAACTGTTGTCTAGCCATTCAGTCCCTAGTCTGTAGCAGTGCATGGGATTCTTCCAGCCTAAGTGCAGGACTCTGCACTTGTCCTAGTTGAACCTCACCAGATTTCTTTTGGTCCAATCCTCTAATTTGTCTAGGTCCCTTTGTATCCTATTTCTACCCTCCAGCGTATCTACCACTCCTCCCAGTTTAGTGTCAGCTGCAAACTTGCTGAGGGTGCAGTCCACGCCATCCTCTACATAATCAATGAAGATATTGAACAAAACCAGCCTCAGGACCAATCCTTGGGATGCTCCACTTGATACCAGCTGCCAACTAGACATGGAGTCATTGATCACTGCCCATTGAACCCAATGATCTAGCCAGCTTTCTATCCACCTTATAGTCCATTCATCCAGCCCATATTTCTTTAACTTGCTGGCAAGAATGCTGTGGGAGACCATATCAAAACCTTTGCTAAAGTCAAGGAATAACATTTCCACTGCTTTCCCTTCATCCACAGAACCAGTTATCTTGTCATAGAAGGCAATTAGATTAGTCAGATATGACTTGCCTTTGGTGAATCCATGCTGACTGTTCCTGATCACTTTCCTCTCCTTTAAGTGCTTCTGAATCGATTCCTTGAAGACCCGCTCCATGATTTTTCCAAGGACTGAGGTGAGGCTGACTGGCCTGTAGTTCCCTGGATCCTCCTTTTTCCCTTTTTTAAAAGATGGGCATTACATTAGCCTTTTTCCAGTCAGCTGGGACCTCCCCCGATCGCCATGAGTTTTCAGAGATAATGGTCAATGGCTCTGCAATCACATCCACCAATTCCTTTAGTACCCTCAGATGCAGTGCATCCGGCCCCATGGACTTGTGTTCATCCAGCCTTTCTAAATAGTCCTGAACTACTACTTTCTCCACAGAGGACTGGTCACCTCCTCCCCATACTGTGCTCTGCAGTGCAGTAGTCTGGGAGCTGACCTTGTTCGTGAAGACAGAGGCAAAAAAAAGCATTGAGTACATTAGCTTTTTCCACATCATCTGTCATGACTACCTCCCCCATTCAGCAAGAGGCCCACACTTTCCTTGACTTTCTTCTTGTTGCTAACATAACTGAAGAAACCTTTCTGGTTACTCTTAATATCTCTTGCTATTTTATACTCCTCCATGCTCATTTGTCCAATCTTCAACTTCTTGTAAGCTTTTTTTGTGTTTAAGATCAGCAAGGATTTCACTGTTAAGCCAAGCTGGCCACCTGCCATATTTACTATTCTTTCTACACATCGGGATGATTTGTTCCTGCAATCTCAATAACGATTCTTTAAAATACAGCCAGCTTGCCCGGACTCCTTTCCCCCTCATGTTATTCTCCCGGAATATGGAAAAAAATTACCTTTGGTTGATTAGTACAGTAGGAAAAACACTAACACCATCACCAACTTAGCGTCTCTACAAGTTCATTCCTTCTTTCCTCATTCATATTCATTAAGAGGTATGAACCCTCTTCTGATGCGAATATATGTCTGAGTAATTGTTCCTATTAGTGCTTGGGACACTTATTATTGCAAACATGTCACCCATCGCACTGTCTGTGAATAACAGGTCTGAAAATACAGAAGAGATGTGAATTCACACTATTTGAAAGTACTTTTCTTGCTGACTTCAGCCCCCTCTAATTTAGTAGCTTATTTTGCTGAAACTGAATGGGCACTGAGGAGTTCCTGTCCTCCTCGCATACATGTTTATAGTAAAAAATCTGAGATTTCAAGCAGCCATTTTTAATTCAACTGATTGCAATTTCTTTGCTAATGGGTGCTGTGCATTTTCAGCATAAAACCCTCTTGCTCAACTGAAGTGGTTTAAATTATTATTCATTGGAATCTTCCATTAAGTGCGGTGTCATCTTTCTTCAAAGCACAATTTGTTCACTGGGAAGTATTCCTTGTTGAGCTACCACCTCTTGCTCAACTTTTCCCCCCTTTTCTTTCCATAACACTACGTTTCCATTTATTCTGGCTTCTGTGGACAAAATGAGTTGTTTGTTAGGGGCCAAATGAGATTTCAGATGTTTCTAATACTTGCTGTGTCCAATTATGTTTTTGAGTAGATTCTGAGCCATTTGTTGGAGATAAGAGAGATCTAAGCTAGAATAAAGTGCCTTCTTTCAAGACCTTGGGAGAAGCAGATACAGATAATGATGCAGATCTAAACTGCAGTCTCAAAAACCACAAGCCAAATAAAGAGAACTCAACTTCTTGGTTTTTTAGATTTCATTTTGGAGTGGAGAGCATCTTTCAAGTGTAGTTTAGTTTACCACGAAGCCTCAGCACATCAAATACTGGGATGGTCCAAACATATGATTACAAGATGCCCTCATAATCATCAGAATAAGGCAGACAATGACAAAGGGACACTCCTAGTTTTCCAATGCACATCATGATGGTAGCCTAAAAATGAAGATGTACAACCTCTATCTTTAAAGGCTCAATAAGACTTAAAGCGCAAGTCATAGAATCTTTTGCTATACCTAGACAGCATGGTGATAGATACATTACATATGTAGGTTGTCACCCTCCACTTTCAGGTGGCTTCCACTACTTCTTTTCTTTCCCTCGAGGTGCCTGAGTTGCACCAACGGCTTTCCTTTATCTCTACTACCAAACTGAGGCCATGACAAACTCCAAGGATCATTATTGGTGTCACTTCTGTCCTCACCCCCCCCCCCCAATTACAAAGTAAATTGCTTCTTAAACACTTACCGGGGGGCGGGGGGGAAGAGGCACCGCACAGCCTCAGGCCCTCCCCTTTAATGCAAGAAGTTCCATGCTTTCAAGCTCTACCTTGTCCTGAACATACCCAGTAAACTGGGACTGCTAGTTTTAATGCACTTTCCATTACTGCTGAAACAAAATGCTGTCTATGAAAGCACTGCCCTAACTTATTACTATTTGTTATATGAATCATCCTTATTTCCCCCCTTCTGTGCTGCAGACCTGTCTATAACTCAGAGTGGAAAACAGATGCTAGGAGGTGCAGGTTGAGCTGCTAAGCTGTAGTTAAAGCACAGGTGAAAGTTTGCATTGTGGGACTTATGCACATCAGGTCACCCACCAATATTGAGTAACGGGTGGAAGTGTGTTTTAGTGGCTGTAACTGAAAAACAATCACCCACCTTAAAAAAGAAAGCATTTAACCAAGTTCCTTTGCTTTATTTTTTGTTATACTGTCAATAAGCAAATGTTGACATTTTAATAGAAATGCTGAGCTAGACATCAAGGGGACACATAAAATGTGTGCATGCCCTACTTTACATCAGTATAAGAGTTAGTTCTTCACCTGCAGAACAGAAAGAGCTTTTAAGACCAGTATGCACTTTAATATAAAGGCAACTAGTACATTAATACACTAGGGTAAGCAGCAAGCATGAAGAAAATGCTACACCAAGGTAATGTTTTAAACAAGGAAATCTGGAATTCCAGCAGTAGCACCTTCCAAACATTGAAACACGAAGAACACAAAAGTGAAGTATCCAAGGATAGTGTAACTCTATTAGTAACCATGCAAAGAGAACTTCTGAACAGCTAAGAAATATTGAGCTTGGGTTTACTTCTGGCAAGTAAACCACTAACACCACATATATTAGAGCCACTGGGCAACTACCCAGCCGTTAAGATATAATTAGGGAATCTGTTTGAGTGTGTGAATGTAAGATTTGGGCTACCATGCCATTTAATCCATCTCTACTCTATTGAACTCCTATAGCAATATATCAAACCTCGAAACTCCTGTGAGATTGGGAAGTTTTCTCTAGCTTACAGATAAGAAAACAGACAGCTGGCTCCAACTTAACTGTTCACTAATTTTAATATCTCAGTTTCAGGGCACACAATTTGAGACATAAGCATGTTTTTTTAGGTGTGCTGAGCATAGCTCCTATGACTTCAATTGCAGTTAGTGTCTGACATCTATTTAAAAAAAGAGAGTCATGTACTAATTTTGGGTGCTGACTCTGAGGGCCTATTTGTGAAAGACTGAGCTCTAGTAATTTACCAAGAGAAAAAAGAAGCCTGTGGCACTGTAGGGACCATAGCATGGGTGACATTTCCCACTTAGGTGCAATTAAATCCTGTTTCCAGTTCAGTAAATACTGCTAGTTGTTGCTACTTTGTATTTAATTATATTGTGAAAGTCCTCTTCAGAACAACAGACTGTTACAGTTGTAAGTGTACAAGGCGTGTCCTAGGAGCTGCTCCACTCTTCCTTTTACATCACAATTTAATGGGTGTATGGCTCCTTGAATGCATTGTTTTTTGGAAATCTACCAAAGGCAAAGTTCAAACTGTTTCAGTCTAGCTGAACGTAACAGTTCATGTACATCAGAGAAAATGTGCCCAGTATGTACAGATAAACAATTTGAAGCAGGAAAATGAGTAGACTATGTGCAGACTGGCTTCTCTCAGCATCTGTGCATCTTCAACAACAAAGTGGACAAAGTAAAATTTTTAGACTGCTAAGGGAGAAGGGTGTACACTCTGGTACTTAGGTCACAAAGTTCAAATACTGATCTAAACATCCTTAATAGCTTACAGTATCTGAACCGAGCCTAATTTTTCTGTTTTTAATTCACACCGCTCGAGGCAGTTTGTTTCAGTATGGAAGAACTCTTAAATAACTCAAGGACTACTCCTTTCATATTTAAGCTCACATAATGTCCATTCAGTGGTTACAGCAACTCTTTACACAGAAGAACAATATTAGAAAAGAAGTTAGCTTCAGCTCTTCCATCTCTGGCTTCTATCCCGACTGTATACCTTTTGTTTTTTGTCCAACTCCTCTGATGCAACCAGCAGCTCCTCCTCAATAGCATCTGCTTTTACAGGCACACACTTTGCCATGAGAAATCTGGCATCTGTAGAAGCAGCCGGAAGCAGAGGGTAGAGACAATCCCATATGACCTGCTAGCAGCCTGCAGGGAACCAGCAAGTGCATCAAGAACCATGACTGCTCCAATCCCATTTGTGAACCACAAATCTGCCAATACACCTGATCATGGTATTGCCTTCCTTAAGTATTAATAGAATGCAGCTGGCAAGAAAACTGTATACTAGCTTGTAGCCAAAGAAGATAAAATACAGTCAAGTAATGAGGTTGCCACAGTGACACAGCAGAAATGGTCATTAAACAGTATATATAGCAATGCAGGAGGTGCGCACTGGAACAACCTCAGAATGCACAGCACTTTGCTCATGGAACTCTGCACAGTGAAGCACTATTTCCTGTAAAAGCCTCATAATAAAATAGGACACCTTAATCGTGAAAATAGAGGAGAGGAAGGTTACCAAAAATATGCTGAGAAAGAATTTTTCCTTATTCCCCAATAGCAACATACAAATTTACACCGTAAAAATGACAGCTCATCAGATATACATCTCTGCATAAGAGAAGCTAACCTTAAAAAAAAAAAAGAATTTTGAATTAAAGGCAATATATTAAATATGCAGTACTGGAGCAACACAACCACCAATTCTTACTTTAGAAATGCTTCTCATACCAAGGTTGAGACTATATAACATGCCTTTTAGGCTTTGACAAGTGTTACACTTTTACCATAATCAGTGCACTCAAAATATTTACACAACAGTATGGCTCATTATTACTGTAAGTGTTTGATACAGAACTTTGTTTTCAAAAATATGAGATTTATTCACAATGTAATAGTTCATTTTGCAGCAAAATGCTGCCCCCTGCTGTTATGAATCTGGAACAGGTTGGCTATGAGTACCACTTCTGGTCTTCAGCTGCGATTGAGCAATATCTGCTAGGGCACTCTGTATCTTTTCTAGCAGCATATCCCCACGATAAACAACCTCTTCCAGACGGGCAGCTGCTTCATGGTTTTCTTCCTCTAACCGATACAAACTAGCAGCCTTTAAATACAAGAGAAAAGTTAGGGGATCTTGAAAAAAAATCACAAAAGACAAAAGTTTTCTTCAAGGTGATGGGTGGAGGAGTTGTCCATGCCTATGATGAAACATAGTAAGATCCTCATCTTCGGATCCTACATCAGTCATTCTCTGCTGGAGTACACGAATATCATTTACCCATTATAAGTTAGCCATCTAAAAATGCACTCCTTGCCTGGAGATTACCTTCATCAACAAAAATAGATGTTTTTGTATCTCAGATTGCTAACTTTAGATAAACTCAACTACAGCTTTCTTAAACAGTAAATCAGAACCCTTGTCCCTACTCAAAAGAGATGAGTAAGATGTAAGACTTTCAGATCTTACATTGTTAGTTTGTACAAGTTCATCTTTGGAAATGCACAGCCAGTGCCTCCATTGAGGGATGTTAGACATATACATGTGAGGACAATAGGAATTAGAATCCAGCTATTTGTTCAATAATTTAACTGTAAATCATATGACATGTAATGGCAGCTAAAATATGGGCATTTATACTAAAGACATGGTAATGCACTAGCTATCTGAACAGAAAAGTGAAAAAAGGTCATGTCTTGGGAGAACACATGTAGCAGCCCCATCTAGACATTAAGGATACTGTCTGGGGCACGCTGACCAAGAGATGCTGCTAAGGGTTACTTGATTAACAGTGAACATGCTGCTGGTGTGCTACAGACAGTTCAAAGTTCAAACTGACCTGACCAGCCACTCACATGTTCACAGAAACTGAACCAATCCGTGATGTCATGGTCATCTTTGAACTCTAAGGATGATCATCATGATTTAGGATAAATTCATTAAATCAGGTTTCAAGTCCAGCTACATTTTAAGTTCTGCATTAGTCAATAAACTGAGTCTTTTTATACTGAACCTTTAGAACCTCCACTGTTTTACTGATGTAAGCAGTCAGCCAAGTTCATTCACCCCTATATCATGGCCCCGTAAGGGTGGATTGTGACATTTGTTGCAACAACACATCAATTTAAGAATGGAAGTAAAGAATAAACAAAGACATATCCAGTTGGAAGTGTAACCAGAGAACAATTTGACCAGGACTAAACATCTACCCTTGCACACAGGGGCCATGGAATCTTTAATTAGCACAGGCACTAGTCATGGTCTTTTGTTGAAAAAGGAAATGCATTTCAAGCATAGGCATTGGTGCAATATCTGCTCAGAGAAAAGAATGCTGTTCACAGGATGATCAAAAGCAGTTTCTGTAGTGCCTTGGTTTTCCCACACAAGTGTCATTAGGCTCAGACATGGCTCAGCTATGAAACATGACATCATCATAATCTGTGGTATGTCTGCAGAGAAGATTAAAAAACTATTCAGGTTATTTATATGGACTGTGAAATTACACTGATGCTTACATGGTCTGAGTTTTTAATGTAATTAATATATTTAGTCACTACTATAACTAGAGATCTAGCGGAATACAGAACTTTTGTTCAATAGCCTTAATCTATTAATCCCTATTTATGCTTCTCCAGTTTAGACATGTCTAATCTCTTTTGTAATCTGCAGTTATCCTCTGCAACTCTGAGACTATCAGCTCATCTCCAAGAACTTAAAATACAAAGTTCACGCTTCCCATTTTAAAATTGCTTTAACATAGCATAGGGAGTTATGGCTCATCTTTGTACACAGCTACACAAATTTTAAAAAATACAACTCAGAAGCTAGGGCTAGGAAGGGCAAGACAGGTGGGCCACCAAGCATATCTTGTAGAAAGAGATAATCATTAGAGTAAACTATTTTGGGAGGTAGGACTGATTGCTGGAGAGACCCTAGCAGGAGGCAAATGGGTCCTTCTGAGGGGAAAAAGGTTTGGGGAAGCAAATTTGATCTGATGACCTGCAGGAAGGTTTCCTTGTGGAGCCAAGAAGTGGAAAGCACTGTCCCATTTCAGAAATGCTGAAAGTGCTTTAGAAAATGAGTGGTCTAGACACAAAGCAGATGTCAGATACAGCAGTTTAAGTGAAACTCACTTGTGACATACTCTTACAGAGACTGAATTAAACCTGCTTTGAGCGCCAGAAAACTTGCAAGTTTCTTTTAAGAGAAAAAAGAAACAGTTGTGTGTTTAAATATTAACTGGGAAACAAAACCCCACAAGGCTCTCAAAAGTAGCTTCAGATGGTGGTAGAGAGGGCAATTTCTTTAGGAGCCCTGTGAAAATAAAAATTAATTTAATATAGCTCAGAGTTCCCAAGGTTTAAGTCTTCCCCTCCTGCTTCAAGTTAGGCTATGTAATATTCCCAATAAATGAAGTTGTTGATTACAGGTACTTTTTTCTTGGGGGCAGGGGTGGAACAAAATATTCCCTCAAACTTTTTTTTAAAAAATGAAACTAAGATGTATATCCTTTACACCACCTGCTACTTTGGACGGGGATATTCAGAGGGGACTAAGAGGGTGGAGGGGTTTTTTTTCTGCTGTGTTTCAAGTGTTTTAGATTTTAGTGATATTCTTACCTGCAAAGCTGCTGTTGATTCTTCACTAGGTAATGAATCTATTAAAACATCAATATCCTTGGCAGTTCGTGCAATCAATGCTGCAAACAACTGAGCATATTCTATTAAAAAAAATAGCAGATCAGACTTTTACGTTATTTATTACAATTTAATTTACCTTTTCAGAGGAGAGCTGTGATAAACTTAATGCTCACTGAAGGCACAAGTGACCTAGAATTTTAATCTGAATTTCAGAAGACTTGTACTGATTTCTAACTCCAACGTATTCTAAAATTTTAAAGACTATTTCCTGTATTAAAGACAGTGGTAATACCTTCCATCTCAAACAAATCTAGTACATGTTAATGTTCTAAGATTGTTTAAGGTCGGTTAGAATCAATCTAACAAATGGCATTGAAATAGCAATCTCTTCACAAAATAAGGCAGATATTCCATTCTAGCAGCATATCAAACATTCCAGTTATAACGTTTTACATATTCTGGAGCGTCGAGACACTCTTTTTTAACTAGCACAATGGCCAAATTCAAGGAAAGAATTGAAAGATTAGAGTAAGGATTAAACTAGGATAATGTGATTAAGTCAGAAATGTATGAAATGTTAACATTTCTGTTAACCTTCTGTTAAGGTTTAAAGGTGGTAGATCAAGAGGAGGAGGATTCTTAATATGGTTGCTTAATAGATATATCACTATAGCAATTAATTTAACCATTTAAACTTAAAATGCTTTTACTTTGTTAATGTACAAATTCACCTGAAAAGCTTAGTTATCACTTTGTTAGTCACAAGATTTTAAATTTAACTTCTAAACAACATGAAAATGTATGGAGTACTTTCAAAAGCATATTACTAGTTTAAAGTCAACTTCTAGTGAAAATGTTTTAAGCCATGTTACAAGTAAAAACCCCAGGTTATTATAGCTGAAAGATTAAGAGGGAGAGCTGTATTTTCTCAGCTTACTTTGTACATTTGCCTTACTTTTAGTTATATTCACTGTTTCCTTCTCACACAGCTGCATGGGAGATAAAATTTTAAGATAGGAAACTGACTATAAAACTCAGAGACAGGCATAGTAAACTGTATTTTCAAACTTGATTGTATTTCAAAATGACAATGTTTACCTAAGTGTACTGTGACATCACCATATATCACCTTGATATAGAAATATTAAAGTTCTACAGATTGTATTTAAGCTTTCAAAGATATCAGGACCTAAAAATAAAATTTACAGGGAGACTGATCTGCCAAGTAAACTTTGGCTTGTCTAGAACCCGGACTTCAACTTGAACAGTTACAATATGCTGAAATACAACTTGATCTAACAGTTAAACTCTAGACAAGGCAAGTCAGCTTACATGATCTAATACCTTTAAACCTTAAGCAAAAACTTGGGCTCCTGAATCATCACTTAGCAGATACCAATACCTGGGATTGGACCAGCCACCACTAAAAAGGGAACAAGCGAAAGCTCTGCTTTTGGCACCTTTAACTAGCTCCTCCCATCTGTCTCCAATATCACTGTAGGACTGGTTGACAGTTTTCCAGAACTGCAACAGAGCATCATCTGTGTACTGTGTTAGCCTCAGCTGAGATTTCTGAGGTCAGGCCTAATCGGATCCAAGACACATGTAAAATAAAGGGGACTAAAGACCCATTTAGGCATATAATGTGTCTTAACTAGAAAGCCACATTTAAAAATACTCAAAAAATTAGGGCCATCCCGAGCACATAAATCAATATTTTCTAAATATCACATATCCATGACTGAACTTTCTTCCCAGCTTGTTTTGTTTCTTTTATATGAAGTATGATCATATATTTGCTTTATTTTTAGAAAAATGGCCAGAATTAAGCTAGAAAAAAGTACGGATGGAAAAGAGTTTTCGGTAAACTAATATGGATGTTAACTTTTATAACTGCAAACACTAGAGAGACGTATTATTCCAAAAACATTAAAAGCAAAAAACACAGACTGACAGGTAGATAAAGTTTATACTCAAACTACTGTAAAATTTCAGAAGACTAGTACATACTTGGTTTAGCTTTTAAAAACAAACGTTTCCTGAACGCTAAGAACCTCTTTGTAATGATGATCCTTATAAAATGACTGATGTTTGAATTATTAGAGCTATATTTTAGAAAGGACCATAAGACACACACATTTCTGGGTTTTGCTTTGTCAAAAAATATTTCACATCTCAATCAATTCACTTCCCTACAGAATGAGCAGTTATCCATAACTTGGCCTGAATCACTACAATTGTTACAACATCCAAAGTTTCTTAGGCCAGAAGTTACTTAATTCTAAAATTGACACGACCTATTTTACTAGAGAGTAATCATGTTTAGTTAATGAACACACATAAAACTGACCTTCTGTAGGATTAGCTGGCTGGTCTTTGTTTATCGCTGTCTGAATGTTACTGAAGGAGGCAGGTGGGCCACATTGCTGTAATACTCCAATGGCATTACAAAATTGATCTGCAAGCTATAGATAAGATTAAATATATTTACATAATCATACTATCATTTTCATCTGTATTTACACTAAAGATAGTCAGTTTAAACTTTTTGCCCCATCAACCATTACACAGAATTGCACTTCAGTAAATGGAAATGGTGAATCCAAGTCTTTGCTGAAGATCCCAATCCTGCCTTCTGTGCAAGTGGATGACTCTGATTGCATTGGGACGCCATGCCAATGCAAGTGTCCACTCCCACAGATCAACTAGCAGGATCAGGGATTAAGATGCTACCATCAGCATACTCAAATCCAGGACAAAAAATGTGATTCCTAAAACCTGGCCTTTAGCAGTTCAGCCCACTGTAGAGATAAAATACTTTCTCCTATTCCCCTGGCCCCATGGATAGGTGCTACCCAGCGAGTCACTGAGCCTCCTGAAATTAAGTGTGATTATGGCGATCAGACCTAGGGAGCAGTGTCTTCTCACCAGCACCTATCCCCTGATGGAGATGCTCGCTGGCACAGAATGGACACATTGCTGCTACACTCTCACGACGGCAAATCCTTTTTAACAAAGCTTCCAGCCTCAAATCAGACATTTCAAGAGGGAGCCGAAAGACCGACTTGAAGGCTGCTCCTCTGGGAGTGACTCCTTGGAAAACAGCCTCCCCCCACCCCCTTCAGCAGCTCGGGGCGGGGAAATGCCCCTCCCTGCCACCCCCACTCCACAGCCCCAGGAACGGGCTGCTCCGGCCATTCCTCGGACTGGCAACAGCGCTGAGCCCCGCCCCTCCCCCCCATGGCCCGAGTTCAGCGCTGGCGCGCGGGCGGGCGGGGACAGGCTAGCTCCAAGGCGGCGCGAGCTCAGCGCCCCCCTCCCGGAGCGTCACAAGGGGAAGCGGGGCGCGAGACCAGCCTAGAACGCCGGAAAGCCCAACGGTCTCCGCGCGCAGTTTTATTTTAAACCGGCCAGCGCGGAGGCGGTGCGATGGCGCAGGCACCTCAGGTTTGTTACCCCGCCCCCGCGGGGCACAGACTCCCCCGCGCTCGGGGACAGCCGGGGAGATACAGGGGCCGGCGCGCGCTCGCTGCAGCACGGCGGGAGCCGCCCCAGCTCCAGCCTCACCGAGTTCACCGCGTCCTGCAGCTGCGTTAAGCGATCCGCCATGACGCTTTCCGACCCCGCGTCCCGACTCCGATGCCCTCCTGCCTATTGGACAGAGCCTACGCGGGGCCGGGCCGGGCCGGGCCACCAATGGGGGCGCTTGGTTTTGGACGGTTGGGTTGAAGAGGGGGAGGGGAGAGTGGGCGGGGCTTTGCGTTGTTCTCTTTCGGGTCCCACTCCCGGATGCTGCCGAGGCGATGCGCCCCCTGCTGGCTGAGAGGCGGCTTGGCAGGCCAAGGACGAGATCTAGGTTGAAGTAAATAGAAAGAGTGCCGTTGACTTCAATGGGCGTTGGATGAAGGGGCGGGGCATCCTGGGGGGTGGGAGGAAGAGAAGGGCGGGGTCTGACTGTGCGGAGCAATGAACAGCGTCATGTGAAATAAATAGGGATGGAAACAAGCTGACCCAGGATTGTTTTAAATCCCTCCGGCCCCGGGGAAATCACAATTTATTAAACCTTTTTCTTGACTGAACTGCCCTTCCTTAAGGGTTTGGACTAGGGTGACCAAATGCCCTGATTTTATAGGGACGGTCCTGATTTTGGAGGCTTTATCTTTTATAGGCACCTATAGCCCCTCACCCTGTCCCAATTTTTCACACTTGTCCTCTGGTCACCCTAGTTTGGACACAAGCAAGACTCTCAGGCCCTGATCTTCTGAGTGACAAATGCAACGCTTCAGGATGCACAATTAGGCCCAGCCTGCTGTCTTAGCAACAGCCTTGAGCGAAGATGGAAGCAAAACTGTAGCTCTTCCATCGATGCACAGCTTTGTCATTAATTTGCAGTGTTACCAACTCTCAAACCTGGGCTCCAGTATTCCAGTGAACACACCAGAATTTCATATTTAAAAAACAAAATCAAGTTTCTGCCCTTCATACTCCCAGAGAAAAGTTTGAAAACGTACCCACAGGATACCCTAAGGACTCAGAAAGCACGAGGCAAATAAAAATAACTCTATATTCATTATTTTTAAAATAATCTCATGACTTTTGTATTCTTGGGACTGGCAAAACTGCTTGAGCATGTTATTGATAAACTCTCAGTCAACTAGGGCAATCATAGTTGTGTAAGTAGGTACAGAATCTTAGGCCTGGTCTACACAAGAAAATTAGATCAGTTTAACCACGTGGGTTGGGTGTGAAAAATCCACACCTCTGAGCAGCATGTAATTAAATAAACCTAAATCCCCCTGTAGCCAGTGCTAAATCAAGCAAAGAATTATTTCATCAAGCTAATTACCACTTCTTAGGGAGGTGGATTGCTTACATCCCTGGGAGAATCCTTCCTGTTAGCGTAGGTAGTGTCTACACTGAAGCACTACAGCTGCATAGCTGTAGCATTTATTTAAGTATACACAAGCCCTTAGAAGTTGGGGATGGAAGAGAAATGTTAGGGCCAATGCAAGATTCTTTCCTACTATATAATTACTTGTGTGTTTTCCAATCTAGTTTCAGAGGTCTCATGTAATGTGGTTTCCAACTCTATCCTTGGGAGATGATTCCACAGCCTATATGTTTTACTAAATAAGACACTTTTCTCGATATTCAGTTTACATTTTGTCTATCTTAATTTCTCCTCGTACTCCCACTTTTACTCCCTTGCACTATTATAAACAATTCTTTACCAGCCTTGGAGTTTACTCCCCTCAAATATTTGTAGAGTACTATCACAAATCCTCCTTAGTTGTCATTCAAGCAAGACAGCTTCAACATTTTTCCTCATAAATCAGTCTTTCTGGCTCCATGATCATTTTCTTCTTTTCTGAACTTCCTTCAAACTATCAATATCTTTCTGGTAATGAGGTGCACAGAATTAAATACAAATACTCTAGAGTTACACCAGATCCTTAGAGAGTTTTAATGCCTCAATGTTCAGCCGAAAACTACAATGACCTTATTTGCTTCCACATTACCTTGTCTGACTTGTCTAATTTGCAGTCTGCCCTCGCTAGCTACTATATGCAAAAGCACATAGGAGAAAACAGTGCTGTACCTTAAATATGAAGCTATCATTCCCAACTGAGACTGAGGAGAAATATTGTATCTACAAATTTGAATACCCAGCAGCCTCTGTGATTAGGAAATTTTCTGGAATAACACTACATTTAATACCTTAGAGACTAACCAATTTATTTGGGCATAAGCTTTTGTGGGCTAGAACCCACTTCATCAGATGCATAGAATGCAAAAAATACAGAGAGAAAGAGAGAGAACGAACATGAAAAGGTGGAGGTTGCCATACCAACTTTAAGTGGCATAATCAATTAAGGTGAGCTATTATCAGCAGAAAAAAAAAACCCTTTTGTAGTGATAATCAGGATGGCCCATTTCAAACAGTTGGCAAGGTCATCAAAGATCTACAACCTGTCCTGAAGAGGGATCCCTCACTCTCACAGATCTTGGGACACAGACTAGTTCTCACAGACAGCTCCTCAACCTGAAGTAAATACTCACCAGCAACCATACACCACACAACAAAAACACTAACCCAGGAACCTACCCTTGCAACAGAGCCCAGTGCCAACTCTGTCTACAATGCATATCTATTCAAGTGACACCATTATGGGACATAATCATGTCAACCATGCCATCAGGGGCTCATTCACCTGCACATCTACCAGTGTGATATATGCCATCAATGCCCCTCTGCCATGTACATTGGGCCAAATCGGACAGTCTCTACACAAAAGAATAAACGGACACAAATCTGACATCGGGACTCATAACATTCAAAAACCAGTAGGAGAACACTTCAATCTCTCTGGTCACTCAGTAACAGACTTAAAAGTGGCAATTCTTCAACAAAAAGACATCAAAAACAGACTTCAGTGAGAAACTGCTGAACTGGAATTAATTTGCAAACTGGATACCATTAAATTAGTCTTGAATAAAGACTGGGAGTGACTGGGTCATTACACAAATTGAATCTATTTCCACATATTAAGTATCCCCCTATTGTTACTCATACCTTCTTGCCAATTCAGGCTAACATATCTGTGCCACTCTGCCGTGAGGTGGGGGAGGACCATTGCTGCACACAGACAAGTTGCACATGGACCAGGGCGGAAGCCGCATTGTAGCAGAAGACCCTCCCTTGCTTTCCCAGTCACTCTCAGCAGCAAGATATCTTCCAGGACGAACTCCTGTGGAAAATGTTTGGATAGTGTTCAGTGTAGGTGCCCCCTGCAGCTGTTGGCTCTCCCCAAGGCACAGAAACCCAGAGAACAGTACAGCCATGAAACAATCAGTCCTCCGGACCCTGGGCTTACCATTTCTGGGGTTCCCGTGGGTTATGGGCGCTCGCTTTGGGACAGGCAAATTATGGTTTTGTATGGACTCTGATTGCCCTCCTTAAGTGCAGGGGAATCATTGCTCTGTCTGGTGTGTACAATGCTGCCTCTGTTAAGTGTTGCATTTCGCCTGTATAGGTGCAACCTTGAGATCTCAGCTGTCAATCTTATCACTGGCCGACAGACTGAGAAGACTCAGGAAGAGGTGTGTAAAAGCAAAGAAGACATGCTGCACCAAGTGATGCAGCAGTCTGTGGAAGAAAATTGAAAGGCACAGAAGTAGAGGGAGAGTGAAAGAAGGATCCACTAGAAGAATGAGGATCGCTGGCAGCAAAACACAGTTCTCCGGCAGCAAAGCACAGAACGGCTGATCAGCATAATGAAGTGCCAAGTGCACTCTATCCAGGCGCTCGCTGCCATGCAGGCGGAGCACTACCGTGCTCACCCTCCCACCCCCGCAGCCCTTGTCCCAAAACTTTTTCTCTTGTGCCCCCATGTCTCCTCCAACCCACTTTCCCCAACATCTGGGTTCTTACCACTCCCAGCTGCCTCCTACACCCGTACCTTCACCACCCACCCACAAAAACTACGACCCTTATCCACTGCACTCCACCCCCCTCAATATGCCTTACAGCCATCCTGAAGTGCAGCACTCAGTGCACAGCACTCCAGGCAGGATTCCACAGTATGAAAGCAGGATGTGCTCAAGTCTGTGAGTGAACTGGTCTCCACCCTACTCCCCTGCCCTTTTGGTATTTCTGTGTTACTTTGGGGTTGTTTTTTTTTTTTTTAATAAATTGAGTTTTTTACTTTGAAAACATCCATTATTAGTGCATAAAGCAAAATATACCTTAGCCCAGGAAAGCAACAAGCACTGCAAGTCAGTGTACCAAACACAGGCACTGCACTTAACTGCTGTGCAGAGCACCACACATTACTGGTGGCTTTCAGCCTTAAATTGCTCCCTCAAGGCATCTCTAATCTTTGCAGCCCCATGCTGGGCCTCTCTAGTAGCTCTGCTCTCTGGCTGTGCAAATTCAGCCTCCAGGTGTTGAACCTCCGAGGCCCATGCCTGAGTGAAACTTTTATCCTTCTCTTCACAAATATTATGCAGGGTACAGCATGCGGATATAACTGCGGGGATGCTGTCTTCAGCCAAGGTCAGCTTCCCATAAAGAGAGCACCATCAGCCCTTCAAACGGCCAGAAGTACACTCCACAGTCGTTCAGCACCGGCTCAGCCTGTAGTTGAACTCTTCCTGGCTACTCTCAGGCTCCCTGTGTAGGGTTTCATGAGCCATGGCATTAAAGGATAAGCGGGGTCTCCAAGGATCACATTGTCATTTCGACTTCACCTACAGTGATCCTCTGGTCTGCGATTGCAGCTTCTTGAACAGGCCAGTGTTCCGAAAGATACATGAGTCATGCACCCCTCTGGGCCAGCCTGTGTTAACGTCAATGAAAGGCCCACGGTGATCCACAAGCACCTGGAGAAATATGCAATATATCCCTTTTGGTTAATGTACTTAGGGGTTAGGTGGTCTGGTGCCAGAATAGGAATGTGTATCCCATCAATCGCCATTCTGCAGTTAGGGAAACCCATTTGTGCAAAGCCAGCCACAATGTCATGCACGTTACATGGAGTCATGGTTCTTTTGAATAGGATGCGATTAATGGCCCTGCAAACTTGCATCAACACGATTCCAATGGTCGACTTTCCTACTCCAAACTGGTTAGCGACCGATTGGTAGCTGTCCGGAGTTGCCAGCTTCCAGATTGCAATATCCACCTGTTTCTCCATCGGCAGGGCAGCTCTCAATCTTGTGTCCTTGCGCCGCAGGGCAGGGGCGAGTTCAGCACATAGTCCCATGAAAGTGGCTTTTCTCATCCGAAAGTTCTGCAGCCACTGCTTGTCATCCCAGATTTGCATGACAATGTGATCCTACCCCTCAGTGCTTGTTTCCTGACCCCAAAAGCGGTGTTCCACGATGGAGAGCATGTCTGTGAATGAGACAAGCAATTTCACGACATATGTGTTAACGCAACTCAGTATCATCATCGGAGTTGTCCTCAGTGCCACTTTGGATCTTAAGGAGTAACTCGATTGCCAAACGAGACGTGCTGGTGAGACTCGTCAGCATGCTCCTCAGCAGTTTGGGCTCCATTCACACAGACCAAATGGGAAGACACCACGTCGCACAGAAATCGTTGAAAGACGGCACAAAATGTGGATGAAAACACAGGGATTGCTGGGATGTGAAGAGATGCATCATGGGGTATTGGGATAGGATTCAGAATGCCCCGCACCCCATGACCCCTTGCCACATGCTCCCTTGCCGCCAGAATGGGAAGTGGTGCTCTGTGGGATAGCTGCCCATAATGCACCGCTCCCAATGCCTTGTCAAGTGCCACGAATGTGGCCACACCAGTGCACTTGCAGCTGTCAGTGTGGACAGACTGGAGCGCTTTCCTTGGTGTGCTCTCCGAAGGCTTGTTTAACCCAAAGCCCTCTACATCTGCAAGTGTAGCCAAGCTCTTCAATCCTCCAAACACTTATATAGGACTTGTCTATTCAAGAAAGTTGCACCCCTAAGGTATAAATGTAAACTGTTATAGTTAACACAGTGCAAACTCCTGTGTTATTTCAGTTTGAGTGTTTATTTTTTCTTTTGTTTAGCTTGAGTTGATTGGGAAACAAATTAAATTAAGCCAAAACAAGACATAAATTAAAATAAAAGTATCCATCCTGGCATTTGTATTGCTGTAGTTATAACCTCAAAACATTCAAACACAAATAATCATGACTATTGCCTAAAAATGACTACAATTTAATAAATGTGGTGATTTTTTAACCCATCATCTCTTTCCTGAGCCTTTAGCATGTACTTGAGTCACATTTTCACATTATTCTCCACTCCCATGAGGGCTAGAAACATTTATGTTTTAGATCGGGTGGGCAAACTATGGCTTGGGGGCCACATCCGGCCCGTAGGACTGTCCTGTCCAGCCCGCCTGAGCTCCCAGCTGGGGAGGTGAGCCCCAGCCCCTCCCACTGCTGTTCACCATCCCCCACAGCCATACTGGTAGCGTTTCAGCCTGCTGCTCCTGCCAGGGAGCATTGCAGCAGTGTGACTGGCTCCAGTGAGCAGGTGGGGCAGGGGGAATTGGATAAGGGGCAAGGGTTCCCAGGGAGCAGTTAGGGGAAAGGGAGTAGGGGGCAGTTGGATGAGGCAGAGACTTTGGGGGTAGGGTGTTCAGGAGAGGGGGAACAATGGGGTGGGATTCCAGGGGGCGGTTGGGGCAGGGGTGTGGATACCGGTCAGGGCAGTCAGGGGATGGGGAGCAGTTGGATAGGGTGTGGGAGTTCTGGGGGGCCTGTCAGGGGATAGGGGTTGGAGCAGTCAGGGAACAGGGAGCAGGGGAGGTTGGATTGAGGGTAGGGTCTCAGGGGTGGTTGGGGGTGGGCTCACTAGAGGGGACATCAGGGTACAAGTAGCAGGGAGGCTTAGATAGGGAGGTGGGGTCCCAGAGGGTGGTTAGGGGTCCTGGAAGGGGGCAGTCAGGGGACAAGGAGCGGGGGGGTTGGATGGGTTGAGGATTCTGAGAGTGGCAGGAAGTGGGAGGGGATCAGATAGGGGATTGGGGCCATGCTATTTGGGGAGGCACAGCCTTCCATACCCAGTCCTCCCTACCATTTTACAATCCCATGTGGCCCTCAGGCCAGAAAGTTTGCCCATCCCTGTTTTAGATGAAGTCTGAGGTTCCCACATAACAACATGCCTCTAGGATCTGGGGCTGTAAGAAAAACACAAGATATTTGAGACTTGTAGTAAAATGCAGAAAGTTGGTGACCCAGCTCTATCATTTCAAAACTGCGGGAAGTTACAAACTGGGGCAGCTTTCCCGGGCTGGACACGCTTTCCATTGGAACCTTGTCAGGACAGCTGTTCCTAGGTGGGTACAGCGCCTAGCACAACAGAGCCCTGATCTCAACAGGCCTCTCGGCCTTGGTGCAAGGCGGATGAATAATATCCGTGCAGAGGCAGCCATTCCCAAGTGCCAACACTGACCTCAACACAAACCCGACTGATGAGACTTGCAGATCCCCGACAGTAAGAGACGAACCATACAAGAGGGGAGCGCTTCCTCCACCGGTGCCGGCTGATTGGTGTCTGTCCCTCGCCAAACCCCTGTCAGACACGCCCTCGGGGGCCCTGTTCAGCCGGACTGGCCCCTGCAGAGCTCCGCGGCGCCCGAGCTTCCCTGGGCCCCGGGCAGCTGCTCGCCGGCCCCAGCTGCTGTTCCGCGAGCGAAGCGGCGGGAGCGGGCGCGGCGCTCGCCGCTGAAGCGAAGCGACGGGCCGGCTGCCGGAAGTGGGGAGCCTGCGCGGAGCCTGCCGGTTAGAAATGGGGCCGAGTGGAGGCGAGGCTGGCTCGGGCCGGCGTTAGGGCGCACGGACGGGGCTGCCCCCGGGCTGCCATGCGGGGCCGTGTCTGCTGCCCGCCCGCGCCGCGGAGTTAGCGTCTCGCGAGCCGCCCTCCCCGGGAGTCCTTCGCCCCCGCCCCGGGCTTGGCCAGGGAGTTTTCGGGCGCAATGTGGCTCCCGCGCTTCTTCCCCAGCGCCTTGCTGGTCTTGGGGCTCGTCTGCAGGCGTGGAGCCTTGGTCAGCGCCAGCGCGGGTAAGATCTCAAGGGGGGTGGCGCAGGGAAGGAAAGCGAGGGTCCCCCCTGGCCTGGACTATCAGGATAACCCCTGCAATCCCTAGCAGAAGCACCCTGTGGCTTGAAATGGGAAACTGGCTCCTCTTTCGCTTCCGCACAGTCAAAACAAGCGGCATGTGTTTAAACACGGAGCGCTGGCGGCTTGGTGCCCCTTCTTGGCTCTTTTTGAACGGGGTTTGCCAAAGGGATTTTCCTAAGCAAGTGGACACCTCGGGATTGTTCGCCCCACGAAGATAGTTAACAGCTGCGGATACTCTCGCAAGCTGCAAAAACGACCCTGGGGCGCAGCTGCTTCATTGAGCTGAAAATAAGGGGTGGCCTAGAATAAGTTTAAGATTCCTAATAACTTCTCTGTCCTGGGGTAGCCGTGTTCCTTCTTGGGACCTTTATGTGTTTGCAAATACCTGTTGAATAGCTGTCAAAGTGCTTTGCACACTGGAATGTATTATTCTACACAGTGGGGAATTGGCGTGAGTGGGGTTGGTTACCAAAATCAGGTGGTTTGCATAAGCTGCAAAGTGATCATGAGCACTATAGGCTTTCAAAGAGCATGTCTTGTGTTTCGTGGGTCAGGGCTCAGTCATATGTTTCCGCAAGAGTGAGGCTTTTTTCCTGCCGTGAACAAGCATTTCATTATTGAAGAGAGAATCTTAAAAGCACTATGGGTAGCCTGTAAGCAACGGTGGTGCTCTTCTCCTGAAGGGCATGACTTCATTGAATGGTAAAACAGAGCAGTCTGAAAAGCGGTTAAAACAAAAATAAGAAATTGAACAACCATTCATGTGCCCCCCCCCGCTTGAAATATGTGCAGTTTCATTCAAACTGTTGGATTGTGATGTACAATGAAGGTTGGATAGCATGTGTTTGCTTCTGCCTGATGGACTTTTATTTTCCACATTTATTATTCAATCTGTTTTATGCGAAGATTTCTCTGAAATCTTTTGATGTTCTAGCTGTCAGTATGAAGAGATTATAGATGGATTGTTCACAGTACTATAGTTTGAGGCTGTATTAGCATTGCTATAATTATCCTCCTTTTGCCTGGTTCATAAACTGGATGATAGTCTGGATACACTGGACTGAAACTTGCCATGCAAGATCTTAATTCAGAAATGGTTTTTAGGTTAGTTCCAAATTTATTATAATATCTATCTGTTCTAAGAATTACAGAAATTGATTTTTAATCTCATTTTGCTAACCACTAGTAAGCAGTGTGGCTCGTGTTTTAATGTAGTGCTTTTGAAAGAGGAATGTCAAGTTGTGCAAAAAGAAGTGTTAAGCAACACATGAATTTTAGTACTACAAATATCATAGTTAATTCAAGCATATGGACTCTTCTGAATCAGTGTGTCACTATGCTGAGTCAATAGGCAGTAGAGGTTTAGAGAAATAGATTAGTCTCTAGCAGATCTGTTTTTGTTGTTGGTTTTTGTGTGGTTGTGTGTTGTTTGGGGTTTTTTTTGTTTTTTTGAAAGCTTGCAAAGTGTTGATCATGTCTTTGTTAATGATCCAAGAAATAGCCATGTCTAAGAAGAAAACTGTTCTAAAAGTCTGGTTCTTGAATCTGATGATTCCAAAATAGTTCAGCAATGCGATGTCATTATATTGACATTAGTTTGCAGTGTGGACCAAACCTTAGTGCAGGCCTGCAGAACTCAGAAAGCAGCGAGTATTACTGCAAAAAAACCAGCTGCGGGCCAAAAAGCCCTGCTGTCATGCCGCCCCATCTGCTTCCCGCCACTTGGCTTGTCCCGCCCCTACCCCCCCCGCAGGCCGCACAGTAAGCCCGTGCGGGTTGCATGTGGCCCCCGGGCCGCATGTTGTGCAGGCCTGCCTTAGTGTCTCCGTGTAGACCTAGCCAGCTTGATGGAGTGTTAACCTTAACTTCTGAATTTCCTTTTTAGCTTGTCTTACAGTGGCTAAGACACTCAACTACAATCCTGAAGACTGAGTTTGTGTAGTGTTCCATCTTCCATTGAAAGGCCACCTCCAGTTCACGCAGCTGCAAAATGGATACCTGGTCCATGAGGTTAGGGATAGTCAAAGGTAGTCTGATGTGACACTGGCCACATCTCTCTCCCTTGTGTACTGTTGGCTTTGAAATGGACTTGCCTCCACCACATCAGTCCAATGGTTTGGGGGAACTTTGACTTTGATTCTTGGAACTTTGCTTTAAATTTAATACAGTTTAATAAAGCATAGAAAATATTTGGCGACGAGGTACTTCCAGCCTTTGTCATATGTAATAAGATTTTAGGTCAACATTTTAAAAACATTTTTATATATTTGCTAATTTGGTATTCAACCTGAGACACATGGAGTCTCCTTTCCTCCCTCCCCTTGAAGATGCTGAACTGAAGTCAGTTGGGGGTGTGCTTCTGAAAATCAGGCCCTGAATATGTCAAATTGGGCACCTAAAATTAGCGAACACTTATGAAAACCTGGGCTGAAGTGGATTGAATCCCTGTGTTTGTAAAATGCTGGCAATGACTTCCCTTCTCACCCTAAAGAGACCAGAGGAAGAAGTCTGTTTTCACACTTTTTATGGTTATGTGTGTGTTGTTGGTTTCTGCAATACATTTAAGTGGGGAAACAGCAAAAGTGGTATTGAGCTAACCCACTTCCCCTTGGAGGACTCCTGGATACTGTTGCAAGGCAGACCTACATCTTTATAAAACTGGTCAAAAAATGTAGGAAACTCTCTCAACCAGCTTTAGATAAAAAACATATTTAACACATCTATGCAGGGCCGTACTTAGGATATATGGGCCCCTAAATTGTATTATTAAACTAGTGCTCCGTGCCTGACAGCAGCCTGAGCTGGCAGCCCGGCGTTGAGGGGGAGGGACGAGGGAGCAAAGGATAACAAGACCTCTGGCCCACCTCATAATGGCAGAGTCTCGCAGTTCCCTGCAGAGACTCTCGTACCCTCTCCCTCATGCAGAATGGACATGCAGAAGGTACCTAATTAAATTTGGGAATAAAAAATGTTGGTCACCGTTTTTTTTTTAATGTGCCCTAAAGTTTGTCAGACATTTATTTGCAAAAACTTTGTGGTAAGGGTGAGTCAGCTGTCTTGCTGAATAATAACATTAAATATTCTGGAATACATGATGCAGCTCTTCTCTGTGTTAAATGTTCTTAATCAGTATTTCTAAGATGATTTTATATTTTAAATGTATTCTTAAGCTTTCATAAAGTAATCATTCCAGGTTACGACATACTTAACTCACTGAAACAAAGACATTATTTTAAAATAATCAGTCACCAAGGTTTAGTGTGTTCATAACAATGTTCATGGCTTTTAGTAAAAGGGAACACTAATTTACTTTGTGTGATCTCCATAACAATACATGTGTTTATGAAATTTCACCAACTTTAAAAAATATCAGAGGTGTAGCCACGTTAGTCTGAATCTGTGAAAGTGAGAGAGTCCTGTGGCACCTTATAGACTGACAGATGTATTGGAACATAAGCTTTTGTGGGTGAATACCAAAGACATTTTAGGCATAACAAAGGATTTTTATGTCTTACTAAGGGTATGGTTACACTTACAAAATTATAGCGCTATTGCTTATAGCGCTCGCCTTTATACAGCAATAATAATAGCGCTATTGTATGTCCACACTGAGCTGCTCCAGCGCTATAGCATTGCCACATTTGCGGCAGTTAATACGGCATTAAGAGCAGCGCATTAGGGCAGGTATCCCACAGTACACCTCTTCCTGATCTGGCGCAATGGCTTGTGGTAGGGGGGGCGTCACTTGCGGGGCATTCTATATCCTGTTTGAACTACCCATGATGCTTTTTGGCATATCCCAGCAATCCCTGTGTTTCCTTCCACCTCCGGCGCCATCTTTCAAGGGTTTCAGCAAGGCACGCTCCGTCTTCCATTGTCGAGTGCTGCAATGAATCCAGAACTGCTGAGGGACATGCTGACGACTGTCGCCAGCACATCTCTGTGTGCAGTGGAGTTATTCCTTGACATGCAGGATGACAGTGATGATTCTGAAGACGAGATCGAAGCGGTGAATGCATTCGACACAAAGCTGCTTGTCTCATTAACGGACATGCTCACGGCTGTTGAACGCCGCTTCTGGACACGGGAAACGAGCACAGAGTGGTGGGATCGCATCGTCATGCAAGTCTGGGACGACGAGCAGTGGCTGCAAAACTTTCGAATGAGAAAAGCCACTTTCATGGGACTGTGTGCTGAACTCGCCCCTGCCCTGCGGCGCAAGGACACCAGACTGAGAGCTGCCCTCCCGGTGGAGAAGCGGGTGGCTATCGCGATCTGGAAGCTGTCTACCCCAGACAGCTACCGATCGGTGGCCAACCAGTTTGGGGTTGAAAAGTCGACCGTTGGAGTTGTGCTGATGCAAGTGTGCAGGGCCATTAATCGCATCCTGCTACGAAAAATCGTGACTCTGGATAACGTGCATGACATCGTGGCTGGCTTTGAAGAAATGGGTTTCCCTAACTGTGGTGGGGCGATAGATGGGACCCATATATCCATTCTCGCGCCCGCCCACCTAGCTGAGGAGTACGTTAACCGAAAGGGGTACTTCTCCATGGTTCTCCAGGCGCTTGTGGATCACCGTGGGCGTTTTACTGACATTAACGCTGGCTGGTCTGGAAAGGTGCATGACGCACGCATCTTCCGCAACACTGGCCTATTCATGAAGCTGCAAGCCGGGACTTTTTTCCCAAACCAGAGGATCCCCGTGGGGGAAGTGGAAATGCCCATAGTGATTCTTGGTGACCCTGCTTACCCTTTAATGCCCTGGCTCATGAAACCGTACACAGGGAGCCTGGACAGCAGTCAGGAAAGGTTCAACTACAGGCTTAGCCGTTGTCGAATGACTGTGGAGTGTGCTTTTGGGCGTCTGAAGGCGCGCTGGCGTTGTCTTTATGGGAGGCTAGATTTGGCCGAGGGTAGTATCTCCGCGGTTATTTCCGCATGCTGTGCCCTACATAATCTTTGTGAGCGGAAGGGCGAAGGCTTCACTCAGGCATGGTCCTCTGAGGTTCAACGCCTAGAGGCCACATATGCCCAGCCAGAGAGCAGGGTTCATGGAGGGGACCAGCGCGAGGCTGTTAGGATCAGGGAAGCCTTGAGGGAGCATTTTGAGGCTGAAAGCCAGTTCTAAAGTGAGGTGCAGATGGAGGGAGGGAGGGAGCATTCTTTTAACAGGAACAGGCATTTGCTTTTCTGTAGCCTGTAATAATGTATGTACACTTAATAAAAAAATCCCATTTATTAAGAAGACAATTCATTTATTGAACAGGTACTTCGGTTGCTGAAAGAAAATATTGTGATGCATGTGAGGGGGAAGGCAGGGGAGGTGCAATGGGGGTGTCGTGGGGTCAGTCAGAGATCAGAGTATGTCCGGGTCTCTGAGTCTCCAGTGCCCTCAAACTGGCCATGTCCCCCGAACCCCATTTGCGGTGGCCAGTAAGGCATGTTATTAGGGGTAGACTGCAGTGGATAATGGTCTGGGGTCTGGGGGTTGTCCGGTGAAGACAGAGGGGTTGGAGGCAGCTGTGGATGGTGATAACCATTTGGCTGATGATACTGGCCTGGAGGGTACAGAGGCAAGGAAGGGGAAGGGAGTTGGGGCAAACGATAATTGGGGTGGTGGGTGCGGAGCTTCTGCTCCTGAAGGGTGACAAGCCGCTGCATAGTCTACTGCAGCTTCAATTGCAATGAGAGCAGCTTGTCGGTGCTTTTCCGGCGGTGAATCGCGTTCTCCTTCCGCGCCTTCTCCCTCAACTTGCTCTCATTCTCCCTCCACCTCTGTGCAACTCGATTCTCCGTTACAGCCTGTTGCATTACTTGCTGTACAAGATCCTCTTTGCTCCTTCGTGGCCGCTTCCTCAGTCGCCTGAGCCTCTCAGCTGTTGATAAGAGCGATGGCGAAGGGGTGAAGGACGACCCTTCTAAAATAAAAAGATACATTTCACAGTGGTTCCCTTGTAAAGAGCAGACATGCCTATAATTCCCCCGCATTCCCTGTTTGCCTGTCCCGCAGACAGCACAGATACAGCAACGGAACCCCTGCCATGGTGAGTGGACTCCAGAGGCAAGGGAAATGATTTTTTCCCTGCCCTGAGAAGCTGTGGCGGGGGAGGGGGTGGGGAGTGCCGGTACGTTGCAGGAGCCACAGTGTGAGCAGCAGGCAGGGGGAAGGATTTCTTCCGTGCCCTGAAAAGCTGTGGCGGGGGGCGGGGGGGGGGG
>ML677350.1:27247575-27427320 GCA_007922305.1 Dermatemys mawii | reverse complement strand
GGAGTGCCGGGAAGTGGCAGGAGCCCTAGTCTGAACACTGTTCCAACATTCTCCGTAGGTGTTTGTCCTGGAAGATATCTCGTTGCTTCGAGTCACTGAGGAGCAAAGGGAAGGGATTTTATTAAGATGCGGCTTCCGCCCAGGGCCATATGCAGCGTGCCTATGTGCAGCAATGCTCCCCCCACCCATTGTAGCACAGTGGCAGGGACTAGTGACCGTGACCGGGACGGGGACCACGCTGGGTCTCCCGGGAAACCTGCGCAGGCGCATTGCAAGTGCTCTTATTGAGACCTTTGAAGAGATTACTGATGATGACTACCGCGAGGTGATAGACTACATCAATGCACTATTCCACATGTAGGCAAGCATGCAAGCATCCCCTTCCACCCCAAGCTGCCTGCCTTCCCCATAGAAAAGCAGCTTTACCGCCGCAATGCACTGCTGAGCTGGCCCCTGCAACTGCCGGACGCTGTGGCTGTCCGCCCTCCTCCTGGCTTTAGAGGAGAGCTCCTGGCTGCATGCCCCCCTGCCCTCCTCCTGGCTTGAACAGAGCACCAGGTGGAATGCCCCCCTCATCCCTTTCCACCCCAAGCTGCCAGTCTTCCCCATAGAAAAGCAGCTTTACCTCCGCAATCCGCTGCTGAGCTGGCCCCTGCAACCGCCGGACGCTGTGGCTGGCTGCCCTCCTGGGTTGAGAAGAGCTCCTGGCTGCATGCGTCCAGGGACTCCTCCGTGCCCTGGATCGCTGCTGCCTCGTCCTCATCCTCCTCCTCTTCTTCATCCTCCTGCTCTTCGTCCTCCTCCTCACCCCCCCCTTCACTGGTGGGCTGGGAAGTGTCCGTGGTGGTCGATGGAGTGACCGTGGGATCACCACCAAGTATCGCGTGCAGCTCCTTATAAAATCTGCAAGTCACCGGGGCTGCCCCAGAGCGGCCGTTTGCCTCGCGGGCTTTGCGATACGCATTCCTAAGCTCCTTTACCTTAACACGGCACTGCAGAGTGTCCCGCTCATGGCCTCTTTCTGCCAAGGCCCGTGATATCTGCCCATAGGTGTCAAAATTCCTGCAGCTAGACCGCAGCTGAGACTGAACAGCCTCTTCCCCCCAGCAGCTGATGAGGTCCAGCACCTCACTATTGCTCCATGCTGGGGATCGCCTATTGCGAGGAGGCATGGCACGTGGAGTCATGATGATCAATCAGAATGATCACCTGCAACGATTCCCTGAGACCACGCCACGCAATCAATCTGATCAATGAGAATGATCACTTGCAAGGGTTCCCTGAGAGCACGCCACGCTTGGCTGGAGCAAACAGGAAGGGGATTTTCAAATTTCCCTGGAACTTTAAAGGGCGGGTCTGACGTGTGGTCACCTGAGGACAGGACAAAAGAGTTTGCAAGTGATGACCAGAGTGGCTCGAACGGGAATTATGGGACAGGCTGGAGGCCAATTAATACGCAGTGGGTGTCCACATTCTTCCTGTAGCGCTACAGCAGGTGCGCTACAGCCCTTATTCCCCATGAGGAGGTGGATTTATAATAGCGCTATAACTCCGCGGTTATAGCGCTCTTCGTGCCTTGCCAGTGTGGACGGAGAGTAGGTTATAGCGCTCGTAGGGGCTTTATAGCGCTATAAAGTGCCAGTGTAACCATGGCCTAAGGTACTGATTTTGCTTGAGGGTTCTCTTAAAACTAGTTGTGTATTTTAGAAAAGGGTGGTCTTTTGAATGATTTACTTAAACTATATGTCTGAAGAGCCAAGCATTTAAGGCTAAAGATGATTTTACATCTAAAAATCTATGCAAGGATTTTTTAGAGATGTGATTTTTATAATCTTCACCAACTTACTAATGAAATATTTTAAAGCAAATTTTAAACTAAGCTCCTGTAGACTGACATGTTCTGAGTAAACATTACAGTAATGCACAAATTTTTGGCCGTAAAGTCAGAAACTGTGACAGTATATACCTGGAGTTTGGCAAATGCCTGTTAAATGGTTTCATTACCCTTTAACAGTTTCAGTGTTGTGCTAATAGGTCTGGCAGGTTGGCAGCTTTTTCACTTTTAACTTCTAGATCCCCTCCCCAGGAAGATTCACCAGGCTGCAGCAGCCAGCTGTGGGAGCCTGCAAGAAGAATCAGAACAGGGATAGGAAAGCCAGGAGAGTGGACATGAAAATTTGGGGAACCACTGGGTCTTCAGGTGCCTTAGGCAGCTGTGTGTTGCGTATGCCTAAGGACAGGCCTGCCTCTGTGACCAAACATTTTAAAGTACACCTGAAATATAAATTAATAATTCACTTGGCTAGGAATCCATTGATTGTTCATGTGCTTTGTATTAAGAATATATCTTTTGAGTCTGGAGATATTTGCTGGGTTTTCTTTGCTAGCTCTCTAATTCACTCTTTCAAATGTATATTGGTGTATGAAAGAAGTTTGGTGGGTTCGATATGTGTCCTTGCTTATGTATTACAGGATGTGTGTGATTATCTAGTTTCTAATATCCCCCTTGTAATCTCTGCTGAAACTCTGATTCTGCACACCAGTACTACTGGGTGAACAAAACCAGGTTGGTAGAGGAGACTTAGGGTATCCTATTTCACAGGGATTCTTTCTTTTTCCTCCAATGGAAGACACAGTTGTACTTGCCTGGCACATTATGGCACAGCACTACGACAGTTGTGTTTTCAGTGCAGATAGGGTAACAATGCCTTTGTAACAAAGTGAAAGCTTTGTGTAGTCTGTGGTGTCCTCTAGTTTCAGGGACCCAGTTAAGAGACCTAGCACAGGTGGAACTTAACTGACTTGACTCTTTCCAGGGTCTGCTATAGTTGCAGTGTATTTGGGGTCTTGTCAGTGGCCCTTCCTTTTGCTGATAGTTCCTTCACATAAAATACCACCATGTAAAAGGGCCCTCTAGACAATCTTAAAGACTTGGAGTCCCTTGTGACATTGAAGAGTAAAAGGAGAGACAATAGAGGAGTGGTTGGGTTTCCTCTACCCTTTTATTTGCTATGTTAATTTGGTTCTGCTGTGAATATGGTTCCTTGACTGAGAAATTTTGTATGGAATCCTTGCGACAAACATGGAAACAATTCAAGATGATTGCCTAGTGGGAAAATTGAGCAATAATGTGATGAGGGAAAATTGAATGGCTTGGGGAAGTAGTCTGGTAACCAAATGCAAGTTTTTGGGAATACCTTGTTTTAGTGTCTAGGCAGTGTTGTTTTTTTATTTTTTTTTCTTGTAGCTTCCAAATTGGAAAAACCCTAAATTCTAAAAAACTGCCTGATGACCCCTTGTCATACTTAGCACTTAATTCCACCCCACTCCTGATTCACAAGCGAGGTGACAGTGAAACCCCCTTTCACTGAACTTCATTTTTTTAAATAAACTTCACTAACATTTTGTTATGGATCATAAATTAGCTAGAAGGGTACATATGTTATCTTTATATTAGTATCTGTATTAGCATACTAGTAAGGTATATTCCTCCCTCTTCTCCCAAAGAGACAAGGCACTTTGTTTATAATCTGTTAATGTCTGTAACTGTCCAATATTTCAGAATTACTTCTCAGGAGTGCGTACGTGAGAATTTAAGTGAGCATGTTCAGAGAACAACAAACACATGGTGCATGAAAACAGCTGACCGTGTTCCAGGAATATGGAGTGGTATGCAATGACGTATTTTGAAACCACCTTCATGAGGCAGTGACAAAGAGTCCTGTGGCATCTTTAAGGCATGCATCCGATGAAGTGGGCATTAGCTCACGAAAGCTTATGCTTCAATACTTTAGTTAGTCTTTAAGGTGCCACAGGACTCTTTGTCACTTCTGCAATTCCAGACTAAAATGGCTACTCCTCTGATTCCTGACTTAAGGAGGCAGAAATAGGAGAGATCCACAAAGAAGAAATCAAGTCAAGGATTGCTGCAGTTGCAAGGGACAGAGAAAGCACTGATAAGAAGCTAGAGCAGTGTATTGATCTCTTAAACCCCACTAAGCACCCAGAGGCAATAATAAACATTGTCAGTGGTAGAGGGGCACCGCTACCCATAGATGACACTTACAACTGGAATTCACCAAATGCAAGAATTAGAATGTAGCGGGCCCATAGGGTTCTGTAACAACACCAAGAATATCAGAGCCACTGGTAGGGACAAAGCATGTACAGGTTTGTCCAACAAAGGCATTTGATGCTTGCCTACAAGCAAGTTCACGAGAGGTTGACATGAAGAATATTTTATCACATGAGTTGGTCCCTGTTCCAATGTCAGTGTTCTGATGCTGGTGACATGAGGCTTTCCAAGACTAAGTGTAAGCTAAAGCAGGGGTCTCCAAATGTTTTTGATCATGCACCCCTAGCAGAAAAACTTTTTTTTGAGCACGTACCCCATGGAGGAAGCCCTACCCTAACCCCCCCATCTACTCCCTCCCACTTCCCACTCCGACTGCCCCCTTCAGTCCCCCCCCTTTGTCCCCTGACTGCTTCCTCCTGGGACCCCTGCCCCCAAAGACCCCACACACTATGTAAGCTTCCCTGCTCCATGTCCCCTGACTGCGCCCTTCTTGTCCCCGAACTGCAGACCCCGGGTCCAGTCTGAGGCGTGGGCGGCCGTGTCTTGGCTCCCGGCGCGGTGCCCGGCTCTTGCAGAGGAGCTGCCCGGGGAGCCCGGCTCCTCCTGCCTTATTGGAAACTTCCTGGGTTTCCAATAAGACAAGAGGAGCCGGGCTGCCCAGGCAGCTCCTCTGGAAGCGCTGCAGTGGCCCCGGCAGCAGGAGGAGCCGCCCAGCTCCTTCTGCCACCGGGGCTGCTGCAGCTCTTGCAGAGGAGTCGCATGGCTCCTCCGGCTGCAGGGGCTGTGCACCCCCGGGAGTGGTCTCATGCACCCCTGGAGGTGCGCGCACCCCAGTTTGAAGACCACTGAGCTAAAGAACCTGCTACAGAGAGAGGTGTCAATTAGACATACTTAACAAGACATCACCTGTAAAGTCATTGACCATTCCACTTCTTTCAGTTATATGCTGACCAGCAAATAGTATTCGAGGACTTTGTGTCCAATTTCTGAGTCTGCAGTGAACCCAAGCTAGCTGTAGGTGATGTACACCTTGTATTTGAAAAGTGTAAAAACCTCATCACAAAGAGTGTCACAAGATCTAGCAGAGCTACAGGAGCAAGCAGGATGCATCAGCTGAGTGCAAATACAGAGCTATTACCACATAAAGTTGTTTTGATGGTGACTGGTAACAAGAAAAGGTTGATGAACATCATTTGTACAGAACTCATTCAAGACCAGAATTCTGATTAAGAGAACCTGTTAGAGCACAAGCTAGTCATTGCAGGTAGGGACCAAATCTCAGTTGAAGTAAATAAGGTGTGGTGATCAACAGGGAAGATATGTCCACCTGAGGAGTCAGACAACCTCCTTGTACAACAAATGATGGTGATTGCAAAGAGAATCCAGTGGCAATATCAGTATTATCAGATTACACTGATGTATTTGTTTTACTCTTGCATCACCACCTTGAACAGGGCCTAATTTCTTAAGTGATTATGGAATCTCTAGCTCAAGAGAGAGCTGTAATAGACATCCATGCAATTGCAGAGCAGCACTAGAACCTTGTGCCTGGACTGTTAGCTGCCCTTGCACCCTTGGGCAGTGATGTAATAGCATCCTATTTTGGCCTTGCCACTGTGTTGAAGATTCTGTGAGCTGGTGACTCCCTCTTCCTGCTTGGTTGACATCAGTGCATCAATGCCCAATGGCTTTGAACTGGCAAACTGTGCCACCATGTTGGAAGCATGGGAGAAATCATGTGCAGTGAAAATTTTTAAAGGTGTCACATCAAAACCAAAGCTCAGTTCTCAGCTCTAGCGCAGTGGGGCCTCAATCTCATGTGAGCCCACTAATGCTACTATGATCCCTATATTCAATATAGGGAAGGCTGGAGCAACACAGCGAAGTGGTGGTGCAGGCTATATAGTGATCTGTGGGTGGATGACTTCATTTACCTGGCTGTCAATATGACACTTTTCACTAGTACTAAGCTTCCCTGTACTTGTAAAAATTGTGTATTAAACTGCACATGGCTTAAACATGTATTTTCATGCCCTTATACACCCTGCATGTAACTGAGAACTTGTCATGTAATGGTGAGGGACTCTAAAGCAGGGTCTTTGTTTTCCATTCATCGCCTGTTGATGCTACCAGTAATGGTGTACAAGCAAAACACATGCTTGCTTGGGATTACAAAATAACTGGAGACTTTTAATAGTAAAAGTTTACTATTAAACCTCGGAGTAAGGAATTTTCCAACTTGATATACCTGAATGGGAGGGAAAGATGTCCTCTCTAGTACCTCCTAAACTCTTAATAAATGATGCATTTCATTTCTAGGTGTTACCTTTTGGATTTGTACAGGCCTCTGTATAAACAAGTTGATTAAGTTTTGATGGACAGACCTTGGACACTGCAGAACAAACACCTCAGTTGGCACCCTTTGGGGGCTTTTTGCATAGGCATGGAGACTATACTTCTCTCTGTGCTTGCTTAATGAGAGCCAAGATGAATTCAACCCTTGTTCCCAGTGCTTAATTTGTAATGAAAGAGGTGCGGGGACTCAAGCAATTTGTTTATATTCATAACTAATGTGCCAAGCCCAGAGATTCCAGGGCTGAGCACTGTCCCGCCGTGAGGTGCTGGGGCTCAACACTGGCAAGCTCTGTCATAAATTAAGCACTGCTTATTCCCGTAGTTTGGCGCTGAGGCAGTGGGGAAAAGCTTTCACTGGCCACACTGTGTCTGTACTGTGGCTAAACAAGAATTAATTTTCCATAACCTTTCTCTTGTGTGAATTTAGTGCCTGTGAAAAATTCCTCTCTGATTCCAGCTGTTGAAACTCCTCGATTCTAGAAGGAAGCTTTTTTTTTTTTTCTTTTTTAAGACGGCAAAGACCAAGAATCCATTTTCTTTTCATTTTGGAGTTTGAAATAAGTTCACTTTCATTAATAGATCAGACTACTTGCTTTAATTGTGGAATTATTTGCTATGTCCTGTATTGTGTTTATAAATGATCTTTCTTAAATCTAAATGTCTGAAGTAATATGCTCAGGTGGCACTGAGGGGAACCCTAATATGTGACAGATGACTGAGAAGTAGACATGTTAAGTCAGGGGTGGGCAAACTTTTTTTTTCTTTTTTTTTTGGCCTGACGGTCACAGTGGGGTTCAAAATTGTGCAGAGGGCCGGGTAGGGAAGGCTGTGCTTCCCCAAACAGCCTGGCCCTGCCCCCTATCTGACCCCCCCCCCACCCACTCCCTGCTTGCTGACTCCCCACCTCAGAATCCCTGACACATCCAACCCTCCCTTGTCCTCTTATCTCCCCCTCCAGAACCCCACCCCCAATCACCCCCAGGACTCCACTCCCTACCCAACCCCTCTGCTCCCTGTCTCCTGACTACCCCAATCCCTATCTACACCCCTGCCCCCTGACAGCCCCCCTACGACTCCCACACCCTATCCAACGGCCCCGTTCCCTAACCGCCTCCTGAGACCCTCTGCCCCTTATCCAACCCCAGGCCCCCTTACCATGCCGCCAGACACGCTACCGCGCTGGTCCGCCAGAGTGTGCACCCCCCCCCCCCCCCCCGCAAGCGCTGCTCGTGCGGCACGCTGAGGCTGCAAAGGAGGGTGATAGCAGGGGAGTGAGGGGGGCTAGCCTCCCGAGTCGGGAGCTCAGGGGCCGGTTAGGAGGAGCCTGCAGGCCGTATGTTGCCTGCAGGCCATAGTTTGCCCACTCCTGTGCTAAGTCTATCAGGTGGCTTTTATGTGACTCACATGGCATATTAGTTCTTCAGAATCTATAAAACCTTTTTTCATATGAAAAAATCTTTTAGCACCCAGGAAGGTAGCAATCAGAATGTGAACAGTAGCTAGCTGTGACTCTGTCCTCTTGAATCTGCAGACAACCTGAAACAATGGTTGCAAACTCACTGTTTCATTGCTAATAAGGTAAAAGGGACTAGAAGTTGTTGCATGGAAGAAACTATGGAAGGGAGACGTTCAAAGAAAAGAAATGGATGGCGAAAGAGGAGAAATAAGAACAGAAATAATTGGGATCCTAAAAGTGAGCTTTTTCCCAGTGAGTGATGATGAATGCAGCATCGTGGTGCTGTAAAACAAAAGCTAAGTATGGACGTCTAACTCTGTCCTTGTTCTTTGTATAAGTTTCTGCTTTTCATAAATGGGAACTCTCTCTTTGGACAGAAGGAAATATGAAGTACTAAATCTGTAATTCTGGCCCATGAACAATAATTAGAACTGGATTTCAGACCTCTCCACTGAATGTGTTTGAAACTGACTCTGAAAGAACTGCTGTTTGTGTGCTGACCTTAATTTTGCTGGATGGGCCATTCAGGTGTAAGTGATTTGGAGCCAGCTCGAGACTACAGAAAAAAGACTGGCAAAATCATTTAACAAACACTATCTGTATATAAGGGCTTGTCTACACATGGATTATTCTGAAAAAAACTAAGTGTGTACATTCTTATTGTGGATTAAGCTAAACTGGAAAAAAAGCCCTCTTGTTTCCAGAATAAGGACTAGTGTATACTGAAAAGTTATATCAGCATAGCTACCTCTCAAGGTTGTGAAAAATCCATACCAGAGAGTAGTTAAACCAGTCTAACCCCCAGACCATGCTAGGTCCATGAAAGAATTCTCACATGGTCACACTGATTAATGTTCAACTGGTGTGAAAAAACAACTGAGTAGGTGTTATGAAGTAGTGAGCAATTTTGAGCAGTCAGCATATTGAGCAGTTACTTTAAGCACTGTGGGTTTTGTTTCTACCATTAATTATGGTAAATGGTAGTTACTTTAAAGTTGCAACTCCTTAGGCTATGTCTCTAGTACAGAGTTCAGTTGACACAAGTTATACTGATGATCATAAACTGTTCTAATTACATTGCTTGTGCATGTTCACACAATGCTCCTTTTAGTGACAGAGCATGTTCAGTTTCTGCTCTAGCATCAACAATGAGAGCAGTGCATTGTGGGTAACTATCAGTCTGTGCTACTTTTCTTTCCCACAACTCCTAGCTGCAGAAGGTGCAAAGTGGACCACAGTGCATCATGAGTGCAGGCTCAACAGACTATGATGCGGTTTTTTCTGTCCCATCATTCCATGGGCTTCTGACTGTTTCGTGCCATTTTTCAACAGTCCCTGTTTACTGCGTGCCTGCCGTCTCCGAAAGCATGGATCCTGCATTGCTCTCTACTGTTGTGGTCAGTGTTAGGAAGGGCAATAAAGCCGATCATGCAGTATCTCATTAGCTTCAAATCTGAACAGGAATCTGTCATGCCTGCCCTGCTGTGTGCCAGGGAAAGAAACAATACCAGATTACTTTTGGCATTCACAGAGCAGCTGCACATGGTGGTGGGATCACATCTTTATTCTTATCTGGGATAATGGTCAGTAGCTGCAGAACTCTTGGATGCACAAAGCCATCTTTCTGGAACTGTGTGCAGAGCATGCCCCAGCATGGTGGCACAAGGACACTAAAATGAGAGCTGCCCTCTTGGTGGAGAAGTGTATGGCAATTACTGTGTGGAAGCTGACAACTCCAGACTGCTACTGGTCGGTCATGAATCAGTTTGGAGTTGGGAAGTCCATCGTGGGGGATTGCTTCTTAGCCGTGATTTGTAGTCTGCAAATGTGCCAGTTGCCACTGTGTATTAATTTCAGCAGTAACTCCTGTGTGTAGGGGGCAAAAAAAAAATTGATTATCTTTGAGTGTGTGTGCTGTTAAACTGTAATAAACAATTCACAGAAAATGCTTTGTTGAAAGGGACATACCAGTGAGAGGAACACTCTCCTGATGGAGGCTCTCATAGCTGTCTGTAAATCCAGCTTCCATTTTGGAAGCTGTCCAGAGGGGTAAAGTGAACGGGGTACTGCAATGGGCCGGGAAGATGCAAGGAATGTGTTGGGAGGTGTTTGGGGAGGGAATGGCAAGCAGTTCTATATGGGCTGCGAGGGGGAGCGAGCACACAGGTGTTTAGCCTGCAGCACATTTAGGGACTTCAACATCTCCATTTGGTCCTCCATCACTTATCTGTTTCTGGCCCACTAAAATTCCCTCCTAGCCCAGCATCCTCTTCTGGCTCTTTATGTTTAATTGTCTCTCTCCACGACCTGTGTTCTTGATCTTGAGTATCAGAGGACTGGAGCACCTCCCAAAACTTGTGGTCCTGCTCCTCCTCAGTCACTTTCTTATCTGGCAAAGGCACTCTACTGGTGTGTAGGGGGTTCCCCTGGAGGTCACATCTGCAGAAGTGCAAGAAACAATAAACAGAAGCATGATTGTTAGCATTGAATCAGAATAGTAAGACACCTCTTTCTTACTGTTCCTTGTTCACCGAGTGTGCGCTTGCCACCCTAAACATGGTGAGTTCGGCCTGGGTGGGGTGGGGAGGTTCAAGATGGGCAAAAGGCCTAAGTGGTTTTTCAAGGGGATCGCTGCAAGTGACTAGGGAAAATATTGTAAACTCTGCCACCATTTTCCAAACGCGGGGGTCATTGAAGCCAATATCTCGCTCCTGAGGGTAAGCAAGGCTTTATTGCCTGAATGTGTGTGGCTTCAGACCCGGTCCCTATGTGATTACTGATTAGTATGGGAAATTTTCCTATAGTGGTAGAGCTGCGTTGTTCCTTCCCCCATGGAACCTTCAGTAGATGATTGGCAAGTACCTCCAGGAAAGTTTCCTAGATATCTCTCTGGAGGATTCCTGTGAAATCTTGGTATGCATTAACACACTGTTATGCAGAGCCTCCACTGCGTAGCTGCACAGGGGAATGCTAAGCAGACACAAATACAGCTAGTTTTGTACGTTTCTATCCCCTAACCCACTTCTAGCATATAACAAAGCAAAGAACAGCTCTGCGTCCTGTAATCAAGCAGTATCAACTCAAAATGAGCACTTACCAGAGCTCCCCTTTCCTGTACCGAGTGCGCCACAGCCAGAGTGCTGGGACTGGCTCAAACCCTCTGGGGTCAAGAAGAGTTCCTGGCTTGACATGGTACCAGATTGACCCTATTGCTTGTCCCATCTTATCCTCCAACTCCACCACATCATCCTCGGGGTTGAGTCTGCTGCCCGCTGTCTCCAACACCCTTGAAGTATCTATGGGACACTTCGTGGTGGTGATGGCAGGCACCACCGAGGATGGCGTCCAGCTCCTTATACAACTGGTGGGTCTTCAGTGCAGCACCAGTGACAGTTTGACTCCCTTGCTTTCTGGTACACTTACCTCAGCTCCTTTATCTTCGGATAGAACCGATGCATGTCCCATTTGTAGCCCTTATCCAACACGCCATGAGAAATCTGTGCATAGGGATAGAAGTTGTTACAACTGAAGCGGGAGTGGGACTGTACAACCTCCTCTCCCTACGGAGCCAGCAGATTCAACTACTCCAGTGTACTCTACACGGGAGATCGTTTAGTGTGTGAAGCCACTATGGTCATCTGGAAAGATGCAATGTGAGCTCTCCGTGCCGAGCAAACAGGAAGTAGAATTTCAAAAATTCCTGTCCTTTAAAGGGGGAGGAGCAGATGCTTGTGTATCTGGGTCTGGGTGTAGGGCAGTGGAGTTTGAACTGCTGACCAAAGTGATCAGGATGGGCATTGTGGGACATGCCCCAAAGACCATTTATGGCGACATAATCAAGTGCAGTGTCTACACTGACACCATGTTAATCTAACTTGCTGCAAAAAGCCTTAGACCTCTCTGTGAGGTGGCTTTATTTTGTTGGCATAACAGGAGGTTACATCATTGAGAGGAGCATTGTGGCGTGTACACCTCTACTGTTTTGTCAACGAAGCTGACTTTGGTCAACAAAACTCTGTAATGTAGAGAAGGCTTTAGTGAAGGTTGAGATGAGTGAAGAAAATGCATTCCTTGCAGTCTTGGTGCAAGACCTGTGTTGTATGAAGTCAAAACTAAAACCCTAAATCGGGCTATTGTTGCAATGAACAGGATCATCTGAAAGCATACTATAGAAATGTTAGTCTTTAAGGTGCCACAAGGATTCCTCACTGTTTGTTTTTGCTGATACAGACTAAAATGGCAACCCCTCTGAAAGCTGCTTCTTAGAAGCCAGTGACGTAACACACAAATCTTCTGTGCCAGGCTGAAGTTTTGTTTCCTTTGATAGTTCTGAATTCCTGTGCATATAATCCAATCTGGTTGTGGTTGCTTCTACTGCAGTCCCCACAAGTCTCATATCTTCAGGGTGGCTAACTTTACAGTATCCTCCTGAGGGTTTAAAAAGGGCACCTGACTGCTACATGTTCTGTGAGGGGATTGGGGAAGGGAAGCAGCAGCACTGACTGTCCTCAAGGCAAATCCAGTCCATTTAATAGAAGCATGGAATAATAGGCGACATCTGTGTCCACATTTCTCAGCAGAATGCTTATAAATAAAGTAGCTCTCATGTTTTTATGCTTGGTAAGTTCTTTGCTAGGTTGACTGCTGGTTGAGGGCAGAGAGTACTTGGCATGAATTGTGCCTCTTGGTTCAAAACTGAAGGCTTATCTACACATACAGTGCTGCAGCTGCACCGCTGTCATGCTTAGTGAAGACGTTCCCTTCCTCAAGAGGTGGTAGCTGTGTCAGCAAGAGAAGCTCTCCCTTCGACATAGCATTGTCTACAGTGGGGGTTAGGTCAACATAACTACGTCACTCAGGGTATAGAAAATCCATACCTCTGTGCAATGTACTTATACTGACATAAGCTTGTAGTGTAGACTAGGGTCGAAAGAGACCTAACCATATATGCAAAAGAAGCTATTTAAAACACAAACTCAAGACCCGCTAATTACAAACAATGAGCTTTTTTTAACTATGTGACAAATGGATTTTGAGGTCTTTTTATGTAGGTTTGGTTCCCTCCTCCCCCACCAAACTGCTGGCACTAATTAGGCTTTTTTCAGAACCTGAATAACTAGTTAACAAGTTAATTCTCATTATCTGGTATGCTGTGTGACTTTTCTTAAGCTAATGCAGAGGGTGTTCCTCTCAATTGATCATACATCAGCAAGACTGCATTATTTAAGGGAAACTGTCCTGGCTTCTCTTTGAGTGAATTAACTTTTATCAGATCTCCTCACATAGACTTGTGCCATCAATGCGGAATTCAAAGATCAATGTGCACCAAGGGAAAATGTTAAACTTCTCTAAAATGGCTGGGTGTTTCTTCACTAGGAAATCTTGAGTGAATCTGGAAGTTTTGCCATTGAGTTCAGAGAGCTCTAGATTCCACTGGGTATGTCTAAAGACTATATTGTGAGGATAGTGCATTGACCAGTCAGTTATGCCAGTAGACAAGGGCAAGTGGCGTTCAGCATCATGTCAGCTAACAATGCTGGCCATTATCTGCACAACATAAGATTTTAGTGAGGACAGCCCCTCTCATGTACGCTCCTTGTGGGTCCCAGGCTTAAACTCTCATTATGGCTTTCTTTTGGAGAAACAGATCTTTTTATGGTGGTCTCTGGTATTCTGATGTAGATTTAATTAATTTTTTTTAGTACCGAATTCTGCTTTGTCTTCGGATAATTAATTTTTGGACCCCGTGAATCTTTAAACTCGTTACATCGATCTCCTTCCCCCTCCCTTTTACAGATACCAACATAACTTTTTTTGTTCTTGGCTATTTATTTAATACAGGTCTTCTTGAACTCTCTTTGGACAAGTTCAGAAATGTGCTGCTTAACCGGACCATCCCAGTGGAAGCTGTAATAAGGAATATTGCAAGCAACGTGACTCTCATTATTTTTCAAGTACATTCCCAACAAAAAAATGTAACCATCTCCTTTGATAAGGTAAGTATGAAGTGGCAACCTAAATGCCTCCATTGTGTTCATATTAACTAATGATACTCATTATTAGAAGAGGAAGATTAGAAAATCACTCTGTGGTAAGGATATACCACTCTGTGGGAGTGGAGTGGGGAATGAAACTGAATGAACCACGCATATGTTTTAGCCTAGCACCTAGACTTTAGAACTAAATTTTTTTCTCGTGGTTCACAAAAACAGAGTCATTTTGTATATTGGGATTTTGAATGAATGAGCAGCTGGCTGCAATCTGCTCTGATGCTTTAATTGTGGTTCTGTCACATGACCTTTGAATAGTGTGACCAGACAGCAAGTGTGAAAAATTGGAACAGTAGGGGGAGAGGGTGGTAATAGGAGCCTATATAAAAGAGACCCAAAAATTGGGACTGTCCCTATAAAATAGGGACATCTGGTCACCCAACCTTTGAAACATGCTGTAACATCTCGTATTTGACCTAGGACTAACATCAATATACCAGTTCCCCACTCACTGCACTCCCCTAGAATACAAACCTTTGGCTGTTGCAATTCATATTTATAGGTGTTGCTGTTATAGGGCCCTTCTTAAAATCTTGTGTGTGGTTTTTGTTTTGTTCCCCTAATTGCCTCTTCTGGATTTATTTTTGTTAACTTCAGTGTGTGGGATGAGGGGGAAAAATACTCTTAAAAGCTCAAATCCATTCTCCATTTTTCTTTCACAAACATGACTCCCTTCCCTCCCTACCTGAAATATAAACGTTCTTGTTGCTGAACTCTAGCCTCAGTTCAGCAATAGTAGCATTGGACAGTGTAATCTAAAGGGCAGATATTCTTTTGCAATGAGCAGGTAACTGTTTTGTGAGACAAAATGTACCACCGTCAGTATAATCTCCTACATTAGGTAGCTTTCCTGTCATTAACCCCATTCTCCTAAGCAAAACTTTCATGGGCACTTCAGCAAGGACTCACTCAGGGTATTTGGGATAAAATCGGGGAATTTGTGATTGGTGAAGGTGGTGGCTGTGTAAGTTTCTTCTCCCAATGCTTTAACCCACTCGCTTTTCAGAAATATTCAGTAGCACGAAACTAATGCTGCAGAGATAATTGCATAAAGCATTGCTTTTTGTGTCGGTCCTAATAAAACAAATAGTAATTAAAAAAAAAATGGCAACAGAGCAATGAATGTAAAACAATCACAAATGCAACATAGGGACTTAAACTGCAAACATTGCCTCAGACTAATCACTCCAGTGTCATGCTTTGAGCCCAAACTAAACAATATTGCCTCTTAAAGGAGAAAAGATAAGTCAGCCAGCCACAAGCGTGTTTTATTTTGTCTGAAATATGCAGTGTTCTAATAGCTAGCAATGGGATGTATGTCCCAGATAATGTATTCCCTTCAGGAAGGAGCTCTCTGTGTGTCTGTCACTCTGCAAAAACCTGCTGCTGTGCTGAAGATGTGCTTGGTTTTATCTGTTTGTTTTCAGAATGCCTCTGCAAATAGCTCAGGAACTGGAGTAGACGAAGGATTAGTTTCCATTCTTCGGCCTCAGCAGAGTGTGTGTACGTGGTACTTGCAGTCTCCGGATGCCAACCAAGTGTTGAGCACAGCTGTTTCTTTTGCTTATTCTGAGAGAGGTAAATCTCCCCCCTGCTTTCATTCTGTTCTGGGATAACAACAGAAGAGTTAAACTACAGATCTTACTTACTGGGGAATAGATGCCTAATCTGGGATCAGCATTTAATCAACTGGTTAAACTGAGATCTAACATTTAAAGCAGTTGCTGTTTTGGAGCTGGCTGTACAGGTGTTGCTAGGTTAAAGCCCCAGTCCTGCCAACACTTATTCTCATGTTTAAGTCTAGTCAGAGTTTCACTGAAGCAAGCAAGTCATATTTACAATGTGTATACCAGAAGGATCAAGACCCTAGATTTCAAGATCTTTGGAGAATGGACTATGCCTGTTGATACATACCAAATAAGGCCCTAATAATAAGTACAACAGAAGCAAACTATAGCTTCATTCCATTGCACTGCTGAGAACTCTGCATGAGGGAGAGAAAGATATGCTACATCTAACTGTCTTATTTTGTTTGTGTTTTTAGATCCTATCCCTGGAGGCTGCAATCTGGAATTTAACTTGGAAGTTGATCCCAACATTTATTTAGAGTATAACTTAATTGACACACGCATTAAGTTTGCCCCTGCAAACTTGGGATATGCCAGGTGTGTGGTAACTCAGGGGTAGGCAACCTCTGGCATGAGCGCCAAAGGCAGCACGCGAGCTGATTTTCTTCAGTGGCGCTCTCACTGCCTGTGTCCTGGCCACCAGTCTGGGGGGCTCTGCATTTTAATTTAATTTTAAATGAAGCTTCTTAAACATTTTTAAAAAACTTTATTTTACATACAATAATAGTTTAGTTCTATATTATAGGCTTATAGAAAGAGACCATCTAAAAATGTTAAAATGTATTACTGGCATGCGAAACCTTAAATTAGTGTGAATAAATGAAGACTTGGCACACCACTTCTGAAAGGTTGCTGATCCCTGGTGTAACCTAACAAATAGCCTTCCTTGTATTGCATTTGTGCAGAGCTGGAAATGCTTAATAAACAATACCATTTCTGCTGGAAAGGTTGTTTCTCTCTCTTAGCAAGAGAATTTTGCTTATAGCAAAAGAACTGGACAGCAAACGAGAAGATGCATAGCTGATCCTCAAAATGGGTTAACTTTGTGAGGAAGAGAGGAAATGAGATTAAGGAGACTATCCATAAATTGTGAGAGAAACTATACGAGCTAAATTTCTGATATGTTTACCCTGGTGAGCAATACACAGTTGTTGGGACTAAAGATTCTTCATGGAAAACTTCTGTTCTATAAACCATTCTGTACTACTTTGTTTTCCGCCCCCCTTCATTCTATTACGGGGTGAGCAAACCAAGGCTGAATGCAGCCTGCGAGGTGTTTTTAAGAGAGTTTGGGAGCTCCCGCTAGGGAGCGGGGTCTGAGGCATGCCTCTCTCCAGCGCCCCAGCCAGGGTGATGGGTTGGCCACGCCACGTGGCTCAGCCCCGCTTTGGCCAGGGCGCCGGGTTGGGGGCCACATCACATGGCTCAGCCCTGTTCCAGCTGGGGTGCAGGGTTGGGAGCTGCACCCCATGGCTCCTGGAATCCGCGGCATGGCCCTGCTGCTAAGCTCTCCAGTGGAAGCTGCAGGGGCAGTGCCTGCAGACAGGGCAGTGCACAGAGCTGCTTGGCTGCACTTCCACTTAGGAGCCAGAGAAGGGACATGCCACTGCTTCCGGGAGTTGCTTGAAGAAAGCGCCGCTTGGAGCCTGCACACTTGAGCCTCTCCCCATGCTCCAGTCCTGATCCCACTCCAGCCCTCTGAATCCCTCGGTCCCAGCCCAGAGCACCCTCCTACACCCCAAACGCCTTATCTCCAGCCCCATCTCAGAGCCCTCACCCCGTCCTGCACTCCAACCCCAATTTTGTGAGCATTCATGGCCTGCCATACAATGTCTATTCCCTGATGTGGCCCTCAGGCCAAAGAGTATGCCCTCCCTTGTTCTATTACCATAATAGCCGCTCCTTGTCTGGAAGTCTTATCTAATCTTACTGCTGATCGCCTCAGTCCTAATCTTCTGCATAGTGTAATTCATCATGGAAAATGGCTGTTGGCAGAGGGTGGGGAAGGACATAAGACCAAATGGAATTTGTGCCTTTGTCAAAGCAGAAACTCTTTCTAACGAAGGGCTTTTCTAAGGGCACATTGCACTGGCACGTGGCTTGTGTAGTCACAGTGCAGCGCTGGTAAAGAGCTCTCCCAGCACTCTAAAAAACCCACCTCCACAGCGGGATTAGCTACCAGCTCTGGGAACATGGCTCCTAGCGCTGGTGCACTGTCTACACTGACACTTTACAGAGCTGAAACTTGAAGTGCTTGGAGTGTTTTTTCACACCCATGCACGAGAAAGTTGCAATGCTGTAAAGTGCCAGTGTAGACAAGCCTTAAAGCTGTGTGTTGTTGAATGGATTCTAAGGTAGATCTGTTTCTTCTGCATTTTAACCTACCTGGGGGGTGGGGGTGGGGGAAATGTGATTTCTCTCCTAATGTCTGGTGGTTATAATTTAAACAACAACTTGGAAAATCTGTTCTATTTCCTTGCAGTGGTTTAGATTCAGCATTCGCTATAATGGCACAATATGTTTTATGTGCTGTAGAAATGCAAAGTAAAACATTCTCTCTCTTCTAGAAGATTTTACAACCGGCATGTATAGCTTGGAGAAAGGCCCAGAGTTTAGATTTCAATCTGAATTTCTTCAGAAAGAGCCAAATCCTGAAGCCCAGACTTGGATCTGGATGTTGAAATATCAGAGTTCAGATTTGGAGTTCTGCTTCTGCCAGTTAGTGATACAAATATAACATCAGGACTCTTGATCTGGGCATGTGGCTAGTATAAACTTCTTTGTTTTTCTAATTCCAGAGGTGCCAACCCTCCCTTGTGTGATTCAGGGACAGGCCAGAACTCTAGATGGAGACTGCGCTATGATATCTATCAGTATTTCTTACCAGAGAATGATCTCTCGGAAACTGCACTTCTGAACCACCTGCGAAAGATGTCTGATGTGCAGAGTGTCCGAGCTAATGGCATTAGAGTAAGTTTGGCTAACATTCAAATTGCCAGCAAAGGTATGTGTGGGGGAAGGGGTGAAACGGTTGCAGTGTTGGAACATTGTTATGTTCCCTCTGGGTTATGGTCCTTGTCATGACACCACAACTATTACACTCTACTTGTGGAGTGTGACATCTGTGAAATGGGTATCTAGTAAAGCTGTTTACTATCAGAAACTGCTGTGTATATGCAGGGCAGACTGCCTTTTTTGCCACCCCAAGCCAAAAAAAAAAAGCCGCCCAAACAAACAAAAACAGCCACCCGAACTGCCAAAGCAAGGGGGAAAAAAAGGGGAAGGAGGGACGGTACAATTCAGCTGCCCGAAGAGTGACCAAAATGACACCCCTTAGAATGGGCCGCCCCAGGCATGTGCTTCCTCGGCTGGTGCATGGAGCCAGCCCTGTGTATACGCCTTGCCTTCAAGGGTATGCTCAGCTAGCCGGCCCATTCTGATAATGGGAAAACTTTGTAAACTGATGCTCTGTTAAAGAGCTTTGGTGTAGGGGGGGTGCCTGGAAATTAGGTTCTAACTTCCTGTGGAGTTTGATTACATTTGCCTTGTGACTTTATTTTTTTAAAACTTTTTTTTTCATGAGTCTCAATACAAATTTAAGAATGATCAATAATCTGATTTCTGCCTTCAGTCTTGAAAGTTAGCCACCATGTCTTTTTAGCAATGGTGCTGAGGCCACAGGCTGGCCCCAGAAACGTGGCCAATATATCCCTTGGCTGAAAGAGGAAATGTGGGGTGGGAGCAAGTGATTGTAGGGGCCATGCAGGAGACTGGGGAGCACAGAGGGAGAATGTGCATAGTATGCTACTTCTGTCTAGCTAGGGAGAGGATTAGAGCAGGGTAGAATGGCAGCTCTCCACATCCCAGGGACAAGATAGGGTAAGTAGAGCTCCCTGTGAACAGGATGGCTGCATTTCATATTTATTCAAAGCTGAATTTTTGACCCTTAGCTCACTGCCAAATTGGGGACAGGTCGCTTCCTACTAAAAGTGCAGAAGGGGGATCAAAATGTAGTCCAAAAACATGCAATTCATGATTCGGGTTTAAAAATCTCGTGTGTGTGTGTGGGGGGTGGCATTCTTGGCCTGGGGGGGTAGATGTAGAGTCTGACCCATTAATTTTGGGTTCGTTTGGCAACACTGAGTGAGGGCTTGTGTGAACTGGCTCTTAATAAGCAGAATTCCCACTGACCTCAATGAGACTTTGTCACACAGATGACTCTTGGATTACATCCCACATTTACTTAATTCTGCCTCTAGGCCTTTAAACACTGTTCCAGAGTCAAGACCCAACATGGTTGACCTTGGAACTTTCTTAGATAGGCTTACCAAGGCATCCTGGTTGGATGGCATATATTATGCCCCTGGCATGATGCAAAGGAGGAAAGGGGCAGAGCTCTTTGTAAGATAACAAGAGTATTTATCAGTGGTGACCAATTTTTTTTTTTTTTTTTTTTTCAGCTGGTTTCCTTAACAACTGACGAAAAGACCAACGTACACTTCTCCTCACTCCCTGGACAAGGAGTGATCTATAATGTCATTGTGTGGGATCCACTTTGGAATACCTCTGCTGCATATATACCTGTTCATACCTATGCCTGTAGCCTCACTGCCCTTGTGGATAATTGTTCCTCGCTCAGTAAGTCCAGTAGGCCTGTATGTTTTTTATGTGCACTCTTGCTTTCAGTGTGAGTTGGCCTATTTAACAGGCTCGGACCTGGGCTTGGGCTTCAGAATTTCTCCAATATTCACCAAAGTTGCTAACGCAGAGCAAGAAACTGCTTACTATATGGCATTTTAAAGCCTGTTACTAGCATGAGAAGTGATTCAATGATAGGGGGTTTCCCTAGCTTCTTTCAGTGTCTCCAGATCTAACTTATCAAGTACATAAGTGCTGGTATAGCATCTATACTTTAACTGCCTACCCAGGATGTATTCTTAATCTGTGCACTACCAGTAAGAGAGATGCAGCAAATGAAATTAATTGGTTAATGAATATGCATATGGATTAGAATGGGACCCAGCTCTCTCCAATAGGTGTGTTAACATGGCAGTGCAAAGGGAAATAAAATAGTATGAAGTGTATCTGCTATCAGGCTGTGGAAATATGACTCTGAAAGCAGTGAATGAATCTCTTGAGTAAGAAGGTGATATTTTTTTTTTTTACGACTGCCTTTCTGATCATAACTGCACAAGTGAGTGTCAACAGCAGAGAAGCATAGCGCCAGATTGGCTGCTTCCATGCGGTTTATGAAGTTGCTTACACCTGAACAGAGTGAATGGGAGGCATGGGAGATTATTGCAAGGGAGGGAAACAAAGCTGTCATTCTGATAGTTCTAGTATGTTACTCCTGCCTTGTATATGGGGGTAAATGACTGTGCAAGGGATAGGGCAGTGGAGAATTTAGCCAATGACGTTTGAAAGTGAATCATGACAGGTAAATGCTCTTCTAAAATCATATATTGTAACTTAAGCAATGGTATTTAAACTGTTTTGACAAATATTCTGCAGTCTGTGGGAGATCTGGATGATTATCTTTAACACATTCAAAGAATCAAACTGTAGTATCTCTTTTCCAATGGTTGTAACACCAATAAGAATATTGCATGCAGTGTCTTGCAATGAAATATTTGAGGAAACTCTTCTGGAAGCTTTTTGTTTAATGGAGATGAGGTATTAAACCACTGTAGGTAACTAGGCTTGTTTTACACTATGAACATACATTGGTTTGTCTACATCACTCAGGTGTAGAAAATCCACACCCCTGAGCCATGCAATTATACTGGCCAAACTTCCGACAGCATTGTGTCAACAGGAAAACTTCTCCTATCAAAATAGCTAAGGCCTCTGTGGGAGGTGGAGGGGACGGGAAAAGCTCTCCTGACAGCGGCATAGGGAGCATCTTCACTAAATGCTACAGTGGTACAGCTACAGCTCTGTAAGTGTAGACAAATCCTACGGGTCTTTAAATTGTTGCATAGTGTCATTACCCATGTCATAGCATTCTGGTTCTATGTCAAAGAAGACTGTGACTTGCTGTCTAAAAACTGCGGTTGGGAGTTTGGTATAGTATTATAATTTAAATAGAATTGGTAACTTGTACCATTTGTAGTTTTACTTACTTACTACATATTTACATGACATGTAACTTAACTGGAGACCTTGAACTCTTGCTTCAGGCTCTACTCTTTAGAGCCCCACTCCTGCACTGATATTAGAATGGGAAGGAACTACTACCCTTTGGGATGGAATTGGAACTGTTCAATAGTTCCAAACACTGCTCTATTAAAGGAAATGTTCCTTCAGCTCATGCAGTACTTTGAAGGAGCATATGAGCTGTCAATACCCATAGTGTCCATAATGAAAGCATTACTGGCCATGGCTTGTTACCTTTATTCACATCTGTGTGTGTTTATGCATGCCCAACTTTTTGTTTTGTTTCCTTATAGGAAGACTCTCCACCAAAATATTCTTTACCACTTTTGCTGTTCTTGGTCTCTTTATTTGCTTCTTTGGACATAGGTTCTGGAAAACAGGTACTACATATTGTGGGGGGCTAAGGTATGGCTGTCTGTTTTAAATGTAAGAGGGCTTCCTGGCTGTAGATTAAAGAAGCATAATCTGCATAATCCTCACTCTTGATCCCACATGTATCTCCTGTTTAATGAGGTTGCCCTAAGTGTTATGGCAGAGGACCCCCCTGTTCTTGATCCCACAATTGTATCATGGACTGAAAACTTGTGTCTGCAGTTGGTGAGAAACTGGCTGTAGATGTCACAGAACAGGAAGCTAAAACTAGCTGGAGTGGGCAGGGCAGAGCAGTCTACAAAAAGCCTGGCTGAGTTTTGAAGAAGTGAGCTAACTTTATTTACCAGTGCCAGACATTTGAGTGGGCCTGTGCTGTTCGGTTATTTACTCTATGCAAACTAAGTTTTTCTAACAAAAATCTCATTTCCTGGAGAAGAGATGTCTTTTTAACTGTACATAAAAGTAAGCTTAGAATGGAAAATTGTCAGAGAGCATATCAAACTATTTTTTTGTCTGAAATTTTTTTAGATTTGTTCTTCATGGGCTTCATCGTCATGGGATTCATTTTCTTTGTATTATTTGTTAGAATAACCTCACTTAGCTATGATGGTAAGTAAGGACAAACTTGGTGTATTTGTGTATGTGTGTGAGAGAGAAAGCAAGATTGGAGTCAATGACAATGTCCCATTTGAAATCAGTTGGGACTGGATCATGGCTCTTTGTTTGTTTGGACACAAACAAGGCCAACAAGATTCTGTCATGATGAATCCAATATTCACCAAAGTTGCTAACGCAGAGCAAGAAACTGCTTACTATATGGCATTTTAAAGCCTGTTACTAGCATGAGAAGTGATTCAATGATAGGGAGTTTCCCTAGCTTCTTTCAGTGTCTCCAGATCTAACTTATCAAGTACATAAGTGCTGGTATAGCATCTATACTTTAACTGCCTACCCAGGATGTATTCTTAATCTGTGCACTACCAGTAAGAGAGATGCAGCAAATGTGACTGTGCCATCTGTAAAATTAAAAAGCTGTATCAATTTCCTGAGCCATAATACTGATTGTCCCAACGGTATCAAAAAGCCCAGAGTAATTGCTGGCTCCTGATCTGCTACTTTTTGATTTAGGGTGAACTGTAGGATGGCAGAGGTTTAAACTGTTTGGATTTGGATACTAGAGAAAGGCCATTATTTTAGAAAGTAGTGAAGTTCTATTGTGCCTCTTCCTCTACTGCCATTGTGGTAAGAAGGGATGGCCTTGTGGTTAAGGCACTAGCCTGGCACTCTTGCTGCATTGACCATGTAAAATGCAGAAGTACTTCAGTTGTCTCATACTGACTCTCTGGTATTCTGATCAGTGTCAGGAGGCATTTCAACAGGTACACTTGGCTATAGCCAATTTTAATGGCTTCATTGTCATTTGGGTCTCATCAGATGAGGGGAGACTTAATAAACTTATATAATTGAAGTAGCATTGCATACCAGCTCAACAACTACAATCTTTTAGGACCTTACCAAAACTGGTTTTTACAGGAATTTGACATCTTGGAGATGCTTTCTTTTTACTCTTCTCCATCAACAACACCCCCCCCCCCCATTCTCTTTTACAGTTTGTCTGACTCTAACAGCAGTAGCTGGACTCGTCGGAGGGCTTCTCTTGGTTGCTTATTGGTGGAGATTTGGCTTTGTCCTTCTGTGTATGTTGATTGTTGGACTTGTGCTGGGATTCTTCTTCTCATCGGTGATCTTCTTCACTCCACTAGGTATGCCTTGTAGCACTTTCTGTTACTGACTGAATAGTCATTGAGAGGCTGTACTGCTGCAGTGACCCCAAACTACTGGGATTGGGGGCTGGCTTCTGAAGTAGATTCTGATGTCTTGCTACCTGTGCAACTTGAGACTGGGATTCTGGGGAGGATGCCACGTGCTGGCTGATCTGTGGAAAGTGACTGGAGGATTAAAATGGGTGATAACTAATTGCGTACTTCCGAAATGTTGGGAGGATTACATAGTGTGTCTGCAGCACTTTTGAAGCGATGAGTGTTGTAGCACATTGACAGAATGCTGTTTATAATAGGGGATTTGTCTTTTTAAAAGCTCCTAAGATGTGGCACACTGCAAATGACTTTGTATTTGAACATGTTGGGAGTCCCTCCCGCAAGCGCTTGCTATTTCAGAAATCGAATTTAATACCATCATTACTCCCTGTGAACGTAGATCCATTCCTGCTTCTCCCTTCCTCCCATCAAAGAATCTGAAAGCCTGTGACTTGGGGAAGGGACTGTGCTTGAAGATGTTCTGAGAGCTGCTGCTTGTCTGGTGTTGTGTGGAGAGATTAAAATACAAACAAAAAGCCTTGTGCACAGTCATGTCCTGGAGGGAGAAGTTTTACTCCTAGCTGTACCGATGTGCTCTTCAGTTTCTAGTCTGACTTCACTAATAGGTGTGGCTGCTGTTCCCCTAGTGCATCTTTAAAAAGACACTACTTAAAGGCCTGTTTATACACCTAAGCTATTGAACTGAAGCACTTCTGGGACAGTGGTGTCTGCAAAGCTGCTTCCTTCTCTCTTATTTTACCTTTCCAGAGATCGCATTCATCTTGCTGTGCCATGGCAATACTGAACTCAGAGTTGATCGGTTCTCTTCTCCCCTGCCCTGCCCCCCAATAAACTATCAAGCAAAAGATCAGACTGGGAGAAGGGAGAGCTCCAAGGTGTAGGCTTTCAGTTAGGTTAAATGAACTGTATGAAAGAGTTCGCTAGTGTGTGACTGAGACATTGATCCTGCAATAATCTCTGTGTGCAGACCCCTGTAGAAGTCCAGTTGCGTTCCAAACTGGTGCAGGGATCTACCCAGGCAGAGCTTGTGAAACTGGGGCCTTGGATTGTAAGCCCCTCTAGTCAGTAAAACGCTCTCTTACTTGTGCCTAAAACTGTGAACTAGAGCCAGTTGGAATCTTAAGAATTTTTCTAAATACCTTGTTGACGTTTCAGATTTTAACATGACTTTTGAAAAAATTTTCTTCGACTTTTTTGCTTCTCGGTTAGTTCTACTGTGTGCATTTATGGTACAGTAACAGGTTTCAAAGTAGCAGCCGTGTTAGTCTGTATCTGCGGAAAGAACAGGAGTACTTGTGGCACCTTACAGACTCACAAATTTATTTAAGCATAAGCTTTCATAGGTTACAGCCCACTTCATCAAATGCACAGAATGGAACACACAGTAGGAAGATGTGTATATGTAAATTACTAAATAAATTTCTTAGTCTCTAAGATGCCACAAGTACTCCTGTTCTTTTTATGGTACAATAGTTATATTAAACCCAGCAGACTAGTCACTGACTATTGCAATGGACTGTAAAAGGTAAAGATGTTGGTTTTGTATAACACAATGAACAGAAATGGAAAGGAAGAAATTCAGTGGTTGATTTGTCCTGCTGCCTATATGTAACCATGTGATCTCTCCTCCCAGTACTTTGGGAACATATTCCCAGAACTCCCTGTATACTGGGATGAGACTCTAGTCTTAAAATATTATCAAGTGTTGTGGTCCTTTACTTTGCAAAATCGACTCCATTTACACACACAGTCTCACTTGTGGCTGAATAACAATATGATGTCTCTTCACAGGTGACTACAAGGTTTTTCGTGATGATGCTGTGTTTTGGGTGACATTTTCCTGCATAGCATTGATGGTGCCAATAGTCTTTGTTGGCTGTCCAAGAATTGTAAGTATTTGCACTGTTGGCTTCTCTTTCTACAATAGTTGAGCGTATGTGTATCTCTGAAAACAACATACTCCTCTAAAATTTGGTAGAAGAGGTTTGCGTAGGGATGTAATCAGAGCCTTGCGCAGCTCTCCAAACGGTTCTGACTCTGAAACCTTTAGAGCCTGCCCATCGCTTGTGGCTTATGTTTGTAACGCACAAATGATGTATGTATTGGGGTCCCTGTTATGCTGGATACAGTACAGATGCACAAAAAACACTCCTGAAGGGTACTTCTACGCTGCAATGAGAGGTATCATTGCAGCACATGTGGGCATATCTGAATTAGCTTTGATTCGACTAACTCAGACAATAGCAATGAAGCCATGGTGGCATGCGCTAGCCCCTAGAGCAGATGTTCTCAGACTTCATTGTACCATGATCCCCCTATTACTACACAACCCTGGAGGGAGGACCAAAACCTGAGCTTGAACTCGGCTGCCCCAGGTAGGGAGGTCAAAGCCCAAGCACCACCAACCTGGGGTGCAGGGATGGCCCAAAGTTTAAGCCCAAGAACTTCAGCTCCAAGAGGGGGCCTACAACCTGACCCCCGCCACTCATTGCTGAAGCCCTCTGGCTTCAGCCAGGGGCAGTTGGGTTTGGTCTTTAGATTTGGCACTGAGCCCAGCAAGTGTAAGCCAGTCTTAGTGACCCCATTAAAATGGGGTTGTGTCCCACTTTGGTTGGGATGTGGGAGGGGGGGTTAGGGCTCTGGGCTGGGATGCAGGCTCTAGAGTGGGGCTGGGGATGAGGGGTTTGAGGTACAGGAAGGGGTTTTGGGGAGGGCTCAGGGCTGGGGTAGGGGATTGGGACACAGGGTTGGGGTGCGGACTTATCTCTAGTGGTTCCAGGTCAGTGGCCCAGCCTGGGTGCAGAGGCAGGCTTCCCGCCTGTCCTGGCACCACAGACCTGGCTGCGTCCTGGAAGTGCCAGCAACAGGTTCGGCTCCTAGGTGGAGGCATGCAAGCAGCTCTGTGTGGCTCTTGCCCGAGGGCACCACCCACCCAGCTCCCATTGGCCGGGAATCAGTGCCAGTGCTGAGGGTGGGGGCAGCGCATGGAGCTCCATGGACCCCCCTGCTTAGAAGCTGGACCTGCTGTTAGCCACTTCTGAGGCACAATGCAGTGTTGGATCAGGTAGGTGGTGACCAGAGCTGCGAGGGTCCCTGGGTGGTCCACTGACTTACATGTCACATCCCAGTACTGGATTGCGACCTACACTAGAGCACACATCCAGGGTCCTGGTCGGGCTTGTACAGCTCAAACTGCTGTGGCTTCACAGCTGTGATCTAGCAAACTTAATAACAAACTCAGGTATGTACCTGCAAGTACCTAGCTGCAATGTAGCTTCCCCTAAAACAAGCTGCAACAAGTGTGTTGAAACACACAAAAATGGGAAATGCAGCAGAGAAGACCAGGTTAAAAAAAGGACTCTTACTATGCTGTTTTATGGAAAAGATAAAGAGGATGTTCTTTAGCTGGCCACTGAAAGAAATGACCTTTCTGTCTTCGTAGCTGAACATATTGGCCTGTGGCATAGTAGGCTCTTATTCAGTCGTCTTAGCTATTGCTTGTTACCTGTACACAAGCCTCACTTACATCACATTGGACCTCCTCAGGAGGGTTGTGAATGACGATTTCAGCCAAGCGTACACCAATGTGCCATTCCAAACAAATGGTGAGTAATTAGGTTTTGTCTCTTCACAAACCACAAAGTAAGTAAAATGACTCTGAAGCTCTTACTGAGAAGAGCTACTTCTTTTGGAGCCATAGCTATCTGGTACTTCCATGGGCTCTGCCTTGTGATACGTGAGCAGCTCCCATGCATTAAGACAAGGGTGGCCAATCTCTGGCTCCAGAGCCACATGCAGCTCTTCAGAAGTTAATATGCGGCTCCTTGTACAGAGACTGACCCCAAGGGCTGGAGCTACAGGCACCAACTTTCCAATGTGTTGGGGGTGCTCACTGCTCAACCCCTGGCTCTGCCACAGGCCCTGCCCCCAATCCACCCATTGCCGCCCCCTCCCCTGACCCTGCCATGCCCTCACTCCTTCCTCGCCCTCCCAGAGCCTCCTGCATGAGACAAAACAGCTATGGGGAGAGAAAGGGAGGTGCTGATTGTCTGGGCTGCCCACGGGTGGGAGGCTCTGGGAGCATGGCAGGGCTGCTGATGTATGACTGACTCTTTTTGGAAATGTATGTTGATAAATTTTGGCTCCTTCTTAGGCTCAGGCTGGCCATCCCTGTATTACAATGACTGTTTTCTCTCTCTCTCTCCCTCCCTCCCCCTCCCCCCCTTCTCCCCCTTTCTATTGAGGGATTTTTTTTTAGACTTCTCTATTAATGTAAATTAATGGGTGAAGAGGTGGGTTTCGCAACTTTCTTTAGAGCAGCTCCAGGCTACTTGGCAAGGATAGGCTGAAGTACATGGCTTACAGAAGCCCAGAGCCTTTATTTGCGTCTGGAAGATCGCAGCTTACAATCCGATTTTAAGAGAAGCTAACTTTTCCCCAGTGTGAATCCTGTAACAAATGCCTGCATCAGGCCAAGGCAAAGGTGTCCATTTAATGATTAAGAACTGGTTTTGGAAATTTTCTCCCCACACACTAATCTTCAGAGGCCCTCAATGCACTTTTTCAAAACTTTAATCACCACAACATGCTTGAGACAAATGATCCCCCATTTATAGATGCAGAGACAGAGTTTGAGAGTTGCCCAGAGTCCTAGAAGAAGTAGGGTGACCAGATATACCATTTTTAAAGGGACAGTCCCATTTTTTGGGATTTTTTCTTATACTGGTGCCTATTACCCCAACCCCCACAAAAGGCCATGAGCTGATTTTCAGTGGCACTCACACTGGACTGGGGGGCTCTGCACTCAATTTAATTTTAAATGAAGCTTCTTAAACATTTTAAAAACCTTATTTATTTTATATACAACACTAATTTAGTGTTATATTATAGACACAGACCTTCTAAAAATGTTAAAATGTATTACTGGCACACGAAACCTTAAATTAGAGTGAATAAATGAAGAGTTGGCACACCATTCCTGAAAGATTGCTGACCCCTGTCCTAATAAGTAGCAGTGAGGCAAAGCTGGAATTGTAACTTTAACTCAGTCCTGTACTTCAATGACAAGAGCACCCTTTACCTCCACAAACATACTGTGTTTGTAGTAAGCACCCAGCCCTGTATTTTCCATTCCCCTCTGACAGCTTGCTCCAAGCACATCAGTATGCAAATAAGCATCTAAATCGGAGTCTGACCTTTCCAGGGATGTTGCTTTTATGAGGGGAGTGGGGAAATCCCTTCATTCTGGTACTGTTTGAATGAATGGCTTCCTATTTCCCTATAGATTTAATCATCTTGGCAGTATGGGGGATGCTGGCATTCGGTGGGATAATGGTGCAGCTTCGCCGAGAGAGACGTGAGGTACCCTTCCCACCACACCCTTATCGTATCTGGAAGCGAGAAAGGGAGCGCAGGATTACAAACATCCTGGATCCAAGCCATCACATCCCTCCTTTGAGAGAGAGGATCCACAACAGACTATCACAGATCAAGGAGTTCTTCCAAAAAGAGCAGCCAGCTGGGGAAAGAACTCCATTGCTTCTGTAATTAACCAAATGGTGCCCATTGATAACTACTCAAAAGGGCTCTGAGCATCTAAACTGAGATGGTGATCCAGCATTGCTGACTTGGTGTTCTTATGACCTAATCCTGCTTAACAAAGCTATGGACATGCTGGACATGGAAGACAAACCTTTATCTAGCTCAAATGCTGAATGCTGTCCTGTGTGCTTTCTCAATGGCCCACCTGTCCTGCTGTCAAAACTTCTGGTTCCTGCAGAGACCTTGCACTAAGGGTGGAATATATTTAAGTGCAATGGCTAAGATGTTTCTCCTTGTGAATCTTGTTGTGTGTGTTGGAAATGTTTAGGTATGTGAAGTCTAAAAACAAAAGCCTGAGATGGTAACTTGTGATTTAAATATGTGCAATGTCAAAACTCTTCCCTTGTATCTTGTAATGGATTTTCAGGAGACCACCTTGATTCTCACCAGACATGAGCATCCTATGCTAAACATACAAGGGAAGAAATACTAAAGGCAGACTAGATATTCAAGTATCTTAACTGCAGTGTCTCCACAATTATTAAACCTTCAATATTGGTACCAAACCTACATCTCTGAACACAGTAACGGTTTTTAATATATTACTGAACCGTCACAATTGTAGTAACTTGTATTTTAATTGCACTGGATTAATGTTTGTATTTCTCTGTGTGCAGCAATTGGACTCTGCCTCAGAGATAGAATAAGGTGGCTCCTTTTCATCTTCCCTTTTAAGCTATCTGTGGGGTGGGATCATGTCCTTTTGGTACCAGGCTGCTTGTCTGCTCTCTGCTTGAAGAGTTGCTGAGTCCTACAAGAAGCAGTGAGGCAAAGCTGGAGTTGTAAGATGTAAAAGATGGCTTGCTGATCAAACACAAGAGAGCCCCTTCCCTTGCTTTAGCTTCCCTAATTGCTGCTTTAAGCTAGGAACACCTAAGGGCTAATGGCCTCCTTGTTTCAGCTACTGTACTTTGTAAATAGCTTTGGTTCCTGAGAATTCAGTTAGCTCTTCATAGAGGAATAACCTCAAATTCAGCACTTCTGTATTTAAATGCAGATTTATTTTTTTTTTGAGCTTGCTCAAAACACTAACCCTGCCTCCTAATCACTGCTGGGATAGGTTGAGGATGGGAAAAGTATACTTCAGGTAGAGTATCCACCTGAAGACTTGCTGGTTGGTAATGCAAAAATGTGTCTCACACACAGTGTGCTAACTGGAGTGTAAAAGGAGATACCAGACCACCCTTCATATTCCTGGGAGCTAGTGTCACTTTTTCTTTTTAATCACTGCTGGAGAAGTGAATAAGAGTGGTTTGGTTTGGATCACTTATTAAAACCACAAATCCAAGCTTTCCTCCAGTGCCTCCTCCAAGGCCTCCTTCCCCTTGTTTGTGTATGTGGCAATAAAGTCCATACCTCCCAAGTCTTGATCAAGGTTATATAGGCAGTTGTACCTTCCTCCTCTTCCCTCATCACCCCCACTTGTATACCTCTAGTTCCTAGGCAGCAAACAGCATTGACCTTCTCGCTTTGTTGTAATGCTCTTTGACTTTGTATTAGAACAACCACTAACAAAAAGTAAATTTCTAAACTTACCAGTGCAACTTGATGTCTAAAAACTGATTTTTTATTTTTTTATTTTTTCAAGATGGGATACCACCTTGAATTACAAAGTGGTAAAGGAATCAAGTTTTTAGCCATAGCTTTTGAAAGCTGCAAAACCTCTGATGGCATGAGTGGACCACGACCACAACCTTAACAGCAACAAGAAGCCTTCCCTTGAAATCTTGATACGTCAGACCATTTTAATTCTACTTGCGCTAATTTTTAAAATATTCATTATGGGGTAAAAAACTAAGAAAGATGTGGCATAGTTTCACAGTTTTCTTCAAAGGCTGATTTAACTTAATCTTAACCCAGTCATTCATTTTCGGAGCTAAAAAGCAAGCGCCAGATTATAGCATAGCTAAAATGAAATCAGTAGAACTGTGACATACACCAGTTGAAAATATGGTCCTGAATGTGCTTTCAAGTGTCTTGAGGGAAACCTGTTTCTTATCTACTGGACTGATGCTCACTGACTACCTTTTATAGCACTGATGATACTGAGTAACTTTGCCACATCTGATGGCCAAAGTAGCAAACACTTAACTTGAATATGAAACTACCCTTATATATGTTTACCTTGTTTTTATAATTGCCATGATTAACATTGTGAAAGGAACAAATGTAACTCATATTTTCTCTTTTTATAATAAAGATTTTTTTTTAAAAGAGTACATGGAACTGAAATTTACTCTTGTAGAGGGTTTTACCATCTTTGGTACAAACATGATCAAAATAAATTTCAACCAATCTGTGGAAATACTTTTTGTCTGTTCTGTAAGCCTCTTGTGGAGACATTCAAAAGGTGAGTATGGAGGCTTCATTTTATCTTCTGTACAGTAAGATTTTGAGTTCCCATCTGAGATCTGGGCCATGTTGTGCTCAGAGCCCTGCCCCGAAAACCTTACACCATAATCAAAGATTTGGAGAAACTATAGCCATACTTTACACATTGAGGAAATTGAGTCACATTGAACAACTTACCTATGGTCACACAAGAAAATATTGGCAGGGATGGGAATAAAACTCAGGTCTCCTGTGTCCCAGTCACTGCCTTAAAACTGTGACCATCCTCTGGATTTTTGAACAACGCTTTTTCTAATCCACTTGAGTGCTCTGAGAAATGTCCTCTTGCAGTGGTTTTTGTAGTTCTACTCTCAGCACTGCTCTGCATTCTCCAGCATTGTTCCCTATGCCTACTTATGAATTCATGTCATGACTTGTTAGAATAACATCTTGACACCAAACTCTTCTTCCAAAAAGTCGTGACACTAGGTCAATTAATGAAGCACTGAAGCTGTAACACCAGTGTACTAATTACCTGCACCATACTCTTACTTTGCTATGACTGATCTTTTTAGCATCTGGGACTTTAGAACTACTTCCTCCCTCAAACTAGTGTGTGTGTTTTCTGTCTCCCTTACTTTTTAAGGGACAGCTATGGCATGACCAGTATCCTACCTCCTTTAATCACTAGAACTATTAGTCTTGGGTGAGAGAAAATGGGCCAGAGAGCAATGGTAAGATTCTCCAAGGAGTGTGCTGTTTGTCAGTTTAATGTGAAATGATCACTATAATGCACATCTTTTTCTAAAGCACTCAACATCTTTATAAATGTCAGCCAGTGGGAACAGTACTGATGTGGTTGGGATGGTTGTGTGGCTGCAGAATTGTTTCAGAAACTCTTTATTCAAAAATCTTTTTAGCTCATAGCAGCTAGGCTCCTGCTGAAAGCTTGAGCAGAATGTAAACTCTACTAGTGTGTAGAGTCAACATGAAACAAAAGCTCAGATATGAACTAGCCTAAGTGACAGGTTTCAGAACTATTTTATGCATCATTTTCAAACAACCATGTAGCTAGCTAGCTATCCCAGCTTTCCTTACCCTATGCAGCTCTCAGGCCCTCTTATTTCCCACTACTACCCCTAATGCAGACAGGTTTTAATATAAAATCTACAACCTAGAGAAGACTATGTGGAGACAGCATGAGGTGGAATTTGAAACTGAAGAGGCTACCATGCTGACCAACTCCATATTTAGTCAAAGTTATAAACCAGTTTGAAATAAGTTTTGAAACTTAAATCTAGTAAGGGACATGGTTATTCTTAGGGCTGTCAAGTGATTAAAAAAAATTGTGAATTTCACTGTTAATACCATTTAAATGTTTTTGGATGTTTTCTATATTTTCAAATATATTGACTTCAACACATAATACAAAGTGTACAGTGCTCACTTTATATTTTTGATTATCAATGCTTGTACTGTATTTTTCAAGTCACCTATACAAGTATGACAGTGAAATCTCTTTATCATGAAAGTTGAACTTACCAATGTAGAATTATGTACAAAAAACAGCATTCAAAAACAATGTGAAACTTTACCACCTATAAGTCCACTCAGTCCTACCTCTTGTTCAGCCAATTGCTCAAAACAAATCTGTTTACATTTGCAGAAGATAATACTGCCCATTTCTTTTTTACAATGTCACTTGAAAGTGAGAACGAATGTTTGCAAGATACTTTTGTGCCAGATGCACTAAAGATTCCTGTCTCATTATGCTTCAACCATCATTCCAGAGGGCATGTTTCCTCTACTGCTGCTGAGTTCTGCTTGATAACAATCCAAAGCAGTGAGGCCTGATGTGTGCCCATTTTCATTATCTGAATCAGATGCCACCAGCAGGAGTTTGATTTTTTGGAGGTTTGGATTCTGTAGTTTCCACATTAGTGTGTGACTCTGACTTCTGAAAGCATATTCTATACCTTGTCCTTCTCAGCCTTCGGAGGATACTTCAGATTCTTTAACCTTGGGTTGAGTACAGAAGCTATCTTTAGAAATCTCACATTGGTACCTTCTTTGCATTTTGTCAAATCTGCGGTGAAAGTGTTCTTAAAATGAAATGTGTTGGGTCATGAAATATTGCAGAATGTGGGTAAAACGGAGCAGGAAACATACAATTATCCCCCAGGGAATTCAGTCACCAATTATTTACATTTTTAATGAGCATCATTAGCATGGAAGAATTATCTATGGAATGATAGCCAAAACATGACAAGACATATGAATGTTTAGCATATCTGGCATGTAAATACCTTGCAGTTGTGGCTAAAGTAGTGTTATGTGAAAGCCTGCTCACTTTTAGCTGACACTGTAAATAAGCAGCAGCATTATCTCCTGTAAACAAACTTGTCTGAGCTAGTGATTGGCTCTACAAGAAGTAGGACTGATTGGACTTGTCAGCTATGTAACGTCTGAGGTGAATTGAAAAATACTTCATCTATCATTTTTACAAGATCAAATATTTGTAAAAGTGAGCACTGTACTCTGTTGTAATTTAAATCAATAATTTGAAAATGTAGAAAACATCCACTATTTAACTGATTTAAAACTGTTTTAATCATGATTGTTTGTTAATCATGTGAGTTAACTAATCAACAGCCCTAGTAATCACCCAACTTTCCACTACACATGTGAATTAATATTAACAAAATAGCAGCCTGAATGCTGATGTAAATATTTTTAAACCCTGAAATCAGATTATAGCGAACTGTTTTCAGAATGAGTTTTGTAAAATGTTCTGTATTGCAAACTGCTGTAATACATGGTTTGAAAGCTGCATGACAACCTGTAAAAGTGACTAGGCAGTTACTTGTCCAAACTGACCAGGGTTTAGTGATTATGTGATTTTGATTTTCAAATTTTAGTTCCTTGTCACTTTATAGGAAAACCTGCCTCCTTAACATTTAAAGGAAGTTCAGTGAAGGCCAGGACATCCCTATTATAAAATACTAAGCAAGCTAATTCTTGAATGGTAGGTTTTGCTAATGTTGCTTTAATCATTAAGCCATGTACATTTTCAGTCTTTATTCATAAAATAAGTTTACTGTACAATAACTTTCAGCCATATGTTCACTTAAAGCATCTGCATTACAAAAATAGTGGGTATGTGATGGAAAGTTTTCACTCCACACAATGTGAAATGTATTTAAAACCCTAAAATTGAGTTTGTTTTGGGGGAAGGATGGGGAAAAATATCAATACATGTAAGTGGAGACTAGGACTAGATAAATTAAAATCACATTTTGTATTTACAAAGATAAGCACTAATCAAGCATTGTTTCATAAGAGAGCAACCTTAAGGAATTGCCACAGACTAAAAGCTTCCTCTGTTATATAAGCTAGGAACTTATTTTTAAAAAGATATGTTCAAGATAAAATTTAAGATGTCATTGGACACCAGGCAGTAATGACTAAGGGAAATTCTCATTCTTACAGCTCTCAAATGGAAATAAAATCTTTCTAATGCTGACACAATAAGGAGGCATTCTATAACATGTAGTTTTTCTTAAGTTCCTAAAGCAAAAACTAGCATGCTGATTTTGTAATTCAACAGAGCTGGTGATCATAAAAATTACTAAAAAGAACTTATTTTGTAACGAAGCAAGATTCCTTGGAAAGTTTGGAGAACTTGATACACAGTTGTCTTATTACAGTGCCTTTTTACTTTCATAGGAGTAGTTCAGTCATTCTAATGAGTAGCTTGCATTTGTCTTCAAGCATGTTCATACAGATGAAGTCAAATATTAAAAGTAATCTTTTGCTTCAAGGGAGGGGAAAGTTACTATATGAATTACAGTGGGAATTACTAGCATTACTGTACCAATTATTCAGTTATTAACTTTATAAACCCAAGTTTTTCCACAGGCTCCTAAGTAGTTCTTAGATATTTATACCATGCTAAGTTTTAGCCTACAAGGGCACAAGGTTTTTTAAATTGGAAAAAAAAAAACCCCATATTTACAGTTATGCTTATTTAACTAATCTGATTTATCAAATCAAGTGTGAGTGGCAAAGTCTGATGTGATTCAAATGACTTTTGCTATGTGAAAATCTGAGCTGCTAAAGTATTCAGATTTAGCAAGTACTTGTATAATTTTTTGGTGAAGGCTTTTATTATACCTATTAGATTGTGTAAGTTATGAATTTTTTTACATGCCAGACAAAAAAAATGCTAAGGAAGCCATACACATCCACTAAGGGTTTTCACCTCCTTTTCTTATTCAGGGAAGCAGTTTGTCAAATTTACAGTAAAAAAAAAAAAAAAAAAAAGACAAAAGCAATGCAAGAGTTATTTCCTCAGCTTTTCACTTCACATCTGCACATGTAGCTCATCTAGTTGGATTCCAACAGTTTATAGGGAAGTGCAGAAATGAAAAGTTGGCATTTGCCTCAGGACTTGAAGAATTGGCCCTTTTTTTGCTCCATGAGGCATGCTAAAAGCACAACTCAATCTATAAAGAGTTGCACTTGGAGCAAATGTTTTAAAACATTTTTGGTACTCATAAAAGTGAGGGTTAATAACACTATTGAAGCCTGCTAGAGGAACCAACTTTCTCAAATGGCTTTTCAGTAAACCTTATTTTGGCTACTTTAGTTTGGGTGTCTCCCAACTGCAGCATCCCATGTTGTGATGAACAAACATCCAATTACAGACTAGAAACAGACCAACCATGTCCTCCACGTTTCTAAAACAAGTCTGAACCCCTTTCCCTCTCTGCAGGTGACTGACTAGAGAAATCACTTTGCACGATGAGAGCAGCTTTTTTACTGTTACTGAAACAACTTAAATATTCAGTATCTAAATTTTTAGTGGAAGTATTTAGGACTGCATGTACATATGGAGCAGAACATACTGTAGATACCTACAGAAAGTACCTTCTATTATTTACGAGTTGGTTTACTGCTGAGTGTTGATAAAGATTAACTGCATTAGGAATAACAGGACCCATCATTTAAAATTTGCTATTTCCTAAGTGTCAAACCAAATGCAAGGGATGATCATATTTTGAACTGGGACTCAGTATCTATTCAGTGCAAAAAGTGTTTTTCTACTGACTTCAACCAGGAATTGGATTAGGCCCATAGTATTACCACTTCCTTTTGTGCAAGACAGTCAAAACTATGTTTAAAATTTGTTAAAAGAAAAACTGCAATAGGCTCTACCTGTTCTGTTAACTACTCTTGGCCAAGGACTCTGATTTCAAGTGTCATGTTATTTAGGCAGGTGTCTTTATGATCAGTACTCCGTTTCTGTGTGTGAACAGTTAGCTTATCATTTGTTTTGAATGGATTAATACAAAATCTCCAACTCCACAACTGCATTGAGAAGCAATTTCCTACAACAGTTGAGTTGATTGCCGTAGACTTATCTGGTACTAAAAACCTTAGTACACTGTATAAAGCATTAACCTGAAGTCTGATTTAAGGTACAGGAGTCTTCTGGTGCCCTATTCAGTAACAATGCTTGACAAGTGAACCCTGATACCCTAAGCTGTTAAATGTGCAAGTTTGTTGACTTCACAAAATCTTCAGCTCTTCCTCAGGCTCAGATCACTGCTCGTTACTAATGCTGACAGAGATGTACTCTCTGATGCATCTTCTTTCTTGAGATTCAGGAATGATTCTCTGGTGATCTGAAGGATTTCTCTCAGGCCTCTGTTTTCTTGCTAGAAGATGCCAAAACAAAGAGAAAAAATAATTCCAGGTGAAAATCAGAAAGAAAATGAAAATAAGATCTATTTAGGGAGAAGATTGTTTGTTTGAGATGGAAGAGTAAGAAAGTAGTTTTACATTAAACATGTGATTTGAGTGTGAGGGAGTATTTTGGAGCCCTATTCTTTGGTGTACTGAATAGCTATCTTCAGCATCAGGAAAAGCGCTCAAAGGAAGAAGACACTTTTTTAAACGAAGTTTAAACTTAAGCTAAGTTAAGATTTCTTTCTCCCCTCATCCCCAATAGGAAACTTATTTAAAAACACTTCTCTGTGACAAAGCATGGTGCAAGCACATAACCAGAAAGCTACACTGCCTACCCCAAACATCCAAAAAGTGATCCCATTTTTTTAAAATGGTTTTTAAGACAACTTCCAACCCACATGCATGTGTATTTGCTTTCTGAACCTTCAGGATCCACTGTTACATTTTTTAAATCATTTGTCAACAATGAGGGCTAAAAATTTAAATCGTTTAAGAATGGAAGCTGAAACACAATCATTTCTCTAGGAGCTAGAACTTTACATAAAGCATCCTATTGCAGGACTCATGAAAAAAAATCACGAGTTGAAAACAGAGCAAAACTGACACTAGTCTTATTGTCCAAATAGAGTATAATGCAAACAGGACCATAAAAATAAATTACATCAAGCTAATCCAATAGCATATTACATTTTGATAATTGTAATGAGATGAGGTTGTTTTGGGTGGCACTAATGTGCTGGGAACAACAGGACTGGAAAATTTAGATAGAACAGAACGTGAGACTGAAAACCAAGAATGTAAAGCATCCTCTGCCATGCAGGACTAAAATGGCAATAAGAGTAGAGAAGAGAAGAGAAAAGCTCTTCTTAAATTACTGGCTTTACAGACTTTATGGTTAGAGGTGATAGATGTTGAAAATAATTGTTTGAATGGTTCATACGGATCCTCAAGCTGAATAGCATAGCATTCTGTAAAGGGGACAAAAGCATGGCTGGTAAGTTTCTCTCTAGTCTGGGCATTACTGCAGAGAATATGGCATCTAAGGAGATAAGGAGACAGATTAGAAGAAGTCAAAGTAGACAACTGGAGCCAAGGAAAGTATTTGGAGAAGTGCATCTCAGAATCTAGTAGGTGCCCAGGACTGATGTGAGAGGAACACACACCTCTATGCTCTTTAGCACCTGGGGTGTGTTAAGCTTCTGGAGCCTCAGTGGAGATCAGCCACTGCCGGCTTCTCTCTTAACTGGCACCCCTTCTGAATGTGAACCCCCTATCCAGCCACCTAGCCCTTCTTAGCTCAGCACTGGTTCCCCTGCACTTAAATGTGCCCCTTTCCCAGAATGCCACCCAAAAGAAGCCTCCAGTTTACAGTGCAGTGGTTGTGATGCTTACACATTTACACTTTGTACAGTCTATCACAGGGGGGCCATTCCCCTAATTTTGGCAAGTCATGTGCCACACATTTCTAATATATTAATAGAGGAAATGTGGGATCTGGAAGGGAGAGTGGGTGCACGAGGGAGCTATGGGCTGGTGCAGTGTTGGGTGCAGGAGAGGGTTCTGACCTGGGGCCAGAAGGTTGGGGTGTAGATGGGGGTGTGAGGTGCAGGCTCTTATTTCAATTAAGCCTAGGCATAATATGTAGACAGTATATAGCCTAATTCTCACAAACACTTATTTCAGCAACTCTGGACTCCAAATACTTGCTTCTGTCACCATGACAGAAAGTGGACAGAGCAAGGAGATGGACCAAGAAAAATAAATATGTTTAGTGCCAAAAAGGGATATAGATTAAAAAAACACAGATATACAATAGATGGTCAAATAAAGAAAGAGACAGCTTTAAGTTTGAGCATACCCTTGTAATGTGGAGCAAGAGCATTTCAAAGCTAGAAAGTTCCTCTACCTTAAAAATACATGCTACATTGTAATTTTATTTCAAAATGTGAAACTATTTGCCTCAGTGCACTTAGTGGTGGGAAGAGAAAACCTAGTTGCTGCTGTAGCTTCTTTGATTTAATACTTACTTCAAGCTGAAAAATACGTTCCTGCTCTTTGCAACCCTGCTGCTCATCAATTTCAATGGCTCTTCTCATTACTGCTGCCATTTCTGTAATTTGGTCCACATGCTCTTGTAGCTCCTAAACCATAAGTCAAATAAAAAGCTTTACCAAATATTCTTTCCTGCATTCATAAAAGTGAACATTAACTGCATTTTAACTGCTGTGCCAGTTATCAGAAGTTTGAATTCTTCAATAATTTAGATCTAGCAGTTAAAGCCCCACAACGTTCCAACATTAACTAATATTACTGTGACAATTTATTCAGTAACCTTTTAAAAGAAGAGAGTCATCTTAGCAAAAGGCTTCTTCAGTCTCATGCCTGTGGAAGTCTGGATCAAGCTTGCTACAGTATCACCAAAACTGACCACATAATCCCTACAGAGGTAATAGTAATTTCTTTGCTCTTGTTCATCCCTGACAATTTTTGCAGTACATCGACTACTTCACTCTGTTTTAAGAGTAACCCTTATTCCATCTCTTTTTATGGGATGGTCCAGACAACTTCTAGTTTTTGTGACGTGTCCTTAACAAAGCCTGATTAAAGGTCAAGCATAGGTAATCTTGCCTGCCCAGTAAAGGACACATCTGTTCTTTGGTCAACATTTTCTATTTTATACCTCACCTGAAAGATTAGTCCCCCATTGTCATCTCCCCCGACCATGCTGGGAAATTGATACTTTCCTTGGGCTTGGTATAGAATGTCACCCATATCACCTCCTCCATTTTCTGCACATATTGATTTTGATTTAGATGTATTCCATTTAAACTCTGCTTTGCTTAGTATAGCCGATTACATCAAAATAGTATGGCTACATTAAAATCATTCAAGAGTATCTGAAAGCCAAATGTTAGTCAAATGACGACGCTCAAATGATTCCCCAAAACAAAGGAATTCCTTGGATATCCCTGGAGGGTTTATATTAAAAAAGTTGAAACCAAAAGATTATTTCAACTTTTTAAATAGTTACAAATATTTAGGCTTTAGTAAGTAAGTTACAAAGTTAACTCCATCTTTAGCTTGCTCCATTGTGCCTACCTATTGCAGAGGCTTGAAAAAGCCCATGATCTTGCTAAATATGCCTGATCTTCAGAACAGCTGCTACAAAAGATTTGGAATTTTTGTGTCTCACAACCATAATATTCTTCTATTTTGTACTATTTTCAAAAAGGTAAAGTAAAACTAAATGAGATCTGGAAAAAAAAGCCAATTTTAAAATGTAGATTCTCATTTGCTGCTGTCTCCTCTCCAGTCCATAATTAAGCGCTTCATGAATACGCTGAGATGCACTGATGAGGAGGAGTCCTTCAGGGTTATTACAAGGACACACTTCAATCTCTAGTTTAGTGTCTTTATATCCATATTAACATTATAATCTTTAAAATTAAAGTATTACAAAAAAAGTTAAAAGGTGTGCAGTAACCAGTGTTTGAGTAGCAATATCTTTGCTGTTTGAAGTATTTGGTTGTTTTAAAAGTTGCCATATGGCACTAGGCCGCAGCAAAGATCAATTTTTTTTTTTAAATGGTTAAACCAGTTTTTAGGAAGTTTAAGATTAAACTGTTCATAGCAGGAAACTGCATGACAAATTTAAGTTCAGAGCATATTTCTACACCATATTTAGACCAGTTTTCACTAAACACCATACAAATATTTTTCTGGTATATATGGTACTGGTATAAATATTTTCAAATTTCTGTTTGAAAAATATTCGACTGCAGAAAACAAATGTGGAAAACTTCAGTAGATAGGTGCCAACAGTTGCCACTTGGTAGAACAGTGTTCACTGGTAAAGCAAGATTAATTCCTTGGACACCAATTTTGGATTAATTATATTCTTAATCCCCATAAGAGAGAGAAGCTTTTAGACTGCACTTCAAGATTATCCAACATTACTGACTATATATACTATTAAGAAGTGCAAATGACTAAATTCCAGGCATCTAGACACACTAAAGTCTCCCCAACAGACATACTAAATGGAATTGAGTTGGATCAAAAAGATCAAGAGGGCCCTGAAATTTCTCTGCTAAAATAAGATTTTCCCCAAACAAAATACGCTTGGAATAAATCAGAGGGAGCTGTATTGTTTCTTTGCTTAGGATTTAAACTGTTACTGAAACAAATGCAGTTTCTTTGAATGCTTCATCTTTGTACTTTTCTAGAACCATAAACTCACTTTATAGTATCTACATTTTTTAACTTAGAATGTACATTGATAGATACATTAGATCTGAAGTTCTCTCTTCCACAGAGAGTGGTTTTCCAATTTTTAACCCAAAAGGTTAACAGGGAACTCCAAGTAGAAGTGAACTGAGAGATATCCCCACTTTCATTCCTAGCATTTATCTGTAAAGTTACTTATGGTACCTAACAATGCTTGTAGGTAAAAATCTATTTCAATAGCTCTTCTAATGAAATTCACTGGACCCTTACTATAACCCACGTCACTATAGCGTGGATTCGGGTATAGCGCGGTCACGGCCATGGATACAAAATTTAGTTACTTTAATTGGGATCCATGGTAACACTGTCCCCACGTTAACATGCATGGATCCTGAACCCTGCATTCTAGTGAGGGTCCGGTGTAGTTTACTGTAACAATTGCAGTACTTTCCATTAATTAAGAGTGTAACATGACACAATAAAAAGGTACAATTTAAATGTGTGTTAATTACTTGAAAAGATGAATTGAACATTGTCACCTTCTGACAAAGCCTATTAAAAAAGTGAAGAACCAAAATAACATGGCTCAGCCCTAAACTAGGAGCTGAATACCTTCACACATACATATATATCCCACTGATGACAGGTTAGAAAAACATTGGCTTTTAGCAACCCTTTGTTCTTCTAGGTTTCCAGGATCATCAAGCAGCTCACCCAATATGGACAACTTGCAGATCCACTCAGACATCCTATAATGCACTGGTTACTCCATAGCATCTCTGATTAGTGCTGAAACAGGAAGCCTGCCTGAAGGGGTGGGAGAAAAGAAATATAAGCCTGGTTATTCAATATTCAGAAGGTTCTCCCAAGAGTTTTTTCAAAACTAGTTTAATACCTTCAAAAAGCGGTTGAATATTGAATAAAACGAGGTTTACCTTATTGACCCAGCACTGATCACAGAAGCCATTAAAGTCACGAGTGCATGCTGCAACACTGAGCTGATCTAAATTATTACTGGAGACTACGATAGCCAAAACTCCATAGCTGCCTTCCCCCACCCTCCGAGTCTACAAGAGGAAAAAGATAATTATAGAGAAGTAGTAAATGAAATACTCTCAGATAAATGCCTAAACACACATCACAAACATCTAGGAAGATTGATCTGTTAGTCTGTACGAACTTCCTGTCCATCTTTAAGTAGGCTATGCTATAAAACTTTGGAATTGTTATGCACTTTCTAATATAAAATGATATTTGCTCAATTATCTTATTATATTGACACATGACTTTAAGTTAGAATTTTTTTAAAGACTTATTACCTTAGAATGTTGCTCTTTTAACTTTGTTATTATACCTGGATCATCCTTTTTGCTGGCCATTAGCAGCCTAAACATCTGCTCTCTGTATTTGCTCATTATGAGTTCCAAAGCAGACTGATGTTCTTCCAGAGATGTACGTAATTCTACCAAAACAATTTAAAAATTGCTTCAAGACATACATACAAGACATACTTCATTTGAGAAAACTAACACAAGCTCTTAGACACCACCAAACAAGTCTGCATAGCACTTATGCGGAGAAGTTCTCTCACAGACAGAACCAGGACCTATGAATCCCTTTATGCTACTCCAGCTCTTTTAACTGAAGTAAAGTGGTTAAAGAAAAAGGCGAGGATCTCCTAGTGCTCCACTTAAAACGCCCAATGCAGAGTCCATCTGAAAGTTACGTAAAGTACTGTTGTGATCTGTAACTTCGCAGAGTTTGTCTGACTTTAAACATGAGCAAAACTTTGTTTTGTTTTGAGATACAATATTTTGTGATTCTTCAGTATATAGCACCAGCAGTTAATTTTCCCAAAGATAAGCTTTTCTGCACCAAAGGCTCAAAGCAATTAAACTATTTCAAAATTAATAATGGAGTGGAATTGTACTTAGTAAGCAGGGCTGATCTTTGAGTTTCTAGTGCCCTACAGCAGGTAGATAACTTCCTATGTGGGCCAAGAGAATGGTGAATGTGAATCTGTAAGCATCCCCTTGTTTAGAGTATGCCAAAACCATCAAGAGTCAGAAGATATTTTATTAGACTAATTTTTTTCAAAAAAAGTAGAAGCCTTCCCCGTACATAAGTTTTTTTCTTGGCAACAGTAAGATAGATATATTCTGTATAGCAGTAGTGAATAATAATCAAGTCACAGGATAAGAGCTATAAAACCTATAGAAAAAACTGCCAGCAAAACTACATTTTAAAAATCTCAAAGAAAAAATAGTATGCCTGATTATTTTTTTTGTTTAACATTGTAATTAAGATGCCAAATCTCCAAATGTCTACACAACCAGTGCATAACTGGTTATACTAGAACAGTGGTTCTCAAACTGTGGGTCGGGACCCCAGAGTGGGTCACGACCCCATTTTAATGGGATGACCAGGGCTGTCTTAGACTTTCTGGGGCCTGGGATTGAAGTCCGAGCCCCACTGCATGGGGCCAAAGCCAAGCCTGAGGGCTTTAGCTTGGGTGATGGGGCTCAGGTTACAGGCATCCTGCCTGGGGCTGAATTCCTTGGGCTTCAGCTTTGGTCCTCCTGCCTGGAGCAGAGAGGCTTAGGCTTTGGTATCCCCCCTGGGGTCATGTAGTAATTTTTGTTGTCAGAAAGGGGTTACGGAGCAATGAAGTTTGAGAACCTCTGTACTAGAAGAATTGAAGATTAGAAGAGAAAATTCTTAGGATATGATCCTACATCCACAAAAGTCAATGACAAAGCTCCCACTGATTTCAGTGGAGCAGGATCAGATTCTTAAAGAACAAAATATTAAGACTCACCTTTATTTTCCTGTTGCAGTTCTCTGATCTGCCTGTTCTCCTGCTGGATACCCATTACTAATGTAGATCGAGGCCGATGTCTTGCTACCTCATTAAGCTCTTGAATTTCTTCTTGGTACTAGTAGAATTAAACATTTTTTTTTAAAAAAAAAAAACCTTGTGTAAATGAAGGCAAGCAGGTATATTAAGTCCTGACTGACTAGTTTCAAAGTTGGAATCTGACCAATATTAAATAGCCCTTTTGATTGCCAGATAATAATAAGCAGGATATCATTTAAAGACCATTAACAAGAGCTAATTTTTAACAAATATTCTTATGTCTGAAGGTTCTGCTAACCATTATAATTCCCCTGAGATGCAACATTTACTTCACAACTTTAAATAAAAAGGCAACATTTATTAGTTTTTCTACTTTACTGAGATAGTTAACATGACAGGATGGGTTTCTCAAATGTGGATACCACAGAGGCTTTATCACCACTGACCCATCACACTTAGCAAAACAGAATCTAGTAATTTTCATTGGTTAGGTTAACAGCAGAAAGGAAATTGTTACCCACTCGAAATAAGCTGAACAGACTACTTTGTCACGGAAGAAAATATAAAAATGAGATGAGAACTCATGCAAGAAAAAACATGAGATTGTTCTTATGTAAGTCTCTATAAAAAATGTTTTTTAAAAAAATTTATGAGCTGGTATGTGCAAAATTAAGCAACAATATTAAGCTACTTTTAAATACTTCATAGAACAGCAGCACACAGACACTGAAAGTGCCACAATAAATCATAAAACCCAATCCTACAGACACATGACCATGCTAAACTTTAAGCATGTAGATGTTTGCAGGATGGAGTCATAGTAACTGACAAGTAATTTTTTTTTATAGAATCATAATTACTAGAGACAAGAGACCTATTGGATCACAGAGTTCATCCCAATCCCCATGAGAGCACCAGAAGAGGCACTGGATATTAAACAGATAATGCACCACACTTTAGAAGTCAAGAATATTTAAACCAGTTTTAAATAGTGATGTTTCAAGTGTTTTCAAAGTATCTTTTTAAATGAGTAAGCAAAATGGGAAAACAAACCTGCTTCATCGCTTCCACCCGCTTGTTGAGAGCTGTAGTCTGTTCAATAAGAGCTTCTGCTGCATTGTCATGTTCCCTTAGTCGCTCTACTAGTGCTTTAGCATCAGCTAGGGCTTTCTCAAGTGTGCAACTCATTTCTAAAAAAGGAAATTTAATTATTGCCAAGACAAGGACTGTTTATCATACAGCTGTATCATCACCATGTCATACCTCAAACACATCAGATACGTTTTCATTAACTCAGAAGCAGTCAGATACAGTCTTGCCCTCATCCCCAAATAAGAACAAACATCCTCACATTGCAGGAACTATTTTCTCCTGGGGAACAAGGAAACTCTGCATCTCTCATGGAACTATGAGGTCCTCATTTCCTTCATCCACCTTTAATCCCCCATATTAACTGAAATTCAAGTCACTTATTAAAAACCATTAAAAATACAGAGATAGCACTTTTCTCCTTTAACTGTAGTAATTTGGTTAAGTGTAAATAATTTTCTAGCAACCTTAATAATGGAACACTATGTTCAAAGGGCATCCAGAGAGTTCTCTTTTTGAGACTTACATTTATCCCATAAGATTCAGTAAGACAGGGTAGAGGAGGAACCATGGGTTGTGAACTATTCTGAGAGTGGGCTTGCTGGAATTTAATATAGAATGAGAAGGGAAAGTAATGCAAAGAAAAGAGGGGCAGATGTGTTCAGAGCATAAGGGGAAAGGTGATGCTGGCACCTTCATTTTGGATTATTGTTCTGGCTTGTTCCTCCAGAAGGTATTACAGCAGTCAATATGAGACATGAGGACCAATTTCTTGTAAAGAAGGATAAGCAGGGAGGATGGAATTCTGGAGAAGTTGAAGAGACAGTGCTGTGACTTATACATAGCCTTTTTGATAAGTGCATACGAAAAGAAATCAAACATTATTTGTAAAGTTGCTTACTGAAGAGATGATGGTATTAAAGCTAAAAAACAATTGTATTTTATATAAAATTATATTTTATGGTCCCAGTGATGTATTTAAGAGGGGGGAAATCTAAAACTAATTCTGAAAGGCTATGAATAAAGATACATTTTTATGAATCATGAGTGTAGAGGTGACCACTAACCTGGCAAGAGGAAATCACCCAGGGAAAGTTTAGTAGTCAAGTATAGCTCATTTTTATCTCTGTCTAAAAATGGCCCCAGCTACCATTGCATAAAGCAGGGATCAGCAACCCTGGCACGCGGCCCCTCCAAGGTAAGCATCCTTGGCGGGCCTGGCCAGTTTGTTTACCTGCCGCATCCACAGGTTCAGCTGATCGCGGCTCCCACTGGCCACGGTTCGCCGCTCTGGTCCAGTGGGGGCTGCGAGAAGCAGCGGCCAGCACCGCGCCTGACACTTCCCTGAAAAAGTCAATAAGAGTTGGGTGCTTCACTCCCTTAAGCCCGTTTGGAAAAATCACAGCCAAAATTTTAAGCAGATCCTAATGAAGCCCCTATTTCATTATTTATTTTTCTGACGGTCTAGTTCAGGATGTACTGCTTAAGAGGGAAAAGATTCAAACATTTACATGTGAAGCAAAATCATCCCTATTCCTGCCATACTATGATGGGCGGGGGAGGGATTCAAGAAAAAAAATAGAATTTATGATTGCTCAACAGTGTTCCTGCATTTTAAGAATATGCTGCAAATCGAATTCTGCAAAGATTTTTATATCTATTACATAGAAGTTTTAATTTGATTAATCTTACCAGAGAGACTCCCTCTTTGGCCTGAATACAATATGTATACAAACATGTTTACTTCTATATTTATGTAAAGGTAGCTAAGTGCCTTTTCAGGGATCCCACTGGTAGAGAATGGAAAAATATCTTGTTTATCCAACAAGCTTCACTTAAAAACTGGCAAGTGCAGGCTGGCTGTAAATGGTTGTTAACTTTTTCCTGGTAAATGTTTGTAGTGTTAAGTCTTTCTTGTTTCTCAGGTGCCTCTTTAACTGTTAATCTTGAAGGTTATGCTTTTTTGTTTGAGGTACCTAGCCAAGTTCTTTAGAATTGTGTGTGTTGCCAGATATAACTAGATTGATTTGTTTTGTCTTAGTCTTGCGATATTAGGGCTTTTTTAAAATGAATATTAATGGAGAGGTTTTTTCCCCCCACTCACAATCTGTGTTCTTGTTCTTACAACTCTTACAACAAAAATTTTGGCACCGTCCACACAGGCTGGCAAGGTTAGCCCAAACCATATTTAGATAAATTAAAGAACATTTTTTAAACTATTTTCCAGCCCACTATGAATGGAGCCTCACATCTTACAACAGAAACATTTTTTGCAGTCGGTCTATATTAGAGCTTATATATCATTAACTTTTGAGCAACCAGCAAGATTCTGAATTACAGTGAATGACCCAAGAAAACCTGTGAAATGAAACCACACATTCTGCATAAACACAGCTCTGGGGGACTTCTTGTGTACATCTGACGTTAGGTGCAAGTCTGGGAGAAATACAGCAATGTATGTTCCACCAAAAATAGCGAGAGCCCAGGTGGTGCAGACGATACTCCGAATTCTGATGTTAGTGTCTTTGAGTGGGAGATTATTATTATTTACCAGTAGATGAAAGCCTGGTCTGTCACATGGGAGCAATTTGTAATGGCATGTGTGTAAAATAGCTGAAAGTGCCTCAGAAAGTAAAAATTGGACAGACTGAAAATCCCAGTGATGATTGAACCTGGTTGAGATTCCAAACATAGTGAACTTTTAACATACTTGTAGTTGCTTCTCTTAGTTCACACTGACTGCAGATTCATTTTAGTTTTCAGAGTGACAGAACCTCGAGCCAGGAACCCACTAGACTGGGCACTATACAATCATAATCCCTACATCACAGAGTTTATGATACTTTCTACTCAGCAGTTTGGACTGTGCTTTGGAATCACCATTTTTAACTTGAGCAGAGATGTGAACAGTCTATCTGCAGATTTCAGAATACATCACTGAATTAATCTACATATCTGGATAGTTTTCTTTGCAATCATTAGGGCTATAAACTTCACACTTACAATTTTAGATTCTGTAACAAATGCAGGCCTCCCCTCAAGAAATGAATCTAAATGGCAAGTGGATGTGTCAGGCCAGGCCTTTTCACTGATTTCAGAAATGTCAGGGTTAGCACAGAGCAAGATCAACAGCTCTGACAGCACAGCAATACAGCCACCTACATGCTCACTTCCTGTGGTTAACCAATTGCTCTGAATCTTATCCAACTGAGTTGCCTTAAAAACATATTAACACCCCCACCCCGCCTTCCTGTATCTTTCCTCCTTTCTCCATCGCTGCTAAAAACCTCTCTGCCCGGTTTATGCCTCTTAATGTCTCTCCCCTTTTGGTGATTAGTTTTCTAACCCGGAACGGTTTTACCATGCGGAGTCTGGGCAAAGGCGCGCCGGGGAGAGCACCGCACGCAACCTCCCGCGTACAACCCAGAGCCAGCAGCGTCCCCCTCGCCCCCCCCTTCCCATTTATCAAACAACCCCCTCCGCGCCTGACAGCGAAATATTCCCGCAGTGCCGCTGTGCGAGCGCCCGCGTTTGGGACCGTGGCCGCAGGAGAGCCGGGGTCTGCTCAGCCCCACGCCACCAGCCACGGCAGAGCGGGGGGGGGGGGGAAGCGCGTGCCCGACAGGGCTGCTTTGGTGCCGTAGCCTCGCGCGCCCTGGCAAGGAGGGCGGCAGCGCCCGATAGCGTTACCTCGGGACAGCGGCAGGTATCGCGAGACCGGCGGCGCTCGTGGAGGGACGAGGCCCCTCTCCGGCTAACGTTCACCGGACCCGGACCCGGACCCCCCCCCAGCACGTCACAAACGCCTCCTTCCCCGGCAGAGCTCAGCGCCCCCAACCCCGGTCCCTCACTCACTCATATCCGGTAGCGCCGGGAGCGGGCGGAGGCCGCCGCGTCAACTAACGGCGAGTGCAGGGGGAGGCGCCAGGCCGAGGAGAGGCCCCATGAGACAGGGAGCGCGACGCTCCGCAGCCCCAGCTACTCGCCGGGAGCAAGAGGCGGCGAGGAAACAGAGACCAAATATCGCGAGACTTCCAGCCCTTCCCGTCTGCTTGACTTGCGGAGAAAGCGCCCTAGACGAATATCGCGAGAGTGTCAGTTTCTCTTGCGTGCCGGTGGGGAAGTGCCGCGAGAGGCTCTAACGGACGGGGGAGGGGGGAGTGTGGTGCCCGAGTCTCGCGATATCAGTGTGGTTACGGTAGCCAGTCACGAGCATGGGGGAGTGAGGGACCGGGCTGGGGGGAATCGCTGTGGCCAGGCCCGGGGCAGCGGCGACGGGCCCCTGGGCTACTGGCGTAAGCGGCTGCTTTAGGGTATCGGAGCTCGAGGGGTGCGCGGAGCGGGGAGTCCGGCCGGGCTGTGGGGCGGCAGCAGGAGGGGGATGGAGGGCACCGGCCCGGTGTAAAGCCCCAGTGCGCCTGCGCGCTCCCTGAGTGGGCAGAGGCGGCCCTGGGCGGCGCTTCTCCGGCAGAGGATCAGGCAAAAGTAAGAGACCCCCTCCCCCCCCCCCCCGCCGTGTCTGTCTGAGGAGCTGGGGCGCCTGGGTTCTGTTCCCGGCTCTGCCACGGGCTTTTCCGGTTCCCCCCACTGATGCTGGGCCCGAGTCGTCTTCGCAGGGCGCTGGAGGAGGCTACGGTCTGTCCGTGCTTGTATTTAAATTGTATTAACGTGGGGACAGCTGCGCCTGTTGCTGAGATCATCTAGCAGCGCTTGCTGGGGTGAACAACCCTTTAGGGGCTGGAAGAAGAAAACCCCACGTGAAGGTGGAGCTCGGTATGACCCTGTCTGCGCTAGGCCGAAAAACTGCTCATTTATTTCCAGGGGAAAACCAAACCCAGTGTGTGTGTGTGTGGTTTGCTTGGTTCCTTTATTTAACTGCATTGTCATTCAAATTTTGTTTGCCGTGGTGTTATAGTGGTGGTCGTCCCAGGATATGAGGGACACGGTGGCTGAGGTAATACCTTTTATGGGACTGATTTGTGTTGGGGAGCAAGACAGGCTTCAAACTTCAGCTCTGGCAAGAAGATCTCGTAAGCTCAAAAGCTTGTCATTTGCATCAACCGAAGTTGGTCAGAAAAAAGATATTACTTCAACCACCTGCCAGTTTGAAGTTTTTGTATAAACACATTTGAATGATTTTAATTCTAAAAATGTAGATTTTAAGAACATAAGAATGGCTGTACTGGGTCAGACCAAAGGTCCATCCAGCCTAGTATCTTGTCTACCAACAGCGGCCAATGCCAGGTGCTCGGAGTGAGTGAGTGAACCTAACAGGTAATGATCAAGTGATCTCTCTCCTGCCATCCATCACCCCCTTCTGACAAACAGAGGCTAGGGACACCATTCCTTACCCATCCTGGCTAATAGCCATTAATGGACTTCATCTCCGTGAATTGATCCCTTTTTCTTTTAAACCCTGTTGTAGTTCTAGCCTTCACAACCTCCTTAGGCAAGGAGTTCCACAGGTTGACTGTACACTGTGTTAGAATTAGAAATTAGAATTTTAATTCTAAACACATTCTAGCGACAATCTGTGAATGAAAACGTTTCCTGTTTTTAAAGTGGAAGCAATGAGAACATCAGGGTTCTTACTGGGTGTTACAGGAAAGCTCTAAAAGTTAGAAGGCTTGAGCGGAAAAGGACTGGAAGGAATAATTGGAGTGTGACATAGATAATGGGTGAGACCAGCTAGTGTAAGTTGGATAGGAATTCGCAAACTGTTAGTGAGGCTTGGTTTGCTGGAATACAAAAATTTCTGTAAGATGGGGAATGCATTTGATAACTTTGTTCTATATAACATTGGCTAGTTCATATTTTTAAGTCATAAGTGCTGAATTCACTATGTGGTTGCTTTTTTTTCACTGTAAGCATAATATATGTGAATTCTGCAGGTCAGTGCTGTGAATAATGAACAGTGATTATTAAACTGCCACCAAACATCAGGGTATGAATTTTTCTGACTTAGTATACCTAGAGTTGAAGGAAATGGTAAGAAATAAGTGATTCAGTGGACTGAAGTTATGAAAACAGATTGTCAGTAGTTAAAATAATGTAGAAAGTAGAAAGATTTATGCTCATTCTAAAAAAATGTAGAGAGTAAGTTTCTTTTAGATCTTCAAGATGAAATGTTCTATTGAACAACAATAAAAAATTCTAATGGAGAAACAACATGGATGGTTCTGAAAAATGCCATCTTCAACACTGAGCACATCATTGTATTTCATCAGGTCTTTAACATTGGCTTAATTCTGAAGACAAAACTTAAAAATGATTCAGAGAGTCTGTGAAACCTTTCCATTACTTAATTGGTATGACTTATTCCCAAATACAGAGCTCAGAGGTTAAGCCTAGAATATGAAGAAGCATGGTTGGTAGAACATAATCTAATATGTGTAATAATAATAATAATAATATGAAACATAATAAGAGTTCTTTCTCTTCTGGCACTTAAAACTTGAACATTTTGATTTCTACCTTAAATCTGTGTTTGTGAAGGAGGTTGTGTCACATCCAAATGGTGTGAACCATTCCAAATGAGTTAAAAGTATTCTTGATTGCTGCTGACCAGATAGGAGAAGAGGTCTTTTAAAAACTGAAAACTCTGAATTCAACAATTTTACTACCACAACTAAATTGTTGAATTCAGAGTTTTCAGTTTTAAAAAGACCTCTTCTCCTATCTGGTCAGCAGCAATCAAGAATACTTTTAACTCATTTGGAATGGTTCATAATAGGAGGTTCTGAAAAATAAATCTGTATGTAAGGGCAGATACAAAAGCTTGGTAGTCTTAAATGGGTTATAGTTTAGGGACTGAATTCTTTGGTTTACTTATATAATAGCAACTTTAGACAATTGTGTTCCTTTTAATGTTTGAAATTTGTTTGGAAGCACAGCTATAATACTCTTTGCATCCATGTTCAACCTTGTTGGCTGTGTTTAGAAACTGTCAAAAAATCCTTATGGGGAGGATGGAGAGACTAGAATAGGGTTTCTGCTAACAATGTTTTGTTTAAATATTTCTCCATGTTGAACAGGGAAATAACATTTTGATGCATGACAATTTTGAAAGGACATAGTTAACTTAATCTCTAACTTCAAATAACAAGTTTAAATTATTTTCAGGTAATAGATTTGTGACCCCATGTTTCCATGCCAATTTTTAACTTTGCAATCGCATTTTCGTAGTCTTTAAATACTTTTCTTTCCTCTTGCTATGCTAAAGCTCCATATGAACAAAAGGGAAATATCCATCTGCAGAGGTGGAAGAGAAACTGACAATCTGCAAAATGCAGTCAAATGCACAAACTAACAAACTGTTGTTGTTTTTTTAAAAAAAAAAAAGACGCTTTTTAAGAGCAAAGAGACTTAAGTACCACTACCCAAGATTACTATAAGTGGCTAAAGAAGCAAAACACAAAAAAATTACAAATTAATGTTTTTTTAAAAGTTGACATAGCTAGCACAAGTTAGCATAATTTCTGGTGTAAAAATCTTGTTTTGAGAAAGCTAAATTTGGTTGATTGAATTTACTTTGTGTGCCGAGGGCTGTGCCTACAAATACCACAAACTACTTTAGAGAGACAAGGTGGGTAAGATCACATATATTTTATTTGACCAGCTTCTGTTGGTGAAAAAGAGACGAGCTGCAATGAACTACTTTGGCTGCTGAAAAATTGCTGACTACTCTGTAATTCGTTATTTTCAGAAATAATATTTTAAGGTATATTTTTAAATATATAAGCACAAATAATGACTGCTTACTAATTGCATTTTTAATCCTTATGTGAGGATGAACTGCAAAAAAAAAAAAAAAAAAGTAATCCCTATTTATTTGCTCTCTCTCTCACATTTACTTCAGTTTTCTTCCCTTTCTGGGGAAAGTAGTTTCTTCCTGGGCGGAGATTATGTATTACTAGTTTTTAGTTCAGAGGGAATTTTTTTTTAAATACCAATCATAAATAGGACAAACAATCAATGCAAATAGGTATTTATGGTGGAAATATTTGTGCATCTTTAACTAAAATCTTACCAAGAGCAGCTCTCTAATAAAGTTAATATTTGTAGTACAAATTTAAATAAAATAATACTAAACATCTTCAAAGGCTCAAAGTTCATATAGTGCTTTTCTCTTGTTTCTTTGTAAGTTTGTTTGATGGGGGGTTTTTTGGGTCTAATTTCAGGATTTATTCATTTCAGGAGGAAAATGAAAATTTTCTCTGAGTCCCATAAAACTGTTTTTGTTGTGGATCACTGCCCGTATATGGCAGAATCATGTAGACAACATGTGGAGTTTGACATGTTAGTAAAGAATCGGACCCAAGGAATCATACCTCTGGCACCCATATCAAAATCACTGTGGACCTGTTCGGTGGAATCATCTATGGAATACTGTAGAATAATGTATGATATTTTTCCTTTCAAAAAACTGGTAAGTGCTTCTAAAAGTACTGCTTATTGTAGAGATTCTCATTTTAATGGGTCTCTTCTAAATTTATTTGTGGATGCTGTCAGATTGAAAAGCAGGTTTCTTAGATTAAAAACACTGGAAATTTTAAAAATTGAATTTTTCACCGTTTAAGCTGCTGCGTTACCCTTAATAGTCAGTTTCATTTTAATTATGGGCATTTTCACTTTCTGGTTAATCAGTCTATTTCATTGCTCCTGTGGATGAGTGTTTAAATTCATACCAACTAGAATAATATTAATAATTATTATTAAACAAACATTTAAACATTAAATCATTTCTTTTGATCTCAGATTTTATGTAGTCCAGATTTTAACTCTACGGAGACTTGGATATAACTTTTGTAAAATTTGATGGAAAAAATGAAAACAAAATACTTGGTATTACTAGAAAAATGTCATCTTAGAGGAGGAAACTCACTTTCCTCTTTTATTTAGTCATGCACATAATTAGTCACAGATGTCTCCAAGTGAGTATGGAGTGGTACTTCATGGGATAACAGTAAAAGCAAGGCAGAGTAATAGAATAATTGCCCTCATTGGCATATCTGACTCTGTTGCTAAAATGATAGTAAAATGTACTGCCCTCTGGGTCTATTGTTTGTATGCAGGATTGATTAATATTACAGGAAATGGTTCCCTGTGGCTTCTGCTTTTGCCCTGCTTTCCGTAATGCTGGTTTTTCACTTTCGGGAAGAGAGGAAAATACATTCTTGCTGGAGGATTGTTAATGTTTTTTGATCCATTTATCTTGCTGTAAGAAGTTAGTCTTCATTCAGAGTCTTTTAAAATAATACAAAGTACATAAAACACAGAATTGGAGTAGGTCTTTTTGTTCTCATAAACTCATTTATTTTGTTTTGGAGTTAAGCTGATACGTTTTGGACAAAACTAAGGAGTATGTAGTGGATCACTTAGTCTGTTTTTCTTTTGGCATGTATTTGAGACCTCTCTATCCCTTTGAGACCAAACAAGTCATTTCTGTGATTTATGTAGCTCACTAGTCTGGAAATCAGAAATCCTAAGGATGCTCCTTGGTGCGTGCTTGGCATCGCATCCAGCTGCTATAATCCACTGTGCCCAGCATGATTCTCGTTTATATCTTGGTAGTATATTTAACAAATTCTAAGACTTTGGGGTGTTTTAGGTGCCCATACTTGGGCACCTAAACGAAAGAGAATCACTATGTTAATGAGAAAACAAATTGTGAATTGCAATCAAAGATAACTTACTGGAAAACATAAATAAAAGAAGTTCGTTTTCTAAACATAACATGGGCAACGTACATTTGTAAGAAAAATAAGTTATTAAAGAAATTAAAATATTTTACAGAGTACAATTTTTTTTATCCTTTTTATTTTGTAGAGTAAGCACTGTGTCTCTTAATTAACACTTAAGAACATAAGAGAGGCCGTACTGGGTCAGATCAAAGGTCCATCTAGCCCAGTATCCTGTCGGCCAACAGTGGCCAATGCCAGGTGCCCCAGAGTGAGTGAATCTAACAGGTGAGGATCAAGTGATCTCTCTCCTGCCATCCATCACTCCCCTCTAACAAACAGAGGCTAGGGACACCATTCCTTACCCATCCTGGCTAATAGCCATTAATGGACTTAACCTCTATGAATTTATCCAGTTCTCTTTTAAACCCTGTTATAGTCCTAGCCTTCACAGCCTCGTCAGGCAAGGAGTTCCACAGATTGACTGTGCGCTGTGTGAAGAAGAACTTCCTTTTATTTGTTTTAAACCTGCTGCCCACTAATTTCATTGGGTGGCCCCTAGTTCTGCTATTATGGGAACAAGTAAATAACTTTTTCTTAGTCACTTCCTCCACACCAGTCATATAATTTTATATACTTTTATCATATCCCGCCTTAGTCTCCTCTTTTCCAAGCTAAAAAGTCCTAGACTCTTTAATCTCTCCTCATATGGGACCTGTTCCAAACCTGTAATCATTTTAGTTGCCCTTCTCTGAACTTTTTCTAATACCAGTATATCCTTTTTGAGATGAAGAGACCACATTTGTACGCAGTATTCAAGATTGGGTGCACCATGGATTTGTATAAAAGCAATACGATATTCTCCGTCTTATTCTCTATTCCTTTTTTAATGATTCCTAACATTCTGTTTGCTTTTTTGTCTGCCGCGGCACACTGCATGGACATCTTCAGAGAACTATCCACGATGACTCCAAGATCTTTTTCCTGAATAGTTGTAGCTAAATTAGCCTCCATCATATTGTATGCATAGGTATTTTTTCCGATGTACATTACTTTACATTTATCCACATTAAATTTCATTTGCCATTTTGTTGCCCAATCATTTAGTTTTGTGAGATCTTTTTGAAGTTCTTCACAGTCTGCTTGGGACTTAATTATTTTGAGCAGTTTAGTATCATCTGCAAACTTAGCAACCTCACTGGTTACCCCTTCCTCCAAATCATTTATGAATAAGTTGAATAGGATTGATCCTAGGACTGGCCCTTGGGGAACACCACTAGTTACCCCTCTCCATTCTGAAAATTTACCATTTATTCCTACCCTTTGTTCCCTGTCTTTTAACCAGTTCTCAATCCATGAAAGGATCTTCCCTCTCATCCCGTGGCAACTTAATTTATGTAAGAGCCTTTGGTGAGGGACCTTGTCAAAGGCTTTCTGGAAATCTAAGTACACTGTATCCACTGGATCACCCTTGTCCACGTGTTTGTTGACCCCTTCAAAGAACTCTAATAGATTAATTATAAGATTTAGAATGCCAGATTTGTCAGTGGGCCCATTTGTGACCCTTCTAACTGTCGTTGTATTAAGGCAGTTCCACTGCTTTCTGTCCTAAATGTGTTAAATTCTTTTGTGGCTCTCTGCAGTGCCAATTAATGGAGTGGCAGTTCTGCTATTAAGAGTAAATTGTAATTTCTCTAAGGCCCCAATTCAGCCAAGCATTTAAGGAAGTCAGTAGGATTTAAGTACATGCTTAAATGCTTTATGAGCCTTCACTGCAAATGTTCATACTCCTAAAATTATCTAATCTATCTTCATATCTCACTAGGGTATTTACCTTAGTGATCTCCTTTGGTAGCAGATTCTACTCACTGAATAAGTACTATGTTTAATTAAGTAACAAAGAATACATCTGTGCTCAGTGATAACTATTGCTAATGAAAATATAACTGAGATAGTAAGGGAGTTGCTCCATTCTTTTTTCCTGTTAGTCTTGCAATGGTAACAGCAGTGTTAACCCTCAAAATCAGCTCCTTATTTATACTCTGACTTCATATCATCTGTTAGTAGTGTTAATGACTTTCTAAAAAGATAATTAAGTGTACATAGACATTTTTTCTTTGTCATTCCCACACCACTTCTACATGCTTGATCTTTGCTTAAAATAAAAACATGATATTATGGTACTCTGGATTTAGCACAATTGTTATAACCCAGGGGTGGGCAACTCATGGCACAAATGCCAAAGGCGGCACACGAGCTGATTTTCAGTGGCACTCATACTGCCCGTGTCCTGGCCACCAGTCTGAGGGGCTCTGCGTTTTAATTTAATTTTAAATAAAGCTTTCTTAAACATTTTAAAAACCTTATTTACTTTACATACAACAATAGTTTAGTTCTATATTATAGACTTATAGAAAGAGACCTTCTAAAAACGTTAAAATGTATTACTAGCATGTGAAACCTTAGAGTGAATAAATGAAGACTCGGCACATGACCTCTGAAAGGTTGCTGACCCCTATTATAACCTATGGGCACAAGTTAATTTGATGTAAAAATGAAATGAGGATTGAGTGACCAATAAAAATAATACTGTGTCACTCTGGCCTTTTATAGGTAGAGCCCTGAAAATCCATAGATATGTGCATAATGTCCACAGACCATTTTTTGGCAGTTTGCAGCTTGGATGCAGATACAAATTTTATATCTGCGCAGGGTTCTGGTAATCTCTCCACAGAAATCAAGGTGATGCTGTAACAGATGGGATGGGGGCAAGGCAGATGCTCTGGCCCCAACAGCGGATGTGGGAATGGGAATGGAGCTCTGACTGCCGCACACACTCATCTCAGTGGAGCAGTTCTCACCCGGCCCTCAGGCTCCCACTCAGCTCTTTGAATCCCGCAGCAGTGGGCTGCGGTATGTGGCATTGTGGTGCTTGTAGTGCCCGGCTTGCTCAGACTTGCTTACACTGCAGCTCCCAGAAGGGAGCACGACCATGTGCTCCTGCGCAGTGAGCCAAGTGTCATTTTGAAAGAGGTGTCATTGTACTTGAAACTAGCAGGCAACAAGGACAGGTGGTGTGAGGAGAGTAGTTGTCACCCCTGTCTGTCCTGCCCACATCTGCATTTGTTAGAGCTGCTGTGGCTGCATAGGAATGTCCGAGCCCCCCACTGGGAGGGTGGCACCGCACACAAAGGCCCAGGATTGCAGCCTCTCTGCCCGAAGTGGGGGAAGGAGGCGCAGCCAGGGCAGAGTGCTAGCTGGGCAGGAGGTCTCTGGGGAGAAGTGCGGGGGCGGTTGGGGATTGGGAGCTTGGCACAGCCATGTGTCACTGGTGCATGATGACCCATGGAGCTGCTAATAGAGCCCTGCTAATCCGCGGATTTCCGCTTTCTATCCATGAATGCAGATATCCGCGGACCATTTTTCTGGATTGGCTGTAGATAAGAATTTTGTATCCATGCAAGGCTCTATTTATGGGCATGTGAGAATTATTGTATAAGAAGAAAGAATGCATTACTGAAATTTGCTTTGTAACCTTTTAGGTGAATTTCATTGTAAGTGATTCTGGGGCTCATATCTTAAATTCCTGGACCCAAGAAGACCAAAACTTGCAGGAGGTATGATTAGTTCTTGATACCTCTATTTATTTTGTGAGGGTAATTTAAATTAGTTATAGTGAAAGAGTACGCTTTCTTAGTATATTCCGTAGGCAATATTTTATCCTGGTATGACATAACAATGTTTTAGTTTTTTGTCATGTATATTTTGTCTGAGAATAATAATTGGAAAGTGTTAAATTGATTCATTTGTTTGAAGGAGAATTTTGGATTTAGAAAGATTATATGTTTCTCACAGAATAAGGTTTTGTGTCTGTGCAGATCAGTTACTTTTTTCATCTTAAGATAATGATTTAAATAGAGACAACAACTTTTAGCTTGTGTAAATTTTAATTTTATTTTCGTATTCTTACAAATCTAGATGAAACTAGCTCCTCTTCTAGACTCATTTAAATTTTTATTTGGTGTTTTTTATTATTCATCCTTTAAAATCACAATCATGCATCTATAACAAAGGAAAACAGGCAAGAGCTGTAAAATTCTCTTCTTGCAAAAAGTTTCAAAATAATCTTGTAAAGAGATTAATTAAAACACAGTGGGAATACAAAGGGGGAAAAAAGGTAGTAATTTAAAGACAAAATTAAAAAGGTACACCATCACAGGTTTGACTTTTCTGTAGTACTTGCTGCAGGGCCAGGGATGATATGGTAAGCACTCCCTGCATTAGTCTGTACGTATACCCCTGGGGATTCTTGGAGGTCTTCCAAGGAGTACATCAACTCATCCAGATATTTGTCTAGTTTTACAACAGGCTACATGAAAAGCATTATAGGAGTCAGTATAAACTAAAATTTCATACAGACAATGACTTGTTTATACTGCTTTATATACTGTACATTGAATTGTAAATAAAATAAATAAGTTGGAATATAAATATTCCAATATTCTATGGTAAAATGAGAAAGTAAGCAATTTTTGAGTAATAGAGTGCTGTGACACTTTTGTATTTTTGTCTGATTTTGTAAGCAAGTTTGTTGTTGGTTGTTGTTATTTATTTATTATTATGTAAGCAAGAGGTGAAACTTGGGGGTACTCAAGACAAATCAGATTCCAGCAAGGGGTACAGTACTCTGAAAATGTTGAGAGCTACTGGTCTGTAGGTTATGGCCACCTGCTTGGAGTAGGGAAGTGTGTGTTGTAAGTTTAGGGTCAGTCTTAAAAAAGTTGATATTCAAAATTTGTCTATTTTTATTTGTCTGTACCAAGGCAAGTACTTACTTGCAGCACTTGAAAGCAAGGCTCTTACCTGGCCCCGGAGTTCTAGGAGAGCACTGAGTAACTCCTCTTTCCCAGTCTCACCTACCTCGGCCCCAAGCGGAAGCAGGCAAGCTTCCTTAACTGGCCTGCTGACTCCCAGTCAGTGTCTCCTGCTGGTCCTTTTAAGCATCTGGAGGAGTAAGTCTTGTTGGGAGCCCCATTTGAGAAGTTGTCAGGGTATTGACACCTCCAGCTTTGGGGCAGAGAATGCCTGCTGGGGCTATCACATACTCGGTTTGCATGTTAACTGGAGCTGGTTGGAGATTTTCTGATGGAACAGTTTTTCACTGGAAAATTATTATTTGATAGATCTACAGAAACATGTTGATTCTGTCAATATTCAGTTGTAAACCTGCAAATCAGGCTGGTTTCCTGCAAGCTTATCCCCTCCCTCCTCTGGGAAGTTGGAGCTTATAGGGTATCCTGACTCCAAATTGGCCTGTGTAGTGGGCTGCCCTAGAACCAGGGCTTTTAAGTAGCCTGCCATATAGGCTGCCTCAGAGGGGGGTGGTCACAGAGCTTCCTGGGACCTAGGGGATCATGTTTTGTGTTGAAATGACCAAAATGTTCCCCTGGAGATGAGCATTTTTGGCGATTCCAAAGCAAAATAAAACAAACTCCCAGTTCCATGAAAAACTGAGTTTTTCCATTTTTTGTCCCAGTTTGGGCCAAAAAATTTCCTGTTTCCCAGCCTGGTCTAATTTTTACATCTGACGTAAACTATCAAAGGTCTAATTTCACCATCAGAAACAGCAACTGATCATAGTCTTGGTAAGAAAGAACTATCAAAACATCCTCGTGAGGACCTACATCAAAAGGTTAATTAAGATGAGCCTCTTTTTGATCCTAATTATATTAGTGACATGTAAGTATGGAGAAGTATGGAGAAGAAATGGGAGTATGGAGGAGAGGAGAGTATGGAAGTATGGAGAAGAAATATAATTTTCAGCCCAAAAGAAGTTAGTTTTCAGAAAACTAGAAGTATGTGATAAAGGAAGATAATGGGAATGGTTTTTCAACCTTAGGAACATAAGAACAGCCATGTTGGGTCTGGCCAGTGATCTAGTTCGGACTAGCCTAGGCTAGTCTAGGCTAGACTAGCCTAGCCTAGACTAGTGATCTAGTTCAGACAGTAGCCAGTGCCTGATGCTTCAGAGGGAATGAACAGGAACAGGGCAATTTCAAGTGATCCATCCCCTGTTGTCCAGTCCCAGCTTCTGGCAATTGGAGGTTTTAGGGGTTGTACATTGGCTAATATCTAGGGCCTTACCAAATTCATTGTCCATTTTTGTAAATTTCATGCTCCTAGCACTTTAAAAATCTTGAATTTCACAGTTTTAATATTTAAATCTTAAATTTCATGGTGTTGTAAGAAAGCATGAACATGTATTTAAAGACAGCAGAATATAAACATGTAAAGCTCTTAAGTCAGCTTTTCTCAACCTGGGGATCCTAACCCAAGGGCAGGGTGCAAGGCTATCATAGTGGGGATCGCAATATTGCTACCATTCTGCACTGCCTTTAGAGCTGCGTGGCTGGAAAGTGGTGGCTGCTGGCTGGGTGCCCAGCTCTAAAGGCAGTGCAGAGGTAAGGGTGGCAATGCACCATATCATGCCACCCTTACTTCTGTGCTGCTGATGAGGGCAGCGAGATTAGGGCTAAATATTTAGCCCAGCAAGTTGGTTATGGGTCAAACTCAATTGAATATTGCTTTATTTTTCTCCCTGACAATGTTAATTTCTATGTAGAATAAATTGTAATTAATGACTTCTAGTAACAGATCAGTTTACTGTAATAGCTAAGATCATAACTTCACAACAAGACTTTTTTCTTTCTAACCAGTTAATGGCAGCTCTCGCAGCTGTTGGACCACCTAATCCTCGTGCGGACCCAGAATGCTGCAGCATACTGCATGGTTTGGTTGCAGCAGTAGAAACACTCTGCAAAATCACAGAATACCAGCACGAGGCCCGAACCATGCTAATGGAAAATGCAGAACGTGTTGGAAACAGAGGAAGAATAATCTGCATTACGAATGCCAAAAGGTGTTTACAGGATTATAGTTTTTGGTTTTTTTTAATTAATGATTTATAAGCAGGCTAGATCCTTTTTCATCTTATTCTTATTTTTTTTTTTCTAGGTGTAGTTCAGTGTTTTTATTTTGACATATAATACCTTTAATAGTTAGTTTTTGGCTACTTTGCAGAAAAGTTCTCTCCTAATATACTCCACCAGGAAAGATCAGCTGAGGCACTCAAGATAACAGCTCCCTGTTTTACAAAAGTGAGCATTAATGGTAGAGAGTTTCCAGGAGAGAGTTGGTTAAAGAGTTTTGGTGGGCTATGGAGTATAGTAGCATAGTTCTCTTGGGATTAATAGTTTATGAAGGGTTAGTAATTTGCTACAGAATTAAATCTTGTCTCCACATGGACCTATTCAGGAATCGGAGCGTATTAAGCTAAATTGGAAGAAGGTACTGTTCTTCACGAGGGGGTGAGGGGTGTTTAGACATTCCTGGATAGCTAGTGTGCTTGAAATTCACAACAGTTTAATTAACAAATTAATCTTCAAGTGTAGACAAGTCCTTTGACATATCCTGTGCCCCCTTGCTCTCAGGCAGAGCAGTCCAGAGATGCATAAAAAGTTGCGGCTTAGTGTAAAAGATTTGGAACTTTGTTCAATTGTATGCATCTAGAGAAAAAAGATAAGGTTGCATATATTTAATTAAAACTATACTTTGACGTGTTTAAATATTGGAAAACAAAACCTGTTTATACGTCTGATGAGGAATTTTTAAACTGACATTTGCTCTTATTTGTGCTGCATCTACGTGCCAAAACAATAAGAGCAATATGTTAATGAAACAAATATAGCCACAAAAGTCTTTCAAAATCCTCTTGACCTGTAAAAGTAATGAGCCATTTAGTTAAAGTATTTGGGTTCCTTTTTTCTCTTTTTCTAAGATAATATTTTCCCCCCCTTCTTTTAGTGACAGCCATGTTCGAATGCTTGAAGACTGTGTCCAGGAAACTATTCATGAGCATAACAAGCTTGCAGCTAATTCAGATCAGTGAGTGTTCAATCCATAAGCACGATTTTTCTTATCTCACATATGCCAATTTTGATGTGCCTTTTACAAAATATTGATCTATATCGGTGGTGGGATATTGGCCCACATGCTTCATGCAGCCCATCAGGGTAATTCGATTGTGGACCATGAGATATTTTGCTGACATTGATCGTCCGCAGTCACAGGTTCTCTGTTCCCAGCCAATGAGAACTGCGGGAAGCAGCAATGAGCACGTTCCTGCAGCCCGCCGCTTCCCGCAGCTCCCAGTGGCCAGGAACAGAGAACTGCACCATTAGGAGCTGCAGGATCAATGCGGCCAGCAATCAGATTACCCTAATGGGCCGCAGGTTGCCCACCACTGATCTATATCATGCTGTTTATTGAGAACTTATCTTGATAGGCCATTTAAATGCTTAACAGAGATGGGAAACTAGACGAGGAAGATACTAAAACACAACCTATGGGTATCACTTGTGCCATAGGTTTATTTAAGCAACCTATGGCACACGTGATATTGCTGGCGATCAATGCTTTGAGCAATGCATATTGGTGGCAGCACTGAATTAGTTTTATATGCCTGTTACTTTTAGCCTGCAAAAGTTCCTGTGCTTGGAAATTGCTTTTAGTTTTCAAATAGGGTTGTTGTTTTTTTTTGTTGGCCTGGTATCTCAGTTGAAACTTGAAAAACAAAATGGGGGGACGGGGAGGAGAGGGAGAAGAATGTTACGTTAAATCTCTTTTCTCCATCTTCTGGCTGTCTTGTCTGTTTAGATTATGGGCTCTTCAGGGCAGGAACTGTCTATTACATTGTACTTTGGGCCCTATCCTTGGTTGTTTCTGGGCATTTTCACAATACAAATAAATGTTAATAATATAATCCACCACATAACATCTAACTTTCATTTCACAGTTTGCATTTTTACAATGTCATAAATGTTAAAATGGTACTATGGGCCCCCAGGAAATAAGATTTTTATTTAAATGCTATATAAAGGTGAAAAGATGTTCTGACTAAAACATGTCACACTGGAAACAATGGAGGATTGGAGATACAAGATCTGGGTTCTTTTACCCACTGCTGAAGTTTTCTTGTGAAAACTTCAGGTGAGTTGCATAATGGCTGTGTGTGGAATTCCAGCAATTGAGAGGTGAGGGTGCTCAGCATATTTCAGGCTATTAATTTCCAGTCTTTTCTGTACCTAATGGGGATTAATTGACATTTTCAAAACACTTTTAGGAGCTGATTCTCAGCTGGTATCGATGGTCATAGGTTTATTGACTTCTGTGGAGCTATGACATCTTACTTTAGCTGAGGCTCTATCTATCCCATCGATACTTAAATGGAAGGTGTTACAGAAGTACAGTGTTGTTTCGCACCCCACAACTCTCAGATGGAAATCTTACCATATTTTCAATTATGAATTCATAGATTCGTAGGAGTGGAAGGGGATCTGGAAATGTCATCTAGTCCAGTCCTCTGCATTCATGGCAGGACTGTGTATTATCTAGGCATCCCTGACGGATGTTTGTCTAACTGGCTCTTACAAATCTCTGTCACTGGAGATTTTTATGCTTATAAAATGCAATAAACAAACACCAAGTTCTGACAAAACTTACTCAAAAAATGGAATTTGTCTCTGGCGCTTCTGACTAGCGCTGTGTTCAGGAAATCAAGGTAGTCTTGCATGGAAGAGAATTGACATGAAAAATGTGGCATACAGCTGCATTGCTGATCTACTAAATAGAACTTTTGATTTCTAAGCCTCATGCAGATCCAGAAATGTGAATTGGTCTTAATCCACACATATCCAGTTGGTGAAGATAGCCTTGTTTCAGATCGCCTTAAGAAAGAGGTAAGGAGCTTAAATTGCTTTAAAGAAATGGTACCACTGTAATGAATGTCACCAATCAACTTAGGGCAGATCTGCACTTAAGCACTGTGCCAGTGCAGAGTTTTAAGTGAAGACACTCCTATGCCATCAGGAGAGAGCTCTCCTATCACTTCCTGAGAGATGATAGCTATATTGATGGGAGAAGCTCTCCCATCAACATAGCACTGTCTATGGGAGGATTAAGGTTGGTATAACTATGTGAAAAATTGACACACCCCTGAGCAACATAGTTATACTGGCATAGGTCTCTAGTGTAGTGCTGGCCTTAGGTAGACAAATACATGCTGAAAATTTAGCAGTAATAGTTTCCCAAAGTCTGGATACTCTAAACATCTGTAAAGGAAGAGGCATATGTGACAGTGTCTGGAGAAACTGACATCATAGAAATGTTGTTGCCATTTTCAGTGTGTGTTTCTGATAACTATTTTCCCCTCCTTTTGCAATCGGCGTGGAGTTATGGTATCTCTTTTGTCAGCCTGCTTGAGTTTTGGGTTTTTTTGCTAACTACTGACTTTGCAGTAAAGCCATTCATCTTATAGCTTTTGCAGATTGAGCTCTTTAGTGACCTCTTGAAAGGGAAACTGTTTTAATTTGTGGGAAGGAGATTACAGTACAATCTAAAAACAAGACCTACATGAGATTTACTTCACTGGGACTTTCTGTCTCCATGGAAAAACACACAGCTGGCCACCAGGAACCTCTACTTCCCCATACAAATGTCTGTTGCTGCTGAGCTTGATAGCCTGCCAGAGCATGAATATTGTTAAATGTTACATATATATTATTCTGACCAGCCTGTCAGTGCTTTGACTAACTGTATTGCACAAATTTATTTTAAACTTGGCAGATGGAATTGTTTATATCTTTTTAATTAAATGTCAGTGAAAAGAATATCTGCTTTCAAAGGGGTGATTTTGCAGATATGCTTGTGGTGTCTCAGGAGCTGATAAAATCCTGTAGTATTTATCCATATACTAATAAAAGAAATGTCCTAAAAGAAGAAATTGTACTTTATAAATAATAGTGACACATTTGTTAAAATTATTCTGTACACTGATGTTTTCATTTCTTATTTACAAGAGCATGTTATTGGTCAATCTGTATATTTATAGTGACTGTAGGTCAAAAACCACACATGAACCAAGTGGTGTGTGCCACTGTAGGACAAAAACCACACATGAACCAAGTAGTGTATGCCACTGTCCTCTGCTGTGCTTCAGTCCTGCTCTGTTTTAATACTCATAAGGTGTTGGCTGTAATGGAGGTAAAGGCATATATATAATATATATATTTTAAAGAAAGCTTTCTAGTTCGACAGCGTCCTTTTAAAATGGCCAGACTAAAGTGAAACTATTGGGTTAATTGAAAGTACGAAAAAATCTGCTATTATTTTTTTAACTGTCATTCTGAACATGAAATAAATCCAACTCTATATTTCATTGTAGGAATAAAAATAAATATAATATCTTTCCTCCCACAGAACCTCCAAATGCTTTATAAACTTCCCAGAGCCATTGTATGGAGTATTAAATATTTATGCAATGGGTGTGAGAAGCAGAGTACTCTTACTCCTTTATCATATTCTGAGGTTCCCCTCTATAACACAGTGTGCTGGCCAAGGAAAATTAGGCAAGACTTCCTTGCAGCTCATTATATGTCATGAGCTGATATAGCACTTTATCTCTTCACAATTTTATACAACTGTACATGAAACATACACATGAGGTAGATGGATAAAGACTACTGTCCTCACTTTAGAGATTGGGAAATGGAGACAGATTTAGCTTGGGCCCTGTGACAGATAGTGGCAGAGCTGAGATTAGGACCCAGGAGTTCTTGGATTCCAGTCTCATGCAGCCTCTTATTGGCAGGAAGGGTCACAGTTTAACAGCTCTCTGGTGTTCAGCGTGTTTGACAAAGTTATGATGACTGACTGAACCAAAGTCTTCTATATAACATCACTGCACCTAAGATGACTTTAAACTATGTTTACATCCTTTTTCCTTCTAAGGAACCATACGTCCTTAGACAAATACATGCTGAAAATTTCTGTTGAACTTGGTGATGCAACTCTTTTTAAACTTAAAACTATGATGATTTGAATGATATCAAAAAACACTGATACTGTACATTCTATGTCTTCTTTTTTTTTTTATTTTTGTTTTTAAGCTTTCTCCAGTCTTAACTAGCGAAGTACATAGTGTCCGTGCTGGACGACATCTGGCTACAAAACTGAACATTTTAGTACAGCAGCACTTCGATCTGGCTTCAACCACAATAACCAATATCCCTATGAAGGTAAGATTGTATCTATAGCTTTATGATAAGTAGCTGCATCACTTACTTTAAATTGTTTTGAAATTTTAATGTTTAGTTTAATTGAATTTTTACATTGTTTTTCTCTCCATATCATATTTTCTGTTTTTTATTAGCCCACATTCAGTGTCTGTGACCAGGTTAGTACATTTTAAGAAGGAAAAAAAAAAGAAGGATCACAGAACAAAATGCTGTATTGCTATGTCAGCAATTTGGTTCAGCAATACACGTGTTATTTCAGTCCACTTCATATTATTTTATGTAAATATAATCTTGTTTACTTCAAATTACTTTGTCTGTGATTCTTTTGTCTCTTATAATTGTGTTCTTTAGATATTCTTAACCTTTGTGCAATTTAGTGGCTTAGTGAGTCTTTTTTCCTCTGTGTCATTTTCATGCCCACCCAACATAAAGGTGTTTGTAACTAATAGTTTATGACCAAAGGATAATGGTTTTTCAACTGATGTTGAGCTGCTTAACCAAGAGGGGGAGGGGAAAATTACCATTACCTCTACTAATGGAAAATACTGAATGACTTTTTTCCCCCATAGAAGCTACATACATCCCTACTTCTCATTTATTTTTCTTTTTAATTAATCTTCGTTGCTAATGGGATGACAATTAATGTAACTAAAAATTCTAATTGGCTTTTAGTAAGTAGGAGCCCCCCAGCTTCAATTACATTTTACTGCTGGACCAAGAGCACCACTATTGAAAGAGGGGGAAGTTTATTAGCAAAACTAAAGAATGCACAAAAGTAAAAATAAGTTGTTACCCAGTGCTCACTTATTTAAAATGAATAAATGATAATAGTGTATGGATTGTGTGTTAAAGTAAACTGATACTTTAGTTTGTTTTGACAACTTTCAGCTTTAACATGGATCATAAGATAAATGTGATACAGATATATATTTTCTTTTAGTTTCACAAATACCTTATTTGTAACTTACTGCCCTGTGTGCTGCTGGAATGCCTCTTCCTCCTACCTTTGTCTTTTTTAGGAATAGAGTATGTTGGGTTCCCTGTGTACTATTTACTCAAAATAAATTCCCCAAGATTACTGTTCTGTTTTTGCTAACTTACTATATATGGTATTTGCTAATGCAGCTGTTTAAAGATGCTGTGTCCTCCTTTTAACAAACATTCAGTCTTTAACTTTATGCCTGCAGTGAGAACTGTTGAATAGCTTCTAGTTCTTAACCGAAGGAACGTGATAAACTGCTACTGTAAGCAGTTTCTTTCGTTAGTTCAGATTAAAAAGAAATTCTCAGAATATTTTTTTAGAAAAAGTGACTCTGCTAACAGACTCTAGTAGTTAGAATTACTGGGTGCTGGTTAGGAAATTACAAGTTTCCGAATCTGTTTCTTGTAGCTCTGGGTGTAAGATGCTACTAGGTATCTTTCTTGTATTGCATCTTTGAGCTTTATCTAGAGAAGAAGAGGAAGGGGAAAAAATTAGAATTTATGTCAGTGTGATTTAGCTGTGTGTTAGGCATTGTGCACATTTATGGCATTTTTATAAATAGGAATATCATAGATTTAAAGAAAAAGCTGACTATTGCATCTTTAAATAGATCAGAAAGCAAACAGTTTCCTCGACGTTGCAACCCCTTAATGTCTGATTCACTTGGAATTTTGTTTTCTTCTGAAAGGTAAAATGTAGAATATCATTCTCCATTTATAAAAATGATCTTTAAAAATAAATAAACCAGATTCTTTTTTAATTTTCTTTTTATTTAAAGGAAGAACAACATGCTAACACATCTGCCAATTATGATGTGGAGCTTCTTCATCACAAAGATGCACATGTAGACTTTATAAAAAGTGGTAAGTAGAGAAAAAATTTAAAAAGTAAGTGGTGGAATAATCTAAGAATTAAAAATGTCTGATAGAACACTTTTTTTAATAAAAACTGTTATAAGATCATTCTAAAGCTCAGGATCTGGGCTGTAAATTGATGCAAACTTTAAGCTTCTTCAGCAAGGATAATATTTAACTAATTATAGCAGATTTAATTGAAATTTTAAATTTTCTTTACAACAATTTGAGATGTAATATAAAATGTATTGGCCTTGAATATTTAGTTTAACTGATTATTTTTGAAAAGAGGAGACATAGTGAAGTAAAGAATAACATAAACATCAAACTAGATTAGACAAGCATTCAGATTGTGTATGTTTGATGAAACCATAGGCATTTCAGTTTGTCACATGGATTGGATGTAAGAATGCAGTTCCTGAGTTAAAAGAGAGCAAATGCTTAAACATAAGTCCAGGAGTTTTTGAGCAAGAGGATCATGTGACAGGCCAAATTCTCTTTGATGTTGTAGGAAGTATTCTCTATCCAGGTAGCTGCATGTCAGTGTCTAAATAAATATGGTAACCAATAACTTCACTCAGACACACAGACTTGTTTCCAAAAATTTGAGACAATCAAATGTGCGTATGAAAGTACATTAAAGAGAGTGATACATCTGGGTGTGCTAGATTAAATTTCCTGTAGAACACTGACAACTGATCAGTCTAACATACTACACTTAACAGTAATTCCTTCCTCTTAAAATTGAGAGGGATCATATGAGAATTGAACCTTATTCTCCCACAATTTTTTCTTTTCCAGTATGATCTTTAGCTTTAGGTTTCATCTCATACTATCCTTTGGTACAGTTCAACCCAATTCCAGTGCAATTTAGAAATAAATTTGGTTTGAACTGCTTTGCCATGTAGAGTACTTGTGGCCTAGAAACACGGTATGACTGTCTGAGCTCTAATTTTATGTACAAATATTGGAAGGCCAAAATTGGATTTAACTAAAATATTGTACTTGCTTTGAGCAGATTCAATATTTTAAAGGTGAAAGTTTGTAAGGTATGAAGAGATATTCCACCCTTTTCATGTAGAACCATCTGACCCGGGGGTAGTGGGTGGGATGTTTTGATGAGGTGTGTTGGTTTTTTAAAAAGAGATTGAATTATCATGGGTTACTGTGAGGGAGAAACTACCTAATTGTCTTTTAAAATTATTCTGTCAAAAAATTTGAGTGATGTGTGATTAAAACTGTTGTTCAGTTTTGTCTTTAATTGAAGCAGGGAGGGAAGAGAGAGATGATAGGATGTACAATAATTAAGGTTAAGATTCTGTCACAGCTATTTTTAATAAAAGTCAGGACAACTGGTGGGCAATAAACAAAAATTCATGGAAGCCTGCAGCCTGCCTCTGACTTTTACTAAAAACACCCTGAGGCAGGGGACGGACAAATAATGTTCTGCGAGGGGCTTGCAGCTGCTCCAGCCTGCTGCTGCTCCAACCTCTGATGGCTCCAGGGCCGGCTGATGCTCAGGCCCAGAAGTTCCGTAGGTCCCAGAAAGTCAGAGAATCCATGACCTCCGTGACAGAATCGTATCCTTAACAATAATGCATTTATACTCGTCCAGACTTGTATTATAAGCCAGGTAGTGTCTTGTCTTGTCTTCCCAACTTAAATGGATAATAAAATTGCTTATCCTTCCTCTTTTTCTCCCTTTCTCCCCCTTCTTTTCATCTACAGTCTGTTCAGTAAAATGTGGATTTTTCTTTGTTTCTCCACATAAATCTATGGATTTTTCTGTGTAAATCTATAAATATGAAAGCCTATACCCTTTGGCACCCTCCCCTCTCAGTTACTGAGAGGTATGAGTGCAGGGTTTTCTAGTAGTATACTGTCTATGAAACTTCCTTGGGACTCCATCTTTTATATTTTCCTGTGGTTGGGAGATGTCAGATGTCTGAAAAATTTGAAACATCCTCAGTAACCCTTTGGCTTCTGGAAGGATCATTCTCATCTGAGAGACATTTTGCAAAGACAGACAGGGTACTTCCTTGCACTGTTCTGCTGGTTGGGAGGAGGGCAGTATAACTGATGTAGGGTTCTGAATTTGTTTAGTGATAGTGCTTGTGAGGGGGCAGGACTTACCACTGCAGCACTTCCTATTGGCAATCCTGGAAGCTAGCTCTCAGCCCTTCCATGATCTGCTATCATTACTGTTTCCACTCTTTGGACCCTCATCACTCCCTGGACTGCAGCATCCTCTTCTAGGCACGGTCCTCTGGCTGTACCTCCATTCCGGTATGTTCTGCCTTTGCGGGACCGGCAGTCCTTAGTCCTGACACTTGCTTCAGCAGTCAACTGCAGTCCAAGGTCCAGCCTCTCGCCTCAGGGGCAAACTGCAGTCTGGGTACTGGCCAGTCTCCTCATTGGCAAGGAGGGGGAACTCGGACCCGCTCACTACTCGGGTCGCAACCCAGGGATCCTATAACCAGCAGCCATCCACTGCCCTTCTGCTGCCTATTTTCCCTGGGTCACTTTCCCCATAGCCCTAGTGCCCTCTCAGGCCTTATTGCAAGGCCCTAGCCTGGCAGTGGTCAGCTGGTAGCTCACCCTCACTTTCTGCTGCCCCTGCCCAGCACTGCTCTGTCGTGCTTCTTCAGGCAGCCAGTCTTCTTCCTTTGCCTTCCAAGGAGAGCCTGCCTCCTTCTTTGCTGAGCAGCTCTTTATATATGGCCCTCGCTGGCCCTGATTGGCTGCTCCAGCAAGCCTTCCCCCTATCCGTAGGCTCAATAAGCTCTTTACTGATGCGTGGGTTCTGCGCAGCCTCCCTTGTGCTGCTTTTAACCTGTTCTTCTCCCTGTATGAGGCAACTGCCCCACCATACTTCTAGTACTGTTAAAGTTTTCAATCTGCTGCAGTTTGGCAAAGCTGTGTACAGCGTCACAGACTTAGTCTGTCTGTAGAAAAGCAAAACAGCAGTGTTTACTTCCGGCCAGATTTAGGATGTTCTCTTTGCAGCTATAAACAGAGGCCTGGATTCTGTGGAAGTCAATTGACACTCACCTGGGAAAGTTTACTTGGACAAGTTTATGAAGCAAAGTAGATTTTTCAAGCCCGTCTATGGGAATATACTGGACAGGAGAGAGCAGCCTAGGCAACATTTCCAATTTTAAAAACATTGACTCTGTTGACTGGGAAAGTGGTAGTTTAAAACAGTTAGACTTTTTTTTAAAAAAAAAAGTGTGGCTGCTGCACAGTTGCGATAAAATAGATCTGACTGACATTCTTTAGAAGATCTCTGAGTATCTCAAATTATTGTGATTATCTTATTCTTAACAGCAACTTGCAGGGTTGACTTCAGTGTGACTGTGTGGGTAAAGACTACTTGTAGATGTAAAGGACAGATCATGCAAGACCCATATATTTAGTACATGTTTCTGTGATTTCATAAACAGACAGGACTGTGTTTATCATTTAATATGACCTCCTGCATGACCAAATATATACCCATTGGCTCTTGCATCTAGTTCAGCCATGAGTAATTGGTCTAGAGCGTAACATTTTGTAAGTAATAACACCAGCAATTTGAAACTTTATGTAAAACTTATCTTTCCTTAGTGTGTGCTGATTATTGAAAGTTCAGATTAGCAAAGCACTAATAAGCAAGAATCTACTGCATTGTCTTGGAAGCATTATATGTCTATATATTTTATTGACTTCCTGTAATTCACTGTTTCCTGTCAGACCAGCTGTAAATAAGATGGTTGAAAGGAAATGTTTTAGCAATTTATTTTAATATACGTGGCCAGAACTGTATGATGAGAGGTGTTCGCGTTGAACAAAAAAGGATAAAGAGAGTGATAACAAAACCTACTATTTTTTTGCAAAAGGGAAGAAGTCAATACAACTTGTCAAATGTGCTCTTGAGATGCATTTTCAGTTATGATTTTTGGGATGTGCTGTTTAAAATAAAGTTTTAATTATAACTGATCAGTTCAAAACAAAAGTTCTGACACCTAGGAGGTGCAGAATCTTTGCACAGAAAGCCCTTACCCATCCTTTGAGTGTATTAGACGTATTTTTTAAAATAAGCTTCTTGTCCTGTTAGAACTATAAAAGTATTGTAAATATATTTTTCCTTTAAAGAATAAAATGAGACTTAGAGGAACACCTTTTCAGGAGCCACAATGTAGCCATTATGTTGAACATGCCTATTTGAACACCTATGTATTTTGGTTTCTTACATCCAAGTTTCTCTGTACTGCAATGACTTTGCTCACTTAAAAAAAAAAAACAAAAAAAACTTTAAAATTATGAATGTTACTTCTGAAAATTTCTGTGTTTGGGGATGTTTTTAACCTTATTTTGAATATTTAGTTTTAAAAAAATTATCATGTTCTCTTTCCAAAATCAAGTTCAGATTTCAGATAAGACATTTCCTATGTTAAAGCTTCTCATTCAAATAATTGGAGGGTTTGTGCAGCTCCATCCTGTTTGTATAAGGGTTATAATTGCTAGATTTTCCTATTCTATAATGTAATGAACTGAAGACTAACTAATTTATTATGGTACATTTTCTCTAACTTTATATTGCAGGTGATAATCATATAGGTGGCAATAGCAGAGAGAGTACATTTAAAGAAACTGTAACATTAAAATGGTGCACACCACGAACAAACAGTGTTGGTAGGTACTATATTTTCTGTAAATGTTTAAGAAATACTTTCTGTCCTGCACAATGTTTATTCTCCTCAACGGTATCCAAACATTAGAAATATTATTCCCTAGTGATTGCACAACTGTTCCTCTCCTTTTTGTTTCATATACCCAGTGTCTCTTGCCATCCGCTCTACTTTACTGACAGCCAGCAGGCCTCCAAAGAGACTGCAACATCTACTTCCGTGATTTGCCCACTGTATGCATACAGTCAATATTTTGTCAGACTGAATGCTCCTGATGGTGGCTAATCACTGACTTATTTATATAGGAGAGAGGGGAAACCAGGGTTTTTCTTCCTCTACCAGGCAAACTGCTTGTTTGCTGGTGAAAAGTGTTGAGTAATTTCCTACTCCAGTGTATTTTCCCCTCCATTACTTTTCTGTGGTTTGCATCACCAGTTTGTATATGTATTATAATTCTCTAGATAATATTGCTCTGCAGCTTTTTTTCTTTCCTTCCACTCTCAAAGAAATTTCACAAACAGATCATTTCAACTAATTTAGGTATTTTGTAAGAGAGTAGCTTCAGGTCCTCTGTGTAATGTGTTCTTTTCTGTGTTTGGAACTAAGCTAAAGACCTTTCTATATTTTTGTTTTTCAGAATTGCATTATTGCACTGGAGCATACAGAATCTCACCTGTAGATGTAAATAGCCGACCTTCCTCCTGTCTTACAAACTTTCTTCTCAATGGTAAATTGTTTTCCTGGCTAAAAAGTTGTTTAATGTTGCAAATTCCTTTTTTAAAGTGTCTCAGTATATCCATGTTGTATAAAATGTTAAGCAAGGTATTCACATTTTTACAGATGTCATATTAACACCTAATCTGTATAAAGGATAGTAATACAGAAGCAAGATAGTCCAACAAACCTCTAGATAGATATTAACTGATAACTATATATGAAGGCAAATGGAATAAAAATTACAATTTGGGTTTAAACCTAGAAAAGGGGAGAAGATTATTTTTTTCCTAAATCCCAACATAGGTTCTGTGTTTAGTAATATACATTTATTTTAATATTACATCTGTTCTTGAATTACAGAACAGCTGATTAATAATAATATATTTGATCACAATGCTTAACAGTGTTGAGTATTCTTTCTGAATAAAAATGTAATAATTAAGGGTTTTTCCATCAGAAAACTGGAAAACAGGTTTTCTTGCTCTTATCAGTTAAGTGGAAATTGTCTCTATATTGCAAAACATTTGCAAGTTTCTCTGAAACATACTGCAGTGATTCAGAACAGGAACTTCTCAGTGCATTCCTCTTTCCCTCACTCTCTCTCATTCAAGAGACTAAAAATATCTTCCCTTCTATTCATGTCTGTAAACTTGCTAACTTTCATTTTAAATTTTAATCCAGTTTTGAGCTAAGATAGCAATGATATATCCTGCCACATATATAGAAAGAGAGAATCAATGACTACTATCTTTACCACCCACAGTTGATCCAATTAGGTGATCATGTGACCACCTACATTTATTTTCATATACTGGGAGGGCATTTTGCCTGCTTGCAACTAACATGCTAATTACCATTGAGGTCAGCCAAGGATTTGGTTAATCAGTTTATCATTTAACTATTACTATAACCCTCACCCTCAAAAAAATATATTTAGTAGCGTTTTCTCATGCATACTCTTAATTTCAAGGAAATAAGCCATTTTTGACTTTTGTGAACATGAAATAGTGTCCCTTGAAACAAAGAAATTTAAGATACCGTAGTGCTCAAATAATTCTCACAAGATAGTTTTTTTTTAACTGTGTATATTTACCATGCCCTTAGTCTTCAATGAGAACAAGTTATGTATTTGGGTCACTATTTGGCTGACAAAGGTATATTGTAAACTATTGAAAATGATGAGCTGGACAAGCACTTTCATTACTTTTTACAAACATTTATCTGCACAAGAACTGTTACCTTTTGATCATTCAAAAAATATAAAGTTTGTAGTTTGAGCCCTTTCTATATAATGCAAGAGAAGTGCTATGTTCCATAATAGCCTATCTAAGGGCAGGAATTAAAGTTCCATAGGAAACAATTGTAGATCTACGAATTTGAGTTTAGTAAGAAACCTAGATTTGCTTAACACCGCTGGGGGTTGAGTGGCTGGGTGGTTAAATATAAGCCTGTAGAATATCTTTAAATGTAAATGGCTGTACTCGGTACTAATCAATCTGATCTCAATTTTAATAGGTCGTTCTGTTTTGTTGGAACAACCGCGGAAGTCTGGTTCTAAAGTAATTAGCCACATGCTTAGTAGCCACGGAGGAGAGATTTTCCTGCACGTATTGAGCAGTTCTAGATCAATTCTAGAAGATCCCCCGTCAATTAGTGAAGGATGTGGTGGGAGAGTCACAGACTACAGGATTACAGTAAGATATTACTATTTTATGTTTTATTGAACAATTCATCAGAATTTAGGGGTGAGGAGGGAAAGTGGGTTAAAACAGACGTTCTGTACTGTAAGAAATTGTAGGTCACTTACTTAGAGAAGGGGAAAAAAAGCACACCTGGATCAACTATTTCTTCATTCTGTTATTGATAGCATTTTTTGACACACACAGAAATGACCATTTTATAGAAACCTTCTGTGTCTATTCCACATCTGTGCTTGCATGCTGTAAGCAATATGAACTTTATGAAATACTCTCATTGGTTACTCTTTTTAAACGCTATTTATCTCAGCAAAGGTTTGAAATGGACTGGATCCAGATAGCCCTGCACCCAGCCCTCAAGAAGAAGGATAATTGTCATAATGAGGGTCTTTGAAAATAGCTGGACTGAACAGATAAAAAAGAACTGGAGTATATAGATTCAGGTGTGGAAGAGGCGCTCTAAAGAAGCCCATTTTACTCTCTTTAACTTGATATCCTCTGCATTCAGTGCACATTAGCAAAAAATGGCCCGTAAATAAACAGAATAAAACTGTAACATGTGTAATTCCTTATTACAATCAAAAGCAGAGCAAAAAATCCTACAATTTTTTGAAATTAAGGTTTCATGAAGTTAAGATTTGACAAACCTCTTCCTTAAATGCTTTCTATATGAATTCAAAGTAGAATTGCTCATGAGAATATTGAACACAGACCTATAGTTTTTTAGAGATACATTCCTTTTCCTTTCTGCATTATTCATAAGGGAGGCAATGATTTTTGACCCATTCAATGAAAGTTACTTTGTTAGAGAAGTTCTTAATTTTTTCTTGTTTGGTTATCATTAGGATTTTGGTGAATTTATGAGGGAAAACAGATTAACTCCTTTTCTAGACCCCAGATATAAGATCGATGGAAGTCTTGAGATTCCTTTGGAACGAGCAAAAGATCAGTTAGAGAAACATACTCGTTACTGGCCTATGATTATTTCGCAAACCACAATCTTCAACATGCAAGCTGTAAGTGACCATGAATTTGAAGCTTTTCTGTTCTGTTCTGTTCTGGAGTAAGTTTTTAAAACTGTACTTGGGGAATAGTTAGTATCAATAACAATTGCATAGCTGATAACATGCTATAGAACAATCAACAAAAACAAAATCACTTAAAATAAGGTTTTGGCTTTCATTTTTGATTAAGTACTTTGTGTATGTTTTACAACTATCACTCTGTACCCAAATGTCTCCCATTACATGGAATTGAGTTGGATGCAAAGTTGTTGGCTTAAGAGACTTCATGTAGTAATGCATACTGGGGACACTTCAGAATGTAGGTTAAAGGATTTTTGTTTTTTAATGTCAAGCTCAGATATGCTTCTAAATCCCCACCCCCGAACTAAATGCAGATTTTGTTCTGTTTTTGTTTTGTCTTGAAGGTAGTGCCATTAGCCAGTCTTATTGTGAAAGAAGCTCTGACAGATGAGGATGTGCTGAATTGTCAGAAAACAATATACAACTTAGTAGATATGGAGAGGAAAAATGATCCATTGCCAATTTCAACAGTTGGTACCAGGGGAAAGGGTCCAAAAAGGTTTAACATTTATTAATTTTGTTGTACTTTTGCAAAAAATATATCACTACTTTTCAGATGAACCTTGTGTTTTTAAGTTGGACAATCAAAGGTAATTTAATGTCCACTAAACTACATACATGTGCAAAATAAATGTTGTATATCATTTGGCTGCATAATTTAGAGCTGTAATCCTATTCCCTTGGTTTCATGTTAAAGAAAAAACTCAGCTGTAGTTGGAAATAACAGATTCAATCACACCTTGCAAAGAATAATATTTTTATTATATTTAAGACACTTTTTAAAGCGAAAAAAAATCACACAGAAAACACCATCTTGAGCCTCACGTAGTTAGAACAGAGGAAATGCAGGTCACCACTGGACTCATGGAAACCAGACACTTCCACAGCTATTGTATATTTAAAATATTAAAAATATTTGATTATCTTAAAAGTAGTGATACCATTGTTGAAACATTATATATAAGAGATTAAATTTCCATTACAACAAATTTGGAGGTCTAAGGGCAGGTCTACGCTACACGCTGGATCATCAGGTAGTGATTGATCTATCACATCTAATCTAGATGCGATAAATCGATCCCAGAGTGCTCTCCTGTCGACTCTGGTACTCTGCACCTCTCACGGTGGTAATCGGAGTCAACGGGGGAGCAGCAGCAGTCAACTCACCACTGTGAAGATGCCACGGTAAGTCAATCTAAGTACGCCGACTACAGCTACACGATTCTCGTAGCTGAAGTTGCATATCTTAGATTGATTTCCCCTCCCCCACCAAGTGTAGACCAGGTCTATGATATCCCATCCATTGGAATAATGGTCTGTATTTCTTGTACATCAATCTAATCCTCAGCAGGATGGTTTCCTAAGTATGGGGAAAAAAGTCAGCTCCAAAAGATACTTGAACTATTCAGTTCTGTAGAGCTATGTTATGAGGATTCTCTATTATTTTGTCTTTAATTTTTGTCTAAGAGAAAAACATTAAAATTCATTTGAATCTGGCAATGAACAGATGGATTTCAACCTGTCTCAGCATTGAAAAAGAGGTTTCTTCTTGAGTTGGTTGGCTTAATTGACTTTAATAGGTTTGGGCAATGTCTCTACAATAGCTTTGACCCAGGGAAATTGATAATTATAACTCAAGGGGAGATTTGGGTATTAGATTTAATTGCAAGTTCAGGTTTGTTGGAAGCAACTGAGCATGTCCACATACTTTGCAGCTCTGATTTTTCCAAGAATGAAACAATACAAGGTGATCAGAACTCCAGTAGAAGAGAGTTGGAGAAAACTTACTTTACTGAGACATTTTCAAAAAACTTTGGTTCAATCTACAAGACAGTAACTGTTTTGAACCTTGATTATTTAATATATAAATGGCTCTTACTACTGGAGTGCAGGGGAGAGTGTGTGTGTGTAAATATGTGAAGATTTTATTTTGTGCCTGTGGATAGAGATGAACAATACCGGATTATGTGGAATGAATTGGAGACCCTTGTTAAAGCGCATATAAATAACTCAGATAAACACCAGCGAGTCTTGGAGTGTCTACTAGCTTGTAGGAGCAAACCTCCTGAAGAAGAAGAGCGCAAGAAACGAGGAAGGAAGAGAGAAGAAAAAGAAGACAAATCAGAGAAATCAGGAAAAGATTATGAATTGGAAAAACCCTGGCAGGAATCAGAGAGGTGAATTATCTGAATTCATATATGTTTTCACTTACTAGTATGTAATGTGGAGCATGCAGGACAGTCTAGCTCTAGAATTTTTAAAAGGTTAAGTGATTTTAACTAACATGATTTTAGGTTGTTTATAAAATGCATACATGTAAACTCTTAAGTATCAAACCCCCAATTATCTGATGTTAAGATAAGTTTCCCAAATATGACATTTAGTTTCATGCTTATATTAAGGGTACACTTATAAATAGTTTAGAATGGGGATAATAAAAGATAGATGTTTTTAATAAATGTTTAATCAATTGTTTTAATGGCCAAAATAACAGTAAGTTGCTTACCTGTGACGTCACCATCTATAGCATCTTTTACTGTTTAAATGTATACCCATCTGGAACATACATCTGTTAATAACAACTTTGTATAAACAAATCCTAATATGAAGTATGACTGAAAACCATAGACAAATGAATTTCATTTATCCTGAACTCCTGGTTGGTTGACTGTTTAGGTGTCCTCATAGACATTTAGATGCTCCAGGTTTCTCTGCACTGAGTTTTGTGTAGATGGGCATCAAGGTTTATTGACCATTGACCTGCTTTCTATGCCTTGAGAAACAAAAAGTTGTCTTGTTAGCTGATATGACGTGATCATGAAGGAGCAGTTAATCTGTCTAGTCATGAATTTCATGTGTGTGTGTGTCCCCCCAATCCTTTCAAAGTTCTAAAGAAGTCAAAAAGTTGAGACTCAGGAAAAAATGGTTAATCAGTTCTAAGCTCAACTTGTATGCGCTATTTTATATGTGTGGACAGCCACTGGGGAAGATGGATGTTTTGGCCTGCAGTGTTGTGAGCATGCTGATGATACTTAGATCTACCTGTGCATGTGGTCAAGTCTAATACTGTGATTTCCTTTTGTATGAGTTCCTAGTATGAGACAAAGGTAGTGATGCAGATGGCAGCAAACTGGTTCAGGCTCAAACCCTGAGGCAATAGTAGATTTGGGTTGTCCAGATGGTTAGCAACAATTGCACTTTTAAATCTCTAGCACGACCAATTATCACAATAATGAGTGCAATATAAATATTGGTAACTAATCGAAATGAGATTGAGTTTCAGGTCTGCATCCAAGAAAATACATAGCCAGTGGCTTTTCTGATCATTTTCATCGATCTCATGATTCTCCCCCCCCCCCCCAAAAAAAATAAAAAAGGGGGCAATTATTATACTAGTACAGATGTTGTATAAATAAACTTGAAGAGCACTGTAACTGAGAAGTGTGGTGTTGATGTTCTCTGAATGTCTCACCTTCTTTTCTCCCTTTCCCCCCTTTAAGATTAAAAGGTGTATTGGATCGCGAAAAAGAGGAACTGGCAGAAGCTGAAGTTATAAAAGATTCTCCTGATTCTCCCGAACCACCCAACAAAAAGCCTCTTATTACAGTAGATGAAATACCTCCAGTGGAAAAAACAAAAGGTAAGTCAAAATGATTGCAACAGATTTTGAAAAATAGTAAGTCAGGTAAAATTGGTGTGAATTGCAAGATCACCTATACGGTTGTCACAGCAGTTGGTATTTTCTTGAATAAGATAAAGGTGCATCTCTTGAATATCCTGTGTGTAGATTTAATCATTCAGTGCTAATGAGAGTTGTGGCTAAGTCTTTATACACAAAATGAGTGGTGAGAGGGGGTCAAGCAGAATCTTACTATGAGCTGAACAGTTTTGGTCCAAGTGGAGGGATGAAAAATGAGCTGTGAAGTTGAAGGTTCAGAGGACTGATACTTATGATACAAAGCCCCTGTGTTCTGGATTTGAGTTCCATCTGATTGATTGCTGTTCATCAAGGGCCAGATTGTGATAGTTTTAAATTTGGTTAGTACCTTACATAGTATGTGGTCCCACTGATTTCTGTGGAATTACATCTGGAGTAAGGAGCTTCTCAATGTGCATAAAGATCACAGCCTTTTCCTAGTCTAGGTAGTACATTTATTGGGTTCAAAATTAATTTCCTTGTATAGAGATGTCACTAATGTAGAATAAAAAGCCATGAGGGTAACACAAGGGAACAGCACTGTTACTAGAAAATGTAAAATGTATTTATTCTGGGGTAGTGTGTCTTTATAGAGAAGAACTCTCATCAAATAAAGTGCTAAATAAGGCATAGAGGTGGAATACAAAGCACCATACGCCTATATGGGAAAGAGAGCCACAAAAGCCAAGTTACAGGCAGAATGAATAAGCTGTAGCAGGGGACATCAAATTGTTTTATCCTAGAGTGAGGAGCCAACTGCAGAAGAGTTGAGTCTTGGAGAGATTTGAAGAATTAGTTTTAGTTTAGTTAGAACATTCTAAATTCTGAAAGATGTCTTCTATTTTTGTGTGTGTATAATCTATTGATCAGTGGTTTTCAATGTATGGTTTTCAACCGTATGTCTAAGGGGTCCGCAAAAGGTGACTATGAAAATAAAGGCATTCTGTTTTTCTGATCAGTCAAAAGTATTTGAATACTCTCACCTACAGATCAAAACCCAGAAGTATTGTCATTACCATAGACGCTCACAGTTTAGTGCCCTTTCTCACGTTGCATCAAGTATCATGCTGAGAATGTGCAGGGTTCACAAAAAATCAGTTTTCAGGCTAAGACTTCTATGGTAGGGGTTTGTAGACCGCTGGTTGAATTTCCAAAGGGGTCCACACTTCCATTTGAAATTTTTTAGGGGTCCACAAATGAAAAAAAGTTTGAAAATCACCATAATAGATAATTGACATACTATATAAAATGGAATATTGCGGTGTGATCTGAAGGTTCTAGTGATAGCTACATTGTGCAGACATGAAGCTAGAGTACTCTCTGGAGCAGTCTGGAAAAGGTAAAGGGTGGGATGGCGTAGCTCACAGACCGAGATTCCCCTCCTCGAATATAACCCATGCTGATGGAAAGTTCAGAGGGCTCTGTTGCTGCCACTGTCCTTGGTAGTTCTGAATGGGGAGTTTATTTGGCCTGGTGGACCACCATTCTTGCTGGCTGAACAGCTGTATTTCAGAGCTGTCAGCAGTGGCTGGTGCTGAAAGGACAGTGACCACTTGACACTCTCACTGTCAATCAGCTGGAGAGACCAGTCTCTAGGCTGGGATATCAAGGGGAGAAACTGCCTCCTGGATGGCCCCACTACCATGTATTGCAGTAGAGCAAACACTGCTTCAATTCTGCCTTTGGAACAAGGTTTGATTGATGCAGAGCGATTCCTTGTCTGCTATGGGTTGTGAACGGGATGGGGTCTGCCTCCTTTGGATCCATTTACGGCTCTGCATAGGCACAAAGCCTGGCCCAGCTTCATGCCTGCAGAATAGTGGAATCCATTTTGGTCAAATGTACTGAAACCATAAAATAAGCCATATAGAACTAACATAATGTGAGCAAAGATAACTTTATACCGTCTAAACCTCCCACCTGTTTGCAGCTGTCGTGTTCATCTAACCTGCAGTGCATGTTTATTGGGATAGTGACCATACCTTATATTGGTATTTAATATGCTGTGGTGGTGCTGTATAAATAATATAATTTGTTCTGTAAACTTATATTGAATTGAGAATTCATTAACCAAATCACCTTGGTTCTATTTTCACATCTAATCCTAGGACCAATGTCCTTGCTATCTTTGTGGAGCAATAGGATTAATACAGCCAACTCTAGGAAACACCAAGAATTTATTGGTCGTCTGAACTCTGTCAACAATAAAGCTGAGCTGTATCAACATCTTAAAGAGGAAAACGGGTTTGTACTGCTGAATACATAATATTTTTTATAAACAGGCAATGTGGTACATACAGAACTAAATTAGTCATAGTAGTCTATTAAGAGGATTCCTTATCTGTTGCACTAATTAAAATTTTTAAAAAACATTTACAGCAAAGAAATTTAATAATCTGTCTTCATCCATTTGCCCTACTTCATTGCAATCCTCCCCCTAACTGAGCAGGGCTGAATGCCACCCTGTTGTCTTGAGAGGAGTGCGTCTTACCATCTATCCCAGTGACTGTCTACACAGCACAGTCCTCCTTATGCTTATAGGGGGCCAAATAGGAGACGAGATTAAGACCCAAACTCCCCAAAACAGCATTTCCATAAAAGTATCTAAATCAAACATGGCAGAGATACAATGGTTTTATCTTGTACAATGCATTAAAGGAGTAATATCTCCTGCATCTCCATAAATCCAACTTCCATCAAGTAACCGTTAGAATGGGAGCAGCCAACAAATTGAGCAAAAGGATAAAAGTAACAGGGAAAAATGTTAAATACTATTAAGGATTTGACAAAAACTGATACAACTCAAGAGATTCAAAGAAGGCAGACCCTCCACAGTCAGACACAAGTCTGTGTTTTGTCTTGCATTTGTTAACTACTGCTGGAGTCAATAATGTAACGTCACTCTTAACTGTGATTTTATATATGGAACTTAATGCTCATTTACCTTAGGTGTAAGCGGAAAGTTCCTTGAAAGCAAACTTGTTTAATGATTACTGCATAAAGGAGTCTCTAAAAAGATGATAATGTGGTACTAGAAAAGTATAAAGAAATGTTTATATAAAATCATAGATTTGCCTTTTTAATCTTTTGAGTGCATGACAGATAAACTATATGCTATAACTCACCAGTCGTCTTTAAATATTTTTATATTTCAGAATGGAAACAACAGAAAATGGAAAAGCGAGCCGGCAGTGAAAGTTGGTTTTTAAGAACTATGCTTGGCCATACTTCATGAATATTTTATGCTGGATTTGATATTGGTACCATTTCAATAAGATTGTATAGACCTGTTGCTTTGATTTTACATTTTTCTGATTTTATCCTTTTTCTATTAAATGTAAAATTTGCATATTACATTCAGTGAATTGTGTGCAGATAGGATTTGTCTTGAAGTATCTTTATTAATCCTATTTTAGGATAAAAGGATATTTCTTCTGCTACACACACAGGCAGACCTGTGAAATGAGAGTCTGATTTTTAGGTCTATTTAATATTGAAAAGCACGATATTCAAGCATTTTTTTAAAAAAAAATTGAGCTTTTTTTCTGTTGTATTGATACATTTTAGATCTATATGAAACTCCTCAAGAGGCCATGTTCTAGGAGAAGAGAAATATAAAAATATCTATTAAGTACAGACTCTTATTCTTAATCTGGAGTTCCTTCGTTGAGAGTGTGCAGTTCCAGATCACCAGTTGGGCAGTGGGGTGAGAGATCATTTAAAACGTTCACTAGAGTATAAATGTTTGGGGTGAGAGTGTGAACTTCTTAAACAAGATTAATTATTAATTTCGTTAAGAGAATTACTCCGTTTGAAAGCAAAGCTTTTCTAGTTGCTATTTATGCCAGAATTAACAAAACAAAAATCCTCGCCTTTAACTGGTAACTGGCTGCTACCTTCAACTTGCCATCCACAGGAGTGTACAGAAAGAGTCTATGGGGTATAAAATAAAACCCAGATCAGAAAGCAGGGCCCAATCAATAATTCTTTCTACAGCCATACAGAAGAGTTACTCCAACCTTTGCTGAATTAATTTCCTTTTGCTTGATGGCAGCTGGTAGAAAAAATTTTCTTAGGTATACTACAGTGCAAGATGCTGTACCATGCTCTTATTGTAGGAAGAAGGGTAGCTGGCACATAGGCTTTTCTTCTAAATAAGTCAGTTTGTCACATAGTCAAGTGTCATCAACTGAGAAAAGTATGAAGGCCACAGATGATGATGATGGCTGGATCAGAACACAAATATCATGTGAGTACTCCTTACTTACATTTGTAACTGCTGACCATTTAGCGGCATAGAAATAGAAATAAAAAGAGCTTCAAGGTGATTACACAGCAGATATAATGTAATGTAATTACTAAGTAAATACATGGTTTACTTCTTTCTTGATATATGCTGATGATTTTTTAGAGTCACCTGTTTAATTATTTAAGTAATCCATAGGAGCGGTAAATAAAGAGTACTTGCATGATATTTTGTCTGTCGTATTTTACATTTAGATGAAGATTGCTGAGGTTATCAAAGCTTGGTGTCATGTTGCTGAAATCCAGCAACCTCTGGGAGGAGAAGGCACCCATTTCACAGCACTTCGTAACAGCTGGGAGAGGGAGAACTTTGACCAAAGACGCGGGGCAAATCTCTGCATTTATAAAAAGGGTTTAAAGATATTGAAAGTCCTCTCAGAGCAGACAGGACTGATTTTTAAAAGGTCTCATCTGAAAGATCTTGGCAAAGATTCCCTACTCTTGAGTACTGTAGAATCTTTAATGGCCACAAATACTCAAGTCCTTTGTTTCCTCCGCTTACCTGAAAGACAGTGTATCCTGCAGCACAGGGTCTCCTAACACCATACTGAGGCACTGATTCAGTGCTGATGCAGAAAGAAAAGTGCCACTTAAAGCCTTGCAATCTGTTAGGACCTGATAACAAGTATTCGGTTCACATGTGAAGCCAACCTGACTCTCTCTCGGATTTGGGATGGGTTCTCTGATCATCTCCTGCTGTCCCTGAGGCTGGCAGCTCAGTGGTGGCTCCCACTGACTGCCGCCACCTCGCTGCTCTCAGCGTTGTGCAGTGTGTGCCAACAAGTCACCTCTGCAGTGCACACACAAAAGTGAGGCAGGAGCCACCATGTTTCCAACCCCATAGGCAGGAGACAATTGGAGACATTGCAGCCACAAGATGTGGGGAACGGGAAGTTTCCACCAGGCCAAGCCCCAAGGATGAGGCCACAGCATTAACACAAGTTCGGAGGAAGTGTCAGTCATGTCTGAAAGTGATTTGACATGAGTTTGGGTCAGCTGTGGGTACCTTGGTTCAAGATGGGCTTTAAAATTAGGCCAGAGCAGACCTTTATTGCCATCACTTCTTGCAGCACCTAATGTTTTATGGCACTTTCCTATCTTAAAACTTACTCTGCCGGAGACATCTGATGTGAACTTCCTCCTATTTATACTGAAGAAGATTTTAAGTCTTGAAGCTGAGCATTTAAATGTTAACATTCAGCATTCAGTTGCTGTTGTTTGTAAAGAAACATCAAGGAGAAGTGCTTATCCTTTGTATCTGGGCATTCTCAACCCATCCCATCGCCATGTTCCATAAATATTAGGCTGCAAACTTAAAATATTTGTGAATATTTAATCACAGGAAGAGAAATGCTCATGTTCCATTAAAAACACACACACTGCATAAACAACCCAAATAAATAGCTACACATGATTCAATAAAAATACTTTGCTCTTCTGAAGTACCTTCCATACAAGATCTCGAAGCACTTTACAAACAAATGGGCCCCAGTTCTCCAAGGTACTTCAGCATGTGCCTAATGTTAAGGACATGAGCAGTCCTTTTGAAGTAAATAAGGTATTGATACACTTCAAAGTAAGGCATGTGCTTAAATTTCCTACTGAACTGGGGCCATCATTTCATTTTAAACTTCACAACAATCCTGTGAGGTAAGTGAGCCTGTTACTTGTATTATATGCTATTTTAATTCTTTGTCTCAAGCCAACCCCACCTTTTTCCTGCAATAGCCCCTTTGAAGCCTAATGCCTCCTTCTGGAGAGGTTTTAATAAACTTGCATGAGGTGATCTCTTAGGCCAAGATATTCAAACGTGGGCACCAAAATAAATGTCTGGATTTTTTTTCCCTAGAGGTGAGCACTCAGCAGAAATGGCATTCTGAAACTTTTAACAGAAATTAAAGGTTTGGGTGACTTTCTATCCAAACTTTTTAACCCATTTTAATCTTTTAATGGTAGTTCACTAAATTAAAAAAAAAATTTATCATTTTAGGTACAATGCTATATTTAAGTGCCGACAGCATGGCTGATGCTGCACAAGAAACACATGAAAACCAGTCCCCTCACCATGAGCTCACAATATATAAATAGATACATCTATTATAGTAGCACCCACAGGCCCCCATCAGGATTGTGGCGCCGTTGTGCCAGATACGGTACAAATGCATAGGCACGTATTCCTTGCCCTGAAGCTCTTACAATCTAATTTGAAACAAGACTCCCAACATGAGTGTACTGAACAAAAGGAGGAGAGAGGGAAAGGGATGATAAGAAGACCCTGTGGCTGCATAGACTTGATCCTCCTCCATAGAAGTCAATGGCAAAATTCATATTCGCTCTAGTGGTACAAGTTCAGGTACAGGTTGACCGCTCAAAATCATTTGATGTTCCCAAATATTGTTCAGCCTACCAATCAGAGGACCAGGTCCTCAGCTGGTGCGAACAGGCATATCTCCATTAATTTCAGCGGAACTATTCTGATTTACATCAACTGGAGACCTGGTAACCAATTGGCTGGCTTCTTGTAGGTATTTCAACAGTTGTCCTGAGGAAGAAGCTTGTGGATAAATGCAACACTATAATCCCGAACTAGTGCCATCAGTTTATACAGCAGATCATCCTTGATTCTAAACCAGGTATTGTGGCCACATTCACAATGATTCAACTGCTGTTACAGAAAAAGAACATAGCTCAAGGGCTAGGTATAGGATGATACTGTCAACAATTTCAGTGCTGCTTGTCCACACCAGCAACTGTGATGCTGTTCTAATAGTCTTCAATAAAAACAAATGATACATTAGCGTTAGCTCCAGAAGTACATTTTCCATGATGTACCCTGGTATGTGCAGTCACAGTGTATAGGCTGATGAAGAAAAGGGGACATATATAAGTAGTGCCTATTGAAAAAAGCCAGTCTCGCCGTCTGCAATAAAGCAATCCATGTTTTATAGCTCTGTTGAGATTGTTCTTTTTATTAGCTATTTCATTGTGTTCTAAATGCAAAATACTACTTTTACAAGAGCACAGCATTGGCAGAGAACAAATAGCTATCCTAAGAGGAGTTACTTTGTTGGTATATTTAAAGGATAGGCATATATTTTTCATAGTTATGCCAGTGGGTCTCATGGCCCTTTCCCATCAAAGTCTTTACTACTCTTTTAACATGGTGCAACATCACAGCACAGTGTATTTCATGGATGCATCGTTTCCCAAAGTGGTCTATAATGTGATCCTATGGCATTTCAAAAAGCATAAAATGGAAGGAGATGCTAATTTGAGTGAGAATTACTACAAGTCTACAGAGGTATGTGTGAATTAGTGAACAATTTAAATATCTTGTATGTTAGGTTATAACACTGTGCGGTGAACTTTCAGTTTGTTGTGTATATATACCTTACATAGAAATTATTTTCATTATGGCTTCTTTGAATATGTTGTGGCACTGGAACAAATACTTTGAGCTGGTCTGTCTACAGTGGAGACTGTGAGCCTGTGCAGTTTTCATTGGCATAATTGCCCCTTTAAAAGCACTGCTTTGCTTTTATAGTTAGACAGTCTGCATTGATTTAGTTTATGAAATGGAACGTGTGTGGAGTTTTTTATTTTTTTAATACCTTTTTAAATACAGGTTTGAAAAGATTGGGATACAAACACTTAAATATCCAGAGTCTCCAAGAATTTCTCTTGCTTCACCCAAGTCTGAGACAAGTAACTAACAGGTACAATTTTCAAAAGTCCGTAAGTCCCATTTTCAAAAGTAACTTATGCATTCAGGAGCCTTTGTTCTATTGACTTTAAGTGAGACTTGGGCTCTAGAGCCTGGATCCTCTAAGGTATTTAGGCTCCTAAATTCCAGGAGCCTAAGTACATTTGAAGATCTGGGCCAATGTCACTTAGGTGCTTTTGAAAAATTTACCCTATATCTATAAAATGTCTGATTATGACCTAATGGTTAGGGAAAAAGGGACTTGGGTTCTCTTCCTCATTCCCATCACCAACTTGCAGTGTGGCTCTGGGGAAGTTATTTAAGCACTCTGTAAAATAGGCTGATATTTCTACTCCAGTGTTTCAGACTGTTCTGAGGATTGACTCTTAAAATATATTCAGATCCTCAGATAAAAGGTGTAAAAGTGTGAAGTATTTGTTAGTAATAAAGAGAGAGAAATATTTCATAGAGTTGTAGAAATGCTATTCTGGCCTGAAGAAGTCCATTTAAATCAATATATATATTTCTCAGTGTTGTAATTGTAGGGGTCCTGATCCAAAAAGGAGGTTGTGGGGGGTAGCAGTACTGCTACCCTTACTTCTGCACTGCTGTTGGCGGCAGTGCTGTCCAGCGGTGGGCAGCTGGAGAGCTGTGGCTGCTGGCCAAGAGCCCTCCTCTGAAGGCAGAGCAGCCGCCAGCAGTAGCACAGAAGTAAGAATGGCCTAGTAAGGGTGGCAATAACATACTTCTGTGCTGCTGCCTCCAGAGCTGGGCCTTCAGTCAGCCTCCGCCACTCTCCAGCTGCCCAGCTCTGGAGGCAACAGTTCAGAAGAAGGATGACAAGATACAATGTTGCCACCCTTCTGCACTGCTGCTGTGGGGGATGCTGCCTTCAGAGTTGGGTGCTTGGCCAAGGGCCACCACTCTGTGGCTGCCCAGCTCTGAAAGCAGTGCAGAAGTGAGGGTGGTAGTGTCACGACCTCCCCCTTAAAATAACCTTGTGACTCCCCCCAGCCCCCCACAACACCCTTTTGGGTCAGGACCCCAATTTGAGAATCGCTGGTCTCCCCCCATGAAATTGGTATAGTATAGGGTAAAAGAACACACAAGATTTGACAGGGGAGACCAGACTGCATGGTCTGTGACACACTTCATGGCTGTGAATTTGGTAGGGCCTTATATATGGGCACTGTCTCTGAGTTGTCAGTGCTTGCCTCTTGGCAATCCTTCCATAGCAGTCTGTTGCTACAAAACAAACCACTAACCTTTTGGGTTTGAACCTAAATCTGTTTCTTTTGGCATTTTGCATTAATTGTTAGTTTCAAAATTCTATATTGTAACATCACCTTATAACTTTTAGGGTTTAATATCTTTTTCAAATTTAAAGCAGAATACAAAGTTAAGATGCTTATCATTTGTGCACTTTCTTCCTGAATAATAGACAAACGTGCCTCTCCTGAGACAGATTCTTAGTATAATCCAGATTTAGGGTAATCTCTTCTGTGAATATTGCCTTGGTCACTGTAGCTAGTAATATCTACTTTGTAATGAGGTGGGAGTTGATATTTTGGAGGCTGGAAAGGTGGTAGAGACTGAGGCAGTCTTGAGGCAACAGAAGTTACATTGGACCTGCAAAGTTGCTGTTGGGAAGAAGGTGGCATGGGTATCCATAAATGTGGCGAGAGTGGAACCTCCCGTTGAAGTACTGGCGCTTTGCGGGGTTTCAGCATGTCCATTTCCAGCTCAATGTAGTTGAATAAGGGTCTTCCCTGAAAAGTCATAGACCGTGATTCAAGAATCTTCTTGTGATATTTATAACAGTGGGCAACACTTATTAGAGCCACCAGGATGGTTGCACATATGCTAATTAGCAAGACATTTCTGATCCAGGAATTGCTCTCTTCACTGTATGTAGGGAAGGTACTGTTTAAAGTCAAGGATCCATTAAATGGCTTTGTAGTGGACAAGCAGATTCCTGCATACGAAACCTTTTCAACTATGTCAATTTTGTATTCTGGCAACATTGCCTCAGCAAAGTATGGGCTGACATTCCCATCAGGTACTCTTAGTTTATTCAGCACTTCCTGGATTTTGTCTCTTGAGCACCAGCTCAGTGATTTGTTGGTGCTTGTACACAGAGACCTGCTGTACCATGAGATTACAGTGGACCCAGGTCTGAGGGCAGTCAGTGTGATGCTCTTAAGACTGCTGGAGTTTAAATATTTAGAAAGCTTGTCAAGGAATAAACCAACCCTTTCTCTCTCTCTCAGGAATGAGTAATAACTATTTTTCGTTCTGATGGTATAAATATAGCATGGAATGCTGGTGGGCTTCAAAAGCTCGATGATGAGAGGTTCCCAGACAGTCAGACCCCCTGAATCTGTGGCAGATAGTACAAACTCCTGAGGTGAATATTGAAAATCAGTACTGAGCGGATAGCCATACATGGCTTGTTGAGATGCATTAAACTGAAGCCAGCTTTCTGGTCCCAATGGTGAGCCATCGACTGGGTTTATTCCAAGGGTCAACTGAGTTGAGTTGCCATCTTCCTGATCATAAAATGTGTCAGCGGGTACTGAAAAATGGAACTTGCATCCAATAGTTGCTGTTATGAATTTAATGGAGTTAACAACTTTAGGGAGAGTGTTTATTTGACCTACAAAGGATGAAGTAATGGAGAGGGAGAGTTACAAGAAACAAACAGCCTGGCTGACAGTGAATGATAATAAAGAAACCTTATAAAACTTATGGCAACTCATCAGTTTCATAGATTTTTTTTTTTTTTTAATCTGGGGTACGTATGCCCCTGCCCCCTCTCCAATGCATCCCTTAACCCATCCTTTCTCGAACACCACAAATGACTCTTTGCTATGAAATAGTTAATTTCTACCACATGCAAAATGATGCTTATACCTTTGCAGAAGATAACCTGAAGTCCCTTCAGTCACTTCCCCATTTACTGAGTCATCAGGAAGCTATAGCATTGCATTTGGGTTTCTATAATGTCCATAATAACTACCTTCCCCTCAACTAGGAGGGTCACTTAATCTTACATGGCAAGGTGTGATTCAACCTCAAATATCTTCTTACATGAAGAATGACTCACGTTCATTAAAGCAATATCAATTTCTGAAAGATCTGGGCATCACAGTCAGCCTTCATTTAAGTTTCATATTCTGAAACAGTTGTACCCAAAATCTAAATCCCAGACTTGAACTACTTTTCATTGCTTTGAGTCTCCATTAATTGCTGCTTCTTGGTTTCAAGATTGACTTTTTTTTTGTCTATGTTCTTTGTTTCCTTTACACTAATGAGTAGTTCCTCAGACCATTTCAATAGGAAAAAAGCTATTTCACTTTTTTTATTTCCATTACATGGGGTGGCTATAAGGACTTTTAAAATGACTGCCTGGCAACCACCTTACAGGGCCTTTTGAACATCCCTTCTGGGAAAGGTGGGTACAAATGGGAGAAGGGAAGAGGAAGTGGAAAACAGTGCAACACTCCAAGAGGGCAGGGAAGGAAATGGAGATAATATTCCCTTTTCTCCAGCAGTGCAAGAAGGGTGCTATGGTTCAGTACACCATACCAGCAAGATATTTATAGCTGGTATGGCATATTGGAAAGAGGAGCAGCAGAACGTGGAGCTGCTGGGCAGCCCCAAGCCTGCAGCTTCTCCACCAGGGCTGTACCAGCCCTTCCACGCAGGGTCTCCTCCGTCTGGACAGCAGCCACACCGGAACACAGGGCTGTGGGTAGTACAGCCATGCCGGAGGAACTGTTAGCATGGGGCCACCCAGTGTCCCCACGTTCTGCTCCGTTCCCCACTGTGGTTACTGGGAGAGCCCTATGTGGGCGGGGCTGGGGCTGTTACAGCCCCAGAAAAACTACTGGCGTTCTGCTCCTTTCCCCACTATGGTTCCCGGGAGACCCCTGAACCACAGGGCTCTCCTGGGAACCACAGCAGCGAAAGGAGCAGAATATGGGGCCACAAGGTGGCCCCAGCCAGACAGCTCCTCTGGCGCAGCTGCTGTACCAGCCCCAGTCCTGTCCTCCGGCAGGGCTGTTGTACGGATGGAGGAGACCCTGGGCGGGGAGAGTCAGAGATTAGATCAGAGGGGCAAGAGATTTTAAATTAGATCAGATGGAGCATGAAGAAGTAGGAAGGAGACTTCTGAATTCTGGAAAGTGCAGGCAGAGAGTGCTTGCAAGACTAGAAAAATATGTTCCAACTTCTGACTATGGCTGACATTAGAATGGAGGAGTCACTCTGCATTTGGGAGAGATTGAAGTTTGTTTTGCTTGTGCTTTCCAAAGTAACTGTGTATATTACCTGGAGTTATGTCCTGAGGCACCTGTGACACAGAAAACAGAGGACGAACCCATGTGACTTTTGTAGAGTACAGATAGTCATATGTGGGGAATAGCAAGCTGCTTGTGTCTTGGTAGACCAATGGAGATGACGTCTGTATCAACTCTGTGAAAATGAAATGATTAATATTTACTACAGTATTAGATGAGAGATTCTGGCTTTAAAAAAAAATTGTTTTGATAAGTTCCAGTGTTGGTTACACAAAGATAAGATTTTTTTTTTAACCATGTGATTAGAAAAAAATCAAATCTAGTGGAAAAAGTGTGTGTGAGGCAGAAGCCACAGAAGAATGGAATGTGAATGTCCTCATTTGTGAGTAGCATCTACCTGATTCTGCCATTGATTCATCGTGTGGTCTTGGTCAAGTTACTTAACCTCTCCATCTTGATTTCCCATCCTTAAAATGATGATGCCAGGTGGCAACAGTCGTGTTAAGAATCAATTCATTAATTAACATTGAACATATAAAGCCTATACATGAGGCATTAATTTATTTTATTTATTTATGCAGTGAGTTGATATTAAAGGTCACTTTGGTCTCAAGTTGAAAATACGAATAGCCAAGTGTTCAATGGGAAGAGAGTAATGGGAGATTTTCTTGACTCTGGAGCACATGCACTCCCCGCCCCCTCCTATAGATACTGCTAACTGAATCAGGCACCAGGATGACTGCTAGAGTTGGATTAGAAAGATACTTTTGAAAAGCACCAAATAGCATGTTCTGTCAAACAAACTGGCGGGAAAATCTCCCTAGGGTTGTGTTGCTCCCCTGTGGCCTTTGATAAATGACTGAACATTGACAGCCTCAACAGTTAGAGCAAAAAAATTTCACTACTAGTGCATTAAAATAGAGACAGCACTTAACAAAATCCTTTTTGTGAAGGGCAGTTACTGTGCAGTACGTTGGAAATGGCCAGACTGACATAGGCACTCAATTCATACCAAAATCTGGAAATATTTTGACAGCCATAATGCTTCACTTAATTTTTCTAGTATTTAAGATCTGCCACAACTACCACTTACAGTTTTTTACGGTCAAATTATTATCCACAAAAGAAGCTGCATGAGCAGTGGCAGTGCAAGCTTCTTCACATGGCCTCAGAAATGTACCACCTCAAGATCCAGGATATAGTAGAGTTTCTGAGTCCATTCAGTTGCTATCCTCTCTCCTCAGGTTGCTACGGTTAGGTGCTTTGAGGGTGGATGTGGGCTTATGTCTGCTAGAATCAGGAAAGAAACAGACAAACTCCTTCACATTAGCAAGCATTTCCATAAATACTATGAATGACGAGACAAACCTTAAACATACCTTGTCCATTGTTGTACAGATGAGAAGTGGCATTAAATATAGTTCTTGCAGATATTGCTGCAGTGTAGGATGGGATGTTTGACATCTTAGTCAACTCCAAGGTAAACACTGTGACATTTGGCAAAATCTTTCTGGTTCCCAGAGATTTGTCTGAATTTAAATCCTTTGTGCTGCTAGGTAAAGCACTTGGAAAATGATTTTGTGTTCTGAGCTTGCTGCTGTCATAAGAAGTAAATATCTCTGTTGGTCTGGACGGCTCAGAGCTGTCAAAGCCAGCAAAATCTGTAGGCAGAGTAAGCAATGGAGCATTATCAGGATACGACTGAGCTGTCAGACTTATTTCATGAGACGTTCCAGCATCACTGGGGAAAGTGCTACTTAAAATAGAAGAACCTAATACTAAGGTAACATGGCTTGAGTTGGATTCTCTATCCCAAATCGATGTGACCATGTGGATTATAGAAGGAACTGAGGTTTTTTCTTCAGGAAATGGAAGTCTGTCTGTCTGTGGGATAGTCATAAAAGAAGTAGACATGTATTGATAACCATTAAATAGCTCTTGACTCAGATGGTTACCACCTGACAAAAGTAGAAACATACTATCAGAGGGAGGTGTAAAACCAAATAACGTAGTCCGTTGTACTGAAATTGATATGGACATTGAAGGCATCGTTTCTGGAGAGACGGTTGCACTAGATGGTAGTCCAAATTCAGGAAAATGGGCATAACCCGAGACACTGTCCTCCTGATGGCTATAAACCGATGTCATTAATTTTTCCTCTGGAAAATGTGTTCGAGGTGCTGTCTTAACAAGAGATACTTTTGGAGAGAGTAGAGGCCATTCATAATGTGTCTCTGTCATGAAAGTGTAAATGGGTCTTGAAAAATGGCCTTTACCAGTTGGCTCAGCAATGTCAAAAAGGACTGATAGAAAATGGTGCCTTGATGGCTCTGATTTGCCAGACTGCAAAAATGCATCCAACTCTTGCATGTGCAATTGTGGTTGCTCTAATAAGAGAGGCATACTGGAAACTGTGTTCTGCAGCCCCTTAAATTCTGTTGAAAGAGAGGTTGCTGTTATGGTCAAAGAAGGTGAAAGTTCAGGAAAAGCAAAAGCAGAGAGATCTTGAAAAAGAGCACTAGACAAAGGTCTTCTACTCCAAAAGCTATGCGATGGGTCCATTTCTAAGGCCCCTAAACTCTCTTGGCTTGTTGCAAAAAGTGGAATGAGATCAATGTAACTGGTGACAGCTGCACTTGCTTTGTGGAAAGTGAACCAAGTCTGAATAGGTGATACCAGAGTCTCTGTGTGTAAGTAAACAAGTGAATATGGTGGCAAAGTAGTGAAGACCTCTTCTCCAGTTGGTTTTACCATGACTTCAGTCATTTTCAGTGTAGGTGTTGGTGTAACCATTAACTGTCTGCGTTGTCTTCCTGAACGGTTTCTTTCAAATCCTTCTCTTCTAATTATTCTCCAGCCAGAAATCTCATATCCTAAGAGCTGTGAGAGAGTGTGCGAATCAACGTTGTGTCTTAGAACTTGAATTAATTCATAGAGCATTGCAAAAACTCCACATCCAATGGGCCAATGGAGTCCTATGTAATGGCTTTCCATGAAGCTGACATGTCTAATATCTTCAGCCAGTATTGTTAGGTTCCTCTTGCTTCTGTCTATCAAACCCTGATATGGATTTAGAGCCAATGAGGTGGGATCCAGATGGAGATATTCTGCCATGGTGCATACCAGAAAGAGGCGTCGTTGAACATCTAGCGATGGAGCTGCAGCATGGATGATGATCTCAGCAGAGGTGAGAGGACTGTCCCTTGTACATCTTTCGGAACTGATACTGAAAGTCCAAAAATGTAGACTGTAAACCTCCTTTTATCTGACCTCCTTTTATGTGAACATTCCTGTTTGAATTTAAGCTATGTCCCCTGACATACATCAATTACATGGGGAAATGCTACCTCTTAGCCAAGCTCCCTATTAACTGGGTACATTTCAGGTCCCTATTCCATTAAGGCAGTATTTTGTATATAATTGCAGTTGTTTATATTTAGCTTCATGATCCCCTATTCTGATCTCCCAATAAACAATTTATCAACCGTACTTGTTCTTTTATTTTTTGGGGGGGTCAGACAGATCCTGGCTTCTTTCTGGTCATACATATTGTGGTACTTGTTCAGTTACTGTTTTTTTCCTCCCCCATCCCAAATGTATTTGCTATTTATTCATCATTTGTGGGTTAGGAAATGAAAATTTCTTCCCTTCCCACCTCTTAGCTCTCCATCCTGGTGTTGATTTTTGAGACATCCTCACCCCATACACACCCCAGCTTCCTTGATGATTACAGCCCTCAATCCAGTGCCCACCACAGTCAATGGAAAGTCTCCTTTTAACTTCAGTGGATATTAAATCTGGCCCTGTATCTGCCTCCTTCCATTCAATTCACATTTCCTCACCCTTTTCTTCAACTTCACTTTTCCTTAATAAACAAATTCTGCATTGGGTAGATGCGTTCACATTTCTGGGAGCTTTTGGCCAAATGCATTTGTAAGTTGCTGACATTAAGGATACTTACATATTGCCCTTGGGCATGTGACTTAAGCCAGTCCTCCTTTCTGGGATCAGAATGCTATCCTGAACATGAAGGGTGAAATTTACATTGGCTCTTGGTGTTTTCTGAACACACTCATCTGCATGGGCAGCTACATTCAGGTGGTATTCGCCACTCTCCTCGCTCATTGGCAGTCCTTGCAGTGTACTTGTGTTAGGATTGAACTCCAACCATTTTGGCAAATCTGCACCATTGGCCAATGTAATCTATTCCATAGTAAGACAGAAGAGATACTGAGTTCTAGGAGCAGCACATGGACATCACTATTATAGCTGAAAAGTATACAACAAAAGCTCTGTGCAGAAAAGACTAAGCTAGTCAACAGAATTAGCTGCAGATGTTCTTAAACACAGCTGTAAGCTGTCAATAGGGTTTTATTTAATGGCAGTTTTTATTGTCTTGCAACTTTTTATTAAGGCAAAGTTACAATAAAATGTTAACATACTACATCACTATTCAGGATCAGCTTAATATTCAAAGAAACTGGTTAAAGATTCTGTTTTGCTGGCTGGGGAGTCCTACTTCTGTAATTACAGTAAAAAGGGTAACCAGATTTCTAAAAACCTGTCCTCCTCTTGGCCTATCTCTTGCATACATTCTTGGTGTGAAAGCTTTTCCATCACAAGGACAGTCCATATTTTACTATGTCACAGTTCCATTAGAGAAGTCACATTTTTGCAGTCATGTGCAGTATGAAGTATTGTTGCGAACAATTAAAAAAAAAAAAAGTCTTTCTGTCTAAAATATAGATATTGGAGCATTAAATGAGCAGGTCAGGGGAATCTCTGGAAAAGCTGACATTAAAAAAAATGTTCTTGAGACACTAGTCAGTAGCCATGTTTGACATTAAAGACTATTTAGTGCCTAAAATGTGTTTTGGGTGTTTCTTTAATTTAACTGTTATGCTGAAATCCAAGTTAGGTTTTAATATAGCCGATAAAAAAATCCTTCTCCATGCAGGTAGGTACTCCTGAGCTGTATTGTAATTAACTAGAAATTATTGCAAAATCTAGCGTAAATAATGTATTCTACAGAGGAGTGTGTATCACTCAGTATTACCTTGTACTGGATTATCTTTCCCTGAAAGGCAAATGGTGGCACTGGGTAGTAAAATACTTTCCCCATAAAGGCTGTTGTGTCTGGGATGCCTCGAAGGACCTGGAGCTCCTCGCATATGTTGTTTGGTTCCTTGGCAACCACAGCAGGCATGATTCCTGAGAGAGATACTAGTGCAAAAAACAGTAGTGTTGGTAAAACTCGCCTCTCCTGGGACAGATGGGATGCAGAGACAAGAAACCCGTCACCTGTACCAGTGTGTATCCTCAGGGTATCCATTTTCACATTGTATGCATGTGCCTCTGAGGTAACCAGAAGCTGCTGCTTCATTGCATTTCTGAGCTGTGGGTGCGGGAGGGAATATACATTTACAGTTAGTTGGCTGCTGCTTGTGAGGAGGCAGAGAGATTTAAAGCTTCCTAAGACTTAAACTATGTTAATTAGAACCCACTTGTTTAATTCTAGGCAAGCAATAACTAAAATGATTCACTGGTTTACAGACTTAGAGGCACCTTTAAAAAGCCACAATACTCACTGTTACCGCTCAGCTCAGCTGAAAATTCTTTACTGAAAAACACCGGAGCGCCACAAACAGCCCCTTATGCTTTTTAACATGGTTTCCTTTAGACACAATGATGCTCCCGTTTCTGCCTCTGTCATGAGAAAAGACCACCTGGTTTCTAGGAGCTGAAATGCTAGACTAGGGCCTCCTGAGGGGGGCCTTCAACATATGGCTTAGAGCAGTGCCTGGGAAACTGCAGTGCAGTAACCTGATCTGGCAGACTTTTTATTTTTCTAATGGTAGCAGGGGGAAAGGCATTATTGTAGGATCAGAGGCAGTTCAAAGGTTAACATATTAGTCCATTTTCATCTCTGTCATCACCTCATTGAGGTTACTGCAGTATCAGTAGAGATGAATTAGATCCATTATGTTTTGAGGTACCTTTTCTCACTGGGAATAAAACTATTACAAGTAACACAGCATAAAATAGTTCCTGCTGATGCCGATTACATGGCTAATGTGGGTGTAAAAGATGTATTCTATTTGTCCAGAGAGTGTCACAGTATATGTGGTCTGTACTGGTGGCCAGGCAAAGCATATTAAAAACATGGGTATAAGCACCATTCTTAAATGGTATTTACAATGGACTAGTAAGGCCATTTTCTCCTCACTGTAGATGAGATCTTTAGAACACCGCCGTGGATGGAAACTTTGGTTAAGATCTTATCAAGGCTGACTCAGTCTTTCATCCTTTTGGTAAGTTAAGTAGTTTACTGTGTGGATTGCGTCTTACAAACTACGATACTGTCCCCTCTGCACAGGCATTCTAGCATCTCTGAAATGCGGCCCTAGTGGCCCTGACCACCATGGAGATTTTCCTGCAGCCGCTACAGACTTCTGGGCAGAGATGAGGGAGGGGGCAAAGCAGCAGCCCCTCCTTGGAGCACCCAGGGGCTCCAGGGGAGGGCTCCAGTCCTTCCCTCCCATCTTCAGTCATGGGATTGAAAGGGTGGGCTTTAACCCCCCTTCCCTGGTTCAGCCAGAGGTTCTGGGGATGGGCTGCAGCCTCTTCCTTTTCCCCTCCTCTCCCCCCCCCCCCCACTGCTAAGCCATGGGGTTAAGGGCATGGTCTTAATTCCCCTTCAGCCTTAGCCTCTGGTGACAGGGTCCATGCTTCAGCCCTCCACCCCCCAGCTTCAGCTGCAGGGCTCCAGGCTCTGGGCTTCCACCTCCCGGGGTGACAGCGCTCCAGGTTTCAGCACCCGCCCCAGCTCCAGGTACAGAACTCCAAGCTTGAGACTCTGGGCTTCAGCCACTTCCCCAGCTCCAGCCATGGGGCTCTGGCTCTGTGCTTCACCCCAGGGCAGCAGGACTTCAGCAGGGCTGGCCTTACTTGGCAGCATAGTCAAGAGGCAAGGAGTGGGCTACAAGGCCATGGAAGGGAGGTTGGGGCAGTGGGAGGAATCAGCAGGGCCTGGGGTGGGCGGGGGGCAATGGGTAGCCTGGGGTGGGGTGGGGGAGGCAGTGGTAGCCAAGGGATTCATGGAGGGTCGGGGAGGCAACAGGAACCAGAGGCGATGGGTGAGGGCACCAGTGAGAGCCAGGGGCACCTAAATACAATTGTACATTATTTTTGAGTTTCTAAAAAAAAAACCCACCCTACATAAATAAATTACAATGATTTTGAACATGGATATGGACATATCCATTTGTTTTTCCTGAAATTAATTATATTTTAGGAAAATTTGTCTGAACGGTCACCAGCAAGAGTTGGTGGCCGCACTCCGAGGCCACCAAAAAAATTGTTGCGAGAACCCAACCCAGTGGCGCTTTTCATGAGAGCTTTGATATGCCCTGCTGTTTCTGGCCAACATTTTTGGTTTTGCACTGGGCTTTGTATCAATTCCTGGCCTTACTGCCACCCTCCCCTCCCCAGGTACCTGTATTTTAGCAACGGTATTCTCTGGGATCCTTTGAAAGATCATCTATAAATATAAGTTACTATTCATTTGTAGAGAAGACCACAGAATCCTGTGACATGGAAATATATGTCCAGTTACTAGAGCCCACAACGTGTTATGTTTGTTATAGGTGGCACTCTGCGCAGCAAAGCACTATTTAATTACCCTGTTACTGAGCTGGATACGACTCATGAATATGCTTGAGGCTATGTAGAATTACAGGATTCTTTTGGAATTAGGAGGATCTATGATCAAACTAAATGTTAACTGCAAGGGTTGTTTTTTTTTTAATTAAAGCCATGAATGGCTATGACTGAATGTAAGTTCTGTTCTTTATGATTATGGTTAATTGTTTTTGAGAAAGAAGTTGCGACACTGAACTTGCTGTTTTTGCCAGTCTCAGCAGCATCTTTCAATAATCTCTTAAAACAATTTACTTAATTAGTAGTGATTTGGAGAGGGTGGAAGTACTAGTTAGATGTGAGAATTTGTATTTAAACTATGTAATGCTTGTGAAAGTTGCTGGCTTGACAAGTCTGGAAACTGAAACACTGTTTGTTTATAATTGGATATAGCGTAAGCAGGTGTCCCCTAGAAGCCCCGACCCAGCAAAATACTTAAGCACATGCTTACCTTTTAAACGTGAATAGTGCCATAGACTTCAATGGGGCCACTTGGAGGGCAAAAGTTAAGCACCCACATATGTCTTGCAATTTTATAATCAGTCTTGCAATATTGTGTTTGGCTTTTTTCTTAAAGTCCCAGCTCCAACAAACAAGAGATTTGCATGAGAATCTTAGATTTCAGTAAATAAATAAATGCCTAGCCATCTGTTTGGGGAGAACAGCCTGAAAACGTGGAGCAAGCATTTCCTAAAGGCTCAGAAAATCGAAGGCAACTAAAAAGAACTGAAAATGTATTTGGCTTAAAAATTAGTTTGTTTTAAAGCAATCTCATGATTCACAGGTGGTGGGGAGGCTAACTTATGATTTTTGAATGCTTGGGGTTGGCAGTACTGGTGATTCTTTGAAGGCTTTGCTATGAAAAAATACGCTGTCTCTTTGGTCTGTTGGGATGGCAATAAAAACTGATTTACAGCATCACTAGATTTGTAATATTTTTAAACTTTTAATTTTGTTAAATGCCCAATTTTGTTTAGCGTTGTAAGGATACAACAGCAGTGACATTGTGTTAGTATGGGTGGTTATGCAAATGAGGTATGGCCGTATAAAAGTGACTATGGGGACATCTGTATTAATCCTGATCATACCCAGTTATGAACTAGATACTTCCAGATGGCTCAGCAGACTCAGAATGAGCGGAGTCTTGGAAGTTGTGTAAAAGTGCTGGGCCTCCTTTCTTAACTGACCTGGCTCCTGAGTGTTTAGTAACCGTTAGGTAATGACAGACTGGTCACCTGTCCCCTCTCAAATGGTGGGAATTTTATGAGATACCCTGTTGTCACAAGATTTCTGTCCTTTTGCGCTGAATCCAAACTAAATCCAGAAATGAGGCCCCCTCAGAGTTTTGGACATAAAATCACAGAGCAGAATTCAGATCCAAGGATTCAAATCCAAACCCTGAAATTCAGGGAGGGGGGAGTTGAAACTGGTGTTTCTCCTAGTTTAGTCCCTCTTTAATTTCCATCTAATTAGTGACCTGACAGAGCTGACTGTAGCAAACAATGCTTATTCTCAATTTGCTTTGTTTGTGGTTTCAAATGCTATTGATCCATTCATCAATAAATGTGTAGACATATATCAACCCTCAGGACATGCTACCTCGATACTCCAAAAGCAAATATGCCAGCACCTTTGTAATGAAGGTGGTAAGAGAGCTGAAAAGACAATCGAATCTCCAGGAGGCTGCTCAGCAGTTCCTGCTGCAGTACAATCACTGAGCTCAGCTCATAGTTCATTTTCCACTTAAATTGTAACATTGATACATAGGCCTGAATTAAGTCAATGCCATTTGATAAAGCAAAAGGCAACTTATACAAAGTGCTATCAAACACAAAAGTTAAAAACCCTCACATTTGTTCCCACTGTCGTCTTCCAAGACCAGAAGTGACAAAATGTGTCAGGTAAAACTGGCGTAACCAAAAGCAAGTTATTTCTGGGCAAACTGGATAATATCAGAAACCTCATGGAATAGTCCTATATTCACAAGACGTCCTGCCCAATTGTGCAGACTCACCTGGTTCAGGTATTTTAGGTAAGGATGGATAAATGTAATCCAGAGCTCTGGGTATTTATCTGAACCAAACTGAATCTTTAGAGTGTTCACCCATAAGTATTTGCAATGAAATAAAAAATAAAATTATTTAAAAAACTGGGCAAACCTATTGCTCCACTTCTAGATATGAGTATGCGCTGTTTTCCTAAGTGTCAGCTTTACGTTTTTTCATGTATGTGACTGAGAGAGTTTTTCACTGGGGATGAATCTTCTCTGTCAAATACACTCAAGCTACACCACAATTTTCCTAAGTGATTACATAGGATCAAAAAAGAGAGACAAAAACAGACCCATACAATAGAAATCATGATTAAGTTGCTTGTTTCATGTATCTCCCCACCTGTCTGACCGTATCCACCTGTTGTTCTCTTGTCTTACACTTAAATTATGAACTCTTTGAGGGTGGGTAATGTCTTTTTGTGATGCTTGTGCATTGCTTAGTACTATGGGGCTGGAGCCTCTAGGTGCCATCACAATACAAATAATCCCAAATTGACAACTCCCACAATATTTGCTGTCTTTTTGAAAGCCTCAGTGGCTGGAACCAAAAGATTGCTTGAAAACCTTGGCTTTCATTTCAAAGGAAGAATCTTGTCTTCATGTCATACAGAGAAAAGCTTGAAACTGTGAAGCTAGTGTAGCCAAATACTCAGAAACCGGAAGGTGAATAAAAAAAGAATTCAAAATGTATTATTTTTTAAAAATCCTCTTGGTTTGAGGGTAGGGAGGGCTGACTCACAATTTTGAAATGCTTCGGCTTGGCAAAACTGATAACCACAGATCCCCCAGCTGGCTAATTAGGCTGGCCATTTCAAATTGTTTTGCAATGAGTGGACATTTAGGAAGACCTGTGACAATACTCTATCAGATGAATTGCACAGTATACAGAAGCTGGAAAGGTTTGTTCACGTGGTTCCTTTGACTTTCAGCGTATTCCAGGAGGCCTCTGTGCTTCGGTTGCTTGGTAACATATACAAAGGTACCTGCAGGTTGGTTCTCTAATTGCAAGAACTTTCTAAGCATGATAACTCCTGTGAGAAATATCAGAGACGATTTGTTTGGACTGTTGCAATAAACATAATCCTGCAAGACAGAAACATAGTAACTTTGACATAGATAGATAGATGAAGCACGAGGGCAGAATTTTATTTGCATCTATGTACTGAAGATTTTCTTTAGTTTCTGAATTGGTTAAAGTTCTCAGTGCTATAGGCTAGCCAGAACTAGCCCTAGTCAACACACCCAATAATGCAAATACAGGAACCTTCAGGACACTAGATTCATTAATCTTCCAGTTATTTTTGCTCTGCCTCAGTCTCCTTGAAAGTGTTTTATTTTTAGCAATTCCTGCTGTGCATGTGTGATTTAAATCAATGACTTTCAACCTTTCCAGACAACTGTACCCCTTTCAGGAGTCTGATTTCTGTTGCATACCCCCAAGTTTCATCTTGCTTAACTACTTGCTTACAAAATCAGACAAAAAAATACAAAAGTGTCCCAACATTCTATTACTGAAAAATTGTGTATTTTCTCATTTTTACCATATAATGTATAACATAAATCAATTGGAATATAAATATTGTACTTACATTTCAGTGTATTGTATATAGAGCAGGATAAACAAGTCAGTGTCTGTATGAAATTTTTGTTTGTACTGACTTCGCTAGTGCTTTTCATGCAGTCTGTTGTAAAACTAGACAAAGATCTAGTTGAATTGATGTTCCCCCTGGAAGACCTCTGCATACACCCAAGGGTTCATGTACCCCTGATTGAGAACCACTGCTCTAAAGACTTGTCTACATGGGAAAGCTAAGCTAAAGTATGAATAATAATAATATAAGTGGCGTATGAATTTAAACTGGTACACTGGAATTAACCCCCCATATCATGTGGACATTTATTCTGATGTAAGAAAGCCATTTGTTTTGTTTTGTTTCTGTTACTTCAGAAGAAGTTTAAGATAAAAACCACTCTTATTCTGAACTAAGAGCATACACAGGGAGATTAGGCCATTTATAGTTATAAATTCACTTTACCTACTCTAATATGATTATACTGCTATAACTGGTAAAACTTTCTCATTTCTACCTTTCTCCTCAAACTGTCCCTCTGCCCCTACAGTCTTTCCAGTGCTGTGAATGTGGGAGAGGGCTTAAAAATGAAGATAATTTTTTCAATATTTTGAGATGAGATTTTTTTCAAAAATGTCAAACATTGACAAATTTTTCCATTTCAATTTTTTTGAAAAACAAAGAAAACTATCTAAAAAATAAATTTTGCATGAAAAAAGTTTTATTTTAGATTAAGCTTCATTTTTTGGTGGAAAAAAACTTTGACGCTAAAATTTCAACCAGTCTAGAAATTTGGGACTAAGCAGTCTGGCATTTTCTTGGTTATGATCTTCATTGATTTAAATAGTTTACTAAAGTGATTTATTATATTTCTGCAGCCTGCAAGCTTTTAATTTGGCCCTACATGTAATAGGGAGAGAGGCCTATAAACTAGTGATTTAGAGGAGACTGTGACCCAGGTCTCTGGGTTCTATTCCTCACTCTCACAAATTCACTGGCTGCCTTTGTAACTTAGTCTCTCCAGAAAAGAATTCCCAGAAACACGTATTTTTTAAAATTGTTCTGAGCAGTCCTTCATGGCCGCTACCTGCCAGCTTTTAGCAACATACCACGCTCCTTGATTTGCCATTTTGTAAAGGGCAGAGGGCAGAACTATTCAAAGGCTTGTATAAACACTGCTACAGGATGGGAACCTGTATGCCAAGTTTCAGCTTTGTGTGATTTTTTTTTAAATGAGTGGGGTGTGTACAAAACAACTGAAACAGGGTTTATAATGGAGATGCTGTCAGAACCTATATATATTATAATGCCTGGTGTGACTGGGCTGGGCTCTGCTTTATATTCATTTGGCATTGCTGGCTTCCCACTGCAGATTTTCAGATAGGTGTTGACATATCCTAGCTATGTTTCTGTCTCAGTTGGTGTGCCAATTTTAGCCCTGGTGTTAGAGGATATGACTCCATTGGACAGCACTCCACCCACTAGCACCAGGTCTGAATTTAGCTCCAAACATTTGGTGTAATTTTAGGAGGCTTTTCCCACCCCCCTTCCCAAAGCCAAAGCTGTAACTTTTTCTCCCGAAATACAGAGGCTGTTGTTAGTGACTGTGCCATGGTTCCATTTTCATTTTGACAGTTCCCATCTCCTCTGCTGGGAGGAAATGAAATCACATTTCCCATAAGCCTATTGTTCTCAGACCTTTCTGATGAACATTGTTACTTCTGGATGGTGGCCAATTTCTGAAAACTCTGAGAGAGATAAATATCAAACAATAATATTTCCCCAAAGGTGACAGGTTCATGTAGCAGAACAGAGTGCAATGGAGCTCAGTAGCTGATAAACTGCTACAAAGATGACCTGCAAATAGGGGTGAGGAAATTGGACTTGTGCCTCCTCCTCTCTTGCAGTTGCTTTTTTAAGATGTATAATAAAGTCCTGAAAGAATTTTTTAAAATATCCCCTGGTTGTCTTACCTTAGAACTTCAGGTCTTTCTGCACTGGAAGAGTTTAACTAAACTGTAACATCCCAGAAGCCATGGAAAGGGAAAAGAGTTTTAGTTGGACTCTTAAGTAACTTTATTTTTTGTCTGGTTTGATTAATGCATTTATTAATCACTAATTTAACATTTGGGATGAAAGAAGCCTTTGTTAAAAGTCCATTCAATTATGGTACAGGCATTCACAATAAAAATCCTTGAGTCCCTCATAGATCCTTTAGCACAGGGGCTCTCAACCTTTCCAGTCTACTGCACCCCTTTCAGGAGTCTGATTTGTCTTGTGTGCCCCAAGTTTCACTTCATTTAACTACTTGCTTACAAAATCTGATACAAAAATACACAAGTGTCAGCACATTATTACTGAGAAATTGCTGACTTTCTCATTTTTGCCAGATAATTATCAAATCAATTGAATATAAAGTGTACTTACATTTCAGTATATAGAACAGTATAAACAATTCATTGTCTGCATGAAATTGTAGTTTGTGCTGACATTGCTAGTGTTTTTTAATGTAGCCTGCTGTAAAACTAGGCACTTATCTAGATGAGCTTATAGCACCCCCTGGAAGACCTCAGCGTACCCCCATGGGTACACGTACCCCTGATTGAAAACCACTGCTCTAGCAAAACCAGGAACGGATGAATTTGACATGCCTGATTTTGACAGGTTCCCCCCACTTTGGGGTGCTACCTGGGACCGCGGTACCCCTGAGCCCGCCTAACCCACCAGCCTGGGTTCCCTTTACACTGAACTGCTATGCAGCCTGTGAAACCCTTCCCCAGGCTTCAGACTGCACGTTTCCAGCACACATACTGGTAGGGAAACAGCCAGCTGCAGCTATACACACACACACACGCACGTGCTGAGATCCGCTCAGTAGGGGAATGCTCAGGTTAAGGAATTGCCAAGCACTCAAGTGCGCACACGCCTCCAGAGGGTAAACCCAGAATTGTACCGTCTGGTGCTGCACAGAGAACTGAACAGCATACCCTCAGGAAATTCACCCCTCCCTCAGTGTGGAGAGGGATATACAACAGCTTTCTGCCCCGAGTTATAACTCCCACACACTGGCTTTAGACAAAACACAACAAGTTTATTAACTACCAAAGAGAAATTTTAAGTGATTATAGGGCAGTGGTTCTCAAACCTTTCGTATTGGTGACCCCTTTCGGACACCAGGTCTTTGAGCGCAACCCCCCTTAGGGGTTGGAGTCAGAGCCAGCAGCACCCTGCTGGGTGCCGCTTGCCCTGCCACAGCAGGGGCCGGGCTCGGGTGTGGAGGGGTGTTGTGCCAGCAGCAGGGGCTTGTGACCCCCCTCATAACCGGGTTGCGATCCCCTCATAACCAGGTCGTGACCCCCTGAAGAGCCCCCTACTTTGAGAACCAGTGTTATAGGGATAGCAAACAGATCAAAGCACATTACCTAGAAAATAAAACAAACACACAATCTAAGCTTAATATGCTAAAGAAACTGGTTATAAGTAGCAAATTCTCACAGTAAATGTTTTAGGCAGAGAGTTTTGAAGACAAGCTGCACTTGCTTGTAGTTTAAAACACCAGCTAATCCTTTCACAGGTTAGACAATCTTCTAGGCTGGGCTCAGTCCTTCTCCCTTAGTCCAGTCTTTTTGTTCTCAGATGTTTCTAGCAGTCCTCTTTCTTGAGCAGGGAATCAGTGAAGAATAAACCATGATGTCACTCCCCTGCCTTAAATAGTTTTTGCATATGGTGGGAATCCTTTGTCTTTTAGTGTAATCCCGACCTCCCCACCCCCATCAGTGGAAAAATACCAGTATTATCATGGAGTCCAGTATCAGGTAACTTGGTCACATGTCCCTGCAGCCATAACTCAGAGGCTGCTTGTAGCATCACCAAGAAGGCTTCCTGGAGATTAGCATCTTCAAAGACCTGTTGTTCTCTCTAATAGCCCTTCCCAGCGAGCTATCCAGACTGATTGCATTCTGTTTTGTGGACGTTCCCCAGGTGTAAACACATTTGTAATGGATGCATAGACAATATTCCTAACTTCAGATTCAAAAATGATACATGCATACAAATAGAATAATCATATTCAGTAAATCATCACCTTTTCGATGATACCTCACACAAACTATCTGGTATAAAATATATCATAGTTATAGCATAATCATATCATAATGATATCTCTATGAAGAATATGGGGTGTAATGCCACAGTGATATTAAAAACTTTATAACAAAAACATTTCACAGTGTCTTTATCATTAAAAAAAGCTCAAGCTCAGTTTTAAAATAAGTCATTTATAGGTTGTCTTGAAATCAAAAATATTGTAAGTTGTTTGTAGTAGGGGCAGACTTTATGTTGACCATTTATATGAAGATGATTGACATTTATTCTCAGCATGGCTTACCTAAGTGTGTTAATGCTCTGTTCAATGGTGGGATTTGGTTTCTGCCTGTATTCACTCTGCTCCCTTCCTCCTACCTAACTCAGCAACCTACTTGCTCCTTGATGATCTGTATTGTTTCCTCTTCCAAAAGTGCATCCCAGTCTCTTCTCAGTTGTGTGTAGCCACACAGATTGCCCAGGTAAGTCATAGTCAAAGAAGTGTTCCTCTTGGTGAGTTAATACGCTGGTCTCCAGAATTATTGGGGCTTATCAAGAGATAGAGCCATAGCAGACTGCTTCCATATTTTCAAGAAAATGGTGGTTTACCTCCTGGCCTAGTTTCATAGTTGGTTTCTGATGAAATAGGAGTATTGCACGAATAAAGAAGAAAATAATTGTCCTATTTCAGAGCAGGCTTGGACTTCTGTTGTAAACAGCAGTGAACAGGTGGATGACAGATGTGAGCTACTCAAGGATCTTTCATCAGGGCTTATCCAAACATGAGGGGGATCCTCAACTGTAAACACATCAGAAAAAGGGTACAGGCAGTGGCCTTTGCTTAACATCGTTTGTGTGAATCTAGTGCTGATGAAAATAAGTGACTGACAAGGGCCAGTGCCATGTATAACACAAACAGGTGCTGTGAAAGCTTCCCCGACAGAGTTCTATCAATGCCTCTCAACCTTGGCCACTTTCAATAATAGATATTAGCTGTTGTACAGTTGATTTATTCTTGAGCAAAGACTGAATTGTGCCCATTTGTGTGGTGTGGTTTTTGCCACGTGCACTGATAGAGACTAAGATGTGGCCACCAAACATATTGTGACCTATGCTACCATTTGTACCCTTTTTGCCACAGGTAAAAGGCTAGTGCTATAATCTGTTGCATCTCACCCTCAAATGGGAATGGTTGGGGTGAGGAGACGACCAGATGAGTGTTGACTTGCATAGCTGCTTTTTGTCTGAAGCAGTATAATGGGATAACATCTTTGTTTAGGTCTAGAAAACGGTTTCACAAAAGGGCAACATTTTCCATATGGGGTCTAGATTTTTAAAAGTGGAAGCCTTAACTGTGGGCTCTTAAATCCACAATGAGGCACCAAATAAGTGATCTAACTTTTCAGAGAAGCTGAGCATGCAACAATGAAGTTGTTGGGAGCTCTGGCTGCACACAACTGCTGGAAAGCAAATCATTTATTTACAGATTTATGGATTTATGGATTGATGGTATTTACAGATTACAGATTACAGATATACAGATATACAGATTTATGGATTTATGGATTTAAGGTATAGTGCTCTTAGATACAGTGGCCACTATTAAAAAGCCATTTGCCAGCAGTTATCACATGATAATAATGCTGTTATTTCCTTCTTAGACTATCAAGAAAGAAGCAATGTGGAGGGGACATGGGACTGGCAGTCTTAGGAGCTGGGTTCTATTCTTGGCTGTGCCCCTGAGATGCTGGGTGACTTTGATTGATTCATTTCACCCCTTTGTGCCTCAGTTTCCCATTGTCTTTATAGTCAGTGCCCTGAAAAGTTTATAGTGTGATTAGAGCAATAATTGTCTCCATACCACTGTGGGCAACTAGGTACATTTTGACAGTCTATTGGCAAGCACCCCCAATGCTTTTTTGAGGAAAAGAGTTTAACTCTAATCTTCCTATTGCCTATCGTTCGTCCTGCTGCCTGCTTTGTGTTCATTTTTTCTCTCTGCAAACCTTTACCCATTTATGAAGCAGTAAGCACACTCCGAGCTGTCAAAATGATAATTATCGTCATACATTTAATAAAATGACTACATGCCTTTTAATAATAACACCACCATCCCATTTATACAGTGAGTTTTCTTCACCGGTAGTGCTCCAAGTGCTGAACAAAGCAGCTTAGTATTATTCTCATTTTAAAAATGTATAAACTGAGGCACAGGGGAGTGAAATTACTTGCCCCAGCAGGTCAGTGGCAGAGCCAAAAATAGAATCCAGGTCTCCTGAGTCCCTGTTCAATGCCCTACCCAGTGAGTCCCTCTGCCTCATGTTTTGCTATGGCATTGATCTTTACAGGATCAGGCCTTTGGAAGTGTCTGTAATAGAGCCAGTATATCCCCAAACTGTGCTTCTATTTGTCTGTTTGACAATCAGCCCCAAACTCCTTAGCTCATGGTACCCGCTTAGGGCATGACTGACAGATTTATGAGAGAACACAGTTTCCTCTGTTTGTCTGGCAGTGACTGATCAGCATTGCGATTATGCAGCTGACTTCTTGGTTGGCTAACACTTCCAGCTGGATTCAGAAGACAGGAAATGATTTAGCTAAAGGCTTTCAGTGACAATTAACAGAATTCCTGCTGATAATTTTTCCCTCCAGTGTATTTTTTTTACAACGGGCTTTCAGTAGCGAAAAAGTACCATTGTGCAGGTGGTTACAATACAAATATTTGAGTACTTTTATAAACAGCCTTTCATTTCTGCTTCTGTTTAAAGTACTTTTTCATCCGCCATCTCCTCACTATTCCAGTCAGTGGCCACAGCAACGCTAACACTTGCATTTGTTACGAGACAGTCATCCTGAAGCACAGCCCAGCTTGTGCTGACTTCCATGTGTCAACTTGATATATAGGCTTGCTCTTAATTTCTGCTGCGTAGGTCGGCCTCATGCAAGAGGGTAGCTATTGTGAGACTAACCTAAATAGGTGTGTTATCTGGAAATCGCAACCTCTGGCTCATGAGCCTGGACGAGGGCTGTTTCATGCTTACATCAGAAGTGTGCAGCCTGAATTGTAAACTGCTGATTTTGGGATTTTGATATAGGACTTGTGATGTACAAGGAAAGGGGCTTGAGCTAATGGTGTGGGGTAGCAATAGCATTGTGAACAACTGAAATTTATGTTTTAAAATAAACGAATTTCCATGGCACTGTCTGGGGTGAGGTGTTTGCTCTTGTGAAGAGAGAAAATGAGGCTTATTATTATGGGCGAGCAATGTATGGCTGTGGCGGAGAAAGCAACATTTGAATCATGGATATGCAGGTTAGAAAGCTACTGAAGTTGGGCCCAGGACACTGACATTCTGGGGTGCAATCCAGATGAGGGAGGGACTGTGTCACCATTTGCCCTGCAACTTGGGGTGCCTCACAATGCTTTGCTGCTGTAGCTCCTAACCTGAGCTGCTCACAAACAGCTAAATGGCATGCAGCTCACACGCTGAGTGTGTGTATCGCCACAGCCCTGGTCCAATACACACTCCATCCCTCATTTCCCCCCAAAAATGTCTGTTTTGCACTGACCAACTGTCTCCTGGAAAGTCTAAATTTATTAGGTGTGTTGCCCTCCTAAGAGGATCAATATACAACAGTTTGCTTCCACACATGGAGTTATCCACACAGTTCAGTCTAAAGACAACACAGCAGTAGTTTTAATTAAAAAATAAAACAAGTTGATTTAAGTTCAAGGAGAGAGGTTTTAAGTGAGCATAAGTTATTAAAGTCAAAAGTAGTTACAAGAGAAATAAAGATAAAACATCCTAGTGCTAAATGTAACAAGTTAGACTTGGTTCATAGTGAAATTCTTACCACGTGCTTCCAGCAACAGGGCTGCCCAAACTTCAAGCCAGGATCTCTCCCCAGAGTCAAACAGGTTGGTTTCTTTTTTCTTCTTAGATGAAAGAGCGAGAGATGGGTATGGGGAGATAACTTGGGGTGTTTTTGCCACTCATTTTTATAGTTCAGTCACCCTTTGTAATACATTTTCCTGTGGGTTACCCCTTCATAAAGTGCATTCCCGCTGGCAGGACAGAGACAAGGCATCTTGTGGTGAAAAAGGTTTCATATTGTTGTTTGCTAAGATGTGGATGTTTGTTCCTACCCCCCTTCCTTGCCAAAGCAAGGCCACTCAATAGGTGCTTGCCCATCAGCTTTGTCTTTGGGAAACAGGTTTACCCACTCCTCAGACTTGTCTGGTAAACATACTTCAGTCATCATTTCAGCTTAAGTTCATGACTTTACTTTGGTCACAGAGGCACAGTTGGGATCCAGACCTTTTTAAAGTTTTGGACTTTCCTATCCGAGGTCTTATTTGGCTCTCTAAAAAGAGACTGACCAGCCACAAAGCTAGGATCCCTTATTTGGGTTTTGATTTGGGTCCCTCTTAGTGGGGTGGAAGCCTAAGAAATTATGCAACTGGGGAATTGACTGCAACATTACAATTCTGGAAGTAAGGTATAAATGAAATAGATATTCATGGCAGGGTATATTCAGCCCTGGTTGGAGGTTCCTATTTTAAGAGTTTGAGGTGGCAAGGCTTTGTGGCTGGAGGTGTATTACAATATGGTTCTCCGAATAGGAAATCATTAAAAAAAACAGCAAGCATGATAAAATGTTTATTTTAGGCTTGTAATATGGTTCAATTATTCATCATTTCTTTATTTTGTCATTGACACATTATGAAGAAGTGCTGTATGTAAAAATGACAGAGGATTTCCTTGTACATATATGGTGCACAGGGACACTGGTTTGCTTAACTTCACACCACTTTGAATATTGAGGATTCAGATGTTCAGCTTCCCTTAACCTGACCATTATGGGATCTGCGTTCTGTGTAGAAGAAACTGAGAAATGAAGCAGAGATGGGAGGGGTAAAAGATAGCACAGGCTTCCCTTCGGCGAGGAAAAAAATGTATTTAAATTGAGTTACTGCTGTAAAAAATTGTTTTTAGATAGTTGGAGTAGGTGGGCAGGGAGAGACACAGTGGTTTTGCAAATGAAACCATTTTTTAAAAAAAGAAACCCAGAATATCCTGTGAGATTTGCAAATTCTTGACTTCCACAAGGTTCTTCCATCCCTAATTATAAGTGATATCTGGTTTGTATTTGTGTTGCTATGTATTACATTTGCGGTTTTGCATTACACTGTTCTGTGGTTAAATTCTAGCTAATTTTAGGTTTGTTTATCTGGGGTTTTTATGTCATCCCTGCCATGGTATCTGAGCACAGATAGGTAAGCACAACAGTTGTAGCCAACCCCTCTGTGGCAGAAGAGAGGGAGGGCTAGGAGTAAGACCCTATGGCCCTACCCCTCTAACATGGCCTACATAAGGACTGCCCAGAATCATTGTTCCTTCACCCAGAGGAGAGAGTAGAGGGCAAAGCTAGCAAGCCACACAGAATGAGTTTGCTGAACCCCTTAAAGGGAGTGGAAAAATACTCCCCATCCTGTCCCCCACAGCACAACAGTGATGTAACAGGACAGCTTAATCCTTTGTTATTAAAACAGTAAAGCAGTCTGAAAATACTAGAATGTCCCTGCTTGATGACAACCTGTTTCTCTTTTGTCACTTTGGTATAAATCCTGTGCTCTTTACTTAGGCCAAACTTCTGTTCGTCCTGTATCAGGGATATGTGCCACATATGCGCTACCGAAAAAATTAACTAAAGGTCCAGTGATCACAGGAAGTTAGAATAACCAGAGTCATAACTGATCTGTGAGTCCAAATAACTACATGCAGTACAGTGAACCCACAGGCTGCTGCTATGAGAAGACAAGGAGGACTAAATCTTTGAAGGTGACGATGGCAAAGTTCAAATTTGAAGGAAAAACTTGAATGGCTGAGTTAATGACTTCCAATATTTCATTCATAAATCTCCACCAAATTCCAGAGGAACCGTGACAATTTTTTGTCTCTCTGTGCAAAGGTTGCTTGGATATCTATGCTTGTTGGGGAGCTATCCAACTGTGGTGCTAAATTTAATAATCCTTTTTAAAAGGAGGCTAATGACATATCATACTCCCATTTGGCTTGATGCTGCTGGAAGGAGGAGACTAATTGGCAATGCATTCAGCTGTCTGTAGCTCTCCAGGCCTGCCTATACCCATCCTTGCTGTTAAACACCAGGTGCCTTTGGAATAGAGTGTCTGTCGAAAACTCTGAAAAAAAAAACTGTAGGTTTTAATCTCCTAATCATATACCAATGCTGCTTCTCTGTGTTTATATAAACATAGGTGTAATATAGAGATACGCACGCTATGGAGTGTGTATGTGTGTGCAAGTGCTTACATGCTGAAGGGAGGAGGTCATTGGAATTTGCACCAGTGTAAAAAAGAGAAGAATCTAACACCCCTGTTAGGTTAATTCTCATCTTCTGAAATTACCATCTCGTTCCTCTATCCATGGTTCCTAAGGCACACTAGCAGGCAGTGTGGGCTTGCTGCCAGGATAGCCACAGTATTTCTTTTCTGCAAATAAGAAACGAGATCCTGCAGTCCTCACTCAAGCAAAACTCCAATTGAAATGAGTGTGAGAGTTTTTGTCCCATTCAGGTCTGCAGGATCACAGTATTTTCAGCACTCTTCCATTTCTGTATGTTGGTCTCTCTTCTCTGGTTCTGATCTTCCAAGCCATGATTAGGGTTTCCAACTCAGTTTAGCTACTGTCATAGAATCATAGGATATCAGGGTTGGAAGGGACCTCAGGAGGTCATCTAGTCCAACCCGCTGCTCAAAGCAGGACCAATCCCCAATTAAATCATCTAACAGATTTTTGCTGTATATCCCTAAATGGCCTCCTCAAGGATTGAACTCACAACCTTAGGTTTAGCAGGCCAATGCTTAAACCACTTACAGACCTCTTTTATGTCACTTGTGGCATTATGGATGACTTAGCAGAATTCTCCAACATCTTCAGAACGCTTTTTCCTGGAATAGAGTGGCTACTGTTTTAGACCCCAGAGGTGGCTGGCTGGGTGATCCCTGTGTATACCCAGTGAAAATCTATTTTCAGTGAGCCTAGGGCGACACAATTGAAACCAACAGGATTGTACTAGTGTAACGGAGAGTAGAATTTGGCATTTTGTAAACCAGCTTGGAAACTTCCTGGATGAAAGGTGTTCAATAGATGTGGAAGAATTCTATCAGTTTTCCTAGTAAGGTTTAGGTATGGTAACTGACTACTGAAAAAAAAAATCCTGTAGCTTTTGTAGCAACAAGTCTCTATTCAAGTAACAGTTACTGATTTTTCCTCCAGATAGGTTGAAATAGAAGATGATGGCGACAGATAATTGTTACTTTTGCTTTGTAGCTATATGCTAAGCTTTCTCCAGTTGATCGTGTTACACTTTACAAACTCAACCTGCTCTCACAAGTTAAGACATTTGAGACCTGATCGTGCCCACATTTAAGTAAATGGGAGTTTTGCTATTAACTTTAATTGGAACAGGATTGGAATCAGGGTGTTGTAGTTGGCTTTGTACCAAGTAAAATAAAAATGGGGAGGGAGCAAAGACATCCAGCTCCTAGAAGCATCTGCCTCCAATTTTGTGTAGGCAAGACGCAAACCAGTGTGTTTGCTGCTTGAGTTAATGAACCAGTTGTTGGAGTTGTTTACAAGAGGATTCTCTAAGCAGTTACTTTTGGTTACATATGGATCCCCTCTGCTAATCTGGTAGCAGGGAGACAAAGGCTTGAATAAGAAACAAAATGTCTATGTTAGAAATATTCACTATGCATTCCTCAGTGCCTCCAGGCAAAGATCTACCTGTGTGGACTTGATGAGAGGACTGAGGTTTACTTATGGCCTGTATCACACTTTAAGAACCGTGGTGACTTTCTGCAATGGTGGTAGTGCAGGAGTTCTGAGTGTGGGATTCAAACTCTCAGCCCCTTGTTCCCAGGCCATCAAGGGGTTGGAGGACTGCACTCTTTGCAGGAAAAGGAGGACCCTTTCCTGCATTCTATCCTCCCATTTGACTGACTTGGGAGTGGCAATGACCAGCTCCAGAGAGAACTGAAAGGCTGGCTGGCCGGATGCAATGTTGAATTGAGAAAGTTGAGTCAAAAGGGCAGAAGAAATTATTTTGACTTTCTGAAGAACACTTTTAAAGGATGTGTGTCAATCGGAGATATACAAGACCCCTTTGCTTTTGAATGATCTTAAATAAATAAAGGGCACAAAACAAAATATCTTCCTCTCCCGGTCATACTTGAAGGACAAATGCACTCCCTTTTTCGGTGACACCCACTCAGCAAAACAGTGGAAAGGTTAGTGGTAAGCCCAATAGAGCTGTAATTTAAAAGCTATTGTAACCTTCAGCGGAGGGGTGGTTCCCATGGTTCCAGCTGTGCTTGCCACCTAATTAATACAGGATTTTGGAGAGCTGTCTGCTTCTATCTGCCCCATCACTTTCCACCAGTTCCCTTCCACTGTTGGGTGGAAACTTCTCAGACACAGTTGGCCACTTCTCAGACATCATAGCAGGAAGTTTCACTTTACTGGTGAATAGTCTATTCTGCAAAGCTGTAGATGCCAATAATGCATAACAAGAGGGACTGTTACAATTGCATATAACAGCATTTGTTTTGAAGTAGTGTGGCTCAGTATAAAGGGGACGAGCAAAGCCTCAGGAGTCCCCGTTCTAATCCTGGCACTGCGGTTGGCCTGCTGTGTAACCATGGGCAGATTACTTTATCTCCATGTTCCTCCATTTTCTCACCTGTAAACTGGGGATAATGATGCTTAAAGCACTTTGATATCAATGGATTATAAACACTGTAGAAGAGCTAAATGTTGTTGTGCAGAGCCAGGGAATAGGACTTATTCCTGCTTTGAAAATCAGGCTCCAAGGTTTCCAGCCTACCCAAAGAATGTACTATTTCAAAAGCAAACAGAAAACACCCCAGTATTCTCATGTTGGACAGTTATTAACCCTGACTGGGTTTGGCTGTGGAATTCTGTTTCTGGGCTCTCTGTTTCAGAGGTGTAACAATGCATAATTATATAGCTTGAGCTGCAGCTACACCAATGTAAATCACCCAAGCATATTATCTCTTTGTTTAATCAATTATTTGTTTGCCATTTGGGTACAAGAAGTGCTTGGGTCAGTTTTGTTAGAAATAACTTGAATACACCTCTGTTCAGGAGCATTAGCACAAAGTATCGAATCATGCAGTGCGGGAGCTATAGCTAAAAAAATATATACGCAAATATATCTAATGTTCTTCATTTCCCCTTAATACTTCATGCACTGAACAACCAGCTAGTTTTGCACAACTGTAATGCAAAAGAGTGCATGCTTCTGCATCTCTCCTGTTTATGGCCTTTCTGATTAATCTTTAACTTTTAGAAACAAATGTACTGTTTTCCTGCTCTTGGTGGGAGTTCACCATGATTTGAATCCTGCTTTTCATTTTTTGGGATGTCTGTTTTCAATATTAACCCCCACTGTATGTTGCTGATCATCAAAGCTCCTTTTCTGTGGGTCAGAAACCGAATATTGAACAACTGGGGTAATTACCTCCCACCAAGCTGTTACCTGGCCAAGGAAATTTAAATTGGTCTTGTTATGACTGGTAACCTAAGTACTTTGTGTTCTGAAGGCAAGGCTAGTGAAATCCGTGTGTGTGTGTGCGTACGTGTGTGTGTGTGTGTGTGTACACGTGCGGCAGGTGGTATAACTGCACAATGGGGCTGATTCAAAGCCCACTGAAGTTAATGGAGAAACTTCCACTGACTCTAGATTTTGGATCAGGCCTTAGATGAATACTTCCAATTTCTGTATTGGCAAGGGATGCATGAGAAAGTCTTTGATTTCAAGCTCTTTGGGCACAGGGACCATCTTTTTGGTCTTGTTATACAGTGCCGAGGGCTTGCCCCAAGACTAACATTTCCAAGTACCTTAGTAATACAAATAAAGAACGACAGTAATAACTCTTAGGCCTTTTGGTAGGTGATGGTTTTATTCTTCTTGCATGGTAGACAACCAATATTTAACTATTTTTTCATTTGTGAATGCATTGCAAACATTATATTTCTGAAATCCTTGACCTCTCATGTATTAATTCCACAATTTGCTGTGTGACGAATAGGTGAAAGGAGTAGCTGAGAAGTCTTCCACAATGTAATGAATGACATAGCAACTATTTTGCTGTTCGCCAAAGCAGAAGTGATGGCAAACATTTGATTCTGGATGTAGAGAATTGAACCAACAAATCCCTTCCACATTCCCTCTCCCTGGCAGCAGGAATTTTAAATTGAACCCTTAGGATACTGGAATGTTACAATATTACAACCAGCTCGTTTCCTAACTGAGAGAAAGAATAGTTCAATGGGTAAGGCTAGGGCACCATCCTGGGACTGGGAGATCTGTGTCCAGTTCATGCCCTGCCATTGATTTTTGTGAATTTGAGCAAGTCATTAAGACCCAGATTTTTAAAGATAATTAATTGATGCTCCACTCAGCATTGTAGCTCCTAACTGACTTAGATTACTAATTTTCAAAGCCAGAAGGGACCATTGTGATCATCTAGCTTGACGTCTGGTATAAAACTATCCGGAGAACTTCTCCAGCATTATCCCTAGAGCAGATCTTTTTGAAAAACAATATGTACCCTGAGTTTCCTTTTCAAAAGTGACTTAGGCAGTAAAGAACTTGTCTCACTTAAGGCCAATGGGACTTAGGCTCCTAAGTATCTCACTCACTTTTGAAAATGAGACTAAGGGTACATGTTTTGGGGTCCTAAGCCAGTTAGGAATAGCAATACCTTAGAGCTAGATTTTCAAAGGTATTTAGCCACCTAAAGATTCAGAGAATCCCACTTTTCAAAGTGCCTAAGCAGGTTAGGTACCTAAGTCCCACTGAAATTAAGCACCTAAGTTGCTTAAGTGTTTGGGACTTTCAACTAGGCAACTACATGAATTTATAGGAACTTAAATACCTTTGAAAATTTGGTCCTTAGTCTTTCTCTGTGCCTCAGATCCCCATCTCTGTATGTGTGTTAACTAGCTAGCTACACATGTACCAACACACACATATGTAACAGTACTTCCCTATATAAGAGGGGTAGTGAGGATAAATACGTTGATTGTGAGGTGCTCTGATACTGGTATGTCCCGCTTTACTGTTGTATCTTCTAGATCGTGCTCCCTTTTAGCTGCCTAGGGGTTACTATGGGACAGGTATGTCTACACAGCAGCTGGGAAGTGTGATTCCCAGCTTGGGTAGATGTCTATGCATTAGTTCTGCTTGAGCTAGCGCCTGAAAATAGCTGTGTCACTACAGTGGCTTGGGCTGGCTACCTCAGTACAATCCCATCTGACCCGCAGGTACATACTTCGATGGCTAGTCTGAGCCACCGTGGCCACACTGCTATTTTTAGGTGCTAGCTCAAGCAGAGTTACAGTGCATGTGTCTCCCTGGGCTGTGAATCTTACCTTTCAGGCTGTGCAGATGTGGCCTAAGGGTCTATGGCTCCTTGAGAGGTTCCTTCTCTCCACTGAGGCTGGAAACCCTCTCTCCTTCTTGCTCCTAGGCGGAAGCTGCCTCTCCCTGCTGCCATGCTCCACCCCACCTTCTGCTTCAAGCAGTGTTGGGGGAGGGGAAATGAGGCTCAGAACGGCAGCAGGAGACGGAGGCTTCCTGCCTCTGAATTATGGAGTGGTCCTGTGGCTCCAAAGGGAGTTATTTCTAGCAGGTGGAATGGGAATGGCTGTATAGTATTTAAGGGTTAGATTCTGGAATACAATTTTGCAGCAAATTCCACAGCCAAGTAATTGCAGAATCTACAGGGTGCTGACCACTTAAATAGTTTATCCTTCCTTTGGATGCAATAAAAATAGGTTTGTTTTGCTTTTGTATTCCAATGCATACAAAGTTCATCTAGTGCAATCAAGACCTTTCTGAACCAAACTGTCTGCCACTTCCACAACAATGGATGTGCTTTAGCAATTGCTTTACTCCCTTCTGCGATGTTGTGTTAGGAAAGACTCTTGCTTATCCCTCGCTGCATTATTAGAGAGACACCAAATAGTCCCATGTCGGAAGAACGTTCTGAGAGTTTCCAGAAGCATAGCATTGCTGCGGGAAACTGCCTCTTGTAGCTACATCTTAAGTATGTTTGTTTCTTTCTCTGGGATCTCAGAGAGGAAACTGTTGTGTGGTGAGGACACAGATAGTTTTAAACAGGAAAATTCAACTTGTCTTTACATTCATGGTTTCCCTTAGAAATTAGCATTCTCCCATCTAGCCTGTGGGAGTAATCTTCCATCTAACCTGTCTTCTGGCATAGACTAGCCCCTCCCTAAGATATGACATTTATTGAGATTGTATCTTGATTGTAATATAGCTGCAGGCATTAGGAGTATATGCACTGCAGGTTAAGTTACTTCTTCAGTGAAATTCTGGGTGTAAAATTATGATCCAGTTACTGAAAAATCGTACACTGGCCACAGTAAGAGATATGATAGTGAAATAGATGCACAGACTATCTGGGCTGGTGTGGTGAGCCACTGAGTCTTACATTTCCCAAGCGCCGTCATGTGTAACCTTAATATTAAATCACGGTGTCGGTGCTGTAATAATTTAATGTAGCACTGATCAGGAAAGTTCAAGTTCCAACACTAAAGCTATGTCTAAATATATATATATAGCTCTTGTTGTTTTCTTCCCAAAAGCTGATAAAGATTCTCCCATATGCAGATGCTTGTAAGTCTTTACTATCATCACTATTTAATGTGCTTCACTTTCTACCCAGGGGTGAATGTCGCCTTCTGTGCTGAGAAAAAGGAGAAGGAATCATTGATCCTAATACCTACCTGGATGCAGATATAGCAGAGTAGGATAATTTGTCTGTTTCTCCGCCAGTGGAGTAATTTATCCCCTCTGCTGCTGATTCTTGCTTTTTCTAGATTAATAGGTGGGTGATGATCACTTTAAATGATACTATTTTACTGTTACCTACATGTGTTATATAATTATATAAAACTTCCATGTCTCTAAGTGCAGCAATGAATAAAACCCAAAGCATTTTTGCAAGAAAAGTTAAGTCCTCTGGATGATTTATCTTGCACAAATATTGAAAGAGTGGTTTGCTTCTTTAATTCATTAAGTGCATACCTCATTTAACCATTTCAATATTATGTAGCTAATGTAGGTGAGATTACACTTTTCAACCTACCAGGGTTCAAACGTGTTACACTAGTGAAGACACCAAAATGAATTTTCAATTTCTGGGTTTTCAGCTTTCTGACAAAAAAAATGTGGAGGAAAGCAGACACTTTCCGTGAAAACTTTTGTTTAGTCAAAACCTCAGTTTTCAGTTCCCGTGTCCCATTCTGCCCCCCCCCCACTCCCGCAAAAAAAGTTTTGACTGAAGATTTTCACCCAGGCCTAGAGCAGGAGGCTTTCACCAACTAGAGGCCTATATAGTGTTCAATGCAATGAAGGATAGAGAGTAATTAGGGAGAATTCTTCACTTACATCTTGTTCCAGTGGCTCTCAACTTTTCCAGACTACTGTACCCCTTTCAGGAGTCTGATTTGTCTTGCAGACCCCCATGTTTCACCTCACGTAAAAGCTACTTGCTTACAAAATCAGACATAAAAATATAAAAATGTCATGGCACACTATTACTGAAAAATTTCTTACATTCTCATGTTTACCATATAATTATAAAATCAATTGGAATATAAATATTGTACTTACATTTCAGTGTATAGTATAGTATATAGAGCAGGATAAACACGTCATTTTATGAAATTTTTGTTTGTACTGTCTTTGCTAGTGCTTTTTTATATAGCATTTTGTAAAACTAAGAAAATATGTAGATGAGTTGATACCCCCTGGAAAACCTCTGCACCCCTCAAGGGTCCATGCACCCCTGGTTGAGAACCACTGTCTTATAAGACACTGACTTTAATTACATAGCAGTTGCATTTGAATTAGTGATTTTACACCATAGTGAATTTTTTGTTCTTTTTTGAAAACTAATTACCACTGATTCATATAACTGGAATGTTCATTGCATTATGCAACTCATTATTGCTAGAGCTGGTCCAAAAGCGGGAATTTTTGTTTGAAAAATGTATCCTTTTCCCCTTTGAAATATTTAATTTCAGTGAAAAAATCTCAGTCAAAATTTGGATAATTGTCCCTTTTGTTTTATATGCAATACACTATTTTATTTTACTTTTTGGGGGTACATTACAGTGTACATATAATGTAGTAAACACTGTCATAGTTAAATTTTCTTCTATGAATTTAGTACTTACAGGCATCCTAACTTAATTACAGCCATGGTATTATGAAGTGGCATTGTTCTTTTTGTGTGTGGAAGTGATGGTTGGAGATGGATCAGGACTAGAGAGGATACTGATATCCCTGTACTGAGAAGCTGAAAAATGAAGATATTCCTTTTCATTCCCTTCACTGAGGAGGATTCTATTTGTTGCCCTTGTTCTAATGGTTAAATCTTGGATGTGGTAGCTCCCACTTTTTGAGGGTTTCTAAAATAATAAAAGAGAAAATTAAAACAATGTCTGTATAGCTATATCTTATAAAGAAATAGTTCATTCTATACTAGGGTGACCAGATGTCTCAATTTTATAGGGACAATCCTGATTTTTTGGTCTTTTTCTTACATAGACTCCTATTACCCCACCTCCCCCATCACCATTCCTGATATTTCACACTTGCTGTCTGGTCAGCCTATTCTATAAGGTCAAGAGAAAAGAAAACCTGATGTGGGGGGACCCCAGACCCCACTGATTGACAAGCCTCTTGTGACTGTCAGTGGATTTTGTGTGGTTGAATGCAAACTTAATGTTACTATTGGCCCTCATTCTACAAGGGAATAATAACTTCATTTTGGTTTGCTTCCTGATGCTAGCCCTGCGGTTGTGACCTGCTAGAAGGCAATGCTTCTACTTCCTGAATCCTCTAAATAAAGTGTTCTTTCTGCACAGATGCTTTTAAAGAAAGGGAACATTGTATTTTGTGCTTTGATAGATGTTTATGTTGGTTCTCTGAATGAACAAGGGTAGTTAAAAAGTAGAAAAATACTTGAACAGGTTTAAATATATCGCACTGAAGCAATCCTCACTTGGATGGTTTAGAACAGCTGACAAAAGTTTATTTACATCACACTTGCTTTGTTCTACTATTTGAAAGGTTTCCATTTTGTTGTCTAAACCCTTTTTATTTAGACACTCAGTTGACAGTATTTTTCATTATTTCTAGGTTTGCTACTTGCAAGAAAATATTACAGTAAAACAACAAACTTCCAAATCCTAAAATACAAATGCAAAAATTAGCATGTATAAATTCAGTGTTGAGAGGAGCAAGTGAATCTGTCCCACATATTGCATAGACGTTATAATTTAGGCAACTACTGTGCACAGGTAGTGGCAGACAAACTCATCCACATGCTCCTCAGCCCTAAGCAGGAAAGATCACCTCTGAGTTGAGAGGATTATTCATTTTCCATGGCCATGCGTTACTTAGGCCTCTTTGCCTAGAATGACAGTGATACCAGACAGCCCCAGTTATGGTGGGAACTAGAATGAGCCCTCCAAAGTCAATTCACACAGATAACTGAATTAGAGAGCACTGGAGCAGAACTGAGGCGATCTGGGTTCCATTCCTGGCTCTGCCTGCTGGGTGACCATGGGCAAGCCACATCACCGATCTGTGCCTCAGTTTCCCATCTGGAAAATGAGGATTATGACGCCGACTTCCTTGTAAAGAGCTTTGAGTCCTACAGATCATAACTAGAGATTATTACTATTATATTATCAGGTAGCCATAATTTTGTCATTCCAAAATGGCTTAGACATAAACCGACAAACTAGAGGTGAAAAATTCTATATTCTATTTTGTGCATCTATCTTGATCTGAATTATTTCCAAATAATGATCCTCGTAAAACTCATTAGAGCATTTTTTGTGTGTGTTCTATTGGTTTCTTAATGGAATAGGTTTATAAAAACCTATTTATCATGTTAAAATATTTATTTTTTCAGTGAATTAATCTTCCTCTTTATTAATAATTTTCTGTACTAATCAATATCAAAGCATTGATTTTAAAAAAAGACAAGTTAACCCCAAAAGGAGAAAAAGGGACAAAAATTAACCCACAGCTATTTTTAAAATTTATAAACCAAGAAGTTGTATAGAGTTGTTTTCTGGCATTAATTGTAAACAAAATAAAATAAAGCACGGTAGGATCATCATAATCAAAGAGGACATTTTTATGGTAACATTCACAGTGAGCTAGACACCATGTGCCCGTATAGGAAGACATAATTGCTTACTCCTAAAAACAAAAACCACCTTGTCTTAAATCAATCTTTATTATAGAGAACTTGAGATAAATCTATTGAAATACTACTGCGACAGCTCAGCCCAAGCCACAAATTTCAGATCTAGTTTTCAAATCTTCTGGAGTGTTCAGAGTCTGATTTTATTCTGACTCCTTATGAAGACAGGAAATAGCAGCACGATTTAGGGTCCAGAATCTAAACTATGCTCCACCTCCCTTCCAAAGTTCAGGGGTGTTTAGATTCAGGATTTTGGTCCTGTCTCATCTCTAGCTGTTATACTGTGCTTCAGCAACATTCCTTTCCAACTTTTCTCCTGCAGCTGGAAAGCAATATACTCTTCTTCCGCTAAAACAAACATCAATGCTGCTTACTGTATAAGCCTCTAATTGCCCTGGTCTGCTATCACTGAATGCTGTGTTTCTATAATTTTAAACAAGAGGTGTATTGTGTAGGTGCAGGATGAAAGCATTTGAATTAAGTATTTTGCACAGCAATTAAATACCATGCTTCTCTAAGGAAGCTTTTCAGTTTATACAGGATGGAAAGGAAACACAAGCATCTTTCTAAGAGGAGGAGGAGTTAGAATGTGATATCAGCATATTTGCAATTGTTTTATAAAGCTTAAAAATAAAATGTTAAAGCTCATATTGCACATTTTTGCACCTAAATTGAATGTCCAAATCTTGTATTTGGATGCTATTTTTGACATTTAGGTAATTAAATGCCTAAATTTTGTGCCTAAAAGCTGATTTGAGCATCCGGATCTGGGATTTGGAGATTATAGTCAAGCTTCTCTATGGCAGAATTAGATCCATGGTATCGCCATTTCTTTCCCCAGATTTCATATTAGATGTCCCCCTAAATTTAATCTAAAACTGCTCTTTGTATGAAAATAAATAATAGACTTTGAAAGAAATTTGAGCAGGAAAAAACTCTGACTCATACTCTGTGCAGGGTAGTTTATTCCCTGAAGCACAGTTTATCAGCATTGACTGGTGACTTTTTGCATCTGGGCACTATTTAACAGAGAAGCAGGTATCTTTGCAACAAAGGATTATCAAAGAGGAAAAAAACTGAAAACTTGTTATGTCTACTGATTCAGCAGCCTCACTCTGACCTTGAGGCTGATTCCAAGGTTAAGAAACATAACAATGCCTCCTCCACTTATATTTTATCAAAAAGTTTTGCCTAACTTTCACTCTGGAGAATGCTCTGGGCATAAGAACATACATAAGAACAGCCATACTGGGTCAGACCCATGGTCCACCTAACCCGGTATCCTATCTTCTGACAGTGGCCAATGAGAATGAATAAAACAGATAGTCACCAAGTGATCCGATGGTGACTATCTGTTCCATCATCATCTTGGACCATAGTTTCCTTTTTCTTCATAAGCTTGTTATGAAAAAAATCTCAAATTAATTTTTTTTAGCCATCATCTTCCAAAAATTGACAGAGATGAGCAATCATTCTTAGAAGAGGATTAATGTTTATTAATGGTGCCATATCAGCAACTCTGAAATCTAAGGTTTTCTCACAATAAATGGGCACTGGCAATGCCAACTTCCCTCAGATTATTTTCCCCAGTCAACCCTTTGACTAACAGATTTGACCCTATTTTGGTGAGAATCTAGGAATATAAATAATTTAGTCACCATGCTGATTTAAGTCCCAATCCAGTAAAGCATTGAAGTGTGTAGTTAACTTTAAGCGTGAGTAGTACAGTGACTTCAGCGGGGCTATACATGTGTTACAAGCTAAGTATGTGCTTAAATATTTGCTGGTTTGGGGCATTTGCCTTAACTCTTCCCTTCTGTAAGCACCTTTTAAGCAGAATTAATTAGTGCTAATTATCATTAACTGTGGGCACCCTTTTTGAGGGAGTGAGGGGAGACTGCCAATTCATTTCACATATGTCACTGCGCTGCCATGAGAGGGTAACAAGTTTCAGTCACTACCACCTACTAGGCCCAGATTTGAATAGTTGGCCTAGAAATGAAAGGAGATGGAATCCATGCATTGGCTATCTTGTCGAAAAAGAGACAATCCAACGCACAAACATACTCTGCAAATCAAAACACAGCAGGTGCCGCCACATCTGTCCTAGCAGCCTTGACTCTGCCCCAGTAAGTAATTCCTTAGTATTAAAAGAAAACAAAAAAAGAATAAACTCTTAGTTAGCCCTCTGTCTTGGAATTCTCGAAACTCAAAATAGCAGGATACTGCGTATATAAATACTGTGAAAGGGCAATTTACTCCAGGGCCACTGGATGTCAAATTTTGGCCCAGAATGAACAGTAGTTGAGGTCAGGCCAAATCTTAAAGTTTTTATTCAGGAAAAACTCCCATTGACTTGAGGAACTTCAGAATTTCCTCTGCTATTAATAAACACTAATGCAGCACCACTTATGTGTATGAGACTTCACAGAATATGGAAAAGACAATCCCTGTCCTGGGGAGTTTACAGTCAAATCAGATACGCAATAATATTAAATTTGTAGCTGAATTATAAATTGGTGACAAACCAGTTTCAGTAGTGTCTAACTCAACATTGTCTGCAACAGGCTTCGTATTTTTATTTTGCTCACTTTTAGAAGATCCTCTGTATCTCCACTCTTCCAGCTTACTAGTCAGTTCCACAATGAAGTCTATCTACTTCTGAAGGAATTGCTACATAATCTTGCTCCATCTATATCTCTCTCTCATTTGCCTCCTCCTGTTCCATATACTCTTTTTAACCTCCATATTTTACTATTCTGTCTTTCCCCCATCTTCTATCATGCTTCTCACTACTCCTAAAACACTATTCCAACCATCATCTCTCTCACCAAATGCTCTCTGGACCTGTAATTGGATCTATGTGGGATGGACCATCTGCCTGCACAAAGTCCTGTATTCTTCCATGGGGCTCTCTAAGGGACAAACCATGCAGATCCCATTTCAGGCATGGGTTCTGGGTTTGCAAAGAGCTTTGCAGATTTGACTGCACAAATATTTTATGACGACTCTTTGAGCACCTGGCACATATACCGTAAATTTAACCACTCCCCCATTATATGACATAGTATGCCTACTGTCTGTCTACATTTCCAAACATTTCTTGTCTTTTCCCTAAGGAATGTATCCATAAAGGCAGATCCTCAGCTGGTAAAAGTTGTGATATCTTCAGATGGAATGAAGACAATTTATACTAGCTGACGATCTGTCCCATTATCTTGGATTTTTTCAAAAAAAAATCTTTAGTGTAAGCTCATCCCCATGTAGCAATCTAACATTTTAAAGTTTCATTACATTAGACTTTGAGACCATCATATTTCTTTCCCATACCTGTTCCTATTTGTTTTATATTCCAGAATGGTTCCAGGCCCTTAAATGGTAGATTTGATCCTTTACATTGCTTCTATCTACTCTATTCAAACTGCATACGCAGACAAAATATAAATGCCAACTTGTGATGATGGGCTTTAAGTGCGTGTGTAATACTAAAAGAAGACACAAAATGGAAAAACTTAATGAAAAATTGCAGAGGGAGGAATTTGGAATGTTCTAAAATCCATTTCTTAAAATGCCAAATGCCTAACGCTTTCTCTTGCCCCCATATTGAAGATTCAGTATTTTCCGATGTCAACATTTACATTAATAAAGAATGAGAAAACACTTGGTTTTGTGAGGGTGGGAAGTTAAATGACTGGAAAATAAAGCTGGCACACTTTCAATTTGTTACTCATTCCCAAAAGGTTGCAGCCTCTCACACGCAGATGTACAAGTTCTTATTTCTTTGAAGAAAGCAGTTGATCATGTTATTCATTTGACCACTAGGGTGCATGTCACGGCCTGCATCGAACATGGTCCTGCTTTATCCAGGCACCAGCAATGGGAAAATAACACAATTTTGGGGCCTTGTGCCCCACTACACAAATTCCCATGGGGAATTTTTGTTTGAGTGGAGACTACAAGATAAGGTCTTAAATTACAGTAATCTTTTATTATGCTATGGGTTTTTCTGGAGCTCCTATTTCTTAATCAGAATTTTGGCTATCCTTATTAAATCAATGGCAACTTTCTAGAGTCAGGAATTGAATTATCTGCTCCAATAATTCCTCCTAAAGTGATCCGAATGAAGCGTAGAGGTTATCGGCTTTTTAAATAAAACTTTATTGTTGTTATTTTATACAGACAAACATATATAAGCACATGCACAACATGGAAATAGCATATAAATAATATTTCTATGTTCATTATTTGTAAAACCTGGAAACAAACAAACCTTCAGCCCCTACAGGTCATGGAGGGCATCAATTTTTAAAGTGACTAAATAGATAAACGAATGAGACCATATGAAACTGCAAATATATGCAATAGTTTCATGTGTGACCAAGAAGTTATTCTGAATAAAAAATGATTCAGTGCCTGAGGTTTGCATCATATTAAATGGAAGGTCAAATGAAGTGCAATGATACACCCTGAAAAAGAGCAGAGTAGGAGAAAATTAAACATAGCACTCTAGATTTCCTCTTTCCACCCTCTCGCAGCCTGCCACGTTCTACAAGTTAGTGTGGAGTCAAACAGTAGGAAGCAACCCTACCAGGGATTCACTGGTGAAGTTCTGCCTGGGGAAAGTGTTGTGGGTAGGGGGAACACAAGGATAACTGGTGAAGCTAAGGTTTAAGCTAGATAATGTGCCAGTGGTGTAAACCATAGACAGAGAGAGAGAGAGAGAAGAGGAGATCCGATGTCTGGGACGGGGGACAGATGCAAGCAAGGAAATACAGCCCTGCAAACCGCTATGCACAGATCAGGCCACCCCAGCCCAGAAGGGCTCTTTGCACTTATGCCCGGCAGCCCTGGGTGACACCCCCCCCACCTCAGGCACTGGGGAACGCACATACCTTGTCGACTTTCGGCCGCCTGCCTCCCCTTGGCCGCCCGCCCCCCCCAACGCTGCCGCGCTCTGATTGGCGGGGAGGCCAGCGCGAGCCCCTCCTCCCGGGCGCTCAATGGGAAGCAGCTTTTGCAAAAAAGTTCCGTGGGAGAGAAAATCTGCGAGCGCTCTAGGGCAGCGGCGGCCGAGCCTAGGCGGGGAGGCAGGAAAGAGACCCGCTGAGGGAGGCAGAGGAGCCGGGGGAAGCAGGGAGGACGGGGGCCCCCCTCCCGCAGGAGAGGGAGAAGGAAATGCGGGGAGGACGGAGGAGAGCAGCAGCGGGGCGCAGATTTCCCGCAGCAGCGCGGGCTCTGCGGTGAAAGGCGAAGGACGCTGCTAGAGGAAGGAGGCGGCGGCGGCGGTGCGGAGAGGCAGCTGCTGCTGCCGCCACCGCTTCTCCCTTGGCTGCTTCCCCCAGCTCAGCTTTGCAAACAAGCGTCGGGCTTTGATCGCTGCCGGGCGGCCCCTCCCCCTCGCGTGCGTGTCCCCCCCCCCCAGCGCTTCTGTGACCTGGGGAATGAACTGAAAATGAGCAAAAATGTCTGACAAAATGTCCAGTTTTCTGTACATCGGGGACATCGTGTCCCTCTACGCGGAAGGCTCGGTCAACGGCTTCATCAGCACCCTGGGGTAAGGAAAGGGCCGGGTGTGGGTGGCTGCTCTGTGTGGGACCCCCCCCCCCGGTGTTAATGTCAGGCTATGACATCTCCCTGCAGGACAGGGACCCGTGGACAGAGCATTAAACATCACTGCACAGGAAACAGCGGGGAGAAGAGTGTGCTATGTAGCAACAACTTCACAACTATCTGTAGCGAGAGAGATAAAAGTAGGAAGTGATTTAAAAAAAAAGTTCTCGAAAAGGCCTGGGGAAGTAGAGCACTTTAGCAGCTTTGCTGGCAAAAGGCTGTTACACAGCGACACTTCTTATTTGTTCTCACACCAGCCCTTCCCTCCTCAGCTTGATTTACTAGCTAGAGCAGAAGCCGATCGTGTTAGGGAATAAGGTTAGCGCTTTCCGAAGTTCAAAATCAGGACATGAAAGGAAAGAAAGAAGAAAAAGTTTCCATGGATTTATTTTTAACAAGTTAGGCCTATTCTTAAAAGAAGAGAAGCAGCACATCCTTCTTGGGGCTGTTGTTACTGAGCCAAACCTGGTAATCACATGCATTTGGCCACTCCTGGGAGCATTCAGACTTCTGGAAGATGTATTCCCCAGCAGCTGTTCATCATCTTTTTAATAATTAAACCACCTGCACCTGAAATCCAACAATCTGTTCTATTGAAATAGCTCAGGGCAGTGGAACTCACCCTCAGAGAACCTTCAGGATTCTAGAACCAAGAAGCATTTAGAACTGTCTGGGTTTTAGTCTGTATGAATGAAATCCTGGACCCAGTGAAATGACAAGATTGCAGTGGACTTCAGGGGGGCCAGGATTTTATTGCATGCCTATGCAAAACTTCATAGACCCTGGATTCTTCTTGACCTGCCTTTCGGAGTACCCTGAAGAAGTTGGTCAAATAATATGGTAGTAGAAAAGAATAGAAATAGAAGAAGGCATGGGCTCTAAAGTTGTGTTCAGGCTCTGTCGCAAAATGGAAGAGAGTAATTTCTTATTAAAACCTTATGCTTAAAATATTAATGTAGGCATCACAAAATATGGAACTTGTCTTGGTTTTCTGATCTCTCTTAATAAGTAATGCCATTAACATTTATATCAAGTTGGTGTACAAGGCCCTGATCCTGAAAACACTGCTTAACATTAGGTATCTAGCTCCATTCACTTCAGAGGAGATATTCAGTTGCCTAGAGTTAAGCATGTGTTGGTGTTTGCAGGAACAACACTCGAGGGCCTCACTTGGATGGTGCTGAGCACTTACAACTTCTGTCAAATCCAGTTGAAATATTGTCTGATGACTACAGACTCATGTCCCAAAATTGCTCCCTCCTGTAAGGAGGGCAGTTTGGGGGCTCTTTAAGACTGTATTTAAAAAAAAACAGACCAACCCAAACAGTACACTTACATTTTGCAAGGACTTAGTTCACAGAGAAATCTAATTCTTGAAAACAAATACACTAAGACAAGAGAATATGTTCATTATTTTTAACTGCAGCTACTAAACTTCTACACTACTTCATACATCATACTTTACAATAGTTAAAAAGGCACACAGGGGTAAAAACTTTGAAATTCTTACTCCCCTTTGAAACCAATTTGTTAAATTCTTCAGTTGCACTTATCTGATTACATGTTTGTTTATCCATTTGGTGATGGATTTGATTTGCCTAAAGTCTTTTCTGTTTTAAATATTGATCAGACATTTAATTCCCTGTGGATGATTTTTCCTGAATCTCTCTCTCTCTCTCTTTCTCTCTCTCAAAAATGACTTACTGAAGTAGCTTTTTTCAGGAGTTTTCATTAACCTGAGTGTTTTGGATCATACTTTCAGTTTTCTTTTGAAAAAATCCAATATAGAAAAATTCTGTTCATGATGCATATAAAATAATATTGATAATACATTATTATAATATCAGCATTGTTACAGTGACATGTCAAAAGGGTTTGGTAGTTCCCACTGATGTCAGTGGGAGAGTCAAAACAGTGCCAGTGATTTATTTTTTTTTTTGTAGCAAGTCCAAAGCAATGTGTCCTTAATTATCTGTCATTAGAAATGGATTGTGTGAACCACAGTGATTCCAATGGAACGTATTGGAAACAAAGCAGCTCTAAACCTAAGAGTTCCAGTGTGGGTTGTTTTTTAAACAGTGGCTATTAAACAGCAAGCACTATATTCAAAACTAATAATTAAGGTCTAATCTATACCAATGGATGATAACAAAATTCACTGTTAAGGCTGTGACTTCATCCTCTGCTAATTAATCCTGTTGTGCCTAAGTGTTGCAGAACATACGTAAGATTGCTTGTATTCAGAGACTGCTATGCCGGGAAACTTTGTGGTGAAGCAGGGATGGAATAGAAGCTTTAATAATGAATTTCTGTGGTTTTTGTCTGTCACTTATTTGTTTAATGTTATTGGAAGGCAGTTGATGTTCAATGTCTTTCATCTTACTTCCTGTTCGTTCATTTCATCTGCTTGCAAACATCTTTCCATGATGTATTCCTCCATGTCTAAATTTTATGTCTTTCCCCTTCCACTTACAACTCTGGTATTCATTTCACATCTCTGTTTTGCTGACACTTGGAATTTTAAAACCCATCTCAAAACTTCTCCTCTTTTTTGCCTCTTCAAATAATTGGATAGGTCTTCCTGTTTTTGCAAGCTGTATTTCTTCTCAGTTAGGATCTCTTGTAGTTGAATTGTTTGATTGATTTGTTATTTGTGTCATATTGCCAGGGCTGCAGGTTTGTCACAGTGGTAAAAATGTCACAGCTAGGATGATTTTTCTGTTTGCGACTTTAATAAAGCAGTGTTTCCCAAATGGTGCCTCACTAGGGGAGGTTCGGTGGAGGAGGAACCAGGTCAAATTTGAGTGAATGGCATTGGGATATTGGACAGACCTGGGAGCATTGAAGTTACGATACCCTATGTCAGGGTTTATGCCCCTGGGGGTCTGATAGTGCGGCCTAATGGCCAGAATCTATAGAGTCACCCTAGCTTGTGGGGCAGCATGGCCTAGCGGCCAGAGTCTATAGAGTAGGGTTGTCCACCTAGGGGTGCAGCAGCCTAGGCCCACACAACTCCACTGAGCCTCGACCCAGGGCCCTAACAGCAGCATAGCACCTTGCCACTGACTCAGCTCAGGGGTCCAACCAAAACACGCTAAGGTTTCCCAGGCGGGAGGTACCACTCCTCCACCCTCCCTGGGTCACTTCCTACTGGACTTGCCGTTGGGGGTCCCCCAGGCACCTTTGGCTCCGTCGCAAGTTGCCGGGTCAGTCCCCTCTCTAGCTTCTCCCATCACTGGGCTTCAGGCAGGCTTAGGGAAGCCTCAGATCCCAGAACCTTCAGGAGCTGTGGCTGGTCTTCTGCAGGAGCTCCCCAGGTAGGTCCTTCTCCTGCAGCCACCAGCCTAGAATGAGCTGAGCTCCCTCTTTTTATACTCCCAGAGCACTTGGAGCATGCCCAGTACTGTAGGAGCAGGACTTCCGCTGCCAGTGCTATTGGCTTAATACTGTCTGGGCTAGTACGGGGTTGGCCAGCCCCGTCACGCCCTATAATATGTTCTGTGGCAGTGGTTGCAATCATTCCCTTTAGGTTGGTAGCAGTTATGCAGGGGTAGTTTCTGGGAAGAATTCTGCTAGGAAGTCTGTCCCACTGACGGAGGAGCATGCTGTGGAGTGTGATTGTTCCTGAGTGCCTTTCCCTATTTACCCCCAGATCTTTCTTCCATCATCCAAAGCAACAGAGTCTGTTTCATGTACTGGTCCTTCTTATGTATCTGGAGGAAGTGGAGAGTAGGCAGTGGAATTGCCTGCCTGATTTGGGCCTTCTTTTCCACATTTTGCTACCGTCCTGACTGCATAGCAAATGGTAGCCATGTAGCCCAATATTTTCAAAGACAGTAGGAGAGGGAGATAAATTACGTTGTCGCCAGTGTCTGGGTTATTATTTAGTCCACTAGGTAGCCTAACACAGTTGCAGTAAACTTTAAACCCAGCTTGTGTATACTGATCGTGAGGAAAAGACTTAGTTCTGTTTTATTTTAAGCTGCCAAAGACTAATTGTTCCTTAAACAAAGCATGAGTGAGGCAGATCTATAAATAAGACGTAAATGTGCAGGGAGGTCTGTCACGTAAACGGACATCGCCCCTTATGGAGTTGAATGAGCCAAGAAAGTTTGTTTGAGGAATGGAAGTTTTAAGTGGATGCTTAATTCCACAGGTTTTTCTATTTTTTATTTTCAGAGGTAACACTTTCCACACTCCCATATCCTCTGGGAAACTTTAATTTAAAAAAAAATATAAATCCAAGGATGAGCGATTAATGTCAAGTTTGGGATCAGTTTAGTGCCTGGTACATCCTAGAGCCTAGAAAAATGTATCCTGCACTTGCAGCACGGATGGAGCTGATAGGCTAATGATCATGTAGGAGCCATGATACTCAGATGCAAATGATGGGTACAGTCTAAGAACGTAAATAGACAGCTGGCTATTTCTACCTTAGGATTTTATTGTTACTTTAACAATAAAAAGGAAGCCCTCTGTGCATAAACAAGATGATCACATTGCAATGTCGTGGGTGCTGGCCATGAACCAGAATTTCCATTCCATGGGAACACCTAGCATTTTGATTGTATTTTTTCGTTCCAGACCAGAACAAAAGGCTGAAATTTCCCACAAAATGAAAATTCTGAACCATTGCAATTTGGGACCATCAGAATGATTTGTTTCAATAATATTTCAATTCATTTTGTTTCCACTTTTAAGTAACTTATAAATTGCAATTACTATTTCAATATAACAGAAAAGTAGAAATAAAATGAATTGAACCAAAAGTTTTGACTTTTCCTCCTGAAATTTTTTGTTTAAGTTGATACATTCCTGTGACACATTTTGATTCTGATGAAACTCCGTTTATCGACAGAAAACTGTTTCATCCACATTTTTTTTTTCAACCAGCTCTACCATTTAGATGAAAATAATCATGAAATGTTTTCCTTTTTGTTGTTGTTTGTATTCCAGTGCTGCTTAGTAGCTTTTGTAAAGATTGTGGCCCCCTAGGCGCTGTATGGACACTTAATAAGAGACAGTCCCTGTCCTGAAGCACTTATAATGCAAGTAGTGAAGACACACAAAGGGTGGGAGAAAAGAAGTACGGTATTGTTATTTCTGTCTATAGTTTTGGAAAGAGAGAATGGAGGCACAGAGAGACTAAAGCCCAGGTCCTCAAAGGAATTGATTTCAATGGGTATTAGATGCTGCTCACACAGGAAGTCTTTGATAGAGCTGGGAACTGAGCCCCTGTCTCCTAGGTCCTAGTCCAGTGCCTTAACCACGAGACCAGTCTTCCATGTTTTAAGAGTAAAATTGGAATAGTAGATTATGAACATTTTTTATGACTGGATAATTAAATTTCTGTAGTCTTCTGGTACCATGAGAAGAAAAAGTGTGTGGGGGTGTATGCGTGCATGTGGGAGGGTGGAGGTGAGGGTGGGCAGAAGCTTATGTGGCTGGGGAAAAAAAAAAGTAATGCCAGCTTCCAGCCTCCTGGGTGGGAGGTTTGGCTGATTGATCCATTAGTCAGAGATCCAGTGGCAGCATGCCTATCTCGTCTCAGTAATGCCGTTCCGTGCAACTGCAGACGGAAACCTCAGGGAACATCGCTATGGAGTGTACTGCCTAAAAGGCGGTTCTTGGTGAGCAACCCCCTAAAGATGAGCAAAAATGGTGTAACATTTCAGCATATGCATATTTTTTCCTCTAGTTTGCTGTTCTGTATTGTCTTTACCTGCTTCTGTTAGCTCCTAGGGACAGGTACCATACTTTTCTACATCGTTCATGAAGTCCCTAGTACAATGTCATCCTAGGCTTTGTAAGACCCACATTTAGCATGATGTGGCTTTACTGAACCCAAGCTCTGTGCATAGACTGTATTTATGGGACTCTGTGAAGCAAAAAGGTCACGTAGAAAACTGAGTGTTAGTGGTACAGTGCTAGTGTGAGTACTACAAAGACCATGCAAATTAAAATGAGTAGTGCTGGTGGCCCGAGAGGAGTTATGGTAAGAAAGACATAGTGACTGGGGTGCTTAACAATAATTGATGTAACATACATACTGTTCCCACTCTCCCCTCACCCTAGTTATACTGCCTGAAAATGTGAGTGATTGGTGAGGCACATCGTTCACTGGCTTCTTCATTAACAAAGTTTCCCTCTGCTTTTATGAACATGTGAACATTTATGAGAAATGTTAATTCTTAGGATGCGTGACATCAGTATCCAGTGCAAGTCTGGTAGTTAGTGATGTCAAGCTGTCTGGAGTGGCTCACAAGCTTGAGTGCCAACCTCAGGGCAAAGTGGGTGAGGTAATATCTTTTATTGGACCAGCTTCTATTGGTGAGAGAGACAAACTTTTTTACTTACACAGAGCTCTTCTTCAGGTCTGGGAACCTGAGACTGTCAAGAAACAGGAGTCAAAATGGTTGTGTGTTCTGTACTTAGATTTCACCAACCAAGAAGCAAGCAAGGCACAATAACAGCCTTAACATGGAGTCACAGTTAGTCCCCTTGGGCACTCCTCTATCTTGCCTGCCTTTCTGATAGATGGTCCCTTACACCAAAAAATCACAGCAATATTTAGGTTACCCCCTACTCCAAAGGAGCAGTCACTTATCCCAAGTCAGTTGTATGTCAGATCTCAAAACAATCATATAATACTAATCCAAAGAGATATTAACTAAAGTCAGGTCTACACTATAAACTTACATCGATATTACTCTGTCGCTTAGGGGTGTGAAAAATCTACACTCCTCAGTGATGCATTTATACTGACTGAACTCCAAGGGTAGATTGAACTATCTCCATGGGAGAGTGTTTCCCATCGATACAGCTAACACCTTTTTGGAGATTAACTACACTAAGGGAAGAAGCTCTCCTGTTGGCATAGCAACGTCTTCACTGAACTGCTACAGTAGACCTGCTCTGAGAAGAAGAAATAAGACTTATTTACACGGTGAAAGCAAGTAAACATACACACAAAAATGAGATACAGTCCTAGGTTCCAAAAGATAATAGCTGCTATAATATGCAAGGTGTTCATGTCTTTTAGGGCTAAGCCAAGCAGCTTGGGGATCCCTTGCTTATAGTTAGACATGGTGCCCTCTGCGAATTCCAAGCAGCAAAATAACAATTTATCCTTTACAGATTTTAATTCCCTTCCCCCAGTGTTCAAGCCGTGATGGGACAAGGGCCTTTGCACATATCTTCTTCTTCGTGGGTGTGGGGGAAGCAGTCAACAAAGTCTTGTTCTGGGGAGGAGATACCACTTGTGGTAAACTAGTATTTCACACTTGGTCAGGCTTCTTAGTTTACAGTCTTAGCAAACATTTTTGATAGTTACCGAACAAACACGTACATGCTGCCTAATAACATGAGATACAGTTATTACAAGTAAGAGTAATACATGCAGCTTCCTACAAGCAGTTCATAAAATCTAAATACATTTTTGTAATTCTAATACCTATTTTAACAATACCAGCACACAGGTGAGCCAGACTGGTTTCCAGCTATGCATTTGTCAGTGTTCATTGAGTCCTAGGGGCCGTGGCATAAGCTGGCACCTGGTGTACTAGTGTCATAGGTGGTACAAATACTCAAAATTGTACCCATAATTTATTTTGTAGGCACAGTTTTATCAGGGCAAACAGCAGCATCCGAAAAGGAGGATGAGCCTCAACCCTACTGAAAACATGAGTCCGGGGTCAGAAGGTGTTTTATCCTCCAGGCCATTTGAGTCACTCCATGCTGATAGTGCCAAGGGGGGTGCTGGTTTTGAGGGTGCATTTTGTGATGCAGACACTTGTTTGCTATCATCTTTCTTCTCTCCAGAGCCAGCCTTAGTATTTTGGCACCCCCCCCCCCCCACTATCACCCCCCTCTCCTACGAGTTTCCGCCTCTCCTTGACCCCCACCATCACCTCCAGGCCATTACCTATACTTCATATGGAATGCCCACAGGAAAGTTCATTCAATGTAGATAGGCATCTCCCATGGTCCATTGTGATTTAAGAGTCCCTTAAGTGAGCTATTTACTTTGACTAGTCCCTTCAAGATGTGCTGGCTAACTACCTTGTGGGTGTTATCCTATGAGCAAACATTTGAAATACAGATATAGAACCAATATTCATAACTTCAAATACAAAAATGAGCCATGCATACAAATAGCATAAACCTATTCAGCAAATCATCATCTTTTCATAGACTTCTTACATGCCACATTTTGTACAAGATTTGTTGCAAATATATAACTATGGTTGCAACAGTGATCTGTGTGGTCATGTTTTAATCAGATACCATCACAGTGAGGAACTGCTACAACTAGCAAATTCCTAGGCCACTGTCGGCAGAGGCGCAGAAGTAAGGGTGGCATGACATATGGTGTATTGCCACACTTATCTCTTGGTGCTGGCGGTGGCTTGTGGTGCCTGGCGCTTGGCCTGTGGCTCAAGGCAGGCTTCATCCTGTCACATGGGGGCTGCTTCTTGCCAGAGCCCGCAGCCTTCCTGCAGCCCTCTGGCCACTCCTGGCTCACCACGAGCATTTTGACAGGAAGTACCAAGCAGTAATAACAATCATGATACAAGTGTGTGTGCATGACAGAGTGTGTACGTGTGAGAGGCACAGAGCCTGTGTGTGTGTGTGAGACTATGTGTTGGGGGGGATTGTGTGACAGTGTGTGCATTGGGCAATGTGAGACTGTGTGTGACAATCTGTGTTGGGGGACTGCGAGAGCCAGTGTGTGTATGTGGGTGTGAGAGGCTATGTGTGTGTTAGGGAAGTTTAAGAGACAGAGAGAGCACTGTCACTTTAAATCCTTCCTCTCCTGCTCAGCCCCACTCCCCCAGCCCACCCCTTACTCAGGCACCGCTAGTTGAGAAGCAAGTGCGAGAGGGGGTGGAAGGGCGGGCAGAAGTCCGACCACAGCCAGCCAGTAGAAGCCTTGTGGTGCCCTCTGGCTTTGGTACCCTGGGCATGTGCCCCGTTTGCCCGGCCCTGCTTCTTGCAGATATATGAAAGATTCTAGAAATGTGTCGCTCTGTATGTCTTCCTACTGTAAAATGACCAGTCTAAATTCCGCTCTGATCAGTGGAGTTACTCAAAATTTACATCATGTAACTGAGAACAGAGTTTGGCCCATTAAGTATTATTTCTCAGCTACTTGGTACATTGCATTTCTGATAAGTAACTATTCCCACTTAAATACAGTCCATAATATATATTGTTTGTATTGATTTTTACAATGATCACAATGCACACACAGATGTAAATGTATAAATAAAACTAAGTGGCTTCCATTCCCTGCAATATAATACATTAATCAAATCCTATATCCATTTTAATGCTTTCACTTGAAGTAACAGCTATAGAACACTTTATTTTAACTTAGGCATTTAAAGAAATTCATTCTGGATGCCTATCTGAAATGTTCTTATAGTAGTGGTACCATCTTATATTAATAGTGCCATCTTTAGTTAAACCGTAAGAGAAAGCTTCATATAGAACTCTCATATGAGAGCTGTGCAGATGGTAAACTCCACAGCTGGATTGTCTGTGTCAGAAGTTTTTGCTTGTTCGAGGCAGAGGGTATGCTTTTAATGTACGGGAGCAAAGTATCACACTTATACAATAATTTTTATTTGTGAGAGTACCCACTATGTGTGGATGATTTCTAAATATTTAAGTAATATTGTCCCTGCTTTCAGATACTCACAACCTAAGGAAAGTCAGACAAGTCTACAGACAGTAGGGGAAGGAGAGAAAAAGGCAGCTGATTTATATACAAGTTGATTCAAATAACTATAAGCAGAATGGAAATAGTGGGATTTAAATGAAGATAAGAAAAGGGTCTTGCCAACACTGATAATTTTCAATAAGGTTACTGGAGATAGGGGGCCATAATCAGCTTCTCCTTAGTCTGAGGACTAAGGCCCAGTTTTTTAAAGGTATTTAGGGTGTTGCTGTGTTCCACGTTGCAATGCCTAACCGATTTAAGAGCCTAAGTCTTATTTTCAAAAGGGATTTAGGTACTTAGGAGCCTATATCCCATTGACAGTCAATGCCTAACTACTTTTAAAAATCAGGACCTAACTGCATTGTGTCTCTGCCTTTCCTACATGCAGGGGGAAGAGATTAATATAAAACACTTCTTACTGTCATAGATAGTGTCTCTCCAGTAGGGCCTCTTACAGGTGCCAATCTCATTGGGAGTCAAGGATAATATGTAGAAAACTGGATCCCAGGAAAGGATGGATTAATTACAAACAAAGTTCTGCTTCTCAATGTGGGACTCATTACCAACTTTATCTAAGGATTAAAAATCCTTAGATGCAGTTTCCAGTTTTCTTGTTGTTATATGGAAGTTTGTGTCATGACCGCCATCTTGGTGGAGAGCAGAGTTTGGCCCACTGACCCATAGTGTTAAAAAGATGAGTCTTGGCATGTTGAGTTAGTCATTCTTGTCACCAGAATCTGTTAGGCTTCTGTCCTCTGTTGATATGTCGCAGATGGGGAGATATGTAACACATTGAGTAGAAAGTTAATTATTTCTTGCAGGAAAAACCCCCCACTGGTCTATATAAACATTATTGTTATTATTTTATTATTTGAATTGCCATAGAATCTACGACCTTAGTCAAGGACTAGGAACATATGCTAGGTGCTGTACAAAGACAAACAAAAAGACCATCCCTGCCCCCAAAAAGTTTACTGCCTAAGAGGGATATGTTGGGGCACAGGGGGAAGGAAAGTGGAGTGGAAGTTCATGATATTTGAGGGGAGGGTAGGACATTTTAGTTATACATTTGTTCAGTTTTTGTTATTTATGCATAGATGGCCATCATTAAAAATAGATTGAGAAAACAAAGAGGAAAAAATTTGTTCTTTAAATCTTTATACGCACTGATTATAAATCAGAGTCCATCTAATTATTGGAGCTGGTAGCATTAGCTGTACTTAAGTTTGACTAGCACTTCCCATTATGGATTCTGTTTTCAGTTTCCTGTAACTTTGCAAAAGTTTGACCATTTGGGCTGAAATATTTCAGACTAGGTATCTTGCCTCGGGCTGATTTTTTTTTTGTAAGTTTCAACCAAAATGCTTTCAGAGAATGAGACTAGGGAAGAATACATCTTTTGTACAATTTTTTTGTTCTTTTTAACATGGGCAACCATTTTGTTGAGAAGCTCTTTTGCTACCATGCTTTGGAGCAAAGTCTTGAAATTTGGCTGAGGTGTCGTCCTAGTGTCAGGGATGGACCTTTTGGAATCGTCTTGAAAACCTGGCCAAGTTATAAGCCTATGACAAATTTCAGTTTGTACATAGAGACTTGTTAGAATTTGGCCGCTAAATTCACCAAAGATTGCGTCTGTGGTGAATATGCTTCAGACACTCATGCTCCTATATGCTGACCAGGCTGGATGTTTTATCCCTGCAGAACAAAGGAGTGAACTCCATCCCATGGCTACATGGCTAGAGCCGGGCTTTACTTGCCATTGCTTCTCTCTGCAGCTGCGAGGGCCACTGTGACATCAGACACTGAACTGAAAAGAGAGAACTGTCTCTCTTGTGCTTTCAGTGCTCCCCCAGATGGGGCCTAGGTAGCAAGTAGGAAGAGAAGGTAGCCACACTGGAATGCTGAGGGGCAAGTGTGTGTGACGAAGAAGGTATTGCAAGAATCAGAGGATGGGAGGGGGGCAGAAGGGGAGAGTGACAGCTGGTATGTTAAAGTGGATAGTAGTAGGGTAGGGGGAGAGGAGGCAGGAGCCACTGTGTATATGTGGGAGTGAGGGTGGAGGATGAATAGGAACAGACTAGCAGGGAGCCAGTGTTTGGATAGGAACAGAAGAGAGAAGGGGAGGAACTGGGAGCTCTACATTGCTCTTCTTCTGAACCCACTGGCACAGTGTATGTCTCATCCCCTTTTGTGATTAGTCCACACTGAGGGTCTAAAGATCCAAACCCTGATGATGACCCAAACTGAGGGTTCAAGATGGTTCCATGTATTAGAATTTGTTTTTCTCAGGGTTTTTTATATTCGGAAATTACATTAAAAAACTCCTACGTTAAAAGAATGTTAAGATTACAAAGCAAAGCTTTCAAAAGGTAGGAAATGCCAAAGTTAAGATAGCCCATGCAACCTTAATTTGCCAGGATTCATATGCATTATGACAGTCTTTCATTCATGATCAAATGTTATTTTTCCACAAAATCCCTACCTCACTGAATATGCAGGATGGATACTGTGCTCGGAATGAATCAGGGTTGTGTAGTAAAGGAGGCTGTTGTAATCTCTATATAAGAGTTTTGTACAGACAGGTTTGTATGAACTTCCTTTAGTTTGATGGCCACTTCATGCCAAATAGCACACTGTTGAAACAGAGATGAAAATATTTTGAAACAGAGGGAGACTATGAAAACACATCCAAGTATGATTTCCAGAGTTTATCACATTGAACTGGATTTACTGTAGCTCCACCCTGTACAAAGAGGAGGTTTCAAGCCAGATGACTTTTGGTCTTTGACCTCCTGACATAAAATAATTATCACAAAAATAAAACTGAAACTAGACAACTGTAGTGAATCACAGAATATCGAACGTTGCTAACGATGTAAGTTTGGAGTTCTTATCATTATTTTTTTTTAATGGCCTGTTTGACTTTGAAATAGTAGGGTTGTTTTTTTTTTCCACTTGGTACACACATCTAACAAATGTACCAAGGGGAGCTAAGAACGTACATGCACAGGAGAGTAAATCTCTCTTAAATGTACTGTTAGCCCCAAATTTTCAACCTTTGGAGCCTACAGTTAAAACCTAGTGCCTGATTTTCTTTGTGCCAAGATCTGCTTATGCAGGTATGTGTAGATCAGGTGGGCACAGGTGTTTATAAATCACTCTGGGTATGTCTATAAAGCTGCCGGGGGTGAGTCTCACAGCCCAGAAGGACAGACTTGTATTAATGGAACTCTTGCTAGCATGCTAATAAGAGCAATGTGGATGTTCTGGCTTGGGCTCTGAAACCTGAGGGGGAGAGCTGGAGAGCTTGACTTCCAGCTTGAACTCGAACATCAAAGCAATGTCTACCCAGCTATCTTTAGCATGCTAGCCCAAGCCCCACTAAGGTGAGTCTGTTGACCCAGGATGTGAGACTTGCTCCTAGCAGCTGTGCAGACATACCATGAACAGCTTTTCTGCCTCCCTTTATCCTAGGACTGAACCAACCCTGGTATAAGAGTACCAACAGAGACTGTTCTGCTGGCCCAGGATCACTGAAGCAGAGTACACTATGGCCCCACATCCTTTATACCGAGATGTATCACCGGAATCCCCAGCTACCCCTTCAGGGCAGCTTTGAGTCGATGTGGGTTTTAAGTTTGGCTGAACATCTGGTCCCTAAATCTACCTGCAGCTCAACATCTCTGAAAAATCAGAGAAATTGTTTAGGTGTTTAAACTTGACACACTTAGGTTTGACACATTTGGCCAGTTGGTTTTAGAGGACTGCCGTTTTCAGCGTTGCCAACAGGATTGTTTCCCAAATCCTGTTGATAGTTGGTGGTTTTTTTTAAAGCCTCAGCTCCTGGGGTCCTGGGATTCTTGGTGTAGCCTCAGCTTTCATGTAAGAAAAAGTAAGCATCTAGCCATTCTGGCTGTAGAGGAAAGCTTGAAAATGTAACTCCTAAAGGCTTAAAAATCCTGAACCCAAGTAATTCTTCTTATTTTTAAGAATCTCATGATTTTTAGCTACTCTCTGTTTTTTTGGGGGGGAGGGGGACGTGATTTATAATATTGGAACCCTTGGGGTTGGAAATGCTGCTTTTTGCATGACCTTGCTGATAAATTTTTTGAAGTTTACTGTATTGAGATTGCCAAAGTGTTATCAAATTGCTTCAGACTAATTGACCAACAGTGCACTTTAGCCAAGTAGTATGTAATTCCATATTGCTTTTTTTTAGTGCAATAGGGTTTAGAAAATAATTTAAAGAGGCAAATAAAACTAATGTACTAGGAGGGACTGGAATGGAAATCTTTAAGGTAATAAAAGCAATGTTATTTTTAAAAAACCAGATAGCAAATTCATTATTCTAACAATAAAATAAAAATAACAAGACTATCCACAAAGTTTCAAAAAAGGATTAAAAAAATTCACATAGAGTGAAAGGATTAACTACTTATTAAGAGTATTCACTTTGATGTCTTGGACAAATTCCAACTTTGGTTATTGTGTTTTGCCAGTTTAGAGTCTATCCTCCAGTCTCAGCTGAATGCATTCTTTTTTACTTCCTATCTTGAACTGTGTATGTAACTCCATAGACTTCAGTTGAATTACTGCTGTTATTTATCAGTGAGAGAAGAATCAGGCCCATTAATGCTTGATATTCTTCACTTACACCTGTGTTTGTAAATCAGGAGTAAATGAACAGAAGTTTGAATTACATTGTTCTAAGATCAGTGACTGTGTAAGTTAGAGCAGAAAAAATAAAGGTGGGAAGATGTCTAGTGCGCCTTAGATCAAATACAGATCTCAACAATCTTAAAAGTAAAGCAGATTTCTCAAGTAATAAACTGAAGACATAATAAATGTTGCTAATTCTAATTTCACTGTATCACCAGTCAAGGTTAGGGATGCAATGAATAAAAGAAGTTCACATCTCAAATTTGACTTAATCAGTCTTTCGGATATTTTAATGAGTCGAGTTGTTTACAATATCCCTTTGAATATATTTAAAGGTCTTAGCATGTCATTTAAAAAATATAAAACGTGAATCCAACTTAATTGATTTTGGTTTTGTTGGCGGTGTTGAGGCAGGAATTTTATTATTGTACCAGACTACAGACAGCAGTTTGTTATGTAGTGTATATTCTGATTCACAGCCATAAAATAGTGCCAGAGTTACAGAAGTTAATATTTTACAGAAGTGCTGCTTAAAAATAATAAATAAAAGCTGTTTAAGGCCCTATATCATTAGACTATATTGACTGACAAATTGTAAGTCAGTTTTAAGTCAAAAATTTGGAAAGTCATTTCCTCTTTTACTTATCTATCAAAGACCTGAGTTAAAAGTTCTGTTTTTCCTGCTAGAGCTACAGATATTACTAATACTGTATATAACTTAGGCCTCGATCATGCACATTACACAGAACTTGTGTTGACTTCAAATGGGTGTTCTCTGCATGAAGCTGCTACAGGATTGGGTTAGCTACTTGCTCAGTTTATATATTAGTGGCCTCTCTTGCAACAAGCAAACAAAAACCCACCAACACTTCTGAGGTTTTGCTATTCAGGTCCTGGCAGGTAAAACATTTTTGTTTGCCTGTTACCTTTGTAATTCTTAAATCTAAGCATGTTTCTCTGCTGATGCATTTGGATTTCAGTTACTTCATATTTTGTGTGTAATAGCCATGAAATAATCCATTATATGTAAAGTTCTGTGTTATACCTTTGCATTTGGCTGAGGATTGTACATTTAATCTATAGAAAGTGCTTGTCCCAGGTTGGGGCTGCTTTCATAATAATCACTCGTGAATATAACTGGATGTTGGACAGTCCAGATTCTAGCACTCTAAAGTCCTGATTTAAAGAGGGGAGGAACTATCTCCTGTCATTTGATTCCTTCTGTGTTCAGGAAGACAGGACTTCATACGTTCTTTGTATATAAATAGGATTGCATGTACGAAGTATCTGCTTCCATGACCAAATTCACCCTCTAATGGAAATAATCTCTAGACCCCTCCAAATTGGCTAACTGGTGATTTCAGAAAGAGGTAATGTTACTGTCTTTGACGATATCTGAAAGTGAAAATTATTGAGCAATCTGTCATTTCTATACATGAACGTTGAATATGGCCCCAACTCCCAGTCTAAAATGTTACTTCAATGTTTTAGGGTATCGATCCATCCATGGGTTTATATGGCTGCCCATCACCATAGTATTTGAGTGTCTTCCACATAAAATCAATAGCAAAGTCCCTAGTACACTTCATGAAGTTTCTGGCACTTCTCCCTTTATGGGGTAAGAACTTTGCTCGGAGTAGTGTTTTTTTGTGGGGTGGGGGCCCACGGCTTGGTAGGAGTCTTGAAAATGGAAAGGAGTGTTCATAATGAGAGTGTCATTTATAGTGGAAAGCCTTTCTCAAAGAGGAAGGTTTTGCAACATTTCCTAAAGATGATCGAACTCTGGATTTGCCTGATTGTTCCACGGCCAGATACCCTTGACAGAGAACACTTTGTCCCCAGCTCTCATGCGCTTGGTGTTGGGATCTGCATTGTCCCATAGGAATACAGCTGTCACAGAGGTTCATACTGAGCTTAATTTGTAATGAAAGAGGTGCTGGGGTCAAGCACTGGTTTACTTTAATAACTGATGTGCTAAGCCTGGTGGTGCTGGGGCTGTGAACTGCCAACCCTAGAGATGCCATCCAGGGCTCAGCACTAGCAAGGCCTGGCACAAATTAAGCACTGAGTTCATAGATCAGACTTAGTGTTTTGACATAGCCCGGGGTGTGATACATTAATTGCTTTGAAAATTGGAGCCAGGGCCATACGCTGGCATTGGAAGCTGACAGGAAGCCAGTGCAGGGACCTGATGTGCTCATGGCAGCCTGAACTGTGGAGAAGATGCATTCTGTACCAGCTGGAGCATGGTCTGCCTCTTCACATTCAGTTTGATACAATAACTGTTTCCATTTTGTAGAGCATGTAGTTGTAGCTCCTCCTGACTGGTAAAAGTGAGTGAACATGGCTCCATTTCATACTCAAATGTTTTTCAGGGTTTTTTGAGCTTTGGCATAAGTGATGGGGCCAAACTCAGGGGTGGCAAGGCAGATAATCCAATCTGGTTAGGGTAACGTTTTCTTTCAGAGTCAATTCCATTTGTATTCAGTAGATCAAATCAGTGAAGTATGTAGACAGCTCTCCCCAGTGGTTGATGGTTGAGACTGGTGCTTGGATTGTGCAGCCTGGGTTGATTAGCTGGTTCCCTATGTGAAATAACTGTTGGCTGCGATTCTGCCATGTTCTGTGGGAAGGAGCAGAGGGCTTGTTTTTGCCTCCTTTATTGCTGTGGTGTATTCCTTGTTTTGTGCTGCTGGTGGAGGGGTTCAAAGTGTCTTTTGTGCCATTGGTATTTTAGCTTTCTGCCTGTGCACTTCATCTGCCATAGTTCTTCTGTGAACCACAGTAATCTTCTTGCTCGGTGTTGAGGGAGCGCACGGCTTGAGCCAAAATGTTGGTGGTGCTGCACTTCAGGTGAGTCTTGTATTTGGGTGACTTTTTCTCCTATGGCAAGTTGAAAACCCATGGGAGTTCAGGAGTCTTCAGGGGTAGACCATCTTTTATTGATCGGTACCCTGGTGGAAAGGTGGGAGGGCTCTGACTTTTGCTTGCATGAGGTGATGGTAAGGCCAAGGGAGTGGTATGTTGGTCCTAGGCTGAAGATAGGGTCCAACATATGTCCTGGCTGCATGTGTAGGCTCAGACTGCTTGGAAGAATCCCATGGAGGCCATGCGATCCAGTACTACTGTATTGTTAAGATTATCTATGTAAAGGCTGAGATCTGGGGGATTCCAGTACCATGATGGGTGGCAGATCTGTAAGGTCATCCAGGAAGTTGACAGAATTGCTATCTGCAGGTCTGCACACCGCTAGGAATCCTAGGTTCCTCTTGTCCTTTACCTCGCAGATCGTATGGATGTACTCCTGTGTTTTTGTTTCTGGGATGGAAAGTCTTCTGCAGCTGAAGGGGAGCAGAACTATTATTCTACTCTCCCTCCTTTTGTCTGGTGTATTGTCTGGTGAGGTCTGTTTTGGCTTCTGACATATGGAGTATCCTGGGAAGTCTGTGCTAGGATAGGCGTTGAACGATGTCTCAGTGATGCAGGCAAGCCTGGGTGTTCCATCCAAATGAAATCATGGCTGACACATTGAAGAAGTTTCTCCCTGTCTGTGTGAAATGATAGTATTGAGTTGGCTCTAGGCCTGGTTATAAAAGTATATGTTCTCTTCTGTTTACAATATGATTGGGGAGGGTGGAGTGGCCTCTGGAAGTCATTTATGGCTCCATGATTTTTCTGGGCTGATCCGCGCCAGCCCCATGATAAATTACATCAGCTTTGAGGTTTCTCTAAGATGCATCAGCTGTAAATAGTCACCAAGTGATTGTGTCCCCTGGGGCTTGCTGGAGTGCACTGGAGTCTGGCTTCACCTCTGCCCCTCTTGTGCAGCCAGATGTGGGGACTGGCACCAGGGTAATTTGTACCAAATGAGAGCTTCTTCACAATGGGAGAATTCTCAGCTGGACAGATCACGCTGCCTTCTAGTGCCTTTGCAGTGCCAGAGAAATGCAGAAGAGGATCTGTTCTGAAATCTTGGCAGAACCTTCTTAATGTGATTTCCAGTCATTTTTGCATAGAATTAGTGAGCATAAATATAATGGTATCTCTTTCATGTATTGGGACTGTTAGTGCATAAAAATCTGTCTTCATGGCACTTTTATATAAAAATTATAATTATTTTGGTCCCCTTTTTGTGGTGCTTTGAAAAGTCACCCACTACCTTTAAAAATGTAAACAAATCAGAATGCAAGATAAAATAAGATAAAACAAAACCTATTTAGACTCTGTGCGCATACATGAATGTGTAAACAAAATAAAATAAAAAAACCAACAAAAGTCCAACCTTGTCCCCCACACCTACACTTGCTAACACAACAGCAGATGCAAATCACATAAACTTAATGTTGCAGTGAAAACAAAAAAGTATTCAGTATTGGCTTGCAAGACCCAAAATCAACCTCCAGGGAGACAGAATACTAAACATGCTGCCCTCTTATGGGGTAATTCCTGCTTCCTGGCCTTTCAGAATTGTTCATAATTTGAATTTCACCAATTTCAGTTCTATTAGGCCAGAAATCATCTCACAGGGTCCTGTTTAGGGCATTGCACTCATGTAAAATTCCTAGGTGAGTGGAATTGTGGCATTAGAAGTTATTCATCAAGAGATTAGGTCTGGTAGTTTTCCAAACCACTAATTGATCTGAAAGGAGTGAACTATTTTAAAATACATCTTAACTGTTTCATTAAATCAGGCCAACAATATCTTGCAGGTCATGTTATCAAATGCAGCTTACAGATCAGACATCAGTACGTAACTGTGTCTCAGATTCCTCACTGACAGCAAGTTGTACACCCCACAAACTAATGGTGTGTCAATGTTGTACTGAGGCCTGCAGCCAAATCAGAGATCTCACCTTGCCTGAAATATGTTGGCAATCACCTTCTCAGAGAGGAACATTTGAATCTGGCTGATGATAGAATAATAAACATTTGAGAGGGCTTTCTTAGCTGGGGGGCGCAAACCTTGATTGACACAGCTTGACTGACACAATGCCCTCTGACAAGGGCAGGGGAGGGTAGTAATAATTTAGCAATCGAACGGTTCCATGACAGTGTATGAATATTCAAGACAATATATTGCAAGATTGCTGGAACAGTTTGTACTGTGGGGATGCTGAGAGCCTTTGCACCGAACTGTAAACCCTCTATATGATGGAAACCTCTTCAAGCCATGGGGTGCAGCAGCACCCTCAGCACCCCTGGTTCCAGCACCCCTGATATTTGCTTTCTTGGGGAGAAGAAAAGCTTGTGTAATCAGTACGCAACACTCTGCTGCAGAGAGGGCTGAATGACTTTTGATTATGCAATGAAAAATCTAGAAGACTGATTCAAACAATCAGAGCTGATATTGGGTGGGGTGACTTTCACTGCATTGAAGAGATAGCACAGCGTAATTTATTTTTTTGGGTGCACATGAATGACTTGGGGAATTGTAGCAAGGGTGATAGGAAGGCTTTTAATCTCAATGCTCTAGGCAGTGGTATAGCTACTTATAATGATATATATAGCAATCCAGAAAGGGGTGTGGAACTGTAAGGAAAGGATTAAAACAGTCTTACACTTCTGAACATCATTGCACAGTATTAGACTGACTTCCACAAGGCTGTTTTTAAAGGAGTCCATGTACATTAATTAGCTTAACTAGAAGGTAGGTTTCAGCTTTGGCACACTCTTTTGGCCTCTCCTTGTAGAGAAAGGATCTAGTAATGCTGCAGCCTTGCTAGCACCATTAGGTGTGACTATGAACACCAAAAGGGTGTGAGAATTCCAGTGGTGAAATCAAGGTTGAACGCAATTGTCGTTAGGCGAACACATTGGAGTAGAGGAGCTGCGTTAACTAGAATAACTTGAAAAATGGAACGTTCTCCCGAAATATGTCCCTTAATTTTTTAATTGAAAAATTCTGAATTTTGATGTCTTTAGACCAGCTCTAAGAGATGTTGTTATTTTAATTTTGTGCATGTACAATGCCTAGCACAGAGAGATCTTGGTCTATGGTCTGGGTCCCAAAGTGCTACCATAATATAATAATAATGACAATTATTAACTCATTTCTTGCCATCTGCTCCTCTTTCCTGCTTTGCTGTGGTCCTGTGGCCCTCTGCAACCCAGGTCTATCTCTCTCCCTCTGGTATGTTCTTCTACTCCCTACCTGTCCCATGTTCTGATCACTGCTCTCCTTCCTTCTTCCGGCAAGTAATGACCCTTCCGCACTCTTCTTGCCTCCTCTGCCACTGAGTGCTTTAGGTCTCTCTGCCAGTGTCCCCTTCCTTGGCCTACCTTTCCCAAGCAGAAAACCTCCCCCTGCTGGTTTCCAAGTTGAGAGAGCATGTGGGCCCAGCTATTGCCCACAGGTTGTTCACAGTGACAGGCCAAGCTAGGAAAGCAGGTGGCTCCTTGCAGGGACAGCTAGGACTCTATGTAAAGGATGCAAATAAATTAACCCTGCTTCTCAGTGGCCAGAAAACTTCCTTTCTGCTGATTCAAACTAAGCTGGACAGTGTTTTAATAAGTAGCAGAGTGAATGGAGAGTGGGAAATGTACTTTTCCATGTATGCAATAAAAGGAAACGTCATATACTGAGCAAAATAAAAACCTTTTCCTGCACATTATCTTGTAACATTTTTTCATCCGGTTTCTCAGTTCCAAGTCCTTTTTGAGAGACCCCTGCTGATTACTAATTCCTTAGAAAACACTGAGAACGTTCACGTTAGAGTTTGGTCTGGTGACAGCTTGCTTGTTTTGCTGCCAGCTGTTTGAGACTTAAGTTTCTCAGCTTGAGTGGTGCGGATCTGATGTTCTGTATCAGATGAGGGGCTTATGAGCATCACACTCCTGCAAGTGCTACAGGCTACCGCAGTGCTTAAAGTATATTGATGGGAAGCTCTCCATTCACCAGCCAACAAGGTGGACAAACAAGGTCACTTGTTTACTCCACTTGTTGTTTGTGTAAAGTTTACAACAACTTTACACAAAGCTTTGTGTGAGCCCTGCTCAGCTAAGCTGGGGAGAGGAGGGGAAGCTTTTGCTTTGTTTTCAGTAGATGAAGAGGAGTTGTGCTCCTCTTGCTCCTGTTTGCCTTAGCCTGGGGCCAACAAGAGCCAACTGGAGCGGCACCCTGCTTGCTGTTGAGAGTGTGGGAACAAGAAAATGGCTGGGAGTAAAGTTTAGCGGAGTAAGATGTTTGCCATGTTTCCAGTGCTGGTTGTACAAAAGGCCTGAGTCACAACCCCCAAAGTTATGGGATGCATTTGTGATCTTTTCTAAATTCTCCTAGAGCTCATTCGCATTGACTTTGGGTCAGCTCCCATCAGATGCTGTTGGTTTTTCCTTTGATTTATAAAATATTTTAATTGTCATAGATAAAGACAAACTGGACTGTAGGCAAATAGCCATTAGAACGTGTTTGAAATAATAATGCGTTCAACTATATAAATCATGATTTGCACAGGGAGAGGTCAGAGTCCTCTTGAAGGACCTCCCAGGTTTGGGGCAAGACTTGGCTGTTTAAACCTTTTGAAGTCTATGCATTTTTTGTGGACTCTGCCATCGGTGTTAAGAGGAGATGAATGCATAGAACTAATATACTGATCAGCAGGAATAAAGTGGACTCCATTCATTCATTTACCGTACCACTAAAGTACAGGCTTTGCAAAAGATGCCATCTCACTTCCTTTTCGGTTTATCTTCCAGTTAGCAGTGGGCTGTTAAAGAACTCCAGGTGTCTCTCCAGGTAGGAAATGATTATTTGCATTCATCTGTGGTCTCTTAGGAGGCCAGTGTAAACAGTTGTGAAGAGGGCTGAAAGTGTTTGGGGTTGAGTCAAAAGAATGCTGGAAAGCCAGGGGAAACATGAGAGCCTTAAAAACAAGGGGCCAAATTCATCCCAGGATAACAAAGCTTATAGTGAAGCTACTCCTTAGTAGTTGTTTTTGCTTTTGGAGAATTGACAGCACAGCCATAGCATCATGTTCTGCACAGTTAACACTGAGCCATAGCACTGGTGTTGTACCTGGTGATAAAAATGCCTACACCAAGTCAACCCTAATGCTTTCATTATTGCTAGCATGAGTGGAACTGCTAACCCATTGGTGGGAGAATTGCCCACAGTTCTTAAAGGAACACCATTAACTTGGAATCTGGTCAGTTTAAGAAGTTAATTGCAATCAATATTTATTATGAAACCTGCCAATGTCATGAAAATGCATGGTATTATATTTCTACAAATGTCCTGTCTCACCAGTTGCTGTGTGAAAGACCCACACAAACAACAGCAGAGACTGATTAACTAAGGCTGTGTTGCTACTAAACTTTTTCTTTTCTCTTATATTTACCACTGTTGGTAACCAAGGGGTGCCGTAATGCGGTGCGTCTCAACCTTTCCAGTCTACTGTATCCCTTTCAGGAGTCTGATTTGTCTTGTGAACCCCCAAGTTTCACCTCACTTGAAAACTATTTGCTTACAAAATCAGACATAAAAGTACAAAAGTGTCCCAGCACATTATTACTGAAAAATTGTTTACTTTCTCATTTTTACCATATAATTATAAAATAAATCAATTGAAATATAAATATTGTACTTACATTTCACTGTATAGTATATAGAGCAGTATAAACAAATAGTCTGTATGAAATTTGTTCTGACTTTGCGAGTGCTTTTTAGCCTGTATTTCATGGGAACACTCTACATTCCCATGTTCATCTTTGTAGTGTGATTGTGTGGTATCTAATGCAAAGTTTGTCATGTCAGGTGTCTTTGGAAGGCTATGATGTACTGAGCGTTGTTATAGTAATATTATACTAAATGTTATAGCAGGGATGGGCAAACTTTTTGGCCCGAGGGCCACATTGGGGTTAAAAATGGTGCGGAGGGCCGCGTAGGGAAGCCTGACCCCGCCCACTTCCCGCCCGCTAACTGCCTCCTCAGAACCCACGACCCATCCAACCCCCCCCCGCTCCTTGTCCCATGATCACCCCCTCCAGAGACACCCCCCCCACTTTAAGTGCCACCACAGAACCCCACCCCATATCTAAGCCCCCCTGTTCTTTGTTCCCTGACTGCCCCCTCCCAAGATCCCCACACCCTAACCCCCATCTAATCCCCCCCCACTTTGTTCCCTGACTACCCCTCCTGATATCCCCCCACCCTAACCACCATCTCCTGGGACCCCACCACCTAACCCCTCCCTCACCCCTGCTTACCTTAATCAGCCAGATGCTCCTCCACCTGGGCCCGGCCAGGGAGCGCAGGGCCCCACGGCTCCCTCTCTCCACTCGGTCCCCGGCCAGGGAGCGTGGGACCGTGCGGCTTCCCGGGCTCCAGCCGGCCCCCGGCCGGGAAGCACGGGGGGAGCGACTTCCTGCGCTCCACCCGGCCAGAGAGTGCAGGGCGGGCCCGGCCCGGGAGCGCGGGGCCCCGTGGCTCCCACGCTCCACCCGGCCCCTGGCCAGAGAGCACAGGGTGGACCCAGCCCGGGAGCACGGTGCCCCGTGGCTCCCGTGCTCCGCTCGGCCCCCAGCAGTGGAGCGCTCCCTGTGCGTGACCCGGCCCCCCTGGCTGGGAGCGCTGGGCAGGCCCGGCTGGGGGTGTGGGGACTTGCGGCTGGTTGGCTGGCCGGCCGGCCAGGCCCTTGGAGGCCCCGCGCCCCTGGCTCAAGCTCGCGGGCCGTAGTTTGCCCACCCCTGTGTTATAATAATGCTATAGGTTGTGATTTCATGTATATAGCTATGAGGCTGAAAATGTGTCCTTATGGTTTAAAGAAAGCCCAAGGAAAAACTCCCCAAGTGCAGAGAGGCAGTTCACACCTCATCAGGGAATGTACGGGACAAACCTAGCTCAGCCTCACAGGAACAAAAGACAGTGGCCTAGGCAACAACAAATGATCTGTTGGACTCTCAAGTGAGCCACCCCCCTCTTCCTTTGGTCAGTTTGGGTCTGCGATAAGGTAATGCTCACCTAACTCTGGGGAGGCGGGGGGCAAAGCCAAGAGGGGAGAAAGAACATGATAAAAGGAAGAGATGTTTGCCGTGCACTTTCTTGCTCTCCCATCTACATCTACAGACGCCACACCAAAGGGCTGAAATGCTGATCAAGGGAGAACCTGGCTGAAGAGCAACCCGCCAGCCTGTGGTGAGAAGTATCTAAGTTTTTGTAAGGGCATTGAAAGTGTTAAGATCAGCAGACCACCGGTCCAGATAACACTAGGGAAATGTGACTGTCTAGCCTGTTGTAAAAGTAGGTAAATATCTAGAGGACTAGACCTCTGCGTATACCCAGAGGTATGTGTATCCGTGGTTGATAGCACTGTCCTAGTGTAGGCAGCTGTCTGTTGAGAGCAGATCTGGAGGACGGAGTGTTTAAGACACTAGCAGCTGCCAGAAGCCTTTCCAGAACAGCACCCCCATTACTGCTGCCACCAGCAATTCTTCCTATTGTGTGAAAATTTAAGAAAGAATCTAATGTATAATCAGTTAGGTCTTGTTTACAGGAGAAACAGTGGAACTGACTATATACGAATGTACAAAACCAACAAACTAAAGGAGGAAAAGGGGTGGGAGTCCCTCTGATTTTGTTGTTACAGCCATTTTAGGGGTTACTTGCAATAGCTGGGGGGATACATTTTTTTTAACCTGACAGAAATATGATTTTTAAGATTATGGTGTTCCTCAAGTTGGGAGCTGCCCTACAGGGGTCTGTATGAGTGGGCTCTTCACACTTTGAATGACTATTGATTGCTGAAGACTAAGAAGGGCTTTTTCTTGAGTTCACCAGACCATTTTGTGGGGGAATTCCTCCATGGGCATATTTTACTCTTCTGCTCGGAGTAGGAGAACAGGCAGCTCTGAATGAAGGTTGTTATTTGTTCCCAAAGGGGATTGTTTGTCTGGAGCAGGAGGAGTAGGAGTTCTGGCTTTTGGAACTACTCTGACATATTTTGTGTGTGGCTGTCAGAACATGAGACTTACAGGGGTATTCTGAGGCTAATCTAATGTTTGTAAAATGTATGCTGCGATTATTTATGTATTTCAGCAATAACTAGAGACTCCATGGATATATTAAGAGACAATCCCTGACCCAAAGAGCTTATGGTATAAATGGAAAAGGCGGGGAAAAAGGAAGGATTTTTATTTCCATTTTACAGATGGAGAACTAAGGCACAGAGATGTTAAGTGATTTGCCTTGAGTCACACAGGAAATTCATTGTAGAAGCTGGATTTAAATCCAGATTTTCTAAGTCCCCAGTGCTTGAATAACAAGACCATCCTTCCTCCTTCATGCCTTAAGATAATTGTTCAATGACCAATCAGAGAGAGGCTGGTTGTAGGTGAAGCAGACACCTTTGAGGACTGGTCTAAGTTAATGGGAAAGCAACTCTGAAATGATCTGGAATCGCTCCCAAAGTGATCTGCCAGTAGGAAGCAGGTTCACCTTACTTCAAGAACAAGTAAACAAAGTTTATGTAATTTCTCCACTGGTTTTCTCCTGGAAGGCAATTTTTTTTTTCTGACGCAAACGAAACAGGAAAGCAAAGAGAATCTGCAAGTTACTTGGCACAGCCATTAAATGTTTTAAACATTTGTCATTGCAAGGCAAAATTTTAAGTCTTGTTTAGGAAATTGAAACATGTTCATGTGTGGGGTGGTTCTCCCTTTGAAAAGTGTGTGTAACTCCCATTCACATCAGTGACAGCTGGGCATATATATCAAAGGATAAATAGACCCCATTCAGTGGATTCTTGCAAAGCAAGTCATTGCCCCTGGAGGCAGAAACAAATGCTGAAGCCAGAAGTCGAATTACGTGTCTGGTACTGCTTTTTGTGATTGCTGTTCGGTTATGTTGCAGGTTGTCTAATTCGTCAGAATTCCAGGCTGGCTGAAACAGACTGTCAAACTCAAGAGCCTGTGTCTGCAGGGGACCCAGGCTTGGACAGGTTCTTGTTCCAAGTGCTTAGGCCCAGATTTGCTTTCCCCATTCCTGTCAGAATGCACTGTTCTTGCCAAACAAAAGAGAAATGAATAGGTAATAGAGCTAAAAAATCAAATCTTTACAAATTACTTAAAGGCATCCAACAGGCCCTATTTCTAACATTGAAAAATAGCAGGTATTTTGTTCTGAGATACTGTGATAAGAAAGAAAAGTAGCACATTAGTCCCTTAACTTGAACAGCAAGATTTTTCAAAGGAGCACCCAGCTGGGAGTTGAGTGAACACAAAAACTGCCAGACTGGGTTAGAACAATGATCCATCTAGCCCAGTTTTCTGTTAGTGGCCAATGCCAGATGCTTCAAAGGGAATGAACAGAGCAGGGCAGTTATCAAGTGATCGATCCCCTGTCACCCATTCCCAGCTTCTAGCAGTCAGAGTCTTAGGACCACCCAGAGCAGGGGGTTGTACCCCTGACCATCTCAGCCATTGATAGACCTATTAGCCATCTTACATTAATTCATCTAATTCTTTTTTGAACCCAGTTATAATTGGGCCTTCACAACATCCCTTGGCAACAGGTTCCACAGGTTGATTGTGCATTGGTTGGAGAAGTACTTCCTTTTGTTTGTTTTAAATCTGCTATCTATTAATTTCATTAATAGAACTGCCAGGGTTAGAACAATTTCATTGTGTGACCCCGGTTCTTGTGTTATGTGAAGGAGTAAATAACACTGCCTTATTCACTTTCTCCATATCATTCATGATTTTATAGACCTCGATCATATTCCCCCCTTAGTCTCTTTTCCAAGCTTAACAGTCCCAATCTTTTTAATCACTACTTGTAAGTAAACTGTTCCATACTCTTAATAATTTTTGTTGCCCTTCTCTGTACTTTTTCCATTTCCAATATATCTTCTATGAGATAGTATTGCATGAAGTATTCAAAGTGTGGGTGTACCATGTGTTTATAAAGTTATGATGTTGTCTGTTTTATTATCTATTCCTTTTCAGATGGTTCCTAACAATCTGTTAGCTTTTTTGACTGCCACTGCTTATTGGGCAGTGACGTGGTGCTTAATGGTGGTTTGCAGAAAATACAAAAAATTACTCAAGATATTTAAGTCCAAAGAGAACTGCAAAGAATTACAAAGGAATCTCACAAAACTGGGTGACTGGACAACAAAATGGCAGATGAAATTCAATGTTGATAAATGCATATTGGAAAACATAATCCCAACTATATGTACAAAATAATGGGGTCTAAATTAGCTGTTAACACCCAGAAAACAGATCTTGGAGTCATTGGGAATAGTTCTCTGAAAACATCTGCTCAGTGCAAGGCAGTGAAGAATCAAGTCCTCTGCATGTATTCACAGCTGCTTACTCTAGGGACTTAGATTTTTTAGACTTTAAAAAATGTATGTGTGTGTGTGTATGTGTGTATGTATGTGTGTGTATATATATATGTATGTATGTATATATATTTAACCAAAAGATGCCATACTCTGGTCTGCAGAACTTGTATTACTGTGGATGATGCAAAATAAAGAAGGAACCCAGCTTGACTCTCAAGTCTGTACCAGATTCCAGATTGAGTTTTCAGGGTTGACACTAGAAAAAAAAGTGTTAAATTTATTTCGCTTTGTCTGTTTGATTTCTGTTGTAGAAGCCATTGAGCACAATAAACAGAGAACTCCATAAACTGCTTCTAACAGAGTTACTTGGTGAGATTAGGATTGCACTTTAAGCAACAGTGTACTGACATCCTGGCATCTCCGGCTTTGTGACGCACCTTTGTGTCAGTGAACAGCTTTTCTATTGTTTCTCTCCTTTGGCATGTGCCACCTTTTTATATTATGAGTTGACTTTTTGATGTTTAAGTGTGAATACCTTAATTAACAGAAGAGGTCATTTTTTTTTTGATCAGTGAATAGATTATGGTATTTCTCAACTGGACCTTTTGAGTACATTTACTTCCAGACCTTTTCTATGCAGTTTGTCATTGTAAACCCTGTTTAACCAATCTCAGCCTTTCAGTTTCTTCCAGCTATCATGTAATACTTCAAAGAAATTGTCTGAACCTGTAGTAGATGTTTAGCAGTTACTGGCATACTGCTTTAGGAAACACCTAACAAATAATTAATTTTCCTAATGTGACTGTCTGGGCTGGTTTTGGAATATTTTTCAGTTATACTTCTGGTCTCTCTCCATACCCAAGTTTTCCTTGCAATCTCTTTCTGAATGGTTAGCCATGAAACAAGATTTAGGGTGGCATTTTTTAAAAAACTCCAATGCCCTTTAAGATTATAAGTGCTATTGATGGTCTGTGTTCCTGAATCACTTAAGTATTTTTGAAAATCCAGCCTATAATTCATAGTGGTTATAATCTTAAAGTAACTGTATCTTCAGAATCAGAGAGGTAGCCGTGTTAGTCTGGAATTGCAGAAGTGACAAAGAGTCCTGTGGCACCTTAAAGACTAACTAAAGTATTCGAGCATAAGCTTTTGTGGGCTAATACCCACTTCGTCGGATGCATGCAGTGGAAGAATCCAGGGGCAGGTATAAATAGGTAGGCAAGAGCCAGGTTAAAGATAACAAGGTTAGTCCAATGAGGCTGAACCAGCTGTTATCTCTAATCAGGGAGGGTGAGGTGTTCCTCTAGCAGCTGAATTGGAGGTGTGAACAGCGAGAGAAGAGAAACTGCTCTTGTAGCTAGCTAGCCATTCAAAATCTCTATTCAGTCCCAAACTGATTGTGTCAAATTTGCAAATGAATTGCAACTCTGCAGTTTCTCTTTGCAGTCTGGTCTTAAAGTTTTTTTGCTGCAAAATGCTGACCTTTAAGTCTTTCATGGTGTGTGCAGGGAGATTGAAGTGTTCTCCTAAAGGTTTTTGTATATTGCCATTCCTGATATCTGATTTGTGTCCATTTATCCTTTTTCATAGGGACTGTCCAGTTTGACCGATGTACATAGCAGAGGGGCATTGCTGGCACATAATGGCGTATATTACATTGGTAGATGTGCAGGTATATGAACCAGTGATGGTATGGCTGATCTGGTTAGGTCCTGTGATGGTGTTGCTGGTGTAGATATGTGGGCAGAGTTGGCATCGAGGTTTGTTGCATGGATTGGTTCCTGAGTTAGAGGAGTTATGGTGCAGTGTGCTGTTGCTGGTGAGAATATGCTTGAGGTTGGCGGGTTGTCTGTGGGCCACTGTGGTGTCTAGGAATGTCCATAGTGCAAATTAATGACGGCCACATCAACACCACCCTATACCGAAAACCTACCGACAGCTAGGCCTACCTCCATGCCACCAGCTTCCATCCCAGACACACCACACGATCCATTGTCTACAGCCAAGCACTGAGGTACACTCGCATTTGCTCCAACCCTCAGACAGAGACCAACACCTGCAAGATCTTCACCAAGCTTTCTCAAAACTACAATACTCGCACAAGGAAATAAGGACACAGATCAACAGAGCCAGACGTGTACCCAGAAGCCTGGTGCTGCAAGACAAACCCAAGAAAGAAAACAACAGAACACCACTGGTCATCACCTACAGTCCTCAGTTAAAACCTCTCCAACGCATCATTAGTGATCTACAACCCATCCTGGACAACAATCCCTCTCTTTCACAGGCCTTGGGAGGCAGGCCAGTCCTGGCCCACAGACAACCTGCCAACCTCAAGCATATTCTCACCAGCAACAGCACACCGCGCCATAACTCCTCTAACTCAGGAACCAATCCATGCAACAAACCTCGATGCCAACTCTGCCCACATATCTACACCAGCAACACCATCACAGGACCTAACCAGATCAGCCATACCATCACCGGTTCATTCACCTGCACATCTACCAATGTAATATATGCCATCATGTGCCAGCAATGCCCCTCTGCTATGTACATCGGTCAAACTGGACAGTCCCTATGAAAAAGGATAAATGGACACAAATCAGATATCAGGAATGGCAATATACAAAAACCTTTAGGAGAACACTTCAATCTCCCTGCACACACCATGAAAGACTTAAAGGTCAGCATTTTGCAGCAAAAAAACTTTAAAACCAGACTGCAAAGAGAAACTGCAGAGTTGCAATTCATTTGCAAATTTGACACAATCAGTTTGGGACTGAACAGAGATATTGAATGGCTAGCTAACTACAAGAGCAGTTTCTCTTCTCTCGCTGTTCACATCTCCAATTCAGCTGCTAGAGGAACACCTCACCCTCCCTGATTAGAGATAACGGCTGGTTCAGCCTCATTGGACTAACCTTGTTATCTTTAACCTGGCTCTTGCCTACCTATTTATACCTGCCCCTGGATTCTTCCACTGCATGCATCCGACGAAGTGGGTATTAGCCCACAAAAGCTTATGCTCGAATACTTTAGTTAGTCTTTAAGGTGCCACAGGACTCTTTGTCACTTCTGTATCTTCAGAAACCTCTTGAATGAACAGGGTTCTGTTTGTCACAAGTTGCAGTTAGAAGGGCTGAGTTACAAAGCTATGATCGGTAACTGTAAAGAGGTAAAGGGTACAGAGTCAATCTTGATTTTTCTCATTTCCAGATCCTTGCATGATTAAGTAAGCACACTTACCATTGTGTCAACATACAGCCAAATCTTGCAATTCTTAAACAGGTTTTGTAGTCAGTAGGAATCTTGCTTTTGTAACGACTGAGTAAAGGGATTGCAGCAGTTAGGTCAGAGATTTTTGAACGTGTGCCTTAGAAATGACTGAAATAGATAAATGATTTGTAGAGTACCACAGGTGTACATGATGCTTTGCCAAACATACACAAAATACACAATACCTTCCTTGAAGAGCTTAAACCCTCCATCCAATACTGTATGTGGGATAACAGTTCAAATTGAAGAAGTCATGTAGGCACAGTCCATGAGCAGATAACATTTACTGAGTTATATATGAACAATTATATATCCATTGAGCTTCAGTATATTTCAATAGTGCAATACAGAAGGCTTTAAGATCCCATTTTTAAAATGTTGGCTTGGAATTACTCAGTTTCCGAGCTCAACTGTAAGTTAATGAGAATTAGTATTCTTTGGCAATCTTTCCTGCAGAGTTCCAAAATTTTGCTTAGGTGGAAGAGGTCCTGAGTAACTTCTCATCCATGTCCAGCATAGGCAGATTACGTAGCACAGGATAAGTCGTCAGCACTCTTGTTAAAACTGGGAGCGGGGTCTGTTAATGTGCTTCCTGGTGCTCCACAGTCCCAAGAGGACATGGTCATATAACTTGGGGATGTGTGGAGGCACCCGACCTCATTGGCATGTAAGCTGAATTTGGCAGCAGATGTGTTTGTAGGAGCTATGCCAACCATAACCATACTGCTGTGCACCAGCAGGGTGGCTCCCAGACTCACCCCTTCATTTCCACTTTCCTCCACAGTGCACCTTTTGGTGAGTTAGAATCCTGGGGGAGTTTTGTCATTCACTTCAGTGGAGCTAGGGCTGTACCATGCATTTCAGATTGTAATCTTCTGGTCAATGCAGAGTTGTTCTTTGATCTACACTTAATAGAGTCTTGCCTCATCCAATTTAAATATCCCAAGTGATGGGGCTTCTACAACTTCCTTTGGGAGACCACTCCATGAGTTAATAGATCTCATGGTCAGGAACTTTTTCTGGTATTCATCATAAACTTTCTATTTTGTAATTTCTAAATAACTTCTCATAATTTCATCCTAAATAATGTATTTTCCTTTGTGGAGTTTAGACCCTTCAGATATATGTAGGCAAGACTTTACCCTTTTTTTAAAAAAAATAAGAATTCTTCTTTGTTACAGGAACATTATTTGGCTTCAGTACATAGTAAATAGATTCTGAAACAGTGAATTGGTTATAAATGACTATATAATTGAATATAAAGTTACTGTATATGGTCCTTTTTGTTTTTTAAATATTGTACAAACATTAATTTACAAAATCCTGTAATATTGACGGGTATCATTATTTCCTTGTACACATGAGGAAGGAGTCACATGAATTTAAGTTATTTACCCAAGGTGTCATAGCAAGTCAATGGCAGAATTAGGGCTAGAATCAAGATTTCTGGTTCCTGCCTCCTACTGTAAACATGACATAACACTATCCTATTATTAATTAATTTATATTATTCATTTACACAAGGTTATAAACATGGTGCTGAAAATAGATCAAGTCTAATAAACAAATCCCTGAACATTTTACAGTCTAACGGCATGAGAGGGTATAGCACAACACAAAGCAACAGAATGGTTTTGGGACATTATAGCTGGAATTGTTAATGGAACAACTGAAACATTCTGCTTTTTTTCTGGTGCACAAGTTTACAGGTGACTGGTAACAAGAATGTTGAAATTCTACTTGCAAGGTCAAATAAGAGAGAACCTCAAACACTGGCTGCTCTTGCTCTGTTCCACACTTTCTGTTTCTGCCGCCTTGTTTCTTTGGTTTTTGATATGCTTTTGCAAGTCACTTTGAATGGTAATATCTCAATATAACAAATGCAGTTCTTAATCTGAGTGGTTCAGATACACTATGCTTGCATTGCTTTTTTATCTAGCAGAAGGTATATAAAGTATTTAATGATCACCTATTTAAGACACTCTGACAGGTGCAGGATTTTTTAGGTGAGTAGGACTTTCTGTGAAGAGTTGGCTTTTATTTAATAGCATGTTGCAATGTGGGCGGCACTACATTTGTATTTGTAGCCGTTTAGGAAAAAAATGCTTCCAAAATGCATGGCATAAAATTACTGAAGTGAGAGGCAGCAAAGACCTACAAAATCGGGTTCTCTAGCCTATTTCCTGTGCAGTTTCACTCAGACACATAGGCTATATTGTCACATTGTTTGGAGTGGCTCGCGAGTGTGAGTGCCTATACCAGGGCAGACACCCCAAATTAGTAGTATGTTTTATAATTAGATTTCACCAACCCAGTACCGAATGTGAACTTCCAAAATTCTACAATACTCTTAGGAATGACACAGACTGTCCCTTTAGATACTCCATTCTATCTTGCCACTTGTACAAGCTGGACTATGTTATAAATGGTCACTTACACCAAAAATCACAAAACATTCCAGATTACACCTACTCCCAAGAGACCAGTCACTCACCCAGGTCAATTTGCATCCTAGATCTCACACCAAAGACAACACTGGTAGCTAATTCTGTAGTAAACTAGCTAAAGCTTATTAGCTAAGAAAAAGGAATCAGAGTTATTGAGGGGTTAAAGCATGTAAAGTTATATGTACAGGTGAGTCACAGTTTATATATCCAAATGGTAACAAAGACATAGTACAGTAATCTGCCAGTTTTCCTATAGTCTCTCAGGGCTACCTAGGATAACTGGGGATCTCTGTCTTCTCATTCAGTTATTCTGTCCTGCTAGAATCAAAACTGGTCCAGATATGAAGAATTTTTCCTTGTGTCCACACTTACAGCTTCACCTCACAGAAAAACAAGTTGACAGGTCAGCTGCCCAGGTGGGCTCTTTCTTTAATGACTTAGAGAGAGGAATGCATTTAGAATCTTTGATCCCCAGTCACCATACACAAAGACCACTTGCTTTGAAATGCACAAGAATTAGCACTTTGCAGTTCTTCATTTGCATTACACAAGGCTTCTTTCTCATTTGATGGGTTATTTATTTACATGGGTATACATAATGTAAATGTTTGCTATTGAATTATAACAAGTTACAGGTAAGTGAAAACAATGCATATGCATCTCTTTAGTGTTCATGAAGTTTAAACACCAAATATATTCCTATATGGTTAACAATCTTTTTGGTCTATACTAATACACAAGTGAATTGACCTGACTTTCAGCTGTGAGTTTGTCAGTTCTCTGCAATTCATGAAATCCTCCATCATTTTCTTTGGCATAGAACTTTTTATCATGTCCTATGTTGTATAGAACTCTAATTCCCTTATGACTTCCAGAGCATGATTGTGTCTCAGTAGCAGTTTTAATTAACTACATGACTACAATAAAATTCCTTGGCCCTTTCACATCATCCATAAGTCCCTTAAAGTGCCTTAAGGATGTGCCTTCAGTTGGTAAACAGGATGTAGCTGGCCCTGTGCATTTTGGTAGTTCATGAAAGAACTGCCACTTCCCCAGCATGTGTTCCTTACCCCCCAACCAATCTGCCCCTCTCATCATTAACATTCCTGCTCTTATTTCCATTTGTGCCCCCCTGCATTTATTCTTGCCCCCTTACATACACTTCCTCGTTTTTGCTGCCCCAAATGCATTTTCACTCATCTTATTATTCCCATATCCCTATTCCTGCCTCAGACCGCACCTCTTGAAACAAAATTTCTCCCTTCACATATCCCTACTGAAATCCTCCCGCTGCCCCCTCTTGCTGCTTCCCCCAATAGAGAGACGGGATCCCACTCTGGACGTGTGTCAGCATTCCCCAGAAAGAACAAGGTCCTTGGGGATGGGTGAGAAGGGTTAGCAGAATAAGAAGGGTTCTAATAAAGGTGTTTGAAATAACGAATGGTATTACAATAGATGGAACACTTCTGTTCTCATAGTACAAAAACGGCAGGACATTGAATGAACTTAAGAAGCAGCAAATGTACAACTGATGGAAGGAAATACTTTTTCACAGAGTGTGCAATTAACCTGTGGGATTAATTAATTGCCATGAAACATCATAGAGGTTGAGAGTTTAGTAGAATTCAAGATAGGATTTGAAATGTGTGCTGTATCTACATTGCACTTTTCTGCTGGAACAGCAATGTCAGTCTGGGCTGTGAAGGGAGGTGAGCTCTGGCCAATGTAGCAGTGTCTGGCATAAGGCCTGAGTGGAGTTTTGCCAGTATAAGCTGTGTGCACACTAGAAGAGCTATGATACACCAATATTCCTGTACCAGCAAAGTGCTCCTAGTATAGACATGACCACAGATGGCTAATGAGAACATCCGGACTCCAGAGTTACATTAGGTAGGATTTAAATAAATGTCTGGAAGGGATATTCTTCAGACACTCTCCAGTGGGGATTATGAAGGAACTCTCCCTGTGAACAGATTATTCCATAACTGCCTACTGAAGGCTTGAATCTTCATCTGAAGCATTAGGTCCTGGCCATTGTCAAGATAGAATGCTAGGCTAGATAAATGAGGGCTCTGATACAATGTGACAGTTCCAATGTTTCTAAAAATTAACACCACTTCCCTAAAGCCAAGGAATGGGGAACCACTGGAAATGGAAGAGGAAATCTCCTAGAGACTTTTCCTTTATAGACAGTGAGGAGTATGTTGTATCTTCTAGGCATGTAGGTCATTATTTTCAATGGTTTCCATTTTTGTGTAGCCGGTATTGTACACAGTAGTATGGAGTACAGGAATGTAATAGAGGACAATTGTGCTGAATGCACCAGATTCTCAAAACAGTTTCCCACTGAAATGAATAGGAAAACTTCCATTGACTTCAGTGGGAGCAGGATTGGGACCCAGGTAAGAGATCCCCATTATATTGTTGCTTTCAGAATCTGATTTCATAATGGCTGAATGCAGGGGGTGTAAGTAAAGGGCCAGTGTCATAACTGTTGTCTTGTCTTCCAGAGCACTGATGGTATATTTTAGGCTGCACTGAGTTACTATACAACTTAATGATTACAGTTAAAAAATGAGTGTACAACATTCACTCATAGGTATTGTACATGAAACAGATATTTATTATGTTCAAAAAGAACATGCTTAAATAAAAATCATGCCATTAACATGCAGAAGAGTCCTTTGTCTCCTATAAGTAGCCAACATGTGCAGAACTGAAATGGAATCATGTTGTATGTGCTATGTACTGTATTACAATATACAATACAATGCAGTATTATCTGTTTCCAGTAAGCAAAAGAATAAAGCTATTACATTTTTTTTAAGCTTGCCAAAACTTCTTTGCTATCATGGCTAAAATAGTTGCTTTATAATGTAGGCCTTTATTTTAAAGAGTTAGCTCAGTATATTGTATAATGTAGCAAGCTAGTTCTCCCCATGCCAGGTTTTTGAATTCTTTATTTGCACTGTAAAACAAAACTGCAAACAAATGTGATTTAAAAAAAAAATCAGATCACGTCTCTGGAAATAGTTAAAAAGCTCTGAACCTGAAAGGTGCTTAGCACCTGCAGGTTTGATTGGTTCAGTCAGGACAATTATTAACGTCATGCATTTTAAATTAATTATTTTGCAAGCACACAGAAAATTAATCATTTTGTTTGTTTGAAAACCAAATGCAGCTACCCAGTACGTTTCAGAGTCTTTTAGGGGTAACACACCAACAGATGCTTTTTATCTTTTTATTTATGAAATGTAGGAAAGGAATATTTGATTCTTTACTCAGAGTAAGTGCTGTAAGTTTGGGAAACATATATTTTTGATTATGGAGGCACAACCAGTGACTTCATAATCAGCTTATGTAATAAGCAAGTGATTACTGAACTTTTTTTAATAGATACATGAACATTCTTTAGGACTGAGATGTAGAAAAATGTCCATATATTATATGGACCAATTGGAACTTAGTCCAGGTTTTGTGTGGTGTTGTAAGATGTTTTGCAAGAGAGAAAGTGGTCAGTGGTTAAAGCGTTGGACTGAGATTCAGTGAATGTGGGTTCATTTCTCAGTTCTGCTACGGACTTCTGTGTCACCTTGAGCAGGTCACTTAATCTTTCCATGCCTCAAGAACAGTTTTTCTTACTCTGTGTCTCTCTGGTCTCTTAGATTCTAAGCCCATCGTGACAAAGGACCTTTTCTTTCTATGTGTCTGAATAGCATATGTGAAGCCCTGATTGAGGTGGGGCCTCTAGGCAGTCCAGATAATCAAGGTCACTGAGCTTTGGGATAGAGATCAGTTATGCAGATTTATTTCTTGCACTCTCAGAACACCATTCCGGGCTGATGGCAAAAGCCCACCTCATCACCTGTAGGAAGCTCTGTTGTGAGGTGGAACTGTAGGGTTGGTTCCTGTGGAATCCCTGTTCCTATTCACCCCTTTTACTCTGCTCTTAACAAGAGTCCCATCACACTCCCCTCTATTTTAAAGGAGTTAGGGTCTGAGTCCCCATTGTCTATATCCTGTGCACATTGACCAGTATCAAGTGGGTGTAAACCACAACTATTCTCATGTGCTAATGTTTCACACATACTTTGCCTGAGTTTGATTATCTGCACAAAGTATGGGGCAATGATGAATCGGGCCCTTTGTTTTTTTCTGACAGAACAACAGAGAAGGGCTCTTTTGTTAAGAACCAGGAGGCATGGACCAGAATTAGAACAGTGAATCATAGGATATCAGGGTTAGGAGGGACCTCAGGAGATCATCTAGTCCAACCCCTTGCTCAAAGCAGGACCAATCCCCAATTAAGTCATTCAACAGATTTTTGCCCCATATCCCTAAAAGGCCTGCTCAAGGATGGGGTTTAACAGGCGAATGTTCAAACCACTGAGCTATCCTGCCACTTCCTCCTTCCCAGCTATTTTTCCCCTTATTCTTTCATGCATACAGAGATTTCCTCCATCTCCATTCCTCCATCTCCTTTCATGGATGCTGTACAATATATTTTAGGTACTCTTGCATGCTCTCCTCCCATTAGCATACCATCTTTGTGCCTCAAAATCTTTAATATCTTTATCCTCACAACACTCTGCAAGGTAGGGAAAAAACTCCTATTCACATTGTACAAATGGGGCCATGAGGCCCTGAAGAGCTTACAATGTAAGTAGCCAAGACAGACTCAGAGTGGGAGAAAAGTATTAATATAACTATAGTCACCTTATAGATGGAGAGAGATTAGATGACTTGCCCAAGATCACACGGGACGTTTGTGGTAGAGCAGAGCTTGAACCTAGGCCTCAGGCTAGCACCTTCATCATTGGATCATCCATCCTCTCCTTTCCCAATTTGAGAAGGTTGGTGCACATAGCTAGTGCCCAAGAATCTGCATTTCCGAGGAATGGACTTCCTAGACTGGGAGATCTAAAAGAGAGCTCTGTTTTTAGAAATCATGATATTTGAATTATGTTTGAATGGAGAGAGAGCAGCCAGCCTGCCTGCCTGTCATATGCAGTACGGTATCAAATTAAAACTGGATATTGAGCTGCAGAATCAAGAGTAGAGTATTGCATACGTAATTGAGAAATCTTGTATGTAGCTTGAGGCTAATTAATCCTTGGTGCAAATCCATTTATATTGGGGATGACTGTGGTCACTAATTAGTATAATATAACTTTATGGCATTTATCTTTGTCTTCAGAGAACATACAAAAGAAAGTGACTAATACTGTATTAATTAAAGTTTACTTTCTATTATGTTTCAATGCCTTGATCGTGAGAAGTGCTAAGTGCCCTCCACTCCTATCAACAAATGGCTGTTTAGGGTGCTTGGCATCTGGTGGGAAGTAGTCAGTACCCTGCAGGATCTAGCTCGTAACTGCGTATATTACTTTACTGTAATGATATGGCTCCGCAATGGAGAAGGTAACATTCTCTCTCTAGTCAAGGCTGCAGCTGAGCTCTTATGAGACGAGCATCCTTGAAAATCATACCCCAAATCCCCCACTTATGGTGCTAGTTCTGAAAACCATGGAGAAAATGTTGGGTTAGTTTTGAGATGAAAATATTTAGAAATAGCTTCTTTAAACATCTTTGCAAAAACAGTAGAACCTTGAAGTTACGAACACCGTGGGAATGGAGGTTGTTTGCAACTCTGAACAAAATGTTACGGTTGTTCTTTCAAAAGTTTACAATTGAACATTGACTTCGTACAGCTCTGAAACTTTGCTATGCGCAAGAAAACTGCTGCTTTTAGCCATATTAATTTAAGTGAGACAAGAACAGAAACAGTTTCCTTACCGTGTCAAATCTTTTTTTAAATGTCCCCCCCCTTTTTTACATTTTACAGTAGTTTACATTTAACACTGTACTGTGTATGTATATGTGTGTATATTTGCGTGTGTGTATTATTTAATTTTGGTTTCTGCTGCTACCTGATTGCATACTTCCAGTTCCAAATGAGCTATGTGGTTGACCAGTCAGTTCGTAACTCTGTTGTTTGTAACTGAAGTTCTTCTGTACTCTGATGTTTCTGGTCTTCTATTCTGAATTCACTTAATCTCACAAAATTTGAACCACTGGTGGATTTGGACATTGGCTCCTACAAGTCTTTTCAAAGGGCAGAGGTAGTAGAACATTTATAGAATAAAACATTATGAAGATCCTGTCCCCTTTTATCTGTCAATGAGCAGAGGAATCTAGTGATGGTCCCGTGCTAGAGTAGAAGATATTTTGCAGCAGAGGAGGCCTTAAACTCTGCCCCTAAATTCCTGAGGGTTTCCTGCACTGTAGCTGGGAACAAGCCTCTCAGCCTGAGTAGACAGACTCGTGCTAGCAGGACTCGAGCTAGCACACTAAAAATAGCAATGTGGAGACTTGGGCTTGTGAGCCAAGCTCAGATCCAGGGGGAAAGGGGATGATGACCTTGAGCTCGGCTGGCTAGCCGGAGCCTCTGCTAGCGCTAAAACATCCACACCGCTATTTTTAGGGTTCTAGCTCATGCCCTGCTAACATGAGTCTGAGATACCCTTAGCTCTGTATTGGATGTTTCCGGGAACTGGGAGCCGGACTTCGCTTCCTCAGGCATCTGTCCTTACTGGTTTTCAGCTTGCTTTGTCCCTGTTGTGTCGTCGTCGTCCCCCAACCCCACCCCACTAACCAACATCACCAGTCTAGGAAAACTTTTAAGTGTAGTTCGGGCTCTACTGGCAAAGTGCTTATTGAACATTAGCTGCTGATTTCCATAGTTATTGCTCATAGTTATTTTTTATTTTTGCTTTTGGGAGCGAAGATAAATCTGAGTATCTGAACTGCCTGGTCTTGTTCCTATACCAGTGAGCTGCTTCTTGTTGTTGTTGTTGTATTATTTGTATTACCATAGTACTTAGGACCCATCATCAGTGACCCAGGACCCCATTGTGCTAGCAGCTGTACAAACACAGAAAAAAAAACAGTCTGCCTCTAAGAGCTGATAATCTAAGTAAAAGAGAAGAGGGAGCAAGTGGAGATGGACAGGAACGTACAAGGAAGCAATGAGACACTATCGCTCCGTGTGACAGGCTGTGATCTCCACACACCAACAGCCTGGTGGTGGAAAATGCACATGCATATTGAGTGATCGCTCCTGCTCCCGTTGTGGCCATTGGCACAGCTCCCATCGACTTGAGTGGGAACAGAATCGGGCTCTTCGTTTGGATGAACCAGATATTTAGGCTTGTCAAGATCAGGTTTTCATCGATAGGTGTCGGCAAATGTCGTTTTTGGCTGATAGACTGAAACTGATGATGGGGGGAAAAGAAATATTGATGGGTAACAATTGGTGTGAGTGCAGCCTCTCCCTGTGCCACCAGCCTGTGCCTGCAAGAATCAGGTGTCCCCAGCCCTGCAGCAGCACAGAGAGCCTGTCACAGCCCCGCTTGCTCACTCCTATGACAGCAGGGCTGCTTAGGGCTCCCTGCTGCGGGTCTGGGGACACCTGATCTCTTCAGGTACAAGGTGTGGGGAAGGCTCGCTCACTCGCCAGCCAGGCATATGGGAGCCATCGCTGGGCAGGAACCTCCAGGGCCGGGGGTCCATTGTTGTCCCTGCTGGGAGGAGTGAGGGGGAGCGGTCTTTACTCTTCTGGGCTAAGATTGCAGCATCTCCATACCTTGTGCCTTGGTGTCTTGGGCCCTTTGGCCTTGCAGAGAGCCCCCCTGTGCAACCTCTGCCCCTTCCCCACCTTAATTTCCACTAACCGTAAAAATAAAAATAGTTTAAAATCTTAAAAATAAAACCCAATAAAAATAAAAAACCTTAAAGATAAAAGTAGATCTTATTCATCGAAATTAAAAAGAAATAAAAAGTGAATTTTGTCTAGCCTACAGATATTGCTTTGTCTCATGCCTTCTCGTAGTAAAGCTCATAGAACTGCTATCAACTACTGATAGGGTAGCAGAGTTTACTTAAATACGATTTTCCTGTGTAATTGTTTTAAATGGGGGAGATTATTTACACTAGACTTCCTGAAGGCAAATTGAATTTGTTTATAAAGAATAGTACTAAGGTTAATAGTTTTTCTATTAAATGGGCTTATCTCCATTTTAAACTGTTGTTTATTTCACTTGTAAAATGTCATGACAACCACTTTGTTTTTAGTAAACATGAACCCACATTGTGACCAAAGATTCAGGCCTATATTTCACACCGTTCTATTTAGGGGGGAGAAAAGAAAATGATAAAATATTCAAGTATTAAGACAAAAAAATCAGGAAATCTTAACTGTAATCAGCCTGATCCTGCAGTCCTTTAATTCAAATTGCCAAAACGCTATTAGATCAGATTAAATAATAGGTTATATGCATTTAAGATTACGTTAAATTGTTGCCACCCAGACCTGTATCACAATCAATCAGTCTAGGAGATGAGTCAAAATAATGTCTATGTTTCCTATGTGTGGAACAGGTGGCATATATAATGTATGTAATAGTTAATTTGTGCTTGTAGAAGTTGGTCATTACGAGTACAACTTCAGAGGGAATAGTGTCAAATGATTAGAGAAGTCAATTGAGAGTCAGGATCTCCATGTTCTAATGCTAGTACTGCCACTAGCATGTTCTTGTAGCGTTGGGCAACTCTCATAAGATCTGGTTAATCAATACAGGGAAGATAATTGGCTACCTCATTGGGGTGCTGTGACTTCCAGTTCACTGATGTTTATAAAGTGCTTTGAGATCCTCAGTTTATTGTTAATTATTTGTATTACTATAGAGCCTACGCGCCCCAGGCCTGGACCAAAGCCTGGTTGTGGTAGGTGCTGTACAAACAGAATAAAAGACAGTCTCTGCCCCAAAGAGCTTACAATCGAAGTATAAGGCAAGAGACAACAGATGGCTATAAATGGGGGAGTGCAAGAAAAGAATATATCAGAGAATATTGGTCAGCATTATAGGTTGTGGTCTCAGCGCATCAACGACCCAACCGGTGTGAAGAGGCACTACAGAACTGCACAGAATTATTATAGCATCTTAAAAGACAAAATTTATTTTGAAAATTTGAAGTTTTAACTTTATATTTTACAAGTCATTCATATTTTTAAAGAAGGCCTCCAGGCTAATAAAGTTAAATGTCATTTTGTGTCTTCTGTCACAGAATCATTCAGTTTATCTTCACAGATCTGGGTTCTGCCCCCACCATAATGTACAAGGCAATATGTTTGGGTAGTTAATAGATACCATTCACATCCGCTTAATTTTGGACAAATCATTACTCCTGAGGGAATTCTGTACCCCAAAATTAAGAATTCTATGCACAGTATTTTAAAATTCTGCAAAATTCTTCAAATTGTATTTGTCAAATAAATGTGGAGGCTCCAGCTTGGCACTGGGGAGCACAGCTACTGGTTGTACAGAGGTTGGAGATCATTCTGCAGCTCTTACCCAGGACACAGACTTAGCAGTGAGTCTGCACCCAACCCTGCCACAGCACAAGGATTGGGCCTGCCCCAGAAACCGCTCAGGGCCCTGTCAGATCCTTGGGACTCCCATGCTTATCCAACCACCTCCTGTCCCCTGACTCACCCCCAAACCTCTACCCCATCCAACAACCCCCTGCTCCCTGTCCCCTGACTGACCTCCAGGACTCCCTGCCCCTATACAAACCCCCTTTATCACTTCGTGTGTGGCCCGGCTGGAGCCAGACGCGCTGCCCTGCACAAGAGCGCAGCCTCACCCCCCAGAGCGCTGCCCAGGAGCGGCGGGCCAGAGCGCTGCTTGCGCGGCGCGCTGAGTCTCTGGGAGAGAGTGGGGAGGGCCGGCAGTTCAGGGGTCAGGCAAGACGAGCCCGTGGGCCGTAGTTTGCCCACCCCTGTCATGGACTGTGTATATGCCCTCCTGTTGCCTCTAGTGGTTGGACTATCAAACCTGCTCAAGTGTATGTTGTTATTTCACGTTCAAGTAGGTGCGGTCTGTAGATCATACAAAATGTATGAAGTGTTACTTTTCTATTTGTAAAGGGCTGTCCACAACCTGTCCAACATTTAACTATCCTATGAGTTTATAGGAAGAAAGTTTCATCATCACTTCCCCCTGGGAGCATTTGGAAGAAGTATTGGGCAGCAGCAAGTCACTAAAGAACATATGTCCCAGTCATGTAAACAGCCTCCTGGATGAACTCCTGCATCAGCAAGGAGCCCCATTGCAGTTGATGAATTTAAAGGGGTGCTGTGTGGATGTAGAGCTTGGCTTGCATAGAGCTGCTTGAAGACCTGAGGCCAAAATCAGCAAGTTGTACTTTAAATGTAGTTTTGGATCAGGCCTTGGGAGCTTGGCTATGAGAATCTGAGAGCTGCCCAAAGGCAGGCTGTTTATTATTCAGGGTTAATGTACCACTGAAAATGAAAGCTAAGAGTTTTGCACATAATATCAACATGGACATTGAAAGAAAGGGACTTTAACCAGATTGAAATGAAGCGGGATCTGAAATAGTTGCTTTGAATTAGTGCTATTAAAAAAATCCTCTTATGCAAGAGGAGAGCACAGATATTTGTTCTTTCATTGTGCTGACATACTACAGGTGGTGATTTTTGTTTTCATGTTATTGACTAGACATGGAAATATGAGAACCCTGTTACCTTAAGTGTCATGAATATGTCGACACAAACATAAATATGACAACAGTGAAAATAATGTTTTACATGTTTGTTTTTCTAGGTTAGTGGATGACAGATGTGTGGTTCAGCCAGAGGCAGGTGACCTTGCCAACCCTCCTAAGAAGTTCAGAGGTAAGTGAATGAGAGTCGTTTTTATTTCACATACCGGCTACAGCTGGATCTGTAGTTTATGAAACTGATCCACGTTCTACTTGCTTGGGCAAAGATTTGCATTACAACACAGTGGAAATCTCCAAATTTGGAGGACTGGGCCACTGACTCTTGAAGTTGCAATATAAATGGAAAAATGAATGTACAATGTAAGAAGGTGAAGAACGTTAAGAACATTTGGAAAATATGGGGAGAGAGGTTCGTTTTCATTTAAACTCAGATCCGTTTACACTACTCTGGTAATCTAACATTTACAGTCACTTTAAGACCCCTTTATGCTTCTGAAGTGCCATTAAGACTCCTATTGTAAATAGGAAGCAAGCGCAGAATGTTCAGAACTACCAAAAATGGCTGATTTCTCTCCCTTTCTCTCTTTTAATAACAGACAACAATTTTTAGGTGAAGATTTTTTTAAAACATTTCCCTCTGTTTTTTGTCCAGCTCTACCTATAACCGTTCTTACTTTTCTCCATTTCTGTGAACATATGCGTATGAATTAAACTAATATTTTGGGAGGGTTTTTTTTCTTATGCTCAGTTTTCAAGCTAATATAATGTGTTGGGTGGTGGTGGTGGGGGGGAGATGCACTGGCCAAATGCAATTTCTGTTCCTTTAAGAAATTTTTATTTAAAAATGAATAGTTTAAATGCAGCTCTGTGTTCTGTGTGCATGTGGTGGGAGGGAAATAAAACCTTTTAATGCCTTGTCCACACTTGAAATTACCCTTGATTTCAGGCATTGATGTAACTGCACCAAAGTAAACCCAAAGTTTCCTGATACAGAATCCTTTGAAGTCTGTAGCAGGTGCTGTTAAAAGAGGGGAGTGTTATCTGAATTTATACACCCTTATGCCCCTGTACACTCTACCCACAGTCTGTCTCTGTCCTAGGGTGACCAGATAGCAAGTGTGAAAAATCAGGATGGCTAATAGTTTGCCTATGTAAGATAAAGCTCCTAATATTGGGATGGTCCCAGTAATTGGGATGATTCTGATATCTGGTCACCCTACGCTGTACTGCTCCTCTCCTAACCCTGCAACACAGTCTCCTGCCAACTTCCCCTGCCCGCTCCTCCTCTTCTCTCCAATCTCTCCCACAAGCTTCTATTCTCATCCCCTTTTCCTGCCCCTCGCTGGCTCTTTGGGAACTTCTATTTCTTCATACCCCTTCCGGCTCTGATTCCCTCTCCCCTTTGGCTCCTGCAACCCCCCCCTTTTTACTCCCCCCCCATTCGTCTCCCCTTGTATTGTAAGTCAGGTTGTTTCCTCCTTTTCCTGGCTTCGTGGACCTAGTAGAGGGAAGCACTGAAGTCACAGGAGAGTCTCCTGTTTACCATGCCAGTACCTGGTAGTGCAGCAGCAGTTGCAGACCCTACCCCTGCATCCCTAGGATGGAGCATGTTCAGTCGCTCTGCAGGGATGGTGCATGTGGAACCTGGTCAGCTCGAGGAGCAGAGAGAGGCTTGAGTATGCTCAGTGAAAACAGAATTTAGCCATCAAACTCTCAAATCTGTGCAACAATGTGTTTCTCTCTAATCTCATTCTCAGAAATGGCTGAAACTAAAAATAAATGAATCAACCTTAGGCAGACACGTGGCATGAATGGTTAAAGTTTGGCAAAGTTATAAGCAACTGACAATAGGGTCTAAGAACATGACGTGTTGGGCAACTTTAACTATAGGTATTGCTACCTGCACCAGCTATACTGTTCTCATTGGTGGCTGAAATAGGGATGGATCCTTAGGAGCCAAGGAAGCATGAGAGAGTTTCTCATAGTGCTCTTAGTCTCCAAGAGCTGACTCTGAAAAAGGTATCATGCGGGATCATGATTATTGTTTTTCAGTGATGCCTTCTCAATTTTGCTCAGTTTGCAAATAACTGTGTTTTTTTTTTGTTTTTCTATCTGCCATACAGTACCTCTCCTATAGCGTTTGCACAGTTCAAAACTGAGTACTGAGCTGGAGGTCTGAGTTGAAAGCATGTCCCAAAATAGTATACAGTTTCATTTTTGTATGTATGTTTATCTTCTCTTTTAGGGTGAGCGGTGGCTGTGTTATGTTTCTGTTTCAGATCACCTGGGATTGAGTATTGTTCAGTTAAACAAAGCTGTGGTTGCCTTTCCTTTTGGGGCTATTTAAAGATACCATGCCAAATTCTGCTGTCTGTCACAGTAGTGTAAATCTGGAGTAACTGCACTGATGTCAGTGGAATTACTCTAGGCTTACACCTGCATGAACGAGAGCAGAATTTGGTCCCGCGGGTGTTTCCTGTAATCTGTTTGTCTGTTCAAAAGAGCTTTTAGTATCTTGTGGTTGAATTATGCCTGATTATGTAAGGCGCTGTGGGCTCTCACTTCCTCTTGAAGTGAAAGGGTATTGAGGGCTCTTAACGCATTAATGGAGGTGCTCAGCACCGTTAAGGATTAGCCTCCTAGTGATTATGAAAGGTGCTGGACTGCCAGCCAAAAGTCCTATGTTTGTCCACAGAACAGGTACAATGTGGGCAGCAGGAGTACAAGCTTTTTTAACTGCAACCTCAAACAGACTTCACTTAATTTAAAATGTAGTTATCTCCATTGGGAAATACTTTTAGCCTCCAATAGACTACAATATGCAATAGCCCACAATTAAAAACACTTATAGCACAAATGTGGCAGCACTGAGGGGCACAAGGCCCTTCACTGGTACCACAGAAATGTAGAAATGTAGGGCTGGAAGGGGCCTCAAAGTCATAAAGGCCAGTCCCTGCACCAAGGCAGGACCAAATAAACCTAGATCACCCCTGACAGGTGTTTGTCCAACCTGTTCTTAGAAACCTCCAGTGATGGGGATTACACAACCTCCCTTGGAAGCCTATTCCAGAGCTTAACTATCCTTGTAGTTAGAAAGTTTTCCCTAGTATCTAACCTAATCTCCCTTGCTGCAGATTAAGCCTTCTTGTCCTCCTCCTTGTCCTACCTTCTGTGGACATGGAGAACAAATTGATCACTGTTCTCTCTCTGTAAACATCCCTTAATGTATTTGAAGGTCCTCTCTCAGTCTTTGTGTCTTAAGACTAAACATGCCCAGTGTTTTTACCCTTTCCTTGTAGTTCAGGTTTTCTAAACCTTGTAATTTTTGCTGCTCTCCTCTGGACACTCCGGTTTATTTGCATGTTTTATAAAGTGTGGTGCTCAAGTTGGACACAGTACTCCATCTGAGGCCAAGTAGAATGGGCAGTTACCTCCCATGTCTCACTTGTGACACTCCTGTTGATACTGCCCAAAATGTATTAGGCTTTTTTGCAACTGCATCACGTTGTTGACTCTCATTCAATCTGTGATCCACTACAACTCCCAAATCCTTTTCAGCAGTACTGCCACTAAGTCAGCTTTTCCCCATTTTGTATTTGTGGATTTGATTTTTCCTTTCGATGTGTAGTACTTTGCACTTGTCTTTATTGCATTTAATCTTGCTGATTTCAGCTCAATTCTCTAATTTGTAAAGGCTGTTTTGAATCCTAATCCTGTCCTCCAAAGTGCTTGCATGCATAAATACTTCAACTGACGCGACTTTTCTGTTGGTTTGTATTCCCTCTCCCATGAGGCATTTAAAATCAGTGCAACATTTTATGAGTAAATCAAAGTTTCTTTTCTGACTTTTTCCAACCTTATTTTGATATATTCAGTTTGTTTCATTTCTTTTTCTCACAAAGAAAGTCTTTCCATTAGAGTCTGTTCTGTTTACCCTGATTTTCTTTTCCCATCCAGCCCTGCCCCTTTCCTTCCATCCTACTTTTTCCTTTATCTCTCCCTCCACCATTCTCCCCTTCGTCCTCTTCTCCTTCACCATTTCCACTTAGTCCCTTAATCTCCCTTTTGCCCTCACTCTCCTCAATCTCCCTATTGTTTCCTCTATTACCGTCTTTCTCAGTTTTCCCCCTTCCCTCATGTCCCTTCATTACCACCATTTTCTCCTCAAAAGTCTCTCCCTGCCTCCTCCTCCCATCCTCAATTTAACTGTTGTCCTCTCCTTGGCCATTGCCTCATTTTCCCCCTTTCCTTCTTCAGAACCCAAAGATTTGTAAGCAGTATGATTTAAATATCCCTTCTTTTCCCAGTTGCTCAGTTCTCAGCCTCATGTCATGACAATTTCATTAACTCTTCGGTCACTATAGAGTGTTTCAGGGTTGAATTTCTCATGTAAAAAATGGGCAGGAAAAAAAACAACGCATGTTTTAAACTAACAGCTTTCAGACCTCAGTTTTCATGGGCTGCAGCCCACTTCATCAGATGGATAGAAAGTAACATACAGTAGGGAGATAATATATATCAGGGGTAGGCAACCTATGGCATGCATGCTGAAGGTGGCACGCGGTGGCACTCACATTGCCTGGGCCCTGGCCACTGGTCCGGTGGGCTTTGCATTTTAATTTAATTTTAAATGAACCTTCTTAAACCATTTTAAAAACCTTACTTTACATACAACAATGGTTTAGTTATATATTAAAGATGTATAGAAAGAGACCTTCTAAAAACGTTAAAATGTATTACTGGCATGCAAAACCTTAAATCGGAGTGAATAAATGAAGACTTG
>ML677350.1:27162481-27247475 GCA_007922305.1 Dermatemys mawii | reverse complement strand
CACACACACACACACACACACACACACACACACACACACAGAGAGAGAGAGAGAGAACGTGAAAAGGTGGAAGTTGCCATACCAACTCTGAGGCTAATTAATTAAGATGAGCTTAATTAATTAGCCTCTTAGAGTTGGTATGGCAACTTCCACTTTTTCATGTTCAGTGTGTGTGTGAATCTGTATCTGTCTCTCTCCCTACTGTATGTTCCTTTCTGTGCATCCAATGAAGTGGGCTGTAGCCCACGAAAGCTTGTGCCCAAATAAATTTGGTAGTTTCTGAGGTGCCACGAATACTTCTTGTTGCTGATACAGACTAACATGGCTGCTACTCTGAAACCTTTCAGACCTTCTTTATAAACATACTGAAGCATAAAAAAGCTCAAGCTATTTCTTTTTCCTTTCTGGCTCCCCAGTTGCAATGGCTGGGTGAGCAGGGATCCTGTTACAGTTGCTTGCTCCGGTAACATTTCCTGCTGTATTGAGCTTCTGTGCTGTTGGATTTTGTGCCCCCTCTCAGGGTCACGTAGACTATTAAGTGATATTAGTTGCATCCTCTGAGGACTCTATCCTGCACTTGCTGGGAAATGGACTCAGTATTATAAGTGGGTGTTTTCCAACTCTTGATGTCTATGACTAAAATGATTGTTTCTTGTTTAAATAAAATAAATCAATGCTAGTATTTAAATATAAAAATACTGTGGCTACCTATCAATCCTAACACTTCGGTACCCCTCCTCACTTTCTCAGGCACTTACAGATGACTAATCCTCTCCCAATCTCCGACCTGGCATCTGTTCTATAAAAAAGCCTTCTAAAGTATCCTCTGACAATCCAAAGCTTAAACCAGTGGTTCTCAAACTTCTTCTGGTGGCGACCCCTTTTTGCTTTGCAGCATTGTGCTGCAGCCCTGGGGTATGTCCACCAAAATGCCGTTGAATTGAACACTTCCGCTTTTGGTGGCATTTTGGCGGACACATGGTTTTCTTGTCTGTGTCCACCGAATTGCCGCCAGAGGCAGAAGCATTCACTTCGGCGACTTTTTGGCGGACACAGTCCTGCGTTTTTAGAGCTGCCACTGAAATGCCGCTGCCGACATCGGCAGCTCGCGACCCCCACCAGGAATCGCCCCGTGACCCCCAGAGGGGTCATGACCGCCAGTTTCAGAACCCCTGGCTTAAATCATGGTTTCAGGAGAATTGTAGAATAGGCAGTTAGATTTATAGCAATCCTAGATTTAAAGATGACCCACAAAGAAAAGAATAATTGACTTGTGCCCTTTTTGAAGTTTATATGATTTCAGAAGTGACTGTGTATATGTGGGTGTGTTTCTTTAGAAAAGGTCCCCCACTTGTTTCTTTACTTCAGACATTCCGATTATGTCGAGGCTTGAGAACTAGTAAAACAGTGACATCACAAGAGTGAAACAAGTGAACCTTGAGCAGTTGAAGTGGCACGGCCTTTTTAATTGTACTGTTTAAAGCTCTGTTTGTTTTTTGTTAAGACCTATTTAACTTCAGGGACGCAATAGCCTCTCCCACTTCTTCAGATAACATGATGAGAGATTACAATACACAACATTGAAAGTGCCCAGAGGTCCTCCATCAAAACTGGGAGAGACAGTGTTGTCTAGTGGGTAGGGCAGTGGACTGGCAGGTATCAAGAGTATCAAGGTATCAAGAGAGTTAGGTTCTATTCCTGGTTCTGCTTCTGGCCTGCTGTGTAATCTTGGGCAAATCAGTACTTTTTTCTGTGCCTCTGTTTCCCCTCACACCCTGTGTCTGTCCTGACTGTTTAGATTGTAAGCTGTGTGGGGCAAGGACTGTCTCTTATCGTGTATTTTGTGCAGCTTTTACACAGTGGGGGCCCAATCTTAACTGGGATTTCTAGGCACTGCCATAAAACTAGTATTGTATATTAGTGTTTATTACTCAGGGAAGACCTGACTTGACACATTCACTATTTTTTGTAATGTAAGAAATGAGCAGGGAGAAACATAACCAACCAGAAACATTCAGGATTTTTTGATACCTTATTGAAAAGCAAAGGAAGCGCACAAGCGTAGTTTAAATGACAAAAAAACAAAACAAAAACCTTTTGTAGGTCACCTTTCAGGCACCAGATCTGGAGTAAGGAGAATTGCATTCACCACAGCCTTTCCTGTGTGACCTTAAGCAACTCACCTAGTGCCTCCTTTCCTATACCAGGGAGAAAATAGAATTTCACTGTCACAAAGGGAAGAGAACAGAGGGGTATTGGGCAGATAAATTCATTAATGTTCAGGAAGTACGCAGGCGCTGTGGAAACGGGCTATATAAGTCTAGATGGGCTCCCCATTTTCTCTTCTCTGTTTAGTTTATCAGCACAGTGCATGGCAAGGTTTTGTCAAGTATTTCCTTCTGCAAAGGTTGACTTTTTTCTTCATCTTGATAGGTGAGTAATTAACACAGAGCATGTTTGTTTGGATTAAAATACACTTTTGACATCAAATGTAGCTATATAAGCTATATTTTTCAGTAAATTAAATTGAGACATTTAGTCTGACTGGGAGTGATATTTAAGAGTATAACACCTTTGTTGGGTGACAAAGGTCTGTGTTTAATAAGGAAATGATGTGATATAGCAGCATTTTTGCATTTACTGGTACTGACAGCTCAGAACATTGCAATGCTGTTTCCCTCTTTTTACCTATTGGGTTGTGTCAGATATTGAGGAAGTATTTTAATTGCCCTCCTGTTGATAGGTCACAATGTTTGCAAGATTTGTTCATGTGATTTCTTTTTTTGGGGGGGGGGCGGGGGAGATCTGCAGAGTATGTCTTTGTATTATAAAGCAATGCTTACTGGACTTTAGTGGTCAAAATATCAGTGCTGCCAAATGCCATTGGTGTCCCATCTTTTAGAAGAATTGCAGGGGTGGGAGCAAGTTTCCCCTGGAATCCTTGAGTTTCGTGCGTTTAAAGAGCCAGGCCTTCTGATCGCTTTCTGCTGCTACAGAGCTTTCCCCTGGTGAGTGGAATCTGCTGGGATTTTTGATTCCTGGCCTTTTTCTAACCACTCAGAAGTTTTCTTTTGGGAGGATATCTGCTGCCATAATGGTCAGTAAAAAGTGATTTCACCTTACTTTGTCATGTTTCTGTTCTATATAAAAGGAAAGACTGTACATTGTAATTGAGACATTGCATGGAGTTTTGTGTTTATACGACTAAGAGGATATGGATGGAGAGTAACTGGGGCTTGGAAGCAGAGCATACAAGGTGTATTTGTTCAGAAAATACTATGCATCAGGATTATATGAGTTGTATAAAGTGTTCTGAGAATGAGAGTTTGTAATTTATAGAATATAGGTTGTTAGGGAAAATAATAGCTGACTTTGACCTAGAGGACAAGCCCTGGATACTCAGACTTAGTTTTTCAACCTACAATATGACTTATTGGTGTGTAATGTTTTGTATTTGTTTTTCTTCTTCTCCGCAGAGTTCAAAGTATTGTAAAAGTTCTACAAACAGCTATCATGTACCCTAGTTTATATTTTGTGGTTTTCATTGTAAATATTCCCACTTCAAACTAAAGCAAACATTGCTGCAAGGTGGCACGGTTTGCTTTGCTAGTGCGTGGTAACTCTTTCTCTTAAGGAGCAGCCGCACAGAATTGAGATTAGATAGCAAAACAGTGAGGATTTTGGGTATGTGCCAAGGAAAGCACCACCACTGTTGGTTTGAATATAAATTTAGTTTTCGAGCCCTTGAATGCCCAAGCAGGGCCTATTGCTAAGAGGAAAAGGAAAAGTTTCAATGAAAGACTGAATTTAATATCGTGTGATGACTGCCATCTTGGTCAACCTATCAGGGCTTAAAACAGGGATCTCCAGAGCTATAAGCATGCGCTGTTACAGCTCAAAGCCACGGCTCCTTAGTCAGCAATGGAACAGACTCTTATCCACTAGGGATCAGGTATAAAGGGATGTGTATAATGCTCACTTACCAGTGGACTACAGTAGTATCAGATAATTAGATGGGCTCTAGTTGAGTGAGATTGTGACAATCAGGGCCCCCAAACATCAGATGTATCTGCATTTTAAAAATATGTATAAATAAATGAGAACTTATTTTGTTTCCCTAGGAAACACAGGGGCTACCTGAGCTGTACTCACCTCCTTCCCCCTCGTGTTCATACTGTCCTTGGACTTCTTGCTGTGTTTCAGTTTTGCTGACTATTCACTTGCAGAGTGGGAGAGGATGTGTACATTGAGCCAGATTCTGTTCTTGTTTCCACTTGCGGAGAACTCCACTGAGTTCATAGCAGTGAAACTGAGAACGGGATTTGCATTTGTATCTAGTAAAGCCTAGAGATAAATTATGAATTTGACACTTGGACGTCACCTGTAAGTCTCCAGTGATGAAACAGGATGTGCTTCCTACTACAAATAATGCATATGGGACTTTCCATATGTGTTTTTACAGATTAATAGGTTGTGCTTGGGAACTAGATACTGGGTAACTGCAGATGTGAACCTCTTTATGGTGAAGTGTCAGCCACACCTGATATAAATCAGTGGTTAAAAGCAGCACATTGCATATCTTTAGTTCCCTAACATCTCAGATGCTGACTTTTTATTTTTTTTAAAATATGCAAATATAGAAAATATACAAAAATATATAAGCTATATTTTTTGGTAAATTAAATTGAGACATTTAGGCACTGATCCAGCATAGTACGAAAGCATGAGCTTAACTTGGGCATTGCACATGCTTGTTAATATTGAAGTACATGGAGTCCTAATTGGGATAGTGTGGTAGGTGTGGGAAGAAAGCATTTTTGACAGGGTGGGTAAAAATCAATGATTTTTTTAAAAATATAAAAAAAAAATCTGATTTTTTAAAAATTTAAATTAGATAGTTTTTTTCCTCAAAATCCAAAGAGAGTTTTTAATTAGGAAACATTATAGCTCAAAGATATCTCATCATGGAATAGGGATTATACATTTTAATTCTATTGTATGAGACAATATATTCATGTAATGTTTAAGAAAAGTTTTGTAAATGAGTTCCAATAGTTCATGGATTAGGGACACAATCTTATGGGGTTCCAGTTCTTTATAGATTATTTAGGTTAATCTTTCTATCTACCCAATGGGACTCAGTGCTCAGTCTAGAACAGGGGTGGCCAAACTGAGCCTGAGAAGGAGCCAGAATTTACCAATGTACATTGCCAAAGAGCCATAGTAATACGTCAGCAGCCCCCCGTGAGCTCCCCCACCCCTCCCAGCAACTCCCTCCCACTGGCAGCCCTGCTGATCAGCACTTCCCACTCCCTCCCCACACCTCCTGATGAGCTGTTTTGTGGCATGCAGAAGGTCCTGGCAGGGAGGAAGATGAGCAAGAGTATGGCAGGTTCAGGGGTGGGGCAGGAAGGGATGGAGTGGGGCAGGGTCTGTGGCAGAGCAAGGGATTGAGCAGTGAGCACCCTCCGGCACATTGGAAAGTTGGTGCCTGTCACTCCAGCTCCAGAGTCGGTACGTATACAAGGAGCCGCATAGGAACTTCTGAAGAGCCGCATGTGGCTCCAGATCCACAGGTTGACCACCCCTGGTCTAAAAGATACCATTTTGAGAAATCGTTTGGGACCTGGAAAAGCTTGTTTTTCTTTTCCAGATTATGAACAAAAAGGAAAATGAAGTTGAAGACAGCTGAGTTAGCTGCAGAAGCCAATATTTTAAGTTTCTCGTGTTGACCTGGCTGACTGTCAATTTAATTGTTTTTTTTAAAATATTTCATTTAACTATTTTAGTTAAACAATTTTAACAAAAACAAACCTGATTTTAAAAAAAATTGAATGTTTAACTAAATTCAGAAATTTATATTCTTGTTTGTTAAAATATTATGTGTTTGCTGTTGAAGAAAAAAATCCAGAATACATAATGTTGTTTTAGTTAAATAAAACAATTTAAATGTCTGTCTGGTGATGTTCTAATATAGTATGGCAAGAAAATCCTCCAAATATTAATCATTAACCTGTTGAATTGGAGATAGTGACTTCATAAGTATCTGCTTCAACTACCTTTAGTAAATGAAATAACCAATCATTCATTTTCTGATAGAACTGTAAAACTAATTTGAAAAGTTTTCAAAATAAATGACTTAAAAATGTATAGTGTGTACCGTACCTTCTAAAAATGAAACCTACATCTATCTCTGAATTGTGAAGAATATGTGTTAGGTTTATAACAACCAACAAGAATGCACTTTTATGTAGAAATCCATGATTAATTTGAGTCTTATTGGCTAGTGATTGAAATCATGATTTAAATCAGTTTGTTTCAAATGAAACTCACCCTGATTTTTGGGGGTAAGGAGAGTCTTTGAGGCAGTTTATTTTTAAATGGTTTTTGATGAATATGCATTACAATTGTATGAACACCTAAATATAAGTGCAGTAATGAATAAATAAGCAAACATGCCCATGGACCAGAATTCTCTAGCCTGCTAGGAAATAACTTGTACCATGTAAGCTGTGCAAAGTGGCCTTAAAACTGCCAGTGGAGAATTTCCACTGTGGAAAAACTCTCTGCTGGTGTAAAGGAGAGGAAGTGGCTCTGATTACTCTAGCATCAGTTGCACCCTTGTCCCTTACATAACACCCCCTCCTTTCTCTTATATGGGTGACGCAGGAGGGCATGGGGGAGCAGAGCTCCCTTATTCTCAATCCTCCACTGAAGTAAGATGCAACATCAATGCCATAAGTCAAACCTACTCTTGTACACTTCCTTTGAAAATCTCAGCTGGAGGTTATTACCATCATGATTCAGAAATAGTTATAAAATTTGATATCACAATAATTTCCTGCCCCATTTCTGCTTTGTCTGTTTTGATTGTAAACCCCATGGGGGCAGGGATACCTCTTATTATGGATTTGTACAGCACCTACACAAAGGGGATCTATTCTTAACTGAGGCCTCTAAGCTCTATTGTAATTTACTAGTGTAGAGAATACACTGTGCTGTGGGATGTTGGCTGTGCTAGTCTGCTGAAAGGGTGGTCCTGTGGTTAGGACACTAACTTTGGACGGTAAAGCCAGAGTTTAATTTTCTGCCCCACCACAGACTTCCTTTGTGAGCTCAGACTATTCACTTAGTCTCTCTTTCTCCCCCAGTTTCCCATCTGTGAAATGGAGCTAATGCCAGATAGAAGTTCTCTGTCCCTCAGGGATCTTGTGAGGATAAATACAGCAAAGGTTCTGAAATGCTCATGTCATATTGTTAGAGGGGCTGTGTAAGAGAGGTCATTATTGAGATCAGTAAAAAATGTTTATTGTGTATATGTCTGCGGTATTGTTGTGTACAGTCCGTGTATGTTTTCCATTTTGTCTAGAACAGCAGAATTCCCTGTAACCAACCCTGCTACCGTGAAGTAATGAGCAGATAACATTTGTAACTTTTATATGTAACATTCTGTCTCAACTAGGAGTTAAGAAACCTTAGGCTGGAGAGCAACTTTTTCTCCTTTGATACTGTTTTGTTAATCAACCTTGGGGAAAGCACACATGGAACTGAACAGTGTTAAAATTCCTAATATTCCTTGCATCTGAATGGCCATAGTTTTTTATTTTAGCACAGCCAACAGAATAGGAGGAGCAGATAGATCACTGAAGTCAAAAAATAAGCACTTATTCGCAGGGTTTCAGAAGTCACACACACTCAGTCAGTATATATATAGAACCATACCAGAGCAAAGAAGAATAAAGGAGGGAAAAAAGCATGGAATTTTGCATATTTATTGCAGGCCTACAGCCCTTCACTGGGTGTTCAGAGAATCTGCACTGAGTGGGAGGTTATAGGATTCATTGAAAGATTTATGGTTGACGCTTCTATTTCACCCACATTTATGGTTTCATTACTGTCAGAATGTTTTTTTTTTCTAATCTAATCTGTGCCCAAACATTGTGGTATCTAGGCATTGTTGGAAAAACAAAACAAAGGAGCCCCACCCAGACAAATAAGGGAAGCATCTTTCAACATCACTTTTATAGGTTTTTTTTTTTTTTTCAATTTTCTGCAGATTGCCTTTTCAAGGTGTGTCCTATGAACCGATATTCTGCACAGAAGCAGTACTGGAAAGCTAAACAAGCTAAACAAGGAAACCATACAGAAGCAGCCTTGCTTAAGAAACTACAAGTAAGAGACATGTTATCTGAATCTGTAGGCGGCAGTAGAATTACAATAAAATAAAACAACAATAACAAATGCCTGGAGAATTGCCATGATGAGTATTGTGCTACTATAGCAACCCTTCTGATGTACCCCTTCCTCCACCCTCCTACCATTTTGACTAGCAGTGTTTCTTTCTTCATCCTGTCTGTCCTGCCTTAGATTGTCAGTCATTTGGGACAGGGACTGTGTCTTTACTCATTATGTGAAGCACTGGGGACTCCTATGACATAATATTCATTTATCAAATAACTGACTTAATAGAAGGAGCCCTTTCTCTTTTAATGTAGTCTGAATTCTAGGAGTTGGTCAAAGGAACATTTCGAGAACCTTTTACCACACCTTCAGCCTGAAATATCTCCAGTATGGATGTTTTTATTACCTTCAGTCTAGGTGGTGGCACTTTCTCACCTAATCACCATTGGCTATACCTCCTCCTTTGCATCCAACACTGGATATGCGGAAAGGGTTCCTCTGTCACTGAAAATGGGTCTGCGCAGACAGCAAAATCAGAGGGATGAGGCTGGCTGGGTGGAACATGGTTACCTGTTGACATGGTGTAGATAGAGCAGGGGACTAGGAGTCAGTACTCCTTGGTTCTGTACCCACCTCTGCCACTGACTTGGTTTGACCTTGAGTAACTCACTTTAAACTGAGAGCCTGGAACATGCAGTTTCTGAGCTGAATTTTGCACTTAAGCAGAGTCCCATTAAAGTCAGTGGGGGTCTGGGTGGGTACAGCAGCCTGCCCGCATGCCACACGTTGCAGGATCAGGGCCTCAAGCATCTGTAAAATCAGTCACTAAAACTTACACAGTATTGCAAAGATTAATTCTTTGAAGATTTTTAAAATGTTTTTAAGACTCATGGGTGAAACATGCTATATAAGGGGCATTATTACTGTACAATTAGTTTCCCTGTAAGTTACTTCTGATAGAACTAGAAGTGTTTTGGTGTATACTGCCCATATATTTTATGTCTTGTTTTTTTTAAACATTTCAAATCTTAAAGGAGAAGATGGGAGGGTGGAACTGCTTTTTTTCTCCAAAAAATTCAGGATGACCTAAAGCACCAGGAAATATATTTCTTGTTATTGAACTTCTAAAATAGCATGCAGCTAGGACATGATCCGTAAACCATGAATCATTTTATTTTGGGGAATATAAACCCTGAATGACTATATGGCATCTGTGTGTTTATAGTGCACAAAATTATGATGCAGCAAGAGACTGGTGCTAAATGGTTTATATCAATAGTGCAGTAACAGCTGTAAATTGAAGAAGGCGTTTTTAACGTGATGCCATTTCCTTTACTTCCTCACCATTCCTGAGTCCAAATATTGATTTCCTATTAAAATAAATGATTCTTTTGCAGCATGCGGCAGAAATGGAACAGAAGCAGAATGAAAGCGAGAACAGAAAGTTGTTGGGTGAAATTGTAAAATATAGCAATGTCATACAGGTAAGCCACTGAGATGCATCTGCATTCTCTCAGAGCTGAATGGGAAACAGATGTTTCATGTCAGGGATTATTGGGAACATAAAACTAATGTTGCAATTCTGATTGTGTCAGAGCAGATAATTAAAACTTGGTAAAAGTTGTTAGGCTGTATTTTTCTTTTTTTAAAGAATATCAGAAGTACAGTATATTCATTTTCTAATGGTGTTCCACAATAGTATTTATCAATATGTTGTTATTGTTACTTCAGTCTGGGAAATGGATGTAAATATACATTTCCATGATATATGTTGATATCATCATTGAAAAATGCTATGCAACTTCGTCTAAATCACAGGAGTCATTCCTCCTTATTGACATAAATGTAAAAGATGTTACATTCTCAAGTTCAATAAAACCTTTTCTTAAAATACAGGGACCTATAGTTAAATAATCTCACTAAAGGGGTGGTGACATATTAAGAACAGTCCTAGGGAAGAGGGCAAGGGGCACCTGGATATCTAGCAGTGAGTTTCAACTGACCTGACTATTGTATCCCAGCTCCTTAGTGTTATAGTCTGTATCTAAGAGATGTTGTTTAATATGTCATTGGAAAGCTCATAACTCACCTGTTAATAGCATTGTGTAATTTCAGGTGCAAACAACTGATGCAAAGTTATGGACATAAACTTAAATCATAATTAATAAAATGTGTTCGCCAGTCAAACAGGAGTTACTCCACCCTAAGCAAAGGAATGTAGTTTCACCTCAGGGCAGTTACTTCTAAAGTACTTTGAAAGACCATGAAAATGTATTTACATATCAGATCAACACAGCTGTCAAGATAACAACTGAGGGGAAGAGACCGCATGGCTACACTTCACAAGGAGGAGAATCGTTATCTGCGAGGAGGAGTCTGGTGGCACTTTAGAGACCAACAGAGTTATCTGGGCTTGCTCAGGGGTTGCATAACTAGTTAGCCTGTGAGAGTCTCATTTATTATTGGAATTAACCAGACAAATCGCTCCACCAACTATGAATGGCCATGTAAATCTGTCAGGCGTGGTCTATAGAACGCGATTATGTCGAATTTAGCTGCATTATGTTGAATTAAAACTAAATCTGTCCATACAACCAACCCCGTTTTGTAGACTTAAAGGGCTCTTAAAATCGAGTTCTGTACTTCTCCCTGTCAAGGGGAGTAGTGGTAAAATCGACCTCGCTGGTTTGAATTTGGGGTACTGTAGATGCAATTTGACGGTATTGGCCTCTGGGAGGTATCCCGGAATGCTCCATTGTGACCGCTCTAGACAGCACTTTCAACTCAGAGGCACTAGCCAAGCACCCAGAAAAAGCTCCGGTCTGAATTTCATTTCCTGCACTCCCAGAATCGCAAAAGAGCTCCAGCATGGACCGAATGGGAGGTACTGGATCTGATCGCAGTATGGGGAGAAGAATCTGTGCGGGCAGAACTCTGTTAAAAAAAAACAGAATGTCAATGAGCCAGACTGTGGGGACTGTGGGATAGCTACCCACAGTGAATCACTCCGAGATTCGATGCTAGCCATGGTACTGTGGATGCACTCCGCCGACTTAACTCACATAGCGGGGACGCACACAATCAACTGTATAAAATCTCTTCCGAAAAATCGACATCTATAAATTCGACCTAATTTCGTACTGTAGACATACCCTTAGTCTTTAAGGTGCCACTGGACTCCTCAGGTTTTTTTGTGTGGATACAGACTAACACAGCTACCCCTCTGAAATTTTATCTGAGCTATGAAGATCGGGATCTAAACCTCAAATAGAAAGCAACTGAATTGACGGATTGAATACAGTATTAGTGTATCATGTAAGGAGGGGCCTACCAAATTCAAGACCATGAAAAACGCGTCGTGGACCCTGAAATCTGCTCTTCTTTTGTGAAATCTGGTCTCTTGTGTGCTTTTATCTAGGTGATACAGATTTCATGGGGGAGAGATTCTCAAATTGGGGGTCCTGGCCCAAAAGTGAGTTGCAGGGGGGTTATACGCTTATTTTAGGGGGGTAGCAGTGTCGCCACCTTACTTCTGTGCTGCATTCAGAGCTGGGTGGCTGCAAAGTGGTGGCTGTTGGCCAGGTACTCAATTCTGAAGCCAGCGCCCTGCCAGTAGCAGCACAGAATTAAGGGTGGCAATCTCATATAATGGAAGAACAGCATGAGGTCAGCTTCCTGATTGGCACAGCAGGCTGGGCACACAGGAGGGCTACTCTTACTTCTGCATTGCTGCCCTCAGAGCTGGGCAGGTGGAGAGTAGGAGCTGCTGACTGAGGATCCAGCTCTGCAAGTAGCAGCGCAGAAATAAAGGTGGCAATTCCATTCCGTACCATCCTTACTACTGCGCTGCTGCTGATGGCGTCACTGCCTTCAGAGCTGAGCCCCTGGCTGTCTAGCTGCCCAGCTCTGAAAGCAGAGCCACCAGCAGCAGCGCAGAAGTAAGAGAAGCCATATTGTAACCCCTCCACCAATAACCTTACAACCCCCTCACAACTCCTTTTTGGGTCAGGACTCCTATAATTACACCACTGTGAAATTTCAGATTTAAATAGCCGAAATCATGACATTTACAATTTTTAAAACCTCATGACCATGAAATTGACCAAAATGGACCCTGAATTTGGTAGGGCCCTACATACAAGGCCTTTTATGAATGCTTGTAACACAATGGTGATTAATATCATTGTAAAATATAAGTATTAATACCATAGGAGGAAGTATGGATATTTATTGATGTTATGTTTTAAAGTATGCGGCTGAATAAAGGGAGGAATAATTCCTGCCCAGACAGAAGTGGGGTTCGGGGAGGAGGTCTGGGGAAACCTATTTACCTGTCTTCTATGTAAATTAAGAATGGTAGGATCAAAGCAATGGAAGCCCCATTTATATACAGGGGAAGCTCACAGGAATGGAAGAACAGTATGAGGTCAGCTTCCTGATCGGCACAGCAGGCTGGGCACACAGAAGGGCTTCCTGCCTCTTAAAGCAAGGTCGTTGAATTTTTGGGAGATACAAGCAAGGACAGGAAGCTGTTTTAGGCATCCAACACTAAGCAGACACACGAAGCCAGAGCTCTTGAAAGCAGAGAAAGATGGATCCTTCAATCAAGTGTGGGTGGGTGGGTGGGGTGAAATCTCTGAATTGAATATAGGTGAGAAACCTGCTTAGGCAAAGAACTTTCACGTAGGAGGACAAGGGAAACCAGCCACTTGTGCTTCTGAGAAAGGCCCTGACTGAGGGAAAGTCTGACGTAGCTGGGAAGAGAACTGACAGATGAAAGAAACAACTTTGAGCCAAGCCTGAATCTTGCTAGATTAAGTTTTAGACTTTTAGATGCATATTTTCACTTTTATTTGCTTTTAAGCCTTTCTGACTTTATTACTTTTACTTGATCTCATTTCACTTATGTCCTGTTGTAAAATAAAACAAGTTTATTAACCACAAACCAACTCAGTGGTGTGTTTTGAAGGGAAGGGTATATTCACAACGGTTAATAAACTGTGATGTGTTTTTGTGTCTCTGGAGGATCAAATGAACCATATTTTTTCTCTCACCTGCCCAGGGGAGAGCTGGACATTGCAGAGCACATGGCTTTGTGAAAATATGGGACTGGGAGTGTGTTGGGGTCTCTTTGCTGGCTGTAACCAGTGCAGGTGGAAGCTGCTGGTGGGGGGTTGCTGGGATCAAAGCTGCTGAAGCAGGGCTCTCTAACATACAGACATTCAGGGTGTGATTTGCATGCCAGTAGGCTGCTGGTGAGCGGCTGAGGTTGGGAGCTACAGCAGCAAATCATGGTGAGGCACCCAGGCTTACTGAGGGAGGATGATGATGCTACCCCCCACTGGTCTGGATTGGCACCCCATGCTGGGCAGACTCTGAGCACGGTGTATGTACTATATGCCACATAACTAACTGATCACTACACTGTTTTCTTCTGGATCTTATCCAGTAACTGTTTCCTTGGTTTATTCCAATGTACTTTGATCATTTTTTCTGGTTTGATTTTTGTCTTTGTTTATTTGTTATGAAAAATTGCCAAAAGCTTTTAAATAAACTCCTGACAGAAAGGCAGAAGGAACCCTAATTATTTGTTTTGTTGACAGTTACTGCACATAAAAAGCAACAAATATCTCACCGTCAATAAGAGGTTACCAGCTCTCTTGGAGAAGAATGCTATGCGGGTGTCTCTGGATGCTGCAGGGAACGAGGGGTCCTGGTTTTACATCCAGCCATTTTGGAAGCTGAGGAGCGAGGGTGACAATGTAGGTGAAAATACTGAATCTCAACCAAGTTTATTTGGGGAGAAAGCAAAGGGGTACAAGAAGAAGAAACATTTCTTAGTTAATGGCATAAATCAGGACTCAAAAAGCACACTTAGTTATTTTTAAACAATGTATTTTCTGAATGTACAGTACAAAAATATATAATGCCACCTCAAATGCCAGAGGGAAGAGAACATCCAGAGTTTGGGTTTACACTGGTGATGCCCAGTAGGTAAGAGTGCCAGCTGGTGTAAATCAGTGTAACAGTGACATCAGTGGTGCTACACTGATTTACACCAGCTGAGAGTCCATCCCGTTGTACGTTGAGGGTGGGGAGATATAGGAAAAGAGCCTATAGATTCTGAAATGAAATCACAGAAAGCAAGAATGTTCAGCATAAAGGGCAAAATTCTGTTCTCAAGTCCATAGAGCAGCGCTCTAGCAAATATGCTGCACTTTTTCCATGCATTAAACTCCCTGTGCCCTCTCAGGAAAACTGTGTCCAACTCTGAGAAGGAATTGGATTTGATAATCAGGTGGGTCTTTTCCATCTCCAGCTAGTATGATCCTAGTATTGAGTCCGTGCGAATCTTGCGTGTTAGCTAAAGACAGAATGTAAGTAGACATCATGACTGCAGATCTAAGAGAATTGTGCCCTAAGCTTAAAACTCAGTCCTTAAACCATGGTTTCACATCTGCTGTGCCAGTTCAGATCCACCTCTGACAGGGCCAAGTTCTGGGTTTGGCAGCTTCATATTGCAGACCTGACTGGGGATTCCCAAAAAGGCTGTTCATTTGTGGAGTGCTACGCAAACCTATCATCAGCAGTAGCCACACACAGTAGTGCTTTCTTAGACTGCAATGGTTTCCTATGAAAATATACTGGAGGAAAATGTTTATAAAGTACTCTAGAGGGAGTAATTAGAATGTATTTGATTTATCTGGTAGGTCACACTGTAACCTTCGATTCAGATTTTCCCATTAATATGTTTAGATGCAAAATTTAAAAATAATATAAGCCCAAGGCTGGATTCTTGATTTGGTTATAGGTAATAAATTTAAATTCAGTTTAAGAACCATGAGAGACACAATGAGGATGAAATTTATATTTTATTATATGATCAAACTAAAGCAGGCATGCATTAAAGAATTACAGTCTTAACAAGTGAACTCTATTTATGCTCATATTCCTAAGATGAAAAGATACCAAGAGGCGATCAGTCCCTTGATGAATGAATGGGCGTCGGGTCCTTCCTTTAAGCTCTGTATGATGGTGTATGGAACTTTCCATAAACTGGAAGCTACCTTATTTATAGTAAATTGTAATATATTAATTAATATTAAATCCACCTTTTTACCATGTGTGTTCTTCAGCTGCCATCTTTAATTATCTGTATCTCAGAACCCAAATATCTTCTTCTCTTTTGGTTATTAATTAGAATGTTGTTTGATATTATCATTTGCATCAATCAATATTCCAAAAGGTCCAAAAATTCCCCTGCAACACTTGCTAAAACCAGTTAAAACAGAAACATATTTACTATATGACCCAAGGTTATGCCTGGAGTCACTACTATTAATACCTTTTGTTCACTCGTACCAACAAATTTAACTTTAGCTAATATGAAACCTAAACTTTAGGCCTAAAGGTCTATGTGCTACTTGCATTTCAACACATTTTCAGTTAGCACAAAATAAATATTACCTTCATGGCTTACAATAGTGGCTGCTTAGCATTGTGAGATTTTCTTTTAAAAAAATAATAAAGATTTTTAATTTGATCTTGCACTGACTTCTTTGGAGCACTTGATAGATATTTGGCACAATGACTGAACCATATTACTTAATATATTTTATCAGTCTAGTTTGGATTCATTATTAATATCCATTTAGTTAGATGTCCTAGCAACTAATAGTAATTTTGTCCCAATTCCACAGTCCTCTGTCAAATAAAGCTCCATTTGACTTCTATGGGAGATTTGGTTGGTAAGGCCAGAAACTGCTCCAATTGAAGTGATGGCAAAGTTCGCACTGACTACAATTAGGGCAGGATTAACTCCATATTGACTGCTGATTTTGGCTCTCTGCCAGTTAAACTTGCTTAGTGTCTGGTATTGTGATAAACCAAGGGAGAGGAATATGCTCAGCCACTGACAGTTGGTACTCAAAATTCTGCAGAATAGTGGCCTAATCCATCTGCCTGATTGAATCATAGTATCTCAGTAGGTGAAGTTACTCCAAACCCATACTGGGCTTCAGGGTTGCTCTAAATTACCATGGCAGCATGGCCCGCTATGGGCCATTTTGCTGGCCCAGGATTGCCAGAGTACAATGTGTTCTGGTCGTGGCGTCTACCACTCCCAGCACGTCCTCTGCACCAGGGGACCGGGCAGAAGTGGGTTGCATAGATCTGATGGGTTTAAGATTAGCAGCCGTGTTAGTCTGTATCCGTAAATAAGACGAGGAAGACTTGTAGCACTTTAGAGACTAGCCAGTTTATTTCAGCATAAGCTTGATTGCTCTTTGCAAGAGGAGTCCTCCGATGCCCTGTTAAATCAGCTTTCCATAGCCTTTGCACCGTGAGATATGGCCCTGAGATTATAGGGACATAGTTAGGTTCTCATTAAAGTCAAAGGATAGATTCTTATAGACTTAATGGTTAATTGCATCAGACCCTAGATGATACCTATGAAAGTGAAAGTGTTTAGACCAGGGACTCATTAATTGCTGCCAAAAAGTGAGAGTGAGAAATAAAATTAAACTGGTTCAATGTTTGTGGGAGTCACAGTTCCTTTCCAAATCTGTGCCCAGGGCAGCACAGTTGTGTGCCACTCCTTACTTCTGGCTCTCCCACTCCCATGTAAAATCAGAGGTTAGCTCTCAGTGAATAATACCTTTTTGAAAATGGGATGCTTGATTATGTGTTATCTCAGTAATTTTGTTGTTGTTATAATCCAGTTGTACTTTCAATGGATTTTGAAGTCCTGATTCAATTCTGCAGGATACAAGCCTGATGGTTTATTTTGGTTAATGAATTGTCTGATCTTAACTTCTTACATGGCTGTAAGTAAAGTCTGTATGAAGCATGGCATGCAGGACTGTATTGCATAAGTAGTGCACTTCAAAGACACTTTTTTCCCACCATTATTTTGGATTCCTTTAGTAAACTTCCTTGTTTTGGATCTGCTGGGATTTTGACATGTTTGCTGAGCATGACGGCACCTTATTTTGTTACCAGTATATATTTAACTATTGTTAAACAATTTGAAACCTGTTTTCACCCCCACCCCTGCCTGCACCAATGAACCAAATTCATTGGCTTTGATTTCAGTGAAGTTAGCACAATGTGGTGTTAATTGTATTACGTTAGCAAATGCAGAAATCAACTTTGTGTGTTTGTGTTCCAAAAAAGCATGGCTCACACAGCATTTCTCATGACATGGATCACAGTTTTTAGAAGTCACATGCTAGTTTTCGTTTGTAACGTGCTTAGACTTGCTGCGAACACCAAAACCAAATCCAAGCAGCAGCACCAAAGTTTGAGCTGGGCTAGTAGTATTGTTCTACTTGGCTTTAAAATATTTCCTTTGTTGGGTGTGAGTAGAATTCTTGTCACATAAATTTGTTGTTTTTTAGGTTGGAGACACTTGTCCCCAGATCTAGCTGTTTTGTGCAGCTCAGGCAGTACACAAGAGCTGGAATCTGGCTGTAGCTGGCTGACTGGCAATTCCTCCAGTAGGGGAGGGATCTGTCAGTTGGCATAGATGGCATCTGTGATCACCACCACCCACTGTGTAGGTGTCTTTCAGGACGGGGTTTGGGGGGAGAGCATGATTTGATTTTCAGTTGGTATATGATCCTTTAGGCCCCATAGCCAGCTGGGGTAAGTTAGAGCTCTCCTTAGGCTGTTCTAATTTAGATCAGGCCTAGGGCTTCACAGATTGGTACCACAGCCACTCACTTAGGTCGATCTGCTGTTGGCCAAAACAAACAATCAAACAAAAAAATAACCACCCCCAAAACCCTGGCCCCAAGCCTCTAATGATGGAGAATGTTGGCTGATACCAAGGGTTGAAGAGGTATCTTCCTTACAAACTCTAGACTATTTTCCCAAGTTTTATCTACCATCTGACTGGCAGTGCCTGGGAACGAAGAGGAGTTAATGCGGTTTTTATCTGGATTGGTTTGTTTTTACAGACGTGGAATAGATAGGTTCATAGGGCTACTTTCCCCCCACAAGTCCCCACTGAATCAAGCAGCAAGCTCATTGAGAGTGCTGAAACTTGTTGTAATGACATTTTGAACTTGAGCTGCTCACTGAGGGATGTACTTGCTTACCTGGCTGAAAAAAAAATATCCATGGTCTCTGAATTGTCCTCAGAATAAGTTGGCCAAGAAAAGTTCCAAGAGCATCATCTCCGCTGAGCCCTGAAAAATGTAGCATTGCTCCATTTTATTGTATAATTACATTTGACTAAATTGCTGTTTATTTCTGGCCTCCAGATAGTTGTGGGAGATAAAGTTGTACTGATGCCAGTCAACGCGGGGCAGCCTCTGCATGCCAGCAATATAGAGCTGCTAGATAATCCAGGCTGCAAAGAGGTGAGTTCAGTAGAAGAGGTGTAGTTGACAATTCAGAATGTGTACGCTTCCTTCCTTTTCTTGTATGCTCGGCTCCAGCGTGGGCTAAAAGCCAGCATCATCCACTGACTCTAACACTGCTGATACCACCCCCTGGGGGAATGGTCCAGCTACTTGACAACCTAAAAGCAAAACAGGCCTGATTCTGCAGGACACTGACAGCTTCCTGGGAGTTATTAACACTCTTCCTGATGTCAGTGGGTGAGGCAGGGGCTTAGCACCTCTCAGGATCAGGCTTTAAGGGTCTCCTTTTAGTAAGCCCTATAACCAGACATAACATTTAGCCCACTCTATATCCATCATCATCGTTGTCACCCATCATTATTTATTAGTGTTACTGTGTTAGATGGGAACCCTCATCATGGGCTAGAACCCCATTGCCCAGAACAAAAAGATCTTATTATACCACTTTATGTGTTAAAGAGACTAAATCAGTGTTAAAAGAACAAACAAATCCTCAACCTATAGGTGTGTATATATTTTTAACAGGTAAATGCTGTTAATTGTAACACAAGCTGGAAAATAACTTTATTCATGAAATACAGTTGCTACAGAGAAGACGTCCTTAAAGGAGTAAGTATGAGTCACATATTTTTGTAATCTTGTTTGTATTGAATTTTCAGAATTTGTAACAATTGTGTCATATTCAGGTTAATGGTACCTAGGAAAAGTATTACAAAGAACTAGACATGGAAAACCACCTTACAGGAACAACCACAGCTTCTTGCATTATCTAGGACAGAGGTCTTCAAACTTTTTCCTCAGCGGCCCCTTCTCGCTGAGGAAAAAGCCGTGCGGCCTCCCCAGGGATATGTCCGCAGAATGCCACCGCGGAAAGCAAAAGCTTCTGCTTTCCGTGGCGGCATTTCGGTGGTACTAAAATAGCCTCCCGCAAGTTCAGCGGTCTCCTGGGCAGGATCGGCGGTGGCACTGGGGTCTCGCGCACCCCCAGTACCCCAGTTTGATGACCACTGATCTAGGCTCTTCCACCACCTTCCCACTCCAGTCCTATATAATAATGCAAAGGAAGAACAGTGGTTTACTATTGATTGATCAAAGTTTTTATTTGTATTGTAGTATATCCCAAAGGCCCCCATCAAAATTGAGGACACCCCAGGGCAAGATATGGTACAAAAACATGATGTAGCCTCTGTCTTGAACAGTTTACCCCTCTTAGTTTCAGCCAAGATACAGAGAGCGATTGTAACAGGTAGTAGGAGGGAGTGGGGCACGGATGATGAAAGCACCCGTTATAGGATAATGTTGCTATAAAAGCGAATGTTGTGCACAACTTGAGGGCTCTGAATCGCTTACAGTTTTATTTTAAATAAATTAATATCAGCAGTCCCCACATGCTCCCTAACAAGTTGTTATTGACTGGCCATTTCATGGTGGCAGTGGATTTTGAAGAGGATTGTGAAGATGGAAAGGATAGGTACTTTACAGAACTGTTTTGGGAGGGTGTTTCATACTTACAAGAGAGGTGGAGAACAGCAGGAAGAAACGGGTGCCAAAGACCGACATTGTTAGCATAGAAGAGGGGGCAGGACGCAGGAGCAGTATAACAAACAAGAACAATGAGTAGGGAGGGGTAGATTTGTGAAGTGGGAGCAAGAAGCTTGAGTCTGATGTAGTGGAAAAGGGGAAACCACTGGAGAAATTCAGAGTGAGATGGGGGTTACGACAGACAAGGACGTTGATCTGGAGGTGCCAGGGCGTGCTGAGAGGAGGATGTTGTAGTAGTTACGATGGGAAGTGATGAGGCTGGAATGGGTGGAGGGAGAAGGCGGAAGCTTTAAAATGTTGTGGAGGAGGAAGAAGTAGCATGACTTCAATGCAGCTTGGATGTGTGGGACAAAGGAGAGGGAGGAGCCAAAGAGAACACTGAGTAGTAGGGAGGAGAGAGAGCGCGCAGGGAGTGTGTAAAGTTTGGGGGAGAGAGACCAAGGTCCTGATCCTGCCCAACCCTTGGAACCTTATGTAATAATTTACACTTGTTCTGAGGCCACTTGTTATGATGCCAGATCAGAATGTCTAGCAGTTTGCATCTGGCATCTGGTAGAGGTGTAAAGGATGACATAAAGTATCAGACAATGGAGAATTGGATCCGAAGTTCAGCTTTAGTCATCTTTAGTTCCAATTGATAGTAAGACATCCCTGAGGAAACGTCGGCGAGAGAGACACTAAGATAAGGGGAGGACAGGTCAGGAATGGAGCCTAAAGATGGAATTGAGGCCAGGTGAGCTAGTGAGATCCCCTAAAGAGAGAGTGGGGGGAGGAGAAGAGGACCAAGCCCCCTTTCCGCTGCCAGAAAGTGATAGGAGAGAAGAAGGCCCCATTGAAACAGACATTGCTGGTACAACCAGACAGGCAAAAGGAGAACTGGGAGAGGACAGAGCTGCAAAAGAAAACGATAAGTTGTTAAGAAGAAGGATATGATCAATAGGGTTAAAAGCATCTAAGATTTCAAGGTAAATGAGGATTGGATTGAGGCCTTTGAGGTTTGACAAGCTTTATAATGAACCTGAGTCTCTCCATCATAGGGTGACCAGAGAACAAGTGTGAGAAATCAGACAGGAGGTGATTGTGGTGGGATAATTTGCACCTTTATGAGAAAAAAAGCCCAAATATCAGGACTGTCCCTATAAAATCAGGACATTTGGTCACCCTACTCCATCATCACAGCACCAATGTCCAATTCAGCATAATTAGCAATCTGTGTTAGAAAAGGCCTAGGACAGGAATAACTGGGTATTGTTGTCTGGGTTGAGGTGCATTGGCAGAACTGTATGAAGGGGAAGCTTGTACAGCCACTGGGTACAATATGCTTTATTTACACTTCTGGAGTCTTCTATCAGCTATTCATTTTTAACAAGCACTAACTATGCTTAATCAAAAATAGAAAACCAATTAAAAATACATTAAACTTAAACATCACCCCATGGTTGACTAGTCATCTTTTCATTGTCATGCTTTGAAATAAATTGTATTTTCATTAATGTTTCACAGGGTTTCTGTAAGAATAAACTTTCAAGTCCTAGCCTGATTACATCCTGTTTTACCAAGATGTGTTCTCCCCTTTCCATGAGTCCCCAGCAACAGAAAAAAAAGTCAAAGGTCCCACTTACACCAGTGAAAAGTCACTGATATCAATGGATTCATATAGCTTAGATTTTGGATTCATATGGATCAGACTCTGGCCCACCATTTCCACTCGCCTTGTCTTCCATTTGGTAATACTTCCCTTCCCTGTTCCTTTAGGGGGATGTTGTTAGACTGTTCCATGCAGAGCAAGAGAAGTTTCTGACCTGTGATGAATATGAGAAGAAACAACATATTTTCCTTCGCACAACATTGCGTCAGTCAGCCACTTCTGCAACAAGCTCTAAAGCACTGTGGGAAATAGAGGTATTTTTGCCCGTTATAAATATTTTAGGATGCAAAGGGCAGCACTCAGTAAAAATGCATCATTCCTGGCCATTTAGTATCACATATACCTCCCAGTAACTAGTCTTGTTCTTATGAAGCAGTTTGTGTAGCATGAACACTTAAGAGATGCTTTATTGCTACAGTCATGTGGAGGAGAACAACTTTTCTTGCTATATATAGGTGCACAGAAGCAAAGTAATGGAGGGTCAAATTCAGACTTGGCATAAATGGTACAACTTTATCAAAGCCAATGCAGTGACACTGCTTCTCCTGAATCTGGCCCAAGATAGGTATATATGGAATCTCCTGGGATGCACATATTTGCCATTAATGACACATGGCAATAGAGTATGGCCCTGATTCAGCAAATTGATTGAGTCCATTCCTCTTCAGCAGAGCATGTGCTTACAGTTAGGCTTTGCTGAATAGGGATGATTTACCGAATTAGGGCCTAGAAGATTAGCAGGGGTTTTTGTTTTTGATAGAAGAATATGGGGTAATTGATACATCTTAACCTTTACTTCCACCATGTGCAAAGTTCTCAAACTGCTAGACAAACATTACACTGGGAAAACAAAAGGTTTCTTACTTAGGCAAAAATGTGGGTTTGCCCAGGTAGGGACTGCAGGAGTGGGCCCTGCATATCTAGGGATCACTTAACTCCTTAATGAGAAAAAAGGCAATGCCAAACTGGAAAATAGTAAGTAACACTACAAAGCAGTAGAAGACATAAAGGAAAGAATATCCTGACCAGTTCAACTGACAGTGAGGAGATTTGACCAGACAGAATGTAATTATCTTGGGGTCCTATATCCAGAGCACCCTGATTTTTTGACAAAAGTGCTATGCAATTTTTATTGTTTGTATTGATGGTATAGATGTGTTTGCTCCAGGATATGAGAGAGACAAGGTGGCTGAGGTAATATCTTTTATTGGACCAACTTCCCTTTCAGCAACAGACATTTTTAATAAGAGAAGGAGACACAATGTAATCTACTTTTAGTAATGCCCATGTAAATATGGAGTAGTGCCATTTACTCTGTTGGATTCAATGGAGTAACTCTAGATTCACACCTTATAGGAGGCACATTTCCTTGCAGGCAGTGAAATATAAATGTAAATAGTTATGATCTGTGGCAGATTTAATGTAAGCACAGAATTTCACCCTTTAGTAAAATATTTTTATCGTCATGGAATTTACATTGTACAGAATATTGACAGCATTAGCTATTAGGGTTGCTAATTTTGGTTGAACATATTCGTGGAGGTTTCATCATATGAGACAATCTTTAATTAAAGATTATTTTGTAATTTCTGGAGACTCCAGGGCAATTCTGGAAGCTTGGAAACCAAGTAGCTATACAGTAGACACTCGATTATCCAGGATTGGGTTAACCAGAAAGTGGATTAACCAGGATGTCAAAAAAAAAAAAACGTGTAACTCACAGGGCCAACTCTGGCTTTGTTGCCACCCCAAACACACAAAAAAACCCCCACCAGGGCACAGGGCAGCCAGTGAACCAACACCCCCTCCCCACAGTGCAGGGTGGTTGGCGAACCAACCCCACCTCCCCATATTTCCTATGGATGGTGATTATCCAGGATTTTATTAACCAGGATTAATTTTTTCCCTATCATCCTGGATAATTGAGAGTCTACTGTAGTAGAACTAGTATTTCAGCATAATGAAGGCAACAGTTTCTCTGAATGGGTGTATTGTCCACGAGTAGGTATTTTTGTGTGGTCCTCATGATGGCTGGTATGACTAATAGTCTGTATTTCTGTCTGTAGGTTGTACATCATGATCCATGCCGTGGAGGGGCAGGACAATGGAATAGCCTGTTTAGATTTAAACATCTAGCCACTGGGAACTATTTAGCTGCAGAGGTAAGAACAGCATCTAAATAATAAGTGGAAGCATGTAACAAAACTGGATGTGATCCCACATACCAAGCAACCTTCTGCTGTACATTCTTCTAATTCAGAACTGCCAGAGTTTTCTCTATTATTGGACAAACGTAAGATGGTTTAAGACAACTTCTGTCTTTAGTTTCAACTGTGCCGTTCACTGTTGGGTCAGATTTTGTCACCAGTTACACCAGTGCAAACCCTACTGATGTTCATTGCTATATTTTGATATAAGCTTGTTGTATTTATTTATTTCTGTGTCCTTGCATCCCCTTGGTCTTGGGAATGTTGTTAGGATATATAAGGTGGATAGAAAGCGGGCTAGATTGCTGGGCTCAATGGGTAGTGATCAATGGCTCCATGTCTAGTTGGCAGCCGGTATCAAGTGGAGTGTCCCCGCGGTTGGTCCTGGGGGCCCGTTTTGTTCAATATCTTCATTAATGATCTGGAGGATGGCATGAACTGCACCCTCAGCAAGTTTGCAGATGACACAAAACTGGGAGGAGTGGTAGAGATGCTGGAGGGTAGGGATAGGACACAGCGGGACCTAGACAAATTAGAGAATTGGGCCAAAAGAAACCTGATGAGGTTCAACAAGGACAAGTGCAGAGTCCTGCACTTAGGACTGAAGAATCCCATGCACTGCTACAGACTAGGGACTGAACGGCTAGGCAGCAGTTCTGCAGAAATGTACCTAGGGGTTACAGTGGACGAGAAGCTGGATATGAGTTAACAGCGTGCCCTTGTTGTCAAGAAGGCTAACGGCATTTTGGGTTGTATAAGTAGGGGCATTACCAGCAGATCAAGGGACATGATCATTCCCCATTATTCGGCATTGGTGAGGCCTCATCTGGAGTACTGAATCCAGTTTTGGGCCCCACACTACAAGAAGGATGTGGAAAAATTGGAAATAGTCCAGTGGAGGGCAACAAACATGATTGGGGTCTGAAGCACATGACTTACGAGGAGAGGCTGAGGGAACTGGGATTGTTGAGTCTGCAGAAGAGAAGAATGAGGCGGGATTTGATAGCTGCTTTCAACTACCTGAAAGGGGGTTTCAAAGAGGATGGATCTAGACTGTTCTCAGTGGTACCAGATGACAGAACAAGGAATAAAGGAATAATGGAGTGGGGGAGGTTTAGGTTGGATATTAGGAAAAACCTTTTCACTAAGAGGGTGGTGAAGCACTGGAATGAGTTATCTAGGGAGGTTCTGGAATCTCCTTCTTAGAGGCTTTTAAGGTCAGGCTTGACAAAGCCCTGGCTGAGATGACTTAGTTGGGGATTGGTCCTGCTTTGAGTAGGGGGTTGGACTAGGTGACCTCCTGAGGTCCCTTCCAACCTTGATATTCTGTGATTCTATGATAAGTCATGTATTAATTTTTGCTGGCCTACACAGCAGCATACAGATTAAAACTTTCTGAGTTCAGCTGAACACAAGATAATTACTGAGGGCTGATCAAAGAAATGGGAGAAGGGAACGTGATACACTTTCTGTATGCTGTGTTAACAAAAGAGAAGCCCTTAGGTTTTTTCTTTTTTCTTTTTTGGGTTGAAAAAGATTTCCATCATGTTAATGAATATTAGGGGCAAGATCTTCAGGAGATGTACAGTTAATAGAACTACATCGATTTACACCAGCTCAGAATCTGGCCTGAGATATCTTAGAATTGTGCTCTGTAAGAGCTTGTCTTGAAGGGCAAGCTTGTTATGTCATGATATCCTGATATTTGTGTCACGACAATATGTTGGCATTAGACCTGGTTGAAGTTTTCTAAAATTCAGTTAATTTTGAATTTTGACCAATAGCCCCCCAAATCCCTCCCAAACACCTACCAGAATGTTCCACAATTATCTTTTTGGGGGGAGGGTAGGAACATTTTTTAAATTAACTTTAGTTCCGATGTGGTGTTTTGCCTGCTCCCCAGAAGCAACAAACTATCTTGCATCACACACACACCTGCTTCCCCATCTCCCTTTCCCCCAAAACACCCCAAACCCAAAACAAAAGCCATCTTGAAAAATCTGGATGATAGCAGTTACTGAAAAGCTTCCTCAGTTGTGATCCTGAGTTTGTCTTATTGAACTAGTTATGAGCTTTGTCTTATTGAATTAATTATGAGCTTTATTGATCCTGTTTATCTGCTCTGTTTTAGGCCAGGTTGTACGTGTGACATTGTACTGATATAATAATTAAAAATATGATTTTCATATTTGTTTGGTTAAACCAGTGCAGTGCTCTGTGTGTGGACATTCACATCAATTTAAACTTGGCTTATATCAATTTGGCTTGTGCTTGCAAATGAGCTTGTGCTTGTAAGTGTTCACGTGCAAGCTATAGTCATTTAAACCAGTTTTAAACCAGTATGAGAGAGTCCACACACAAGTTGTACTGCTTGAATTAAACCAGTGTAAGTTAAGCCACTTCTCTATGTGTAGACAAGTCCTTATATCCACATAGTACTGCCATAACTCCCAGAATCCTATCATGAGATGCACTGAGTTCAAAGTGAAGCCAGTTGTGGATTATCAGAAACATTCTCATATCTAGTTATTGCCAAACCAAAGTCAAGAATATGAAGGGTGTTGTTATCCCCAGGACATTACGGATACCAGTCCTATTTTTACTTTAAGAGCGGTTGAAGTGAGTCGCTTTTTAAACAGCTCTGGTATAAATTGTGCATAGTATAACTGAGACCCTGGTAAACCTAAACTCCCTGTCTGGGTGAATGTGGAGCAAGGTACCTGAGACACGTATTGCAAGAGCCTGCAGTGCCTTTTGGAACCATACTGTATTCAATTTATGAATGGTTTATGTATCATTGTGCACTTGGAATTGTATGCAGTGCTGGGATGGGTTGCCACAGCTCCTCCAGGAACTAAAAACAGCAGGGGTTGATTACGGCTAATCATTGACAGTGAACACCTCCAGAGAGGTATCCTCCTTGGTTGGCTTGCAGATGCTGGGTCTTCTAGCAACCAACAGACAAAGAAGAGGCTTTTGGTATAAAAAGGCCAAGTTTAAATTGGCACGGGGCTGCTTTTTGTGATTCAGTAAACAGGATTCTCTGTTTGGGGATGGGGAACCTTTGCAAAGGATTGGAAAGACTTTGGCTTACAAGGGCCCGTAAGACTGATGGGTGGCTTCTGGTAAGTTTTTAGCAAAAGTATAGTCATATTTGTTTTTGTTTTCTCCATAGTGCTTTTTACCCTCAGAATAAATGTATTTTGCTTTGTGAAGGCTGTTTGGATACCAGTACAAACTATTGTATCCTCTGGAGATAAGGATACAATAGCACTAAGGTGCTGGACCTTAGTCAGACCTGCTGGGGAAATCTCAGTGAAGTATAGAGGGACTGAAAGTCTAAATCCCTGGTCTGGAGGGAGAGAGACATAGGCCTCTGCCCGAGATAGGTGGTGGCTGGTAGTCTGAAACCTTAGCCCTCAAGGAAGGCCAGGAGGAAGGTCAGAGGTGCAAATTATTCCTGAAACTGTGACATATATGGTGGCAGCATGTGCTATGACAATGGGGAATTGCCAGTAAAATGCCAACAGCAGCACTGAATGCAAGCAGCGTAGAATGGAAAGTCCTCATCTTTTCAGGAAAGGAATAGCAAAAAGAGATGGGGGAAAATAAGTTATAAACAGCTTAAAAAAAAGTCAGCTGGTTGAGGAATGCAAAGAAAGGCAGCTCAGTGCTGAGAAGTGGACAAAGACACAGCTAGTCAATCTGATCTGCTGATGTACTTTGAGGACTGGAAAAGGAATGATGCCACAGGAACACAGGGAAGCCCAGTCCACTTGCAGAGAATCCAGTGGACGGGGGGGAACTCTTGGAGACACCTCCCTAAAAGGAACCAGTGAGGAGGCTGTCAGAGGCTGCAAGCAGGTTGTGTCTAGACTGAATGCAATGTGGCAATAGGAATTATGGACAGACTCACAAAGCAAAAGAAGCTACAGCTGGAGAGGGACAGACTGCATCTGCAAAAAGAACGAGGAGTACTTGTGGCACCTTAGGGACTAACAAATTTATTTGAGCATAAGCTTTTGTGAGCTACAGCCCACTTCATCAGATGCATAGAATGGACCAAACAGGTGGAAGTTCCCCAACTCTAAGAGGCTAATTAATTAAAATGAGCTATTAGCAGGAGAAATTTTTTTTGTCGTAATAATCAAGATATCCCATTTCAGACAGTTGACAAGAAGGTGTGAGTAACAGCAGGGGGATACTTAACATGAGGAAATAGATTCAATTTCTGTAATGACCCAGTCACTCCCAGTCTTTATTCAAGTTTGCTAAACTGGAATTAATTTGCAGTTTCTCAGAGTCTGTTTCTGAAGTTTTTTTTGCTGAAGAATTGCCACTTAAGTCTGTTACTGAGTGACCAAAGAGGTTGAAGTGTTCTCCTGCTGGTTTTTAAATGTTATGATTCCTGATGTCAGATTTGTGTCCATTTATTCTTTTGCATAGAGACTGTCCGGTTTTGCCAATGTACATGGCAGAGAGGTGTTGCTGGCACATGATGGCATATATCACGTTGGTAGATGTGCAGGTGAATGAGCCCCTGATGGCATGGCTGATGTTATTAGGTCCTATGATGGTGTCACATAAGCCACTTAATTATGTCACTTAATTATGTAATTACTCAGAGCCAAAAGCAGAAATGAACAAGCAGGAGCACCTAGAAGCTCCTGAGAAGTGGGGCACAACCGGTGCCCAAATGTTGGCCTCTCACCAGCCCTGCCTCTTCCCCCCAAGGCCCTGCCTACTGCTCACTCCTCTCCGCCCCTGCCCAACCCCTTCCCCCCAACTGTCGCTTGCCCTTAAGGCAGGAAAAAAGTGAGGGGGTCATGGCCCCCGGCCCCCTGGACCCTCCATTCCAGCGCCCTTAACAAACAGCTTTTGGCTCGGACTCTGATCTAGAAGCCGAGAGGCAGAAAGGCAGCTCTGTGCTGCTGCCTGACACTGTGAGTGCCTGAACTGGGTCCTGCAGATAAGCTGACCTAGGAGCTGGGGAATCGGGTCCCAGGGAGCAGACTGAGCCTAGTCTTCCAGCTCCTGATATGCAGATCAAGCAGGAACAACTGACTGACCCTACCTTAGAAAAACCTAGGGTGGCTGCAGCTGACTCCTTTGTCGCCCTGGCACAGGAGAGCACTAAGAGGGTTTCTAGGGGATTCAGGGATGTTCTGTAGAGGGTGAAGGTCCCCATAGGAGTGTTGAGCCACAGGGAATATGGAGACTGTTGGTAGCCCCACAAAAGTACTGACTTAGGCTAATCGGCCTAGCCTATGAGACACCTTTCTCAGGGCACAGGGGAATACATGCACTTCAGGATTTCCCCTGGCCTGGGTTTTTGAGTACAGAAAAACTGTAAATCTTGTGACCCATCCCAGAACATGGGGAAGGGGAAGGGTAAGGACAAGGGTAAGGCTGCCCTAATTCCTCCTTCCCATCCTAGAGGAACCCTTTCAGAGGGTTGCTGTGGACATTATGGACCCCTTAGCAAAGTTACCCGGCTGCCGAAAAAGTGTATTTTGGTGGTCGTAAATTGCACCATCTGCTGACCAGAAGCACTAGCCCCGGCCTCCGTAGAGGCAGACAATGTGACTGACACTTTGCTAGAAATATTCATCTGGGTCAGGTTTTCCCCTGAGGTTTTGACCAGAGGGCGAAAGTTGTCTGCCCTACATGGAGGTCTTTGGGATAAATGTGGGGTTCGGCACTTCTGGTAATCTCCCTACTCTCCCAGACATAGGGGCTGGTGGAGAGATTTAACAGAACCTTTAAAATGGTATTGAACATTTCTGTGGACCAACACCCTGATTGGGATAAATGTTTATCTCTTACCTGCTCTTTGCCTAGATGTTATATAGAAATCCACAGGATTCTCCTCTCTCAGTTCACTCCATGGGAAGAGGGTATTGTCCTCCTAGACTTAATGAGGGCTGAGTGGGAAGGTACATTCTCTCTGGAGTGGGAATCAATGGTGGAATACCTGTTTGCCTTCTGGGAAAACTCACTGAACTCATGAGGGTCACCTAAGGCAATCTAGCCATTGCTCAGAAGAGACAGAAAGTCTGGTATGACCGAAGCACCTGTGCCATATTATACTGGGAACCATATTATGGTGCTCATTCCAGTGCTGAGGAATAAACTTCAGGCAGCCCATGAAGGCCACTCCAAAATAATCTAATAGCTCAGTGAGGTGAACTGTGTGGTGGATTGCCCACACCAGATCCAACTGCATCATGTGAATGTGAGGAAACCATATTCTGACAGCGAGAATCAGGCCTTAGCCATGTGCCAGCACTAGGAGGACAGAGGGAGCATCCCCTCAATAGATTCTGGCAGGAACAGGGGCCAACCTCTCCCTAGACTGTACACACCCACACAACAAGCAATGATCACAAGGATATTGCAGGCTTATTGCCAGGTGTTTTCCAGTAAGCACCTCGCTTGCTGTCCCTCAGGTGGAGATGGAGCTAAGGATCTAATTAAAAGTTCACCTTTCCGGGGTTACTGGGAAAACAACCCAGAGTGTGGGGGAAGAAATCGCAGACATGCTAGAGTTAGAGGTGATCCAGTGATCAAGTAGTCCTTGGTCATCCCCTGTTGAATTAGTACCTAAGAAAGATGAGTCAATGAGATTGTGTGTGTGTGGATTATAGAAAGCTCAATATCATCACTCTGTCTGATGCATTCCCCATACCTAAAACAGACGAGATACTGGGCTAGTTGGGAAGCACCCAATTCCTGACCACAATTGACCTCATGGGAGATGATTGGCAGGTGCCTTTGGACTCAGATGCAGGGCTCAGATTGGCATTTTCCACCCCAGTAGGGTTATCTGAGTTCCTGGTCCCATCTTTTGGCCTCAAGGGGTCTGCGATTGCCTTTCGGCAGCTGGTAAATCGGTTATTGGAAGTGGATGGGTAAGTTTGCCCTGGCATGCATAGATAATATTTATAACGTCAGCCAGACATGGGAAAAGCTCGTGATCCATGTAAGGAGGGTGCTGCACAGCATTCAGGAAGCAGCCTGTCAAGATGGAGAAATGTAAGGTGGGCATGGCAAAAGTGGTATTGCAGGAGATTTGTCCCTTGCTGTAGTACTCTGCCTACTGCTGTCACTGATCTGTGTAAAATGGAGAAGCCAGACAAAGTGTCAACAAGCCTTCTGTGATCTGAAGGAAGCCCTTATGTACGGACCTGGTTCTTGTGAGCCCAGACTTTAACAGCCTTTTCTGGTGCTCACAGACACCTCTGACACAGGGTTTGGGGCTGTGTTGGTGTAAAATGATGATAAGTGGGGAGATGCCCCATGGAGTATTTCAGCAAGAAATTGCTCCCCCAACAGAAAATCCCATGCAACAATTGAAAAAGAATGTTTGGGCTACAGTATGGGCACACAGGCAGTTCCAGACATGTCTGCTTGATCGACATTTAACTGTGTACACTGATCACTCATCCGGTTGCATACGATGAAAGGGACAGATGCCAAGTTGCTATGGTAAAGCCTGATGCCGCAAGCTTATGATGTGGAAGTGATTCATGGGGAAGGAAATGCGAATTTGGTTACTGATGCGTAGTCCAGAAAATAAGCCAGTGGGTACCCCTAGGCCTAGGGTACCAAACAGACACCTTTGCTAATAACTGCTACTTTATGGGGGAGCTGTGACAGATGCTGCAACCACCTGCAGTGGCTTTGAGCAACCCCATTGTGTGAAGTTTATGAAAGGTTTTATGTGTCATTGTGGGCCAAGAATTGTGTGCAACTCTGGGAGGGGTGGGGGAAGGTTTAGCATAGCTGCTCCAGGAATTAAAAACCATGGGGGAGGAGGGATGATTAAGTCTAGTCGCTGAAACATCAAACACCTCCAATGAGATACCTCTTCGTTGGCTAGCATATACTGGATCAAACTGGGTCTTCCTGCGACCACCAGACAAAGAAGGGGCTTTTGCTCTGAAAAGTCTGAGTTTAAATTGACACAGGGCTTTCTTTTGATTCAGTAAACAGACTGGACCCTCTCCCCAAGGGGTGGGAGCCCAACCTTTGCAGAAGGGTTGGAAGGATTTTGGCTTACAAGGCCCTACAAGACTGATGGGTGACCTCTGGTAAGCTGTTAGCACAAGGAATATTTATAGCATAGGGAATGTTTATTGTTTTTTCATATTTTTCTCTGTACTGCTTTTACCTAAAAGAATAAACGTATTTTGCTTTGTGGAGGCTGTTTGGTAACAGCTGTTCACTGTTGTAGCCCCCAGGGGAAAGTTTAACCAGAGGTGTCCAACCCCAGTCAGACCTGCTGGGAAAATCACAGTGAAGTGAGGGGGACTGCAAGTCTAAACCTCCAGACTGGAGGGAGGGAGATGTAGGTCTCTTTCCAAGATAGGTGATGTGTGGGAGCCTGAACCTTGAGTGGGTGCCCTTGAGGAAAGCCAAGGCAGAGATCAAAAGTGCAGTTAACCTCAAAACAGCTTGCCGGCCAGTCTTACTCCACTGCATGGAGCGCAGCTGCCTAGCTTGTCTGAAGCCAGCTGACTCTATTCTATATTTATTATTTCTATTGCAGTAGTGGCTAGTGCCCCTAACCGAGATCAGTGCCCTGTTGTACCAGGTGCTATGCATCCATGTTGTAAGCATGACAGACCTACCATGAAGAGCTTTCACACTAAATAGACAAGACTAGAGTAGACGAGAGGCATTTCTTCACTGCCCTTTTGAAGATGGGGACCTGAATAGGAATTTTCAAGTGTGCTTTCAAGAGTGCTGGCTGACTCTGCTTTCATCTAAGATCTCATGTGTCCAAAGGTTTTAACAATGGCATCCTAAATCTTCAGGTAAATGGGAGTATACTGCAATGTGTGCTGAATCAGAGTTTAGAATCTTTAAACCTCAGTATTGGCTTTCCTGAGGAAATCACTGGCAATAAGGTTCTCATAGACACACTGCAATAACAGCTGGAAAAGAGTTCAGGTTGAATAAAGGTTATGCACTGTGCCTTAAAAGCAGCATTAATTACTGCATCTGTGAAGTGTGAAAAATCTGCCAGTGGAGATATTAAAGGTAAAGCTGTAATAAAAACATGTGAACTGCTTTTTGTACAGTTCACGTCAGGCACGACATGCCAGCCAGGCACCCACATCAAAGATTTATAAACAAGCAGGAAGATACGTAATGTGCGTGAGGTAACTTTTATATCAGTTGGGAAAAGCTCACTGAGTGCTTATCTGTACTCTTGCAGCAGAGAGAGATTACTCATGCCATGAATTATCAACCCTGTCACACATTGGCATCACTTGTTTTTGTTTAAGCCTCGGTAAAGATAAAGGTAAAGGTAAAGAGATCTAGTGCAGAATAATAAACACAAACAACAAAAAATGATGACTAACTTTAAACTTTTTTCCTCCCCAGTCTAATGGTTCAAGTTCTGTCACAGTTGAACTATTGTAAATCATGTTTCACAACTGGTGTTTACTTGTTGCAGCCAGTGTTCAGAACTCTGATCCCTGAGGCCCAAACACTCCCCAAACAGTGAAATCATAAAGCAGCACTGAGCCAAATCCCCTGCTTGAAAAATCCAAGAGTGAAATCCTGACTCCACTGAAGTCGAGAGGAATTTTGCAATTGACTTCAGTGGGGCTAGGATGTCACCCCCAATGAACTGAGCCAGATCCTCATCTGAAGTCAGAGGCACTGGACCCGTTTGCACCATCTGAGATCCAGCTCACAGAAGTTTATTCTGATCTTCATGGAGTCAGTGGTGTTTAAGTTTCTTTTCTAGTACTGGATACAGCATGGATTCTGCCAAGCAGTTTTAAATTACTCCTCTGTGTGACCAGATAGCAAAAATCAGAATGTCGGGGGGGGGGGGGGGGGAAAGGGGGGGAGAGATTGCCTGTATGACAAAGCCCCCAATACTGGGACGGTCCTGATAACATCGGGATGTCTGGTCACCCTACCTCCTCCCCAGATGGTTTGTAAGGTGAGGTGAAAAATTATGATGCTGCAATTTTCCAATTTTTGTACTTCTTTCAGTACATGTATCCAGTGTAGAATGCTCCCAGGTCTGTCTCTGTTGGCTTTGAGCTGGCTGCATTCAACACGAACAGCATTTCGGATGCTCTGGGTTAGGACCCATGCAGCTGTGTCTTTCTCATGACCAAACCTAACCTTTTCGGTATTCTAATCGCCAGGATAAGTGTCTCTTTGAACTGGTGGTGGCTTGTTGACTGTGCTAAGCTAAAACACACACCTCTGATACTCGTGCATGTGGGCCACTGGTTCTGTGATTACAAAACTGAGAAATCTCTATTGGAAACTGTACTGGCTCTTGCTAGTTGAGGACTTTAAAGACACCAGGCTAGAAATTCAGGGTTAAGAGTATCATTTCGTATTTAACTTCTCCAGTGGGACTCAGGCATTACCATACTAAAATGAACATAAGTATTTGTCTGACTATCAGGCCAGACCCTGTTCAGAGACCTCTGGGTAGACAACCATAATACAATGAGACATTGGAAATGCAGACCAAAATCACAAGACTTCCTGGAATTTGTTAGGAAGGTTCCTGATAATTCCCTTTTACTTTGCTGAACAGAATGGGGCTTTTGGATACCATTGCCAGATCTGGCAGTAACAGTGTCTTTTCCTCTGCAAGAGCTATATTCTGGTTGAGTTAAGATGAAGGGGTTAAATTAGTAACTTTGAATTTTATAGGATCTGACAAATTTGAGATAGAAACAACCTGCTAGACCAAAAATCCATCCCCCGCAAAGGCACAATATAGTCTTCAAATGATGATTTTTAGTTCTATTCCAGTAGCACCTCGACTCCACAACTATGATCAGGTTTCCACTGTGCCAGGTATGAAATGACCTGCACAAAGGCCAGAGGTGGCTAGGAACTGCACTCAGGTCTCCTGTCTTCCAGACCAGTGTCATGTCCACTGCTTCAGCAAAGTCCTTAAGCATGTGTTTATTTTTGAAGTCAGTGGGACTTAAGCACATGTTTATGGGGGCAGAGGAATCATCAGATATTAAATTCACATGGCTGGGGTCTTCACTTTTGCAAAAATTCCATTACTTTAGTGGAAGTTTTGCATGAGGACTAGGATTGAAGCCAAAAGATCATTTAAAATTTGCATCTATAAATAGTATATATGATGTAATCTATATTCCTCTATGAGGACTATGCATATTGTGGTTGGTTTGATGAGTTATTGAGACATACATTACAATGTTCCATATTATTGGGCCTTTTTGATCTTGGGAAGCTTTTTATTTTTTTGAGATACTTTATTTACTTGGATGCCATAAAATATGAGTATCCCATAAATACAATTTATTATCCCTTTATTGCTGCTGCTGTTTTACATTTAAGTCAGACTCTCAGTTATAACTTCCCATATTTTACTTTTGGTTCCAGCATCCTTGTGATAAGGTAATATCACTAAGGGCCAAATCCTGCTCTCTGGCACACCAGAGTAATTCCTCCCAAGTCAATGGAGTTGCACCAGAGATGAATCTGATCTTTTATTTCTCACTCAATACAGACTTCGGGTTGGACCCTGCAGTCAGATCCACCTGTACAGATAAACATGCCCATGTGAAATTCCAGTGACTTCCGTGGGACTTTGCACAGGCATCTCAGTGTGCCTGCATGGATCAAATTTCAAGATACGGGCCTTGAACTGGAACAGTCCAAGAGTTAGAGTTGTGTTCTGAACTGCCATCTAACTGGGGAATCGTTGATTACAAATACCAAACTTCACCAAGCATGCTGTTTTGGGGTTCATTGGGCAGGTGCAAGTTGGACCAGTTTATTCAAAAGGTTAGCGGTGCTTCAGGTTCAGCTGTTGTCTGAAGTATGGGTTTGTGTTCAAACGAGGTGAAATTTGGCAGCTCCTGGTGTTTGGGTTTTTGGGCTTGTTTGAAGTTTCTCTTTGGGTTTTAGATTCAATCAAAACTATTCAGTTTCACAAAACTCTGTTCTAAACTACTTTTCTGCAATCCTTGCGTTAGAAGTCATTAAAAGTTTTTCACATTCCTCTTTTCTTTCCCAGGCGATTTTCCCTCTCTCCCTCCCATGCACTTCATTCTAAACATCTGTAGAGAAGCTTGTGTCAAAGATGTTTGAAAGAAGTTCATACAAGTTCATTTTCTCTTGAAAATGAATTTGAGAACTGCTATTCTACATCCGTCAAAACTTATTCCTGTTCATATTATGTCTCTGTTAGTTATTTTTTTAAAAAAGGCTTTAGTAAACCATACTATATAATAAATGACAAAGTGTATGACTTTGATGTGGGTGATCAGGGTCAAATGAATCTTGGTGTATCAGTATTAAAACTGATAGAACACATCACATAATTCAACAACACGTAATTAACCCATGAAACCCACTGCTACAAGGTATTGAAGAAAGTAGTAGGATTAGAAAAAGAGTTAGATATTTGTATGAGTAAGATCCACCATGCTAACTAGGATAAAAACATAAAAGGGAGATCAGTCCTCATGCTTTAGGACATTAGCAAAGATTAACTTCTTGGAGTAATGAAGAAATTTCCCTTATATTCAGGGTATTCTATAATGAGTTTTCTTTCTCCTTTTTCTGAAAGAGCTAGTGCTGGTCACTTTTGAGACAGGATACCAGACTACCTAGTCCAGTAAAGTAATTCCTGTGAGAACATGCCAAGTCCATTAGCTTTGACTTCTCATCCAATTTTTGGAAATGGGAGTTTGAATTTGTGTCAAGGATCATCATGCTGACGATGCCAAAAAAGAGGCCAGTCTTTGCCAGCAACCTTCTTGCCTCCTTTTTCAAGGCACCATGCAAGCATCAGTCTTTAGGTATTGTGGTATAGAAATGCTTATACTTATGTTACATGGCTAAGGTAAATAATGGAGACTTAGCCATGTGGGGACATTGTGACATGAAGCTTGTCACAAAGCTTGGTTATCTAGAACCAACTATTTTGTGTGGAAGTGAAACATGGATGCTGAGGAAGGCTGAAGAACACTGGGTTGACATTTTTGATTCTCATTGTCTTTGTCAGCTGCTCCGTATTAAATGACAGGACAAGATCAAAAATAAGGATATTTGAAGCTGGACCCAGCAGCTGCCTCCATCAGCACTAATTCGGTTTCAGCTGCTTTCTTAGTATTGACATATTATTAGAAAGGAAAACCAATGTGTTCCAAAGGAACAAGGAATGCCGCTACAAGCCTGGTGATCACATGGGACACAATAAGGTTGCCCATGATAGACATCAGCTAAATCTCCAGCCAGGTCACCTTAAAGACCTAGCTGGAGATTGATCAGCGTGGTGCTCAGTCGACAAGGATGCCATGTCTCCTTGAGATGTGTGATGATGATGATTAGTAGTGAATTCTGCAAAGTCCCTTATCTCAATGAAGCAAATAACCTGAAATGAATAGCTTTATTTGAGCATGACTATAGATTATCTTCTTCTTCAGGCACCCGTCAGTTATTTGCAAACAGCAGAAACCACCACCAGATGGCAGTCCACACTCAATCCTTAACTCATCAGATAGCTACCACATTGGAATATTTTTTTAAAAAAATTGTTTCGTGATACAACACAGTAGAACTCAAGTTATTTGAAGGGTGCTTCAAAATCCAGCCTTTATTAAGAGCGGTGGCTTTTTAATGTCCTTGTTACAATTTATTGGAACATTATATTGACTTTTATCAGTTGGGTCTTATGATCAAAGGGAGTGCCAGAATTAGTGTGGATCCAGCACTCTGCAGGGTGTATCTTTTTAACTGTCTCATGGGTTAAGGATTTTTAAATAGAAGAAACCACAATATATGAAGAATGAAGAATAATTTAGTTATGCACATAAATATGAGAGAAGTACACAGACTAAAGAAGTGAGAATGGATTACTGATTTATAGAGGCACTCTGACCTGTTCTGCAGTGCTCATGCACCTTGATCATAACTCTTTAAAGAGACAATATTAGGAACTACTTTGCTGGTTGAGTTTTAGTCTCTGTTGCTTCTAGCTTGTAGATAATAATTGGGACATCCTAGATCTCATGTTACTAAGGACCAGATTTTCAAAGGCATGTAATCACCTAAAAATGCCAGTGGGTGCCAAGTGGGATTTTCAAGAGCACCAGAGCAGACCCATTTAAATCAATGTGAATTAGGCACCTAGCCTATTTTTGGGCACTTCTGAAAATCCTGCTAGGCCCCTCTCTGCATCTTTAGATGTCCAAGTATCTTTGAAAATCTGGCCCTAAGACCAAGGGCTTTCTCCAACTGTGCTTAGCCAAGTTGTATTGTGTAGTGAGCTGTGTACCAGTTTCCTACCAGGTTATTTCCATCCAGCCCAGTGTGGATGTATGTCAGCAGTGCTTGTATATATGTGTGTGCTTTAGTGTGCAAGGCATTGTAGAAGAACTAAATATTATGTTGATTGATGTTTAGTGGTTATTACAATTTATTTTCAGGAATGTAAATGGTTATTTGCTGGTATTCTCCTTTCCTGTCTGGCACTCATTGCATTTTGCTTCATTTTCCAGGTAACAATCCACTAATCTTTTTTTCTTTTTAAAAGGTGACCTGAGGATTTTTTTAAAAAAATTGAACTTTTTTTTCCTTGTGATGTACGAAGAAGGTCCAGAAGGATTTGAGTGGCTTTTTCTTAAGGGTTTTATTTCTGTTTGTTTTTTCACTCTAGAAATATCAATAATGTCAAATCTGGTCTTCCCTAGTTGTGTTGAATGGTACCTGGGAGGTATAAAAGGATACTTTGTGTGAGATCTTAACCCCACAAAGAGGTGAATGTGGTTTTTTTCCCATATGATCGATAACGCGGCTAAGGACCATGAGCCTGTTCTAGCTTATGCTGGGGGACTATCCTCACATAACGTGCAAGGGGAGCTTAAGGCCACCCTTTCCTCCCCCTCACATCCTGTGCTCGGCAGAGTTTGGGAATCAGAACCTGTGGGGCAGGTTCTCCACCATGCCCGAGTTCCACTAGGACAATAGGGGATGGGGGAACCATATGGAGCCAATTGTGGCTCGCTGATCCTCAGCCATGAACAAATTAGAGCTTCATAGGAACAGCTTAATTGATGCTACTGGAGCAAAGCCCCCATCTTAAATCAATGGAAATCTGGGCATAGCAGACTTGTGCGCTTCTGCTGCTTCCCCCTTCTTCCTGAAATACCCCTGATATGCCGCCTCCTTTCTTCTTACACCAGGGATTGGGGAAGAGTTGGCACAGCATGGGTTAGAGCTACTTCTGTTCCAGCTTTCCACTGGCCTATTGTTTATCTGCGCTGGGAAAATTCTCCACTGAGTGTCTCTGTCCAATTAATACCACTTACACATCACAAAGTGTTAACAGTGGTGTTTTCTCCCCGGACACCATTCTGGTCTGTTTAATATGTTTTCTGAGCAGTGCCTCTAAACCAGCTCTTCTTCAGCCAAGAAGAGAAACGGCTTATTTAAAAAAAAAAATCCCTCAGTAAAAGTCTTTGAGAATTTAAACCTACTTCCAAAGAAGGTTGTCTAGAGTATCGTATCTAATGATCAATCAGGAACTCTGTGCCAAATGCTTCAAGGATGTTGTACAGAATCTATCTGAGCATAGACATAACCCTTGTTTCTCCAGCAAGTTAATATAATAACAAAAGTCCTGTTGAATGTGTTCAAAATTCCTTTGGATATATTGAAAGCTAATCAGTGTACTGTTGGCAGAGAACAAAGCAAGCCTAATGAAGATGAAAGATTTGGGAAGTGTATTTTTTTTTTGTTTTTCTTTTAGCATGTTGCTTCTGTTGATTGGGTACAGTGTTAATCAGTTGGATATTAAATGAAATGGAAACTGCTTTGTGTTTGAATTATCTCCTTTCATTTTTTGTCTGTGAGTGTTTCCATTAGAAATCCTGTTTTTTAACCCAGCCATGAAAATACTCCGTAAGTTGAAATCTGGCAACTTTGTTTTTTTCCTGGATAGACATTTAAAATGTTCTTTTTCCTTTGAAACAAAATTTGGTTAAAATCAGTATGGCTTTTTATCTTCCCCTTAATTAGGGAGCATCTAAAAATAGCCTTTTCAGGAACTTTAACTGTATTTCTCTGTTTTTAAAAGCACATTATTTTCTAAATGTGAAAATTTCAAGCCATTCATCTGCAATATAAGCTGAAATATGTAATTTAAATTTCTAGATGTAAAATACATCTAATGTCAGAGAGATGCAGGAAAATGGCAACAAAATATTAATGAGACATTAATATAGCCAATAATATATCCTTAGAAGAGGATTCAAGATGATTCACACCCTTAGGAAACTTAAAAACTTTATTTTCACTACAGTTAGTGTGAGCTTGGGACCTTCAGGACTAGATCTTTTATCATTTGATCTAAGAGAGTAGCTCCCTTAACTGGTGGTAATAGGATCTTATCCTTTCTATGGACATGCTCCTACAGGTAACATGCAATATATTTGGGCACGTTATTACATGCTCCTTTAAGCAAATGAAGTGCGCAGGAAGATGCTCACGTGGGTGAGACACTGGGCTGGAATCGAGGAGTTCAATTCCTGGCTCTGCAACTGCCTTCCTGTTTGGTCTTGGGCAAGTTGCTTGAAAAGCACTGTCTCTGCCTTAGTTCCCCATTTGTAAAACATCTGTTGTTCACTCTTGGTCTGTCTTACCTATTTAGATTGTAAGCTTTTCAGGGTAGGACGGCATTTTACCAAGTGTTTGTAACAGCAGACCTGATTTCGTCTGGGGCCCCAGGGTGCTCCTACAATATGAATCTCACGGGCCACCACTTTGTGAAAGTCTCTACCAGCGCACACTATCAACAGGGGTTGAGTATGGGAACTTCAGCACCAAACTTTTATCCTTTACATGGACTAGCCACTAGAGAGAGACTTCTCACACTTAGCCAGCACGTTATATAAGACATACCTGGCTTACAGTGTGAGTACATAACACTCTGCCGATGACAGTATTTACTAGTTCTGTCTAGATTTAAAAGAAGGTATTACATTCTGTGCACTGCGAATCCCTCTTATTGTAGATGCTGATCTAGTAAATTCTGTTTCATTGAAACTCCTTTTTAATTGTTTAATCCTGCGAGGTGCTGAGAGCCTTCAGGTGGTGCTGACCACCCGCTCTCTTCCTTAGATTTCTGTTCAGTCACCACCCTCAAAGCTCTCGTCCCTCTGCAGTTTCAACTCCTCAGTGAGCTAGAATCAGTCACAGACTGTTCCAGTGAATGACACTGTGCAAATTGCAGTTACAATTGCCAATGTGCACATGCTCGTAGGACCATATTCTGGAGGAAAACTCTCACAATGCCTATTGACGTCAGTGTGAGCCCTGTGTGCGCACACGTGCATCAGGTCAGAATATAGTTCATTGTGCTGTTTTGTGAAAGAAATGCTACAGCTGTACTTTATCCACTCCCTGAGAAGCTGGTGGCTAGAGGTGGGCTGGATGTTGTGCAGAGACGGGTCTGATGAATCTGTGACTGCTTGACTTACGTGTGAAATCTCCCCCATGTGCGTGCGTCATATCCACACTGATTCTGCTAGCTCTGAGTCTGCAGGAGTTGCTGCAGAGAGTGGCATTCCTTATGAATGCTTAGTTGACCCTCTTTGTTCAGGTATGGCACAGGAACCAGGATATGCCCTTATAAGATGATTGCTCTTTAGCAGCGGTTCTCAAACTAGTTCGGACGGTGACCCCTTTTTGCTTTGCTGAATTCTGTTGCGGCCCGGGAGTGTGTCCCAGGGGGGTTGCGACCTCTAGTTTGAGAAACACTGCACTTTTGTAGCTTGTGCATTTGCTGGGTCAGTGTTTAGTTATGGAACAGAAGTGGCACAAAGCTTGCCATGTAATGAAACACATTTTCTAGTCTTTCTCTTAATCAATTTTCAATAATTAGAGGTGTGAAGCCCAGTCTATTATTTTGTGGTACTTCCCCCACCCCAACCTCCCATAAGCTAAAAATGCCCAAGTCTGAAAGGCCTAGTATGGTTGAGTTATCCTGCATTACAAAAGGACCTGTTGGAAACATACTGTACCTACTTTTAAAGTAGCACACAATGAAGCTGTTTAAATAATGATTTATACAGTCCCTCTGATCTGAGCTACGTAATTCACAATGCATGTCAGTCATACCGTATATTGGCTGCATACTTCTCCTTGTGCTGGCTGTTTTGTTGAAATACAGGTCTGTATGCTATAGTGACAGTGTAACTGTAACAGAGCCATTGACCTGAAAATTCCTGAAAGATGATTTAGCTCAAGGAGGGCCCATTTTAGTTCTGTTTTCATATTTACAGTCTGAATATCCACAGAGAAATTCTAGATTTCTGCAATAATAGAAGGATTTTTTTACTAACATTGTACTTGAGACTCTCGTATTGCTTGATAGGCTGTTTCAGGGATCCTGAAAGTGTATTTTATAAATCAGGAGAAGGAATGGATTTGAAGCATTAAGACTTTATCCTAACATAACTTTGTGGTGGTTTATTATAGCTTTTGTGGGAGTGGGAAGAATTCTGTGATTAAAGGTGCACCTCAGATTTTTTTTTTTTTTTTTTTTTTTGAGTCTTGTGTTTTCATTTGGTCTCAGTTCAAAATTGAATTATTCTGGAAAGTTTGAGCATAAACTGTTTAGTCATTTTTAACAAAGCAAGTGGGGAAAATATTTCACTAGTTTTTATAAAAAAGCCCAATTTTTCTGTGCAGAAGTAACTCAAAAATGGCAAAATTGAAGGCCCAAATTCTGCAGTGATCTGCCCGGGAAGACTGCTAGCCCCACAGAGAGCCCCGTAGACATCAGTAAGACTATGCAGATTAATGTTAGCTGAAGATTTTGCTCTGTAGTTAGAGTTTTCTCTGACTCCTCCAGTACCAAAACTAAAAGTTGAGCCAATTAGCTTTTCTTTTTGTGTATTATCAAGAGAACTGTTAACTAAGTTCTGATTGTAGGATCAGATTCTACCCCCAGTTACACCTCTGCACTTCTGTTGAAAACAGTAGAGTTTGCATAGGTGTAACAGAGCAGAGTATGGCCTGAGAACATTTACTGCTCCTGACGGTAGACCAACCAGGAAGAACCCATCTTGACCTCGAGAATCAGGTTGTGTTTTCAAAACTGGAACTTAAAATAATCTTATTTAATTTGTTTATTTCAAGCTCCTTGGAGCAGGAGCCATCTTTTTGTTTTGTGCTTGTATGACACCTATCACAATGGAGTTCATGACTGGGTTCTTAGGTGCTACCACAGTACAAATAATAAATAATAGTAATAACATTTAATTTGTAGTGAATGTGAGAAAACTAAAAAAAAAAAATCTATTGTCATGCTGTCTGGTGTGAGAGTACTGTCCCCATGACAGACTGTCAAAAAACAATGCACAAACTCCAGATTGGTTGTGTGTTCAATGCTTAGATTTCACCAACCACATAGCAAATGTGAACTCTTGAAGTTCTGTCACAGCCTTAATATGGAGTCACAATCTCCTTGGGCCCCCTGGTCTATCTTGCTGCCCTGGCAAGATTTCCTTTTGTGACAGATGGTCCCTTAACCAAAATATCACATCAATATTCAGGTTACTCCCAGTCCCAAAGGACCAGTCACTTACTCCAGGTCAATGGTACTTCAGGTCTCAAACCAAAGGCAATGCTTTTGGCCAATCCTGTAAACTAAAGTTTTATTAACTTGGAAAAAGAAATGAGTTATTTACGAGGTTAAACAGGCAATCATACATACACAAATGAGTTACAGTCAGGTTTCAAAAGATAATAGAAGCTGTTATAATATGCCAGCTCTGTATGTTGTTTAGGCTAACCCAAGCAAATCCCTTTCTTATGCTTAGAAATCTTCGCCCCTCAGAGTTTAAGCAGCAGAGGAATAAAATTTCTTCTGGTCATGCATTTTTATTCCCTTTCCTCCACCATTTGAGCTGTGATGGGATGAGGGCTTGTGCATATACCCTTTTCAGAGGTGTGGAAAAGCAATCAACAAAGTCTTTTGTCTCCTCATGTTCCACAATGTCTCATCTGATGTCTATAGGCATTCTTGTGTTGGGGAGGAGATAACACCTCTTGTGGTAAACCAATATTTTACACTTGGTCATGCTTCTCCCCTGACTGTAGCAAGCATTTTTATAGTTACATAGCAAATACGTAAATATTTGTTGTAACATGGGATTCAGATATGATAAATAAGTAATACATGCAGCATCCTACAAGTATTTCATGAAGTCTTAACAAAGTTTTATAACTCCAGCATGTATTTAAACAATGCTAACATACAGTTGAGCCAGACTGGTTTCCAGCTATGCATTTATCCGTATTCAGTGAGGCCTAGGGGCCTTGGCATGAGCTGGCACCTGGTCTGCCACCATCGCACTTATAACAGCACAAGGTCATTTTGAATAAGTCTTTTATATTTAGTAGTTTGTTTGTTCAGTTGACTCTCGCATTCTTAGAAGAATGGTCATAGTTGGTCAGACCAATGTTCCACCTACCCCAGTATCATGTGTTCCAATAATGTCCAGTACTTGAGCTTCATGGGGAGTTTACTAAACAAGGCCGTTAGGAGAGATTCATCCCATCTTCCCCTCACAGTTCCTGGCAGTCAAAGACTTATGATTGCCTCACGCATGAGGTTACATCCCTCACTGTCTTGGCTAATAACCATTGATGTACTTATTGAGTTCTTTTTTGAACCCAGTTATACCTTTGGTCATTGGAACATTCCATGGCAATGAGTTCTGCAGGTTAATTGCTGTGTGTGTGTATGGAAAAGTATTTCCTCTTGTTTGTATTAAACCTGCTACCTATTAATGTCATCTTGTGGCCTCTGCTTTTTATATTGTGGGAAAGGTGAAATAACCCTCCCCTATTCATTTTCTCAGCAAAAATTCATGATTTTATAGACCTCTATCACGTACCCTCTGAATCAGCTCTTTTGTAAACTGAACAGCCCTAATATTTTTAGTCTCTCATTGTGTGGAAGCCATTCCATGTCTTTGATCATCTTTGTTGCTTTTTTCTGAATCTTTTCCAGTTCCACTATATCTTTTTTGAGATGGGGCCACCAGAACTGGCCACTGTATACAAGGTGTGGGTGTGTGATAGATTTATATAGTGGCATTATTATATTTTCGGTTGTATTTTGTGTCCCTCTCCTAATAGTTCTTGGCATTCTGTTAGCTTTTTTGACTGCTGCTATGCATTGAACGGAAATTTTCAGAGAACAATCATGATCGCTTTCTTGAGTGGTATCAGCTAATTTAGAACCCATTGTTATATATATGTAGATGCAATTATTTTTTCCAATGTATGTTTCTTTGCACTTATCAGTGTTGAATTTCATCTTTTCCATTTTGTTGCCCAGACACCTAGTTTTGTGATGTCTCACTTTTGTGATATACAGTCAGCTTTGGATTTAGCTATCTTGAATAATTTTGTATTGCCAGCAAACTTTGTCACTTCATTGTCTATCCCTTTTCCAGATCATTAATGAATATTCTGAACAGTACAGATCCCTGGGGGATTCCACTGTTTACCTCTTTCCATTGTGAAAACTGACCATTTATTCCTACCCTTTGTTTCCTATCTTATAACCAGTTACCGATCCACAAAATGATCTTCCCTGTTATCCCATGACTGTTTAGTTTCCTTTAGAGACTTTGTCAAAGGCTTTCTGAAAATCCAAGTTTGCTGTATCAACTGGATCACCCTGGTCTACATGCTTGTTGACACCCACAAAGAATTCTAATAGATTAGTGAGGCATGATTTCCCTTTACAAAAGCTATGTTGTCTCTTTCCCAGCACACTATGTTCATCTATGAATCTGACAATTCTGTTCTTCACTATAGTTTCGACCAATATGTGTAGTACTGAAGTTAGGCTTACTGGCTTGAAATTTCCAGAATCATCTTAGCTACCTTCCAGTCATCTGGAACAGAGGTCTGTTTTAGTGATAGGTTATATACTACCCAGGGGTGAAAGTAGTTATAGGCACTTACTGGTATGGGGCTAGTCTGGGACTGTCTCTGGCCCCTGGAAGGGGTGGGGCCTTGGGCAGAAGAGGTGGGACTGGGGGTCAGAGCAAGCCACAGCCCGCGCCGTAACAGTAGGTGCCTGTATTTGTTCCCTTTGCCCTCCTTCCCCCGCCGTTGGTGACTGGGGGCGGGGAAGGGACAAGGATATTAAAGCACTGCCGCGGAACTGCTTTAAGGGTCCTTTCCTGCGGCAGCACTTTAATGTGGAGTGAATACAGGCCTGTATGGGTTCTTACCAGTATGCCGTACTGGCCCACTTTCACCCCTGGTACTACCATTAGTAGTTCTGCAATTTCATATTTGAGTTCCTTCAGAATTCTTGGGTGAATACCATCTACCTGGTGACTTCTTGTTTAATTTATCAGTTTGTTCGAAAACCTCTTCTGTTGACACATCTACTTGGGAGAGTACTTCAGATCTGTTACCCACATCAGAGTCATTTGTTCTGGGCATCTCCCCTACATTGTTTGTAATGAAGACCAGTGCAAATAATTCATTTAGCTTTTCTTCAGCTGCCTTGTCTTCCCTGAGTGATCCTTTAATGCCTTGGTTGTCTAGTGGCCTACTCTATGTATGGCAGGCTTCCTATTTCTGATGTACATAAAACAAAATTCTTATTGTTAGTTTTTGCATCTTCAGCAAGTTGCTTCTCAAACTCTCTCTCAGCCTGCCTTATTATACTTTTACACTTAACCTGACAAAGTTTGTGCTTCTTCCAATTATCTTCCTTACATTTGATTTCCAAATTTTAAAGGATGCCTTTTTGCCCCTAACTTCCTCCATTGCTCTGCTGCTTAGCAAGGGCAGCATTCTTTTGGTCCTCTGATTTTTCTGTTTTTTTTTTTTTTTTTTTTTTTTTTTTTTTAAATTTGGGTTATAGACTCATAGACTTTAAGGTCAGAAGGGACCATTATGATCATGTAGTCTGAGCTCCTGTACAATGCAGGCCATAGAATCTCACCCATCCACTTCTGCAATAAACCTCTCACCTATGTCTCAGCTATTGAAGTCCTCCAGTCATGGTTTAAAGACTTCAAGGTGCAGAGCATCTCTTAAGTGTTCATCCTACACAAACTGCTTCATAAAACAAGAATAGTTACTGGAAGGTATATGGTGATACCAAATGGCCAGGAATGATGCATATTTCTTGAGCGCTGCCCTTTGCATTCTAAAATGTTTATAACAGGCAAAAATACCTCTATTTCCCACAGTGCTTTAGAGCTTGTTGCAGAAGTGGATGACTGATGTAATGTTGTGCGAAGGAAAATATGTTGTTTCTTCTCATAGTCATCATAGATCAGAAACTTCTCTGGCCCCGCATGGAACAGTCTAACAACATCCCCTCCTTTAAGGACATACATTTAGTCTGAGTCTCTATTATGATGCATTTAAGTGGTCCCTATGCTGCTTGCAATCTTTTAATCTTTGTGATAGTGCCTCTTAATTTCTAACAAGTATCCTCAGTGAGTTCCCCCTTTTAAAGTTTAATGTTATCATGGTAGGTTTTTAAATCACCTCTAGAAGGATGTTAATTTTAATTATATAATGGTGGTTATTATCGAGCAGTTCAGCTATAGTCACCTCTTGGACCAGTTCCTGTGCTCCACTTAGGACTAAATAAAGAATAGCCTCTCTGCTTGTTGGTTCCAGGGCTAGCTGCTCCAACAAGCAGTCATTAATGGTGTCTAGACATTTTAACTCTGCATTCTTTCTTGAAGTGACACATATCTAGTCAATATGGAGATCATCTAAATTCTCCATTATTATTGAGCTTTCTACTTTTATAGCCTCGCTAACCTTCTCTAGCATTTCACAGTCTCCATCACTGTCCTGGTCAAGTGGTCAGTAGTATGTTCCTTCTGCTATACTCTTATTGTTTAAGCATGGAATTTCTATCCATAGAGATTCTACGTTAGTTTGTTTCATTTAAGATTTTACCTTATTTGACTCTGCCACTCCCCGACCAGTGTGACCAACTCTCTCACTTCTATATATTTTGTACCCAGGTATTACCATGTCCCATTGATTATCTTCATTCTCCCATTCCTAGCTCTGTTACACAGAAACATCTGGGAGCTCTAGTTGTGAAATTGTGGGGAGAAGAGCTTAAGACAGGATATAGAGTGGGCATCATAACAGGAAGAAAACAAGTTGTTAAAGCAGACTTTCAAGCCTGTCATGGTGGCTAAAAGAAGTACAGAAGTCAGTCAGAGCAGTCATTTGGTCAGTAATCTTACTGTGATAACATATCATAAAATCATGACATTACATGGGTAATTTTCTAGGAGTTTCTAAAATAGTATTGGTTAGAACTTTCCTCTCCCTCTCAGGCCTCTGCAGTAGGATGTATGGGACAAGGGGAGCCTGGCTTTGCAGGTGGAAGGATATATAAAAAAGGTATCAATAAAATGTTTAAGAACTCAGTAAAAACATTTCTGCAGTAGTTTTCTGTGAAATATTTGGCATATGCAGAAATCATGATGGTGTGCTATAAAATGGTTTTATTGACACTTAATTTGGGTTGACTTATTAAGTTACCCATGGCATGGTAATTTTGCTGGAAAACATGCTCCCCCAGTAAAACCATTATACATATTTACAACCTTCATACATGCACACCACACTGCTCATGCTTAACTGATCTGTTTAGATAACTATATTTGCAATGTTTAATAGGTATTTCTAATACTGGAGAATGCTGCAAATATTGAGTTAGAATTGTTTCATTATCTTTCTCAAAAGTGTTTTTTATATGCAGCCATCGTGTGTAGGTGTTTGTCTGGATTTATGTCTACCTACATAAACGATTGTCTCCTTGCCTATGTCTTCCAATGCCAAAAGTTAAATTGTATTGAATGCAATTAAACAATAATACTTTGTGTTTATTGTATAGCATCTTTCACCCAAACTTCTTGCACCACTTCATAATAGTTTAGTGCTTTAAGCTTCACAGTCCCACTATGATGTGAGTAAGCATTATCATCTCCAGTAATAATGGCTAAACTGAGTCACCCAGCAGTTAAATACTGTCCACTTGACTAAGTCTTCAATGCAAAAGAGGTATGTGTTTAGCGCGCTCTCTCACTCTCTCTCTGTAAAATTCTAGTGGAGACAATGCATTCTAGTTTTATCTCAGTGTAGTTAGTCAAGGGCAACCCCAGGCGGGAGGTGAAGTGTTGACTTTGACAGTCTACCTTGAGATAAAAAATATCTGGGCCTTGTCTTCACTAGGATTTTACATAGTTAGCTCTATCTCAATAGAAAAACACCCCTTTTTTGCAGTAAAGATGTAGCCAGTGGAACTGAACCCTGGAATTTTGATTTGCAGATGCTGGCGTTAACCACTGAGCCAATGAACATAATAGGTGACTGAGCAACAACAGGATATGTGCTGAGTATAAAATCAGTGTAAAAATGATGAAACAAAGTTATAATGAATGCTTTTCTTTTTCAGCTTAATCCACACTATCCAGATGGGAATATTGAAGGAAAGGTCATGGTAAGTGGAATGCTTTCTTTAAATGTACTGCAAGATAGTTTGTTGCATTATCAATCTAATATAAAGTATCAGCTCTGGGTGGAAGGGATAATTTTGTTTTACTTACATGTAAAACACAAATTACTCAGACTCTTGGTGTCTCATTGTAATCCATCAGGTTACTGGGAGGTGTAATACATTAATGTTCATAAAGTGCTTCAAAATCTTTGGATGGGAAGTCCTATAGAACTGCGAAGTGGTATTTGTCTGTTCACCTTTTCCTATAAGGCCAAAACATTGTTTCAGTTCTCCATAAGCAGGAGAAGGAAAGGGAAAAAGAAGAGGGTCACAGAGTATTAAAAAGATCACAGCCTCACTTTTGCTTACCATAGCCTCTGTTAGAGTAGATTTCCTGCTGCTTTGAATTCTGCTACCACCAAGCTTGGGCTCTCTATATAAACAAAAGCACAACTAAGAACTATTGTTAGGAAAAGTTTTCTCTTGCTTAAAAAAAATGTGTTTGGTTTCAAACTGCAAGTGGAACACGATGACTGAGGGGGACTGAGTTGTTCAGGGGTTGATAATGGGCTAGGGAGTCTCATGTCTGAGTTACTTGGTTGAATCCGGTGTCGTATTGGCATGTACCAGCTGGTAATTGGTATTAACCAGATGATACTGTCCAGTGGTTGCATATTTGACATGAATTAGTTTTCTTAATTCTTCTCAAAGTAGACAGATTTCCACATTGCTCTTTAGCACTGGGCTCTTTAGCAAGGAGACCAAGGACAAAGTAAACTTTTGCTCAGAGCTGTACAGATCACAGAGCAAAGTCTCTGTCCAAAAGGAGCCAACAGCCTAAGGTCTGACTCTCCAAACATTTAATCCAGTGTATGACACGTACTGTCAAAGTCAGTGGAGCTGTTCATAGCAGTAAGCGTTACTCCCAAGTCTCTTTGCAGGGTTGTACCCTTAGAAAGGAGTTTATAAGCTAATACATGGAGCAATGAGACTGAGCTACCCTAGTATCCTTAGAGATTTTCTTCAGATCATAGTAAAGGCACATTAGAGCGTATAAATGCTTCAGCTGACAGATCCTACCCCATCCAAAGCAGAGCACTGTGGGTATGTCTACACTGCAATTAAAAACCCACACCTGGTCTGTGTCAACTGACTCCAGCTAACAGAGGTTGAGCCAAGGGGCTGTTTAATGCAGTGTAGAAGCTTGGGCTGGTGTCTGGGCTTGAGGACCTGGCAAGGTAGGAGGGTCCCAGGGTTTGAACAACAGCCAAAGCCCGAACATCTACACTGCATCTACACAGAGCTTGGGCTAAGGGGTTGTTTAATTGCAAGGGAACGGGCACTTAATTCTTTTAGGATAAAATTTTCAAAGTGCCTGTGTGACCTAGGAGTCTCACGTCCCATTTTTCAAAAGTGAATCTGACACTTAGGAGTTTCAATATTACAAATCAATAGGATTTAGCCTGATTCACTTTTAAAATGTGAATTGAGTCACTTTGTCCCTTTTAAGAATGTTACCTTTAGGGTCTTTTAAAAATAATGCCAAATTGCCTAGTGAAGAAAAGCTTTAAAAATCCTGTTTTGATTTCTAGTAATATTTGGCCTTTTGATGTATAGTTCAATACACTTGTTACATATTTTTCCATTCCAAAGCCCAAGAGACTATGTAACATGAAGGTTTTCCTGTAATTTAGAAGCCTTTATTAAATGCTTCCTTCTCCAACTTTTGAAGATTGGAAGGTTATAATACACAGTGCATCAAAAAGTCAGTGCTGTATGTTACAGCTCCCATTTAAATTCAGAATTGGTGTATTATGCTGGAAAGAAGTCTCTTATTTCCAATCAGACAATGTACAGCATCCACAGGGACACCATAAACATTGGGAAAATGTCAAGAACAGCTGGGAACCTAGGATTCATTAATTCCTTCTCCTTAAAAGGCTGCTGCCTTTGGAAGGGTAAACTAACTCCCTCACAAATGAATCTTCATGAGATAGCACTAACCCTAAGTTATTTATTTATTTTTGCTTGAATACATGGGGCATTTCTGCCGTGGAACCAAAAGGCCAGATCCTCAGCTTGTGTAGTTTGGCATAGCTCCATTGAGTTCAATGGAGTTATGCTTTCCACCATCTGAGGATCTGACCCAGAGAGCATCTTCCTTCATATATAATTCCCAGGTGGAATTTTTTAAAAAATACTGTCTCTCTAAAAGCTTTTTCTTTTTGGCTTCCAGCAACTGATCTTGTTTAAAAAATACTTTTGTTAATTAAATTTTCATTATGTGTAATGCAAGTCCTCTGGTTTACACAAGTGAAGCAGTATTTTAAAAGGCTCAGCCAGGAATTAATTTGGTAATAAATAATCCAAAAAGCACATTTTAAAAATAAGCGTCTTTAGCTTTAAAATGGTAGTGTGTCTGTGCTTCTATATAGCCAGCAGTCAGACCACTTGAGAGGCTCTGCAGTTGTAGAGAGAATGAGAGAGAAACATACACGGATGCTGGCACTTTATTATTATTCTGCTGCTGCACACAGGTCTGAATCAGCTCTGAAAACGCATACATTGTTTCTTACAGAATGTCTCTGGCTCTTAACAACAGAATTGCAACGTGATGTCTGTGCTAAAATTGGGATGACTCACAAATGAGTCAATAGGGAAGGTGTTATAGGAGGCTAACTGCTGTGCTGTCTGCCAGAGTTCAGTAAAATGCAGGAGCAAGGGTGGCCATTAATTTACTCAACTTGTTTTTCATATACATATTTTTTAACTCATCTAACCTAAAGAGTTCTGTTCACATTACAGCCATATGAAAATGCTGGTTTTATAAGAGCTTACTAAACTGGAAAATATATTGAGATATTACATTGTGCCGGATTTAACAGGCATTTTCAGAAGTCTGGCTGTTAAATTTCATTTCTACTGAAGTCTGTAGAGTATTCATACAGGAATAGGGTATGATCCTTGTCTGTCTCTATGCCACAGGAGGTGGTTTTACCAATTGGAATTGTAGATTGGGTTTGCATTCTAAAAGAAATGATCTCCCAGGTTTGTCGCGTTTTTGCACTGTTCTGTGCATTTAAAATGAATGCTCCTCCATAAGTGAAGCCACATGCAGGTCTCCTGAATTTTAGGTATAAAAGATGCTGGGGATAGAATGTAGTTGAACAGTGGGGTCTCTTGAGATCTGTAGTGGTGCATAGTTACTAGCAAACCGTACTAGTGGCTGTGAAGTAGAGTTGTCTAGTGGATACTTGGAAATATCCAGGTATTAGGAAGGAGAAATCTGATTTTGCCTGGTTTATGTTACCTCTCGTTGGACCATAGTATTTGGCTCCAATTACATTAAACTTCTGTTTCACAACATAAACAAACATGACATGTAAGAAGGAATTTTCTATAACATAATAATGATGTGTCAAGCCAATGGTGGTAATCCAGTAGCTATGAAATTTTCTGTATTTTATAGATAATCTTGCTGTAACTGGTTTAAAAAAAATGCATAGTGTGCTGAAATGTACAAGACATCTAGGTTCTGTGCTGATGCTTTTTTCCAGATTGCATGCATGACAGCGTTATCCGTTGGTTAGGAGTACCAACTCCATAAAGCTCGCTGCCATCCATGACCTTCTCATCTGTTGCTCCTCCAATCTCATGTACTCAATGGAACCTGGACCCCCCTCAAATGCTGCCTCTGCAGCCGCTCTGTCTTCTCACATTCCTCACACCATGACTTTAAAAACAAACAAACAAAGATACCCTAGTAAGTGTGTTGGGCTTTTCTCCTTCCACATTTGCTTCTTCCATTCCCTCCCTTTCCTCACTCACTGTCCTCCACTGAATGGAACACCAGCCATATCTCCTTTCCCCTACCCCACATCTGTGTAGCTGACTCTGACCAGGCTAGTGCTTCGTGGAGTATTCTCGATATTCCCACACATCCAGGCTGCCACTTTTTCTTTTCTAAAGACGGGTCTACACTACCATGGGGGTCGATGCTCTAAGATCGATCCTCCAGCGGTCGATTTAGTGGGTCTAGTAAAGACCTGCCAAGTTGACTGCAGATCGCTCTCCAGTAGACCCCTGTACTGTACCCCCGATGAGAAGAGTAAGGTAAATCGACGGGAGATTTTCTCCCACTTTTTATGTCTTCACCACTGTAATCTCTTTTTCCCTACCCTCCTTGCCACCCACATCACTTCCCTCCAGTCCATTCAAAATAGAGATGCTAAGATCATCTTCCTTACCTGCCCCTCTGGCCATATCACTACCGTCTCTGCATCCCATCTTTGTCTCCCTCTTCTTACTGCATCTAGAGATCAAGCTTCATGTTCATGAAGAAGGCCCTTCACAATTCTGCCCCTCCCTACCTGTCCACTCATCTTTCATTCCAATGGTGGTCACTTCATTCACTTATTTGCCAATTTCTCACACATACAAACAAATAAAATGCCTTCTTCCATGCTGCCCCAATGCATGAAATGCCCTTTCTGCGCTAGTTGATAAAACTGACAACACAACAGGCACTGGAGGCCCCCGAGGACAGTGCAGTTACAGGAGGATTTTTGCTTCTCTCTCTCATTTAAAGCAATGGGAGGGAGTGTTGGTATTTTCAGGTTTGATAGAAGAAGTGAATATTTAGCAAGGATTTGAAAAGTTCCTTCTCACTGGGCTATGAAGAGGAACTAGTTTGATCTGACCTGGTGAAATTCATTGCTAATTTGATGGCTAATCAACAGGCAGTATCAGTAATCAAGGCACCACCCTAATGATCTCTTGCTGCATAGGTCTTATCAAACAGCTAATGCAAAGCAAGTTTATCCTTTTCATAATGCTTAGCACATTCATTGGTTAGTGACACATTATAAATCATGTTAATCACATTTCAGATCTCCACTGTCTGATTCTTTTTTGACATCCTTGGCTCCCCTCTTCCTCACCATATATTTTGTGTGCCCGATGTGCCAGGAATGGTTAATCTGAAACTGATTGCAAATCTTTCATAATATATATAATTTGAAGGCCTGATCCTGCAACCCTAACAGAAGGCGTAACCGTGACACAGACCAGAATCCTATTGACTTCAATGGGACTTCAGATGTGAATATGGATTACTCCTTTCAGAAAGGGTTTGCAGGGTCAAGCCCTGGGAATTTAGCATTTTGGGCCACATTTACAAAGATTCAGATAGGCATGGAGTGGGTTTTAGGTGCCTAAAAACCTGTGCTTGTGTAGTCTTGAGAAAAGACTGGGGGAAGGGGCTGATAAGTCTTTAAATATGTTAAGAGCTGCTATAAAGAGGACTGGGACCTCTGTGTCCACTGATGCTAGGACAGGGAGAAGTAGTAATGAGCCTCATTTGCTGCAAAGGCGATTCAGGTTAGATATTAGGAAAAACATTCTAACTATCAGGGTAGTTACACTCTGGAATAGGTTACGGGGAAGGTTGTGCAAATTCCAGCATTGGAAGTTTTAAGACAGTGGTCCCCAAAGTTTTACCTCATGCCCCCTACCTTACTCTTGCCAGTGTCCCTTCACCCTGGGGCCAGGAGTGGAGCTGTGCTCCCGGGATGGGGGAGACACAGAGTTAAGGGGACTGAGGCTGGGTCTGGCAGCCAGGCCCCTGGACAGGCCTGGGGCTGGCAGCTGGAGCCCTGCCTATTAATTCTAGGACCTGTTTCTGTTAGATGATGAGCTCCTTCAATTGCACCGACATCAGTGGGATTTGGGAGCACTCAGCACCAGGCAGGATCTAACCCCTAATGTGCTGTCTGTTTACACTGAGAATTTTAATAGTGTCCAGCTGGCTGGCTGTGCTACTGTCAATCCATGCAGCGTCACTTTGATTGTGAACAGAGCAGCTGCCTTGGCCACTCTGATTTATCAGGTCCTGTTATAACGACCACTAATGGGAAAAAACAGACTCTTAAAGCGACAATTGAACTAATCTTTCTTTCTCTTTACATTTTGATTGTTGTCTTTGCTCTTCTCTTCGGCCCCCTCAGATTAGTGCAGTGTAATTACATCTGATGGGAGGCCAGGGTCTGCAACTACAGCAGGTTACTGAAGTGCTGGTGTCAAGTAGTAATGTGTGTGGTACTGTAGTCTCTCTGCAGTGTGTGACCTGCTCCTGTTATAATGACTTTCTGAGACCCTGTGTCCATGGGGTAGATTGAATCCTCTGTGTTACACGCTCCAAAGCTGGCCTGAACACATCCTCACTAGAATATAAAAGAAAAATTCAGATGTATTACCTGTTCACAAGGTAATTGGAGACTTTATAATAGGGCCCAGTGCAAGCAAAAACCTTTGTGCCTAATCAACAGAGAGACGGCGACCTTCCTGCTTCAAAGAAGAAACGGCAGGCAGGGGAGAAGATTATGTATACTTTGGTCTCTGTACCACATGGAAATGACATCGCATCTCTCTTTGAACTGGATGCCACCACTCTTCAGAGAGCTGATTGCCTGGTTCCAAGGTAAAGAAAAAATAAAATAAAAAATGCTGCATTGACAAGGTTTCTCTCTAGCATTATACTGGTGAGTAAAGCCGAAAAATCAAACATATGCTAGTGTTATTCTTCAGCTGAAATTGAGGAGCATTCCCAGATAAACAAGAGATGTATAAAACATGATCCTGCTGCTGTGACTAGATGAAATAATTATAAGGCTAAAACAAGTAAGACTTGAAGGGAGACTGTCAGGATGTAAAAATAGTGAGGCAAATGTTGCACAGGTGTAATTGAGAGCAGAACTGGGCCCAGTATACTGTTTGGAAACAATGTACTATTAATAAATCTGAGCGAATCCTTCCCAATAAATAATTCATGTAATGAATTTTGCCTTGTTTTCTGTGCATGCACTGCCCATGACAGAGTACTGTTTCTTGGAATGTATCTGTTCAGATTCGTTGAACAAATAGTTTTGAGGTTTTTACTCCAGAAATTAATTGTGAATATTTGAAATGTGAACAGTATTGCTTAATTGTGATTGGTCAGATAAGTCATAAGGGTTTTTTTCCCCCTGTTCCATGATTGAACATTCAGTCACTTGCGGGGCGGGGGGGTGGGTGGAGTGAAATTCTCTTGTGTATCAATTTAAAATTTGGTTTCTGGTAATATTTGTGAATGCAACTTTGAAATTTCTTTTTGTGTTCATTTTTCCTAGCACAATTCACTTGCATGAATATTCACAGACTGTGAAACGGGAGACTGCAAACTTGGCCAAAGTGAATTAATGTAAAAAAGTAGATTGACTAGTCACTGAAAAATGCTTGCATTAATTGCCCATCTCTCGTTTCTAACACCACCACAAACTGAAATAATTTAAAAAATCTAATTCATGCTGTTTGTGTACTTGATTCTCAGCTTATGACTGATATTATAAGTGCTTAGTCACATGAGCAATCTTACTGAAGTCTAGCTTACTCATGTGAGCAAGGGTTAACAGGATCTCCAGCTATTAGACTGTGACTGTTAAAGTGGTGGTGGTTTTCTTTGAGGGTCACAACTCTGCAAAGGACTGCTCAAATAAAAGAAAAAACACGTTTTCATACTTTGTTGAAATTCAAGGAAGTATTTCTGTTCACACTAGATTTTAAAGCCTTTCCTGCATCCATCTTTTCCTTAAATAAACTTTACTTGTAGTCTCTTGTCATATTGTCTCAAAACATTCTGCAGAACAATGAAGCGTGTAGCTTCCACCACATTTTCTCCAGACCTGTTTTACTCTGTTTGTTTTTAGGAACTCTTATGTTCGGTTGAGACACCTATGTACTAATACTTGGGTGACAAGTACTAGTATTCCTATAGATACAGAAGAAGAGAGGCCAGTGATGTTGAAGGTAAATATTGATACAAGTGTACTAACTTTCCAAACTCATTCCTATAATTGTCTTTGAACGATTTAACTTCCATATACAGAAAGATTTATAGTAATTCAGAGGAAGATAGAGGATTGCTCAACAAAATTAAACTCTGTTAAAAAAACACACTATTTCAGATTGGGACTTGCCAAACAAAAGAAGACAAGGAAGCTTTTGCCATCGTATCAGTTCCTCTGTCTGAGGTCAGAGACTTGGATTTTGCCAATGATGCCAACAAAGTTTTAGCATCCACTGTTAAAAAGCTGGAGAATGGAACAATAACACAAAATGAAAGGAGGTCAGTAATGCGGTTTTTTTTCAGATCACTTTCATATAAAATGAATGTGTATGGTATCCAGACACCACACTAGTAAAATCCAGATAGATTAGTAGAAAGGCAGGTGAGGAAGGTGGTTAGGGTGTTAGCCTGGGACTTGAGACTGTCTATGCCACTGGCTCCCTTGATGATGTTGGACAACTCACTTAATCTCTTTTGTGGCTCAGTTCTCTGTTGCTGTAATGGGGACAGCAGCACTGCCCTGGAGTGTTGTGAAGATGAAGGCATTAAAGATTGTGAAGTGCTCAGATACTATGGTAATGGTGGTGATTGGGCAGAGTCTTAAAATGGTCTAAAATTGATATGGAGAATTAATGAGTGTTTCAAGATTTACCTAGATTATAGAGCAAACTTTAAACTGTTTGGATCCAGATGTTACAGAATGCAATGAGCCTGATTCTCATTTTACATTAAGGACCTTTAACCCACTCTGGCAGCGTAATTTACACCCCTTTTACACTGCCAGAAAGGTAAATGAGAATCTGGCTCAACGTCAGCTCCTCTCCCTTCTAATTGTAACGTCCTCTTCATCCCTCCTACTTTCCATAGTCTCTTCTAAAGGCTGTTGGTAGAGGGTCTGCCCTTTGCATTCATCCATGCTTCGACTCCAGTGCTACTGGAATGTCTGCTCTTTACACCCTCTGAAGAATTAAAGGACTTCTTTGCACATTGTAGCCAAATTTATCCTAGTGCCGTGGGTGTAGTATGTTGGTTATTTTCAACGGTCTCTGGAAAAATTAAATATTAGACAACATCTTTGGGTGCTATTTAATTTGTAACTTTCATTCTGCCATGGAAGATGCACAGCTTTTTATTAAAAAAGTTAATTTTTTAGTGATAAAATTAAGCTTCTATCAACTATTGAATCAAGAGGTTTTTGTCAATAATAAATAGAAAAGAAGGTTCAAGAGTAGATAGAAGATTTATCCTAACATGGCATGCCACAATGGCCTAGGCTTCGGTACTTAACCCTAAAGAGCTGACAGGCTACTTCTTCACTGAATAGAGCCAGAGAAGCACAAAGTAATTGGGGTGTGACGTAACAACAGTGCATCTCACTATTAGCCTTGTGACTGTGAAACACTGAGATTCAGCATCATCTAATATTGGGGCTGTTGCTGTAACATAATGCTGAAAATATTTCATAGTGCTTTCTGGACGCTGGCATTATTTGTGTGTCTCTGTGATTTCTTGTGAAGGGGTAGCAGTCCTCATTCTTCCCTTCCCTGTCCCTTTCTGGCTTATAAAGGTAGGGATCCTGCTAGCACCAAACTAGTTGCTCAGCCCTACAGCCACACCCTTCATTCTTTGCTGCTTGGGCAACACTCATGTACTGTGAGTCTTGTTCTACTCAGACCAAGTTCCAAACAGATTGGTGTACTCCATGAGATGTGCATATGGGCTGAGATTTTCAAAGTGGGTTAGGAGATTTAGTACATGGTTCCTCTTGCAAGTAATAGAAGTTGTGTATTTAAATCCCATAGTCTGTTGTTTTTTTTAAAATCTCAGCTGAAGAAACACGTGCCTCTAGAACTTATAGTTTAGAAATCCGGGTCTAGGATATATGTACCAGGCCAAATTCATCTGACACTTGGAGGTCTGTGGGTTTAGCTGCAGGCACAATTTGGCCCACTCCTTTTTGAAGCTTTTATTTTATTTTCCTCTGCTTTCTCTATGAGCTGGTCACAAACTCCCAAGGTTTAGTTACTAAGCCCACATGGGATCATCTTGGCTTTTTGCAGAGCTGCTCCTGGAAAGCCTGTAGCCCTTCTCAGGAATGTTTGTTAAAGTGGTTCTGTTGTCCATTTGAAATTCAAAGTTCCATCTCTATATGTTCTTCCATATGCATGTACAACTTACTGTTTTTTGTCTGCCTCCTCCACGATGGAGTAGCCATTTTCTAGTATTAGAAGTACCTCTCCCGTTTCAGTGCTCTCTACCATCATCCTTTCCCTTTAGCAGAGAGTGCAAGACGTGGTCTTTTTCAAATCCACCTTCAATACCTCCTTGGCCAGTAGGGGTACAGCATAGGGGGCGGATGCTTGCATGCTTTTCCACTGCACGCAGTGCATCCTATCTAAAGTGGTCAGCATTAGTGGTTATCTGAAAAACTCTAAGCTGCATATGAAAATATCTTGCTTCTGTTGCTGGTATATTTGTGTAGGTTACTTGTTTTGGAATACTGTCCATCAGTTCAACTTGCTTCCTCTTTGGTTGTGGTTCTTTAATGCTTTAGTAAACATCCTTGGGATGTATTTAAGCCTCTGCTGATTTAAGGTCTTGAATCCTTAAGCACCTGTCAGGCTTGGCTTTCCAATGATCGAGGTTCTGTTGTGCCACAGGAAGCCTGTTCTAGAATGTATGGATTTTTTTAAAAAAATTAATCCTAGCAAGTGTTGCCCTGTATAGTAAGGATTTCTCTACTTGTTCTAGGTTTGTAACCAAGCTGCTAGAAGATCTCATTTTCTTTGTTGCTGATGTTCCTAATAATGGGCAGGAAGTTTTGGATGTGTTGATCACCAAGCCAAACCGGGAAAGACAAAAACTAATGAGGGAACAAAATATATTGGCCCAGGTAGGTTTTGGATATTCGCAGGTTGTTTATATATGTACATATGGGGGAGCTCCTGAAGGAAGATGGTGGTTTAATTAACAAGGCTACATAGCCCTTTAACATCCACTTGGGATTGATTTCTAGGTGTGAAATTAGCCACACAGGGTTCACCTATTGTTGCCTAAATGAAAAAACAAACAAACATTTGATGAGGGGACAATTGAATATGAAAAGCTATATTCTGTTCTGAACAATGCCTGTGCAACCTCACTGCATTGTATTGCTGTAAGAGAGAGTAAAGTCTTGTCCAAGGATGATAAAGTTGGGAAAAATTTTCTACTCTAGTCTCCAGTACTGGAAATGACTCCACACCTGCTGAACCTCTGCATTCTCATGGAGCTGGAAGGACCCTAGTTTATGCTAAAATGTGTGCACTTGTAAATCAGACTTAATATTCTTTTTAAGTAGCTTCTTGAATAAATAATGGTGAAAGGGTTGGAAAAGAGAATAATAGAATTGTCCTCCCCTTTAACTGTAAATTTATCCAATTTTTTCTACCCGATGTCAGTGAGTAGATTGATGGGACAATGTCACTGTTTTAATATCTGAGATTGTCAGGATCCCCTCCCCCATTACGTTCAGTCCTATGTAGATGGCAAGAGTGGTGACCTTTTTCTTACCTGGCTTAAGGTACTCCTGCGACATTTAAGGCAAATATGAATAGAAGTGGCCAACGACAGTCATACAGAAATCTTGGTTTTGTTTTCACCCTCAGTGATTTTGATTCTGAACAGATATTTGGAATCCTCAAAGCTCCTTTTAAGGACAAAGGAGGAGAGGGATCAATGCTGAGACTCGAAGATCTAGGAGACCAGAGATATGCTCCATACAAATACATGTTAAGGCTATGTTACAGAGTCATCAGACACTCCCAGCAGGACTACAGGAAAAACCAGGTCAGTTGTAGCCAAGATTTTTTTCCCCCAAAATTGTTACATAATTGTATACTCTGGGTCTGACCCTGTGCTCTGTGCTTGTATTTGGATTCCCGTTGTAGTCCAATGAAAAATCTCTTGTAAGAAGGGACTGGTGGACGGGGCTCTGTGTGCATTAGTGTATTGCGAATCAATCATTAAAATATTGACTTCTCATGTTGAACAATGGTATTTTTGTTTAGGAATTTTTACAAGAGACCAGGGATCGGCTTTGAAATGTTATGGTTTCATTTTCCCGGCACATGCTCCATACCACTTCTTCCTCTTTATAAGCTCCACAGGTTCAAGCAGGAGAATGGGACTCCCAGTTTGTGGGTCTCTGCTGTATCACTAAAATTATGCTCTTGGATTTCAGATTAGAAAGTGGGAAAGTTGCATGGATTTTTGAATTCTTCTCACTGCCAAATTTGTGAAGCAAAGAATAATAGTGGTCTTCCAAGATTCAGTCAAGCTGCCCAACCTACCACCGCAGGGTGCCCTTTATGAGAAAGCTCAAACCCGCTTAGTCCAATATTTTTACGAGCTAGAGTTGAGAATGAGTCATTAACCCAAGGACTTTGCAGGCATGGCGGGACTACAGATAAAGTGTTGAAATGATGTGTATGACTTCTATGGGTCCTTTCTAAATATTCTTGCCTTTAAAAACAAGAATACTTCTTCCAAATAATGTAACTCCCAAATTTTCCTTTTCCTTTTGTGTCTTTGGAGCTGGGGAAGACTCCGAAGTGTTGTCCATCTCTCAGACAAGTAATTTTTTCTTGGAGTACATTGTTCAATGACCCTAGATTTTCTTCACTTCATGCCACCAGTAAGATGTGTGTTTTGAGTATTGGTTTGAAGGATCAACTGAGCAGGATGTTGCTGATCCTGAAAGAAAGATACTGCTTCTTACAGGCTGTTGAACAGATAACCCGGAGGCTTTTTTATTTTTCAGGAATATATCGCTAAGAACTTCTGCATCATGCAGTCCCAGATTGGTTATGATATTCTGGCAGAAGACACCATCACAGCTTTGTTGCACAACAACAGAAAACTACTTGAGAAACACATCACGTCTAAAGAAATAGAGACATTTGTTAACTTACTCAGGAGGAATCGAGAGCCAAGGTTTGAAGTAGCCCACATACCTTTCTTCTGTATTGATACTCTTTTATTCTCGTAACAGCTGTGAATCTTCTGTTTGCTATTTTGTTATTTCTCTTTCATGGCTTAAATTTCTCATAGTCCTGACAGAGGGGGAAAAAGTAAACTCGTGTTGTTATAAATTGTTACACTGGAGAGAGAAGAAATTCCTGCAACTCTCTTGGCTTCACCACTGCTTCCTGTCTGAATTTAAAATAAATGGAGTATCTAATGAAAAAAGTATCTTATTTGTTTTCGTTAGACTTCCAAATGTAAATAAATAGTACTAATCTAAATGTATTAAATCAATGTACTGAGGGCCAAACGACTTTTATGGGAGCAATTTATAGTACTGCTAGGGACTGTTGCATTGCATCACTATAATTACTCTGCATATATCTGCAGCCATATCACCTGAAGCTGTGATCTCATCATATGTCCCAAGCTAAGCCGTGTTGGGCTTGGTCAGTATTAGATGAGGAGGCCATATTGGTACAGAGCCAGTTCCCTGGTTCATTGTTAGAAGGGGACAAGACCTTTAACAATGCATAATCAACCTTGTTTATTTAAGATCTTACATCACTTTTTCCAGGAGGAAGGATCTTAATTTGATTGATTGAATTTATTATTCGAATGCAAAATCTTCGTTTGTGCTTAAACCCTAGGTGCAAAAACAATTCATTCTTTAAAAACCCACCTTACAAAACAGTTCAGGATGTTAGCAATTAGGGCCCCACTGTTAGCAGGTAGGGCCTGCCCCACAGCATCGACTCCTGAAAAGTCCCACAGACTTCCATGGCCTGGCTTGCATGAGATGAGGTATGCAAAACTGAGCTCCAAAAAACACACACACACTGCAAAAATTAAAACCTTGCTCAGCGTACAGTCAGAGTGTGTGATTCCCACCTGCCAAGCCTGAGTAATTACATTCTGCCTTCTCAAATTTCCACAACATTTTCAGTCTGATTTAGTGGAGGTTTTTTTAGTTCTTGCTATAAACTGTTATGTAATGTTGCTATGCACTGTTACTTCCATTTTAGCAAGTAGCAGGCAATTAACTTCATCTTAATGGTGAAGGGATTGGTTCCTGAATATGATAATACTGTTGCATTTACACCTTTCATTCAAAAATAATTTATGAACACAAATATTCTAGAGTTCAGCAGTTGGTAATGAAAGTGTAACCCGGGGTAGTCAATTATTTTTTGTCAAGATCCACTTTGCTTAGTCAAGGTATAATCAAAGTCCAGACTCCAGAGAAAATAATAATGATAATAAGTAAATAAAAAGATTTCATAGCACGTTCAAAAGCATCTAGCAGTCTGGATTTGGCCTGCAGTCTGCTTATTGACTAACCCTATGCTAACACAATGTGGCGATCTGTCCCCCTTTCATGGCTAGACTACACAGAAAGGTTTATGAACCTGCTACTGGTGTCGGTCACTCCCCCATCCTTGGTATTTAGATTAGGGGACAGTAAGTGGCGGGTGTACCATGGTGGTTTAGGTGGTCCACAGCACAGAGCACTCCTTTAGATCCTGGGCCAGTGATGAAGTCCTTAGGGGAGTAGCCACACTGGCACATCTTAGAGCATCCTTTAGGCTGCTGTAAATTACAACAGGGGCTGTTTGGGTCACCTTTGCCTCACTCAGCCTCAGCTGCAGGGATTGAGAGCTCAGCACTGGTTTCAAGACCTTACTCCTTTTTAGCGGTTAGAGGTTGTAATAATATGAATGAACAATTATCAGGTTTGAATACGGCCTGTATTTAGATAACTCTCGCACTATGGGCTCCCTTGAGATGAATATTTCAGAGATGGGCACTCTAGGAAAAAATGAAGATAGATAGGTAAACAAATTTCCTTTGTGATGCTTCTGTGTAATAGTCTGTTATATTTGCTTTTTTCCTGTCCAGATTCTTGGATTATCTATCAGACCTGTGCGTTTCTAACACAACTGCCATACCGGTAACTCAGGAACTCATCTGTAAATTTATGCTGAGTCCAGGAAATGCTGACATCCTCATCCAAACCAAGTAAGCAGCTGTAACTGAAACATACTTGTCATTGTTACTTTGCCTTTCTTGCCACACATTGGTCACAGGGTTTATATGTAGCTACAGTTTGCGTTATTTATTTGAAGGCTGGTTTCCATGCAAATAGACAATCCCTTGGAATGTGCCATCATGCCAGAGGATATTGATGAGGAGGAGGTCTGGCTCTACTGGATTGACAGCAATAAGGAGCCCCACGGCAAAGCTATTAGGCATCTGGCCCAGGAAGCTAAGGAAGGCACGAAGGCTGATTTAGAAGTCCTTACCTATTACAGGTAAAACCATTTTTTACTATTCAGGGAATCTGTTGCTTCTACTGTTGAAATCAATTGTCACTGTGTTAAATTGGCGCCAGATCAGATCCATGGTCTGTTCAGAAACTGGATCTAAGCTTGTTTTTTTTTAAAAAAAAAAAAATACAAAAAGGGTCACAATCTAGCCAATGTTTTCCAAAGAGTGTTGAGGCTTCGATGCTTTTGATGCATCCCTGTGCTCTCAAAATGCTGTGGTTTCGGCCCCTCCTTTTCTAGCAAGTGGGATTACACACCAGCTATTGTAGTAGACTTTTGCAGACCAGCTGTGCTCTGAGCTGTTGTCCAGAAGTACTGAGAAACCAACCCCAGCAGCACTTCCAGGTCCCAGGCACTGGAAGGCAGGGGCATGAAACAAAGTCTTAAATGTATTGAAAGTGAATAGTTCAAGGGTTTTATCCCACAACAGCTGTTCTGTGTGTGGGGACTTTCTTTGAACTCCAGTGTGAGTTGGGCATAAAAAGCAATGGGGATAGGAGCCTAATACTAGTGCTTGTAATGGCACGTCAGCTTCTTTGCTAACAAAGGGGCTGTATTATTTTTATTATATTACATTGGAATGACATAGATCAGGGCCCTGAGAAGATATTCTCAGGTACGTTGCTCTGTGCCATTCAAAGAAATCTAAGGTACTACTGAAAGTGTACCATTATTTTTATTACTTTAAGGTACCAATTAAACCTCTTTGCAAGGATGTGCCTGGATCGTCAGTATCTAGCCATAAACCAGATTTCAACACAGCTCTCAGTAGACTTGATCCTACGATGTATGTCTGATGAAAGTCTCCCTTATGACCTCCGGGCTTCTTTTTGCCGTCTTATGCTGCACATGCATGTTGACCGAGATCCTCAGGAGTCCGTAGTACCTGTTAGATATGCCAGACTGTGGACTGAAATTCCTACCAAGATCACAATCCATGAGTAAGTTTAAAAAAACAAACACATGCCCCAAAGCATTTTAAATGGATCAAACCTACTTAGAATAAAATTGTAAGTGGCTGTAATTTTAATACTACACATATGTGAACAGATATTTTGTTGGAGAACACAAACCGTTAGGCACTATTGATCCTGGAAATTTAAAAGGGTCACTTTATTTGTGAGTGTGTTTTTTAAAATGCCTGATGATAAGGGAGATGGAATGGCCTCTTCCTGGGAACTACAAAGTGTGAAGCCGTTACATTCCGTTAAATGTTACACCCTCACTAGGCTGAACCTTAGGGCTTGATTACACTTACAGCTTTATAGCGGTTTTGGTTATACCTGCCTTCAGATATAGCTCCAGGGATAGCATTCCAGCATGTCCACACTCACAGCCACAACCGCACTGGCGTGGCCACATCTGCAGCACTTGCAGCGGCACGGGGAGTGGTGCATTATGGGCAGCTATCCCAGCATTCAGCTGAGTGCAACATGCTTTTCAAATGAGGGGGGTGAGGCGGGACCGTGTTGTGTGTATGCGGAGGGAGAGAGCGAGTGGATTTTTGGCATGCTGAGAGTGTGTCAGTAAAGTGCCTTTGAAATGCGAAGCCTGCTACTCTTCTCCTTCATGCTCGCTCACAAGGTAAACATTTGCACTGTTGATTTGCCGAGTTGCAGCTAAGCTCTGAAAACGTACTTCTGTATTCCTCCAGCTGAGTTCAAAACAAAGGGAAGAGAAGCTTAATTGGCTTAAATTGCTTAGGGGAGGTTCCAGAGAGCGCTCAAAGCATATATTGTTACTACCCGTTTCCACTGGAGCTAAAACGGATCACCCAATACGCTATAGCTGTTAATCCTCTGGCAAGGAGGATTACCAGGACCGGTATAACTGTGGACTCATAGCGCTCTGTGTGCCTTGCCAGTCTGGACGGGTAGTGAGTTTTAGCGCTCCTGACGGCTTTATAGCACTATGAAGTGCCAGTGTCATCAAGTCCTTAGTTTTACAATTAGAGCTTTACTGTGGCTTTAAAGCCACATCCTACAGTCACTTGAAGCAGTTCAGAGGCAATGGCCTCAATCTTGGAAAGCTCTTAAGCACATACTTCGTTTTTAAGTATGGAAGGAGCTCCATTGACTTCAGTGGGAGCTCTTATCTGCTTGACTGCATTGATGCACTGGGGCCTTTGTGTATGAGGCAGGCACAGTAGTTCTGGGGGGCATGTGCCACAGTGCAAAAAATACTGCTGCATTCTTTCACAGGGTGCAGTGTCTGCCCCTCCCTCTTTACTAGGTCATTTCTTTTTTGAGGGGTGGGGGAGGAGATTGTTCAAAAAGGGGAGTTGGTCATGGACTTAACCTCTTACCATCTTCTCTACTATCACCACTGGTGTTGAGTCCTCTCCCTCACCCTGACCTGTGCCACAAGTGGAGGGAAGACTTGTTTACATCCTTTGCCTGCCACACAGGTGTACACAAGCAGGACTAACCCCAATCCAGCCCTTTTCTGTACAAAAGAACATAAAATAAAGTTAAAGCAACATGCGTGGTTGGGGGATTTGGTTATTTTTTACATTACAGCTCATCATATCAATGAAAGAGGTTAATTTTGCTTCCCTCTGTTTGGCTTGGTAGGTATGATTCTTTCACAGACTCCTCGAGAAATGACATGAAGAGGAAATTTGCTTTGACCATGGAATTTGTAGAAGAGTACTTGAAAGAAGTTGTAAATCAGCCATTTCCTTTTGGGGACAAAGAGAAAAATAAACTTACATTTGAGGTACTTTTCAGTTATCTTTGTCACAATGTGTACCAAACAGTGAAGCAACAGAGCATAACTCTTAGCTGTATTACCCAGGTTTTCTTTTGAAAAGAAAAGTTTAAGAATATATTTGATTACAGAGTAGAACAGGGGTGTCAAACTGGGGGTTGGGACCCCTCAGGGGGTCACGAGGTTATTATATGGGGGGTTGCGAGCTGTCAACCTCCACCCCAAACCCTGCTTTGCCTCCAGTATTTATAATGGTGTTAAATATATAAAAATGTGTGTTTAATTTATAAGATGGGGGAAGGGGAGTCACACTCAGAGGCTTGCTATGTGAAAGGGGTCACCAGTACAAAAGTTTGAGAACCACTGCAGTAGAACCTGCGAGTTACGAACACCTCAGGAATGTAGGTTGTTCGTAACTCTGAAATATTTGTAACTCTGAACAAAACCTTATGGTTGTTCTTTCATAGGTTTACAACTGAAAATTGATTCAATGCAGCTTTGAAACTTTACTATGCAGAAGAAAAATGCTGTTTTTAACCATCTTAATTTAAATGAAACAAGCCCAGAAACCGTTTCCTTACCTTGTCAAATCTTTTTTAAAAGCTTTCCATTTATTTTGTAGTAGTTTGTTTAACACAGTACTATACAATGTTTGCTTTTTTGGTCTCTGCTGCTGCCTGCATGCCTCCAGTTCCGAATGAGGGGTGTGGCTGATTTGTAACTTGGAGGTTCTACTCTAGAATGTTCTTTAAGAAATATCTTAATACACATTTCCTTAATTCCACGCTTTTTGCTTCCCACTTTTGTTTTGTATATGTAGCATTGCTCTGTGCTGTTAAACAGCTGCAGTTCCTCACCACACCAGAGGTAGCTGCATTTCAGTGGCAAATGAAGTGATTTGTGTGTGGGAGGGGTGTATACGCAGACTCTCTGTGTTAGTTAAAAGATTTGAGATCCTTGGGGTGCTGTATTCTGTGTCAGATGTGATAATAAAGGACATGTATTGCAGCATATAATCCTGTCCTTGAGTACTGTCCAGAACATCAGACAGAAGAAAGGTTATGTAGGATTGAGTATTCTAGAATCGCATTAAAGGACACTTACAGCAGCCCTCACTTAAACTACCTCTGGCCACGCAGCTCTTCCTTCGCTCTATATTTACCCTACCACAGTCTGATGACTGTTGTTTCAAGATGCTTCTCTGCTGCAGCTGTTGCCATTTGGAACAGCCTTCTGGCATTTCTCTGCCTCATAGACTTTCCTTCTCATTTCTTTTTTGAGATAGAACTATATTTCCCCCCAGCTCTGCCTGAACCTCATGCTGTTTTCTCTCCTGCTTTCATTTAACCAAGTAATTGCATTATTTAACTCTGAAAAGCGTTGGACAGTTAGGGGCCTGGTTGTGAGCCCATCAATGGAAAGACTCCCATTGAATTCATTGGGCCTTGGATCGGGCCTATAGTCTGTGTGAAAGACAAAAGGATAGGACAAAATAGAACTGAACTGTACAGTTTAACAATGTTGTAGAAGTTCTGTCTTCATCGTGATTGTTTTTTTCCCTCCTTGCAGGTGGTGCATCTGGCTCGAAATCTCATATACTTTGGCTTTTATAGCTTTAGTGAGCTGCTCAGACTGACTAGGACACTGCTGGCTATTCTAGATATTGTTCAGGGCCCTATGTCATCATACTTCGAAAGACTAAGCAAATTTCAGGATGGAGGTGAGAAAAGGCCATGAAAAGTTTATATTTAAAATGCATAATTCACTATTTGAGAAGGAAGCCATTTATGCTAAATGTCTTTGATCTGTCTGTACACACATCTGTCCATCTATGTGGACGGCGGATGATTTCAGAACGCATAAAAATGATCAATTTAAAAGACCTTTTAGACTGATGGAACTGATACAGTGTCACATGGTGCCACATGGAGTACTGAGGCCTGGAACCTGACTTGGATCTGTCAGCTTCAAACAGGTGGGGGGAGTTGGTGTGGTATAAGGAGTTGTGAATGTATAGCGCAGACATTTACCAGTTATTGAGGAAGATGCTTGTCCACTATTAAGTGAGGTGCTGTGCTGGCAGCAGTTAGTCATAGTATCCTAGAAGGAGCAGATGGAAAAGAGTATTAGCCATCCTGTCCATCTTCCTGCTGATGTAGGATTGTTCCCTAGTGTACACTTTCTTGTATTTTGGCTACGTCATAATTTAAAGCCCTAAACAATGGGGCTTTCACACCTCCCTGGGGAAGAGTATTTAACAGCCTCACTGTCAGAGAGTTAAATTTTCCTGTTCTTAATTTTATTAGATTATATGCTCCTTCTGTGTCGCACCCTAAACAATTCTTCTTCCTCCTTGATGTTTATACTCTTCAAATATTTATAGACTGTTTTCATTTCCCCCTTTTGTCATCTCTGAGCCAAGCAATACATATTTAGTTCTTTTAATCTTTCCTCAGTCTCTGGTGGTGTTCTTCTCTGAACTGCCTCCTATTTGTCAAAGTCTTTCACAGAACGCTGTGCTCCGTACAGAATGCTATCTTCCAAGTGGAGTCGCATCAGAACTTTACAGAAAAGGACGATTATCTCGGACTTGTGGCTGCAATTTGAATTGGCTGTTTTTGCTGATATATCGCATTGCAAACTCACTTCTAAAAATGGCCTTAAAGAACAAAGTTTGTTTGTAGATCCAAACTTTCAGAGAGTCTTCAGGAGCTGTGCACCCAGATCTATGATTTTTGGTTCAGTCTGATATCTGTGCACATCTGTAAACCTGGGGTCTCCCACCACTCATTGTCTTCACTCACTACTATCACCCATAGCTCTGTTTCATCAATTCTATTTGCTCCCTCCCATTGACTCTCTGTCTTTCAGGCTAGTCTGGAGGAAGGACAGTTACTTATCGAGCACAGAGGGTCAGATCTGGCTCTGTTATGCTGATGTAAATCCAGAGCTACCCCAATCTAACTAAGATCAGAAAGTCAGGAGTTAGAACACTGAAAGATACAAATAAGATCTGTGGGACTAAAACTGCATCTGTGGGAATAATGGGTACCGATGATACATATAGTATGCTTCAGTATAGTGCTATTTAGAGAACAGTGAAAGTGCCTCCCCAAACAGCCTGGCTTTGTACCCCCTATCTGCCCTCTCCTATTTCCCATCCCCTGACTGCCCCCCTCAGAACTCCTGACCCATCCAATCCCTCTGCCTCTTGTCCACTGACTGCCCCCTCTTCACCTCTAACTGCCCCCCAGGACTCCCAAACTCCCTTCCTCCCCTGTTCTCTACCCACTGACCATCCCCTCCACCCTCAAACCTCTGTCTCATCCAACTGCCCTCTGTCCCCTGACTGCTCCCTGGGATTTCCTGCCCCTTATCCAACCCCTCTTGACCCTTACCATGACATTCAGAGCAGCAGGACTGGATGCTGTGCCACCTGGCCAGAGCCAGCCACATTGCCCGCACGGTGGCATGGCTGCAGGGAAGGAGGGACAGCAGGAGGAGGGGTCGGGGGAAGCCTCCCCAGCCGGGAGCTCAACGCCCGGACAGGATGGTCCCGCGGGCTGGAAGCCCATGAGCCGTAGTTTGCCCACCTCTAATGTACATGCTTTTGGCATGGACAAAATTAGGCCCTCAGGGTGCATATATTAGGGGGATGCATTCTGAGAGTGATTTATCACTGGTCATGGAGTATTCTCAAGGGTCATATTCCAGTAGCTGCATCTCTGATGATCTTATTGCAGGAAAAAAGGAAAGTGCTTTTTTTAAAAAAAAACAAACAAACAACCCAATCAATCATTGTTAACTTTAGGAAAGATTAAAATAAAAAAGGGAAAAGTAGAAAGCCGTTCCAGGTATTATAGTTGTTGACGTTCAAAAGACAGCTGGTGTGGCTGAAATGTCAACTATTTATAACTTCTCAGTAAGTTGGTTTCCTGCTGTAGCTTTCTGATGAATGAATGAATTGGACCCAGGTGGTAGGTCCTCAGCTGGTGTAAATTGTTGCGTTCATATCGTAAAACTCAGGATCAAAGAGTCACTCACTAGGTTGTGACACGATCGACTCTCTTCCTATGAATCATGTCAGTAATATATCTTGCACATTAAGGAGTCCTGAAGTATGCATTGTAAAGACAGGAAGCAATGGCCCAGAAGCAGTGGAATAGCTGCCCTTTCTTTTTACTTTTTCCATGATTCTGTGTCTTAGTCAGAGACATGAGCTTCCCCACCCTTAGAGATCCATAAAAGGAACAACCTCCGTCCTTGCAACAGTGGAGGAACTGACAACACTTTATCAAATGTCTAGGCTGTAATGCTATAAAAATTTATCAAAGTCCATCCATACAGCTTCTTGGCTGGCTAGAAGGATTGCTATTGAGCACTTACTCCTCCTTTCTGTGCCCAGTGAATAACGTAGCTAGAGTCAACGTAGCTTAGGTCGACTTACTGCGGTGTCTTCGCTGTGCTGTGTTGATGGGAGACACTGTCTGGTTAACTTACCTTACTCTTTTTGGAGAGGTGGAGTACTGGTGTTGACCAGAGAATGCTCTGCTGTTGATTGCAACAGGTCTTCACTAGACCCACTAAATCGACACCTGCTGCATCGATTGCAGCAGCCAAGAAGACAAGACCTGCTAGCTGTAGGATTCACTTGATGCTACTGGGAATCCTTCTTGTGGAAGGGCTACTGGAGAAGGCCTGTATGGGCTGAGCATGATAACACCATGACACTCTCACTCCTTATTACCCCAGGGAAAAGGGACCCTGTTTCCTATTACCCTGCACCTCCTATAGTCATTTGCACCAATGAGAAAATGTGCTGTTCTGATCTAGTATTTACCATCTGCTTTGCACAGGTGACTTTGCAAGATGCAGGGCATCAGAGAATCAGGCCCCAAGAATGGAGCTGAGCCCTCCTGTAGAGAAGTGCTGTCATGAGGCTAAACCACCCACAGGGTGATGTGATTTATAACCTGTAGTCATTATTGTTAGGGGTTCCATTTCCCTTTATACATCTTCACTCTCTACCTGTTATAAAACTGAAAGGTCTGGATTCGTCAGTCAGTTTTTATCTGTATCTGCCCTGTCTTTTAATTCTCACTTGGAATTTATAGTACCTATTTCTTAATTTATTAAATAAAAAAAGTCAGCATTACTCTAGAAAGCAGCTCAATCTGCATTTCATGGCTATATGAAGATGTGTTGGCAGCTTGACTTTAGAAGACACCGCACTGATTTTTCAGTAAGCGTTTGTTTGATCTTACATAAATAATATATAAACATTTAAAGGATGGATTGTTCCTTGCCCTTATTAAGAGTGGAAGATCTCTGGTGCCAATAGCAAGGGACAGAGACCATCCCAGACCCTAAGCTCATGGAAGTGCAGGTGCTGGTCCCTCTCTGCATCCATGGGCGCTCACATCCCTCTCAAATGGGTAGGGAGATGGCCTTGATTCCCCCCTCCACATGGAGCTATACAGGGTTTGTGCAGTCTGTGCACTCACCATGCAGGCAGAGATGGGGTTTTGCTTTTGAGGCACGCTTGGTACCCATGTTACCTGTAGAGATGTGTGGCTTTGCACAACTCCTCACTCAGGGCTGTGCCTAACTGGACTGCAAAATGTGAGCCTTATGTTAAAAAATACACACTAAATATTAAAAACTAGATAAATAAAGGTCCCTTGTGCAATTGTTAGGTTATATTTTTTGGGGGGTTAATCATTAGTTTTTGAGATCTGCAAAGGTTTTATTTAATCCACTCAGTCACTAATCAAATGTCTAGGCTGTAATGCTATAAAAATACATGGTTCATAATTAAAGCTTAGAGCTTTGGACTGTAGCACTAAACCCCAGGTGTGGCACAGCACTGAAATGCCACCTTTGTTACCTGAAACTGATGATTTAACAGCATAAATAAATTTATTTAAATATTAGCATTATCTGTAGGTCCAATCCTGCAGTTCTAATGCAGTCAAAACTCCTGCAAGATAAGAGTACAGTGGGAGCTTTCCCTGGATTATAAATTCATTCACTGCTTTATCATACATTTACATTGCTTGATCTTAAATTGATTCTTCACTTGACACAAGGTTTTGACAGTAACTACACCCAGTTGGAAACTGATTTGCAGGTTCTGTGATAGTAAGTTGTGAGAAGAGGTTTGACCAAATGGTAAAGGTGTACAGCTCTGATTTTTTTTTTTTCTGTTCTGTAAATCCAAGGTGGAAACTCTAAATTAGAATAAGAATATGAAATAGAATCTATTTGATTGTAGAGAATAGTGGTTAGATTTTTCATCTCATTAATTAGTATCGATTTCTAAGCGGGACTGACTAGCCCAAGAATTTGATGCTGACCAACAAGGCATACCACCTCTGCATCTCTCATCGGAATCTGTCCTAGGTCAATGGGGAGAGAAGTTTTTTCCCATTCTGCTCCCGCAAGAGTTGGAGGAAAGAAAACAATGTAATTACTTAATACTGTTTGCTTTACAAACAGCCCCCGTCATGGGCCAGCCCCCCTTGTTCTAAGTGCTGTATAAACACAGTACAATCAATGGTCCTTGCGCCAAAGACCTTACAATCAAAGCATAAGAGGAGACAAGATCTATTTGGACAGACTGACAGGAGTGCAGGAAAGCAACGAGACAGCATGGGCCGTCAGTAGGAGAGGCTTTGGTGTCAGTGCAACAGTGGCCTAACCGGTGTCCAGTTTTTTGTAGGCATGGCAGCAGATGGTTTTGAAGGAAGATAATGGGTTAGTTTTGTAGATGTTGGAGAGCTTTTCCTAGGCATGAGGGGCAGCATGGGGGAAAGCACAAAGGTGCTTGTTTGACAATGTGACACGTAGCCAGTGCAGCCTGGCTCCGTGGGCCGATCACCGGGTATAAAGCAGGGGGAGAGCTCCAGAGCCACTGCTCCATCCCTGAGATCTCAGCAGCCCCGGCTGCTTTTACGCCTCATTCCACATGAAGGATAATGGCTGGTGGATCTTTCCATGGTGGGTCCACTGGTATGCCCCTCACTCCTTTCCTCCATCCCTCCATTGCAGGGCACATAGACACTGCATTTCCCCACCCCCCAAATACATCCACATGAATCAATGTAGAGAGCCCCTCTGGCTAATGTGGGGCTGGCTGCTCAGAAACCAAAGCAAATGAGAGCAGCATTAGAATAGAATAGGGGGGATTTGGACCCCACATATGGACTCCAGCAATCCTGCCTTCTGCCTCGTCTCTTGCACTGGGGGGCTTCTACCACTGAGGAAAAAGGGGCTGGATTTCATCCAGGGCCTGTTAAATTGATTAGATGGTTTCTAAGTCTTGCATAGATATCCATTAGTTGCTCCTTTTTATTGTTAACAAGTCTAAACATCATTTTGAGGCAGGCTTTGGTTAGCAGCACTAAGAAGGCAGTTCCTACCTATCAGACTGGAGAGAGAATTTATCTCAACAGCTACAAAAAAATTATTGGCAGCCTATTTGAGGATTAATTCTTGGGAAATTTGGGCAGGCTGGTCACAGATTTCTATAATGCAGTAATTGCTACTTCTCGTTGGCTATTATGTGGACAAAAGAAAGCCACTACAAATGGGAGTTACCTCCCCTCCAGATATGTTTGATTTCCTGGAGTGGGATATTTCTCTTTCATAATTGTTCTTTCTGCCATGAGGCCTGCGATCCTAGAGCACCTTCCTTTTCCAGGGACCCCTTGAGGCATACTCCGATCTTGCCAATTAGAAGGCCCATTGAGATTCCCATGGCTCTTTATGGCTTCAGGGCCAGCATGCTATTGCAGAGATAAAATTCCCTGTCTTCCCTCCTCCCCTGTTGAAAAGTTGAACTTTGGTAACACTTTCTAGTTTTCTGGTCCATGTAGTGGAAAAGAAGGTTCCACCACAAATGGCAGATCCTCGCAGAAAGGGGAGAGTTGGTGGAGTTTCTTCATAGCTGGAGTAGATTGCTGAGAAACTGGAGGTGTATGAGGAGTATGTGTAGTGAATACATGGAGGAAATCCAGTTTTACTGGGGAGTTGGGAGCTGGATGTGGCCTCCTGTGTACAGGCTTGTCGCGTCTTGCGCGAGGGTTCCGTTCCGTGGTTACCACGTAAAGCGGAAACCGTGTATAGCCAGAACCCATTGACTTCAATGGTGGGGGAAATCGCGCCCCCCACAGAAAGTTTTTTTTAAAAAAATTTCCCCTTTCTTTTTTTTCTTTTGCTGACTGCGTAAAGCGGAAATCGTGTAAGTTAAATACGCCTAAGATGCGACAGGCCTATGTTTTCAGACAGGGCCCTGAGAAATGTAGAGCTGGCTCCACTGTCTCCCCTTTAATGTTCTGTATTCTATTTCTGATAGGCTCTCCTGAGGTCAGCTGGTTATCGAGGGGTGAAGTATGGTTTAATGAAGAAATAAAGTGTGGTGTTGGTTTGTTTATGGTACATTCTGCAGCCTTTATGAGCAGATTCTATGGAAAACCTGTAAAAATTAATACCTCTTTCACAAATGGAGCTATAAGGCTTTATGTTCCTGGCAAATAATATATAGCTCAAAGGATTTGAAATAAAATGTGCCCCTTTAAGTATCAAAGTGGTGGTGTTATATGTCTCATAAATGGCTATAACTTTTCATGCACAAAAATTAAATTACATGAAGAAATGCATCCAGATCAACAAAGGCAAAGACATTTAGAGTTAATTTAAAAGCCACATAGCAGCTTTATCTTATGGTAACTGGTCATTACAACATATGTGGCTCTCTGCCAGAAGACCCCATAGTTCTGGCCAGTGTTACGTGCCCTCGGCTGGTTCTGTATAAATAAAATTTAAGAAGCTTACACTGAATCAGTATTAAGGGTTTCACAGGAATCCACAAAAGCAAGGACATTTGGAATTGACTCCTGTTCCAGCTGTAATTCAACTAATTCCAGAGGCACTTACTAGCTAAGGGCCCATTCTTGATGCTGGTTTGGGCCTCCTGTGAAGCACAGTCAGCCTTCAGCTGCAACTGACTTCTGTGGAAGTTGTCGGCTCTTAGCAGTTCATGGGATCAGGATCAATGTAGGGAGGAGCTGCTTCTGCTGTGATCTTGTTTGGAGCGGGGTAACAAACAGTCCTTTGGAGTCAGGGGTTCTAATAGTCAAGTGGTATCAGATATCCAGACCTCAAAATCTAATTTGATTCACCACCACAGCTCAATCGCCTCCAGAACCCGCTTTTTCCTAGGCCCCAGGGGCTCCCTTTCTCCACCAGGCTTCATCTGCTGCAGGAGTGAGAGAGGAAACAGCTGAGACATTTAGAGATGCTGAGTGGCTGCTCTCCCCATCTTCAATCTTTAAGGGGCAGTGTTTTATATCCTTTGGTCCTGAAAGAGGCTCTTGCAAGTTGGAGGAGGCCGAAGTCTTGATAGAAGAGGGACAGTAAAACCTCGAAGTGTTTAGTATCCCTTCCATGGTTCTGATGGATCCCCCAAGAATCTCATGTACAGTACCTAGGAAAACTGGTGTCAGGCTGCAGCTGAGCAGCAGCCAGAGACTTTCTTCTGTTTTAGGAATGGGCCATCTGCCCCCTCTCTGAAGGAAAAAGGAGCTTTTGGAAGTGCGGGGGTGTCCTGAGTCTTTTGGGGTCTTTTGTGTCTGGAGTTTGGCTGTCCGACAGACGTAGTTTTCAACCTTTTTTCATTTGTGGACCCCTACAAAATGTCGAATGGAGTTGCGGATCCCTTTAGAAATCTTAGATATAATCTGAGGACTCCCAGGGGTCTGTGGACCACAGGTTGAAAACCACTGTCCTACAGAAAGCGTTTTCGGGTTAGGAAGGGTTAACCAAAGATGCAGAATATAAGTAATTTCAGGATGATATTCAGGAATATTTGGCTCCATGAACAGGGATGATATTTGGGCTCCTTGGGAAGTTTATTATTCCATTTACCCATCCTTTCCTCCCCATCTCTGTGAGTTTGGGTGAAAGATGAGGTGCCTAAGCATGAATTTTCTAAGTAGCACATGCTGCCAGGTTCTTGTCACACTGCAGTGGGAGTGCAGATATCCAGAGGATGTAAGCGCCATGGTAGTACACAATATATTTGCAAGACCTCAATATGGTTGGCTATACAGTACTTGGTAACAAAAATGCATTCCAGTTTTCCGAGGTAAAAATGTTTCATAGAGAGTTCGGTGTTGTGTGACACTGCTCACATGAAAATAAACAAATTTGTCCCCCGTTTTTTTATAACTGACCGATGTGTTGCCCTTTTACTGGATAAGTTAATGAGCAGTTGTCGGAATGATTGACCCAAGTGCATTTGTTCTCCATCTGATCATTAAGCACCAGATTTTAAAAAAGAATCCATCACCCAACAACTCCCATTTAGGCACCTAAATAAAGATTTCCAGAATTGTTCAGCACCCAGCAGCTCTCAGTGTTCTTAATGGGAATTCCTTGCTGCTGAAATCTGTCTGAAAACTTGGCTGCTTTTTAAAATGCCTTATTGAGAGCTGAGCACTCTTGAATATCTCGCTCCAGCAGTGAGCGCTGGAGCACTTTTGAACCCTAGAAATACAATCTTACTTGTTAATGGCTAAACTTCCATTGATTTCAATATCAGTGGGAACAGGCTCAGTCCCTTTGTGTCTGGTACGAACAAGAATAGAAAGATATAACTGGTAATACTAGGTATTAAATTTAACTATGTTTGATATTTTGGATTCAGTCTTGTGTTCAGTCAATGACATTTCGGCAGAAAATATTTTCAGGCTATTTTTTTTTTTATAAAGTATCCTCAACAGTTTTCTATTTACTACCTTCTAAGGTTTAAAATAAACTTTAAGGGCCAAACAGTGATACTATTCCACATGAGGAAGGGTATCTTTTGCTATGAGTGGTTCCACTTTTGTCCAGGGGGCTACTTGTGCAGCAAGAGTACTACTCGCTCTGAGTAAGGGCGTCATAATCTGCCCCTAAGAAACATTAGGGTAGGTAAAAGGTGTCTGCTAACCATGGAGACTGAAGTCCATTGTTTATCTACAGCTCAGGTATGGCATGAGGCCCCGCTCTTTCTGAGCTTCTCACACTAACCCATGTACCTCATCTACACATATACTTCCGTATCAGTCCTAACCTCACCACTGAGACTGCCAACAAGGGTTCCTAATCATGCCAGTTGTCACGCTGCTTGTAGTGTTGTTGATCCTTGTCCACTTGGAATAGGACTGAAGCCACCACATAGCGACTGGCTGGGAACAATATTAAGACAAGGCATAGTTAGCCAATTCCTTTTCTAGTGGCTTTTCTCCCTGAACATAGCTTTGTCATTTGATACCCATGCTATGTTGCATAGCACTTTTCTGTTTGTTTTTATTTTGCTCTTAAATAATTTACTGGTCTGAACAATTCTATTGGGGACATATGTTTTATGCAGAAGGTGAAGTGTCCCATTATCCAACATGTCGATTGCTTGTTCTTTATAACTTAACTCCTCTGAAATCTCTCTCATCTCAGGCCGTTGTGTTGTCAGTCATGCCAGATTGTATGAGCTTATGTGCTACAGTTTTGTGACAGAAACTGATATTCATTGGCAAGTTGTGATCACTATAATACAATGCAGTGGAAAGGAGGTGCACAGTTGTCTTTCCAAAAGATGACAAGCATTCTCTCTTTCTTTTTTTTTTTTTTTTGCCCCTCGTTTTAGTACCTGTCAATCTGTAACTCCTTTAAATGAGTATCAGAACCAACGTTGATTTCACTCTTTCATTGTACTATATATTGGTGAATTGATCACTTATCTCTGACTCTCTAGACGTATTCTACACCAGAACTGGGGTTCTTGACAGTGCAACTCTGGGTAAGAGGCTAACAAAATACATTTTGTGCTCTCTCCTGAGAGGCATCTGCTCAGTAACTCTCAGGATTTAGCCCAATTAGTAACAGTGGAGGTGGTAGGTTAACTTATTATTTATTATTGTATTGTGGTGGCACCTAGTGTCACATAATGTTAGGCACAAACAATAAGACACAGGTCCTGCCCCCAAGAGCTTACAATCTGAATAGATGAATGAGACAAATGATGGGAGGGGAAACAAAAGCAGAGAAATGGAATGGCTTGCTAGGAATAGAACAAAGGGCCCTATCAACTGGACCATGCTGATTGTAGGTGACAGATCTGAAGTACATACTCTTGGTTCAGATTTTCTGTAGATCTGATTTACCCCTTATTCCTTCTAAGGCAGATATTTACACTAAGTGGCATATAGATTACAGTGTTTTGGTCTGTTGGAGGAAACCCTTAAAATGAAGTTTCTGTCTACTCTTCATGGATATTCCTAAAGCACAGGTTCCTCTGCGGGTCTTGTGCATCCTCTGGCACCCCATTGTTGTGCACTGTGCATACTGGTTGGTGGTCACCCAACCAGTGACCAGTTGTGTTTCAGTGATGGTCTGTGTATATATAGCTTGTGAAATATTTTGGGTTGTGTTTCAGTGATGGTCTGCGTATATATAGCTTGTGAAATATTTTGGGTTCTTTCAGGTTGAAAAGTATAATGAATTTTTCTAAGTGCCATTTCATTTTCATTCCAGAAATTTTCTCCCCCAAACCTGCTGGATGTTAATTTAAAATATAATTGCTGATATCTTGCTGTTGGCTAAGATGCTGTATGAGATTGATTTTCCTGTTACTCCCAGCATTGCCGGTATGGGTTAAAGACGATCTTAACCATTGCAGCTATAACTACTAAAATTGATTAAGCAGGCTTTTTCCCACTAAAAACACATTCAGCTGTATTAATGAAATACAACAGAAAATGACAATGTTCTTTAGCTGATCTTCCTCTAGCTTTCAGTCACACAAAGGTTCATGTTTAGGGAATATTTGGGAGGAAGGAGTCTAGTGAATCCAGTGTAACTTTTCCTTTGTTACAGGTTCAGTTGTGAAGCTGTTTTGCATCCCACTTATTCCCTTGCACTTCCTACCTCTGTTGCTAGTCTGTGCATAGGTGCTGACTCCGTGGGTCCTCTGGGGCTGGAGCACCCACAGGGAAAAAAATAGCGGCTGCTCAGTAGCCACCCACCGATCAGCTGTTCGGAGGAGCAGAGTGAGGACAAGACATGCCTAGGGAGGGGGTAGTCTAGGGGAAAGGAAGAGCCTCAAGGCCAAGTGGGGGTGGAGCACCCCTGAGGAAACTGTGAGTCAGGGCAAGGGAAGGAGCAGCCTCTCTTGTTTTCTTTGGTACTCTTATAATTCCCCTCACCGTAGTTACTAGTATCTGAGTTCCTCCACAATCTTTAGTATATTTATCCTCACAAGAGCACTCTGAGGTAGGGACGTGCTATTTCAGATCAGGGAATGGAGGGAAAGAGATGCTAAGTGAGTTGCCCTAGGCCATGCAGGAAACCTGGCAGTGCAAGAATTGAACCTGGGTATGTCATGTCCTAGCCTAGACTATCATCCTAACCACTGCATCAACCTTCCTCCAACCTCCATGGGGTATCTTCTCCCCTTCCACATGCGTAAGTGACGAGTGAGCAAAAGGGGCGATTTGGCATAACCTTGACTCTTCCCACACCCCAAACGTATAGAGCAGCACTGCTGATCTGTTGCAGATGGGGAAGTGATTACTCTTCACCCTGGAGCAAGAGAGGAACCAGTCCATACAGTGACTGAGTCAGTTTGATTTATGATCTGCTCCTGACACAGTGCAACTATGCATTACCCTTGATCGGGGGGTGGGAATAGTCTAATCCTATATTGTACAGTATCTGGGCCTTTGCTATTTCAGCAAGATTTATCTTAGAGGTTGGAATGATTGAAATATACAGGCATTTTCCAAGCAGAAATTGCACACATATATACTGAATACCTACGTTCAGTAGACCCATTCCTGAGAGGAGTGCTATGCGCTTTCAGATCCCATTGAAATTGATTAAAAGTATCTCTCAAGATTTGCTTTTTTAAAAAGAAATTGTGATTGACATAAAAATCTAGAAGACTATCTTGTCCCTTCTTCAATTTATGTGGCCTGGTTCTTCACTCTGCTATACCATTTGTATTGTGCTATAACTCCAGTGACTCTTTTGATGCAAAATTTATTAACTTTCCAAATACCAATGAACTTACGGAGTAAACCCCCTGATTCACTGATTAAGGGAGTTTTGAAATCTCCATTACTAATTGGGAAAATTTTAACCTTCATATACATTTTTCACATAATAATATGACAGGTCACCAAGGAGTGATACAGTCCAATGATTTTGTACTGTGGTCTTTACTTCTGGTGTTGTTGCTCCTACAACCACACTTCACTGTTAGCGGACGATGCAGCTGAAAGGACAGGGTGCTAGGAATGAGATCATCTGTTTCACACATTGGTGGTAAATACGCCAGCTTAAATGAAGCCACTTCAGAGGTCAAGGGGCCTGACTCTCCTCTTCGTAAGCCTGTTTTACACTGATGTAAATACATTATCATCAATGAAGATAAACATTGTTTAGCACTTTCGGGGGAGGGAGGGTGATCCGAGTCTCATGTTGAATGTTCCCTCTAATTTTTGACAGGCTGTGTGTGCAAAATATTTCTTCGGTGCAAATTTTGTGCTTCTGTGCAAATTTTTGTGCATGCAGTATTTTGCTATGTGCGTGGGTTTTAGGGTTTCTGTGCACACGCACATGCACACAGCTTAGAGGGAACAGCGCTCATGTTTCATGCAGTTTAAAGACCAGTTCTGCCAGGTATGCAATTTCCAGCACCATACAGTAGCTAGGAGGATATTTGGAAAGATGTTTATTACCTTGGTGATGTGTAGGCAGTTAGGAGGATCTTCCTGTGTCTGACCTGGATGTTAGTCTTCAGTCTGAGATCCAGTGCTTTGCTTCCTAGCATGATACACAAACGGTCAGAAATTATTTCTCCTCCTCAATTTGTATGGACGTGAAGGAGTATTTTCAAAAGCCCAGTTCAGCATTCAGTCTGGCATGCAATCTGTCTAAACAGACCTGAAACATGACACTAGTCTGTCTCATTCACTTTGAAAAAGCAAATTCTTTCTTCTTTTTATGTCAGGGTTAAAGGCCCCTCTTTCCTCATATACAATACGTGAACTCCATGAATGGTGGCAAAATGGCATAAGGGGAGGATATTGCTTGCAAAATATAATAGGATGTGGGTTGACCTTTTGCAGCAGATTATACAGGAAGAGGGTTATTGTGATGTTGCAGTTGCTTGGTGATGAAAGTATACAGAAGACATTCAAGGAACGACTTAAGCCTTCCTTTGGCAAATTATATCTTCTCTTCCAGCTTTTGGTTTGCTTTTTGCATACTGTAGGTATTTCGACTTATCATTATCTCTACTTAGAGGGGAGGATCTCTTTCCACCATCAACTCATCGTTTTATCCATTAGTTCATATCTATGACTTATGAGTTATGAAAAGACTAATTCACACTGGTAGGAACCATTTATGTCCTGTCCAGAGCAAGACCCAAATTCCTCCTCTTCCTCTTCTTCCCCCATCCTAGAATGAAGATAGTTAGTCATTCATTCATAGAACTGCTGTTCACGTCAAAAGTCAGAGTAGAAGAACAACAGCACAGTTTGTTTGAACACCATCCTAATGGGTTATTTGATTCCACTCCTAGCAGAATCAATAGAATGGATGGCTGAATTGGGCTCTTGGGGCTAGATTAAACTGAAAAGCTTAGCTCTGAGGAGAATGAGTTTCTTCCTAGGAGGAGCCCAGGCAAGGAACTGTAACTGTAGAGCAGCAGTTCTCAGTCAGGGGTCTGTGGCCCCCCTGGAGAGCCGTGAGCAGGTTTCAGGGGGGCCACCAAGGAGGGCCAGTGTTAAACTTGCTGGGGTCCACGACAGAAAGCTGAAGCCCCCACTGTGTGGAGGTGAAGCCTAGAGCTCCCAGCCCTGCCATCTGGGGCTGAAGCTGAAGCCTGAGCAACTTAGTTTTATGGGGACCCTTGTGATGTAAGGACTTGGCCAGTTATCCTGCTTGATACAGCCTAATGCTGGTCCTGGCTTTTATAGCAGAAGAACGGTTGTGGCACTGGCAGGCCATGGAGTTTTTATAGCATGTTGTGGGGGGGGCCTCAGAAAGAAAAAGGCTGAGAACCCCTGCTCTAGGGAACATTTTGACATTCGGGTCAGGCTATAAGGTCTGTCTCTTTCCCAGGATTTTTCTGAAGTGGGAAGATTGAGCAAATGGAGCCGAATGGTGGAAGAATTTTAATTTGTGAGAATGTGGAGGCTTTTGCGGTTTGAACATTTGTTCAGCTTGTAGACTGTATATGTTTTATGAAGTGTGTGTATGTGCTTAGAGCTGTGGAAGGGAGTATGTTGTGTACACCCAAATAAATGTTCCAAAGTGCATGTTCTTTGGTGTTCAGACCACTGATTCATTTAAACAGAGGGAGTAACTGTGCTGTAAGTCAAGCAATTATTTCCTATCTCTGTTAAACAATTAGAATTTTTTTATATGCACTTGTAGATATAAATGTACACAATAACTAGTTGACTGGTAATGTGATCAAATGGCCTAGGAGTTTGGTAATAGGGAACAGCATACAGAGCTTTTTCTACCTATAGGTCACTGGTTAAAATAAGATTAGATCTGTAGAGACCAAAAGGCCTTACCAGCTGATGGCTTCTTAGTGTCACATTTAAAATTATTTATTGGTCTCAGTCCAGTTCCTAAGGTGCAGGTGTCTGCATCCCCATCATTGGAGGTTTGTAAGAACAGGTTGGACAAATACCTGTCAGGGATGGCCTAGATATACTTAATGTTGCCTCAGAGCAGGAGGCTTGACTAAATGATGACCTCTCAAGGTCTCTTCCAGCACTACATCTCTGTGATTCTACAATTCTATCACCAAATCCACCATCCCAACTGGCAACCTTGTGGGCAATCTTCATGGAGAAGCCAACAATGAGAGTGGGCATGGAAACTGAACTATGCATTCTTCTCCTGAGGTGTTCCCTGCAGAACAAGGTTATGAACACATTGATGGGGTGAATGAGTGTTTGGGGAACCTTGACTCTTGGCCTTTCAATTGGTCTCCAAGTATGTCCTCTGTGGAAAGGTGATGTGGCAGATTTATTTGGCTCCAAAACTGTAGATATTTTGACTTCCCTCTTTCCCTCGTGTGCAGTTTTAGCTGGAAAGAGATGATTTAGTCGTTAGTACATTTATTAATGTTTGGGGTATTTTTGCCACACGAAGAGTGGTGTGGTTTTGAAAGAAAGGTTCACCAATTGAATGATTTCTTTTTAATACCTAGGAAACAATGTTATGAGGACCATCCATGGTGTGGGAGAGATGATGACACAAATGGTATTGAGTAGAGGATCTATCTTTCCCATCAGTGCACCTGATGTACAGCCAAGCCTCCACTCGAGCAAGCAGGCCAGCCCAGACAGTGAAGATGTGACTGTGATGGACACCAAATTAAAAATCATTGAGATCTTACAGGTAGAAACTGTGATGGGAAAATTACCAAGCAGCTAGTTAATTTTAATCTACTACTTTGTTCACTTAGGGCCGAATTCTGTGGTGCAATCTTTCTCATTGAGGAGTACCTTTC
>ML677350.1:27097857-27162471 GCA_007922305.1 Dermatemys mawii | reverse complement strand
AGGGCCAGACATTCTGGAAGCCCTCTCCAGGTGGTCACTGGTGGAACTGAGAGCAGAATTTGAGTCAGTGTCATATGATCCTAGCCATTCCATGAGGTACATACACTAGCATATGTCCTTAGGGTTCTCACCTTTTGCTGCTGTAAATTATGTGCCACACAGAGTCTATTATTCTGAATATCAACTTCCATGTCCTGTAGGCACACATGCTCTGTAGAAGTTTTTTTTAGTATTTTTTGTAAATTCTGCTGTTTGTTGATACAATTTGTCACTTTTGAAGCTTTCCATTTATACTGAATGTTTATAAAGTCTTTTATATTTCCTTAATTACAAGTTGCTGAAAGACTAGCAATTGCTAGGTTATGCTTACTGTAGCATACAATTGTGCAAAATGTGATAGATTGCATATTTCAAAGCTCATAAATGAGCATAGGGTGGTGCTAAACCGCACCACTTTATGGAGAGCCCTGGGAAGATATTACTATCCAGAGTGTCACTCCCACTTCCTTGCGCTCTCTTTGTTCTGAGAGGGGCAGTAAGCTATGACACTGCTTTTGGGATGCAGCATACTTTCCCTGCATACCTTGCAGGCTCTGTTGGTTGGCACTTTGGAACCATGGCTCTGCTCTCCCATTTCTTCCTGCCCACTCCCAACCCATATGCACACAGGAGAAAGAATCAGGTGCGGCAGCCCCTTCTGTCCCTTCTTCACTGTAGCCTCCGTCGGAGCAGGTCTAATGCAGTTCCACAGGGAGTTGGAGAGGCCTTACCCTCCACTGTTACTCTCTGACATGGCTATGTAATACTAGGGCACAATTTAATTGGGGATTGGTCCTGCTTTGAGCAGGGGGTTGGACTAGATGATCTCCTGAGGACCCTTCCAACTCTGATATTCTATGATTCTATGAATCCCGTCACACAGGAGAATCTCAGCGTTGCGGACCCCATGGGAATGGAGGCTGTCTGTAACTCTGAAATGTTCGTAACTCTGAATGAAGCGCAGTTCAGGTTCCAGATCCAGCAGTTGATGCTCCAGGCCAGGATTCAGCAGCAGCTGAGCTCCCTTACTCAGCCCTAGCATGAGTTTTCAAGCTTGGACTCCTCCAGGCGGAGGGGTGTGTGTGTATAAACAGCATGTTCCTCTCCTGGGGAGGGAGTTTAAAACAGCATGTCCCTGGTGGGGGAGGGATGGAGGAGGAAGGGGATGGTGAAAACTGCGCAGATCCTAGTGCTGCATCTGCTCTGCTGGCTCCAGCTGCCTTGGGCTGGCAGCCCCCAGCATCTTGCTGTAAGTGGCTGCCTTGTGAGTGGGGATAAGGTGGAGGGGACAGGGAGTCCAGATGTGCCTACATTTAAGATTGCAGTACAGGCGCAATACAATGCTTGCTTTTATTTTTTTGGTCTCTTTTTTTTGTCTCTGCTGCTGCCTGATTTGTTACTCTGGTTTCACAAGGTGTCCATAACTCTGATGTTCATACTTTTTGAGGATCTATTTTATACTTATGTGTTAACCCCCCTTCATCCTAGCTTTATGCCGCAAGACAGGCACAATGCGGGTTAAGCACATCTAAAACAGGAAAAAAATGTATATGGATCCAAATCCTGCTCCCCATACTCATGTGAATATTTTCACAGAGCCAGATTCTGATCACCATTACCCTGGTATAAATTCAATGAGCAAGTTATGTTTGTTTAAAAAAGTAAACCTCAGAAATAATCCTTTGTCCTTAGGTTTATATTCACCACAAAGTATCCTCAAAAAGCAAATACTGAACCAGGATATCACCACTGGTATTTTGCACTGAAAGATAAATGATTTGGCTTTAGTGTTTCCATGCTGCTTTGGAATAGTCATCTGGTACCATGGGCAGATCTCAGAGCCCCTGGATGAGTCTGAACTGACTAAGATATTCACGGTGAGGGAGGTGCAGCCTAAAAGCCGCAGCATGGTGTGGGAGGCCAATCCCAGGAAAGAAATCACTAAAATTATTATTTGAAAAACATAGCTGTTTCATTTTCAGTAAGGGACTTGAACCCACTTAAAATTAGCTCCCTTCCCCCTCACAAAACAGGTCCGAGAGAGAGAAAACTGTATCTTATTTTAAACTCTTGTCTTGTAGTTTATCCTTAGTGTTAGACTGGACTATAGAATATCCTACATGCTGTCTATCTATAAGAAAGAATTTGGCGAAGACAGCGAGACTGTTGATAGCTCCACCACTTCTCCACCAGACACACCAGGGCTTGCCTCAGGTAACTGTTGCTGTTGTATTCAAGTTTATTGTTGTGGTAATTTTAGTAAGCAATGAACTAAATTACTTCAGAAAGCTATAGGTCACTCCAGATTGAAAGCTAGAGGGGTGCCCACAATAATGAATATTTACTAGGCTGCTGCTCTGTAATTAAAATTTGGTTCAGTTTTCCTATGATAGTGATTTATTATTCATTTGTATGCTTCCCGAAGGTTTACTACGTGAGAAAACAGATGAGTGAGAACAGACCATGGAGGATGGAGTGGGGAAGGATAGAGTTGTGCATAGCTCTGTTTTTCTTTCTCGTGTCTGTGCCTTGTGGCAGAACTGAGGTTTTTGGAGGGCTTTAAATGGGGGTTGGACTGATGAACCGGTTTGCGGATGATGTTTGTGGATAGAGCAGTGGCACAGGAAAAAAACCCTGGAACTGTCTGAAAGGAAGAGAAGTGGGTATTCTGGTTTTGCTGACAGAGCAGAGAGGTGTGTGCAAAAGGAATTGCAATTAGCACTAATTCTTCAACAGGTTTGTTTCATTGTCTGCTGATTTGGCGGGTTGGTTACATCAAAGAAAATGTTGAAAGATGCAGCTTGCAAAGTCTTTGGGGGCATGGATCTTCTTTGTTCTATTTGTACAGCGCCTAGCACAATGGGCCCTGGTACATGACGGGGGCTCCTAAAAGCTACTGCAATACAAATAAGAATAATTAAGGCATGATTCTTCTCTCCTTATTATGGCAAAATTTCTACTGACTGCTTCAAATGGAGTTTTGCCTGGCCAGGGATTCCGTAGTTGGGCCTTCAGTTTGTTGCACATGCCTAAACAGAGACAATAGTTTCTTTAGCTGTGAAAAATAAATGATGGTCCTGTGTTTTGTTTTTTGGCAGCAATTGTTCCTGACATAGATGAAATTGCAGCTCAGGCCGAGACGATGTTTGCTGGCAGGTATGCTCTCTGCAGGTTACACTTCTGTCTGTATGTGCCTCAGAACACAAACCATCTTTCTCTCTGATTTTTGTTTCTGAATGACAATTTCTGTTTATTTTTCATGTATCTTTCTCTCCCTTCCTCTCCTTTTACTAGTTCCTGTTGCCACACACCATGATTCATATAGAGGAGGTGGTGGGAATAGTAGCTTCCACTGCAGCATAGATGTTAGACATGGGTCAGGGCCATGAAGTTCAGATCTAGGTTCCAAATACCCTAAAATTCAAGAGTGTATGTATCTGGTTTGGCCAGCTGTGGGATCTGGGTTGGACACTCAACCCCTAAATTTTAGATTCAGGTTTTTGGCTGGTTCCCATCTCTGCTGGGGCTTATCAGCGTGGGAAAATTAAACTGGTATAAAGGAAGGTGTGGATTTGAAGCACTATGGTTATACTGGTATAACTCTGTGTGTGGATATGCTCATTCCAGTATAAAAGTTCCTTTTTCTGGTTTAGTTTTGTCACTTTGGAAGAGGCTTAAGTGAAGCCAAAACCCCCACTCTTATTCTGGAATAAGAACGTCCACATAGGGGAGTTACGCTGATATAACTATATCAGTTTAACTCTGGTGGCACGCTTGTATGAGTATTACTGGAAACATTTCTTGTGTAGGCAAGCCTTTGGACTCTAAAGATTTTCCCAGAGTTCAGGAGAAGGGGGAAAGATGTCTGAGATGGGTATTCTGAACTTTCCTCATGGAGTATGTCCCCTATGTGTTCTTAGTCTTTTCCAACAAGAGGAATGTCTCCGGTCCTGTCCCTGAACTCCTATAATGAAAAACAACACACAGCTCTGGTGGGGCTCTTGCCACCTGCATCTTTCAGTTGAACACTGAGTATGAATGGCTTCTTGGAAACATTATTTCTGCTGTGATATGCTAAGTGTACATCTGCTTTCTGTCCTTCTAGATTCTAAATATGATCCAGAAATATGATGCCTTTGGCCATTTTTACTGTTTTTTTTAGTTCATTTTCTACATTAAATTTTAGCTGGAGTGGATGGGGAAGGAATAAAAAGCACAGGAACGAATTCATCTCGGGTGCAACTCCATTGACTTTGGTGGGCTCGTACCAGCGATGTATTGGTCACCCCGACAGAAAATGATGTGTTTGCAAAATGGAGTTGGATCACAGTGTTTTATGCATTTCATATGTATTTACTTGCAGCCCGTACTGGCCATTTTGTTACAAGCATCAGATTGCCACAAATAAGTCTGGCATTGAAGCTCCCATAAAATGAACTAAAATGGGGAGTGGTTTTTAATTTACATCTCACAGTTTGTTCTGTTTTGTTTTAAGAGCTCCATCAAAGTGTGTGTGCGTGATTTGATTGATTGATTTTACACCACCGGTGTTTAACTGATTTGGGCTTTTGCAGAAAAGAAAAAAATCCAGTGCAACTTGATGACGAGGGGGGCAGAACATTTCTACGAGTCCTCATTCACCTTATCATGCATGACTACCCTCCTTTGCTGTCAGGGGCCCTACAGCTGCTATTTAAGCATTTCAGCCAAAGAGCAGAAGTTTTACAAGCATTTAAACAGGTACAGGTGCAATGGTGTTCCATGAAATCTACTGTGTGAGGGAAAAGAAAGTGGTCTCAAAGTCTAGTAGTTTCACTTAAACTGCCAGTTACAGTATTAGAATGTCTCTTCCTTGTCAATTGAAGGTCCAGGTTCAGCCTCCTTGCTCCATGGGAGCTGCACGTACACAGCTGCACCTCAGTGAGCCTGTCTCAAGTCAGACTCCCCAAAATGGAGACACCTGGAATTGGAGCTGCTGCTGACAGTGTAGGCCTGAGTGACTTGCCCAAGGTCACATAGAACAGCAAGTGAATAACAGAACCAGGCATAGTACTCAGCTGTTGTTCTGTCTACTAGATAATACCCCCATTTTAGTATAAATATTTAACGTGTTAATAGATTAGGGTTAAGAAACCTGATGTAATGGGTTCAGATAATAGAAGACTCTCTTGGTTATGGTGACTGATAACTTACTTTTTTTTTAGATCATTTGATGCTTATTTCAGGGGTTCACTAGCATGTTACCACCTCATTATGTAAAAGGTGGAGGTTCTTCTTGTCGTAAAACCAGGCAAATGATAAATGGCTGGAAAGCCTTTGTTGTAATACTTTTGCGGAATTGCATACTGGCCTCCCACCAGGATATTAAAGTGAGACTATGCTGATTAGCTGCATAAATAGCTGCTATTCCCAGTTAAGTGAGGGATGCGTACCTAATATGGTTTTGTAAAAGAAAGGAAAAGTCTAATTGGCAAATAAACAAAAAAGGCTGCGGAGGAAGTAGACTGTGAATATGTGGGGATGAGCAGCACTAATCATTTCAGTAGGATAACAAGGCGGTATGCTGTTAAGCAAGCAGTCTATGAGAATTTTAAGATTATATTATAGCGAATATTTGTCTGCAAACAGCAATTTTAAAAAATATATTATCAATGTTCTTGTCTGCCATGTGACAGTATTAACTTGATGTGGCATTTTCTTTTACACCAGTTTGATTTCTTAATGGTGGTTATTGGGTTATACAGGGATCATTGTTAGGTCGAATTTTGTTTACTCTCTTCATTAATAATTTAGGAGAAGGCGCAAATAGCCTAATAAGGAACTTTAAAGATAATACTAAATTTGGAGGAGTTCTGAACACCAATGAGCAGAAAGAAAGATTAGATATATAGGCAGGAAATGACAAAAACAGATTCATCTGGAAAAGTGCAAGCTGTCATAACTGGGGGTAAATGATATGGGACCTGTCAAGCATCAATGCTGAAAGAGACTTAGGTGTGTTTCCCTATAGCTGGTAATGAAAATTAGGTCAAATATATTTTGTTTTTTCCATTTTTAGTTAAAATGTTGATGACATTTATAATTGAAATTTCAATTTTTGGAAAATGTTAACTATCTCATCAGTTCACATTTGGATCTCTTGAGTTCCTATAATGTTAATTTTGTCTTTCCATGAAATAATATTTACATGGTATAAACTGCTTCTTTCTATATTCTTTTAATACCAGAAGGAGCATAATCCTGGTGTCCCCATTAGCTTTACCATAGATCTCGGGGGTTTATAGACAATTGTTTACATTGCAAACATTTTGCAGTGTGATGATAAAGGAAGCAGAATGTTTTAAACATTGTATCCCTTTTGCTTTGGGCAAAACATTCTTTAGTGGCAATAACTTCAATTTGACTTAAGGATGTGATTAAGGGCTTTGCTCAGTTGGGGCCAAAGAGACCAAGGATGGAAAATTTCATGAGAAAGTGAAACCAGGGCATTAAAATGAAAACCATTAAATAGACTTGACTGTAGAGGCTGCAGCCAGCTCTGCTGTAATATAACTGGGTTACTGTATTTTCAGGTCCAGTTATTGGTGTCTAATCAGGATGTGGACAACTACAAGCAAATCAAAGCTGATCTTGACCAGCTCCGACTGACTGTAGAAAAATCTGAACTGTGGGTCGAAAAGAGCAGCAGCTACGAGAGTGGGGAGCTAGGTGACAGTCAGGCGAAAGGGGGTGAAGAACCGATAGAGGTATGTCTCTAAAGTCCTAGGCCACCTGTATTCCCATGTAGTTAACATATTGTTTAATAAACACACTCTTTCCCTCTCTCTCGTATTATTAAACTAGAAATTCAAAATAGTGCTGCTAGCAAGGAGGTGGTATCCAAAATGCTGGGTAAATTTTAGTATTAAAGAGGGAAGAAGACAAAACCAAAGGTGCTTTTCTAGGAGTTCTCAGCATTCTCCTCTGCTAAGTTTAATAAGAGCTATATTGTCTCTGAGAGAGTCTCCGTCAGTTTGGCCCAGCAAGAGTGCCACGGATCTCTTTGTTACATCTCTCTGTTGCTTTGCTGGTAATCCAGAGGTCACACCTTCGCTATTACAATGACTATTACAGGTTTGAATAGGAGGGGAAGGATAGACTTTCCCCAAAACTTTGGCCAACCCCAACATGAGCATTAATGTGAGAGAGGGGAAGGACGTAAAAGGCCCTTATTCAGTCCTGCTGGGTGGTACTACACCTTTATCCAGACCTCAAATCTCATGCAGTTACCTTAGATGCAGAGGATTATAGAAAGTGTTTATAAAACAAGATGATGGAACCAACTGTCAGGCAATGCAGGGTGGGGCCCAACAATGATGCCATAACTGCAAATCACACGGAGAATTATAAGGGCTGTGAAATCATCTCTGTGAAATAGAGCATATGCTGGCATAGCTCCCTACTGTAGATACTGTGTACACTGACAGGAGTTCTTCTGTCAACTTAGTAAGATCAGCTCCCCAAACTACTTTAGCTAACTCTACAAAAGCACTCTTCAGCTCAGATATGAAACGCTAGGCATTCTGCTATCACAGCGGTGTCTCTTTGGGGTGGGGTGAGGGGGTGAGTTTTTCACACTGCTGTCAAACGTGGCTAAGTCACTGGAACTTTAAAGTGTCTGCAAGGGCCTGAAATTCAGTGCAGAACACTTGGCCACCCTTGTCACTTGAATGAAAGATGCAACTTTTAAGTCTTATCTACACTTGTAAATTAATTTGGATTAAGGTGAATTTAAAAGTTCAGTAGCTGTTTCTTAATTACTCCATATGTGGATACTCTTATTCTGGAATCAGTCCCTCTACATGGGGTTATTCAGGAGTAGTTATGCAGAAATAACTATAACTCCATATATAGAGAAATCTTTAGGCACCTCAGAGTTCACCCCACTCTGCCCCTGCTCTGGCTTCTGATAGGTTTGATTGTTGCCCTGAGTATGTTTTGGGGAATGTTAATTTCAAGTATTATGTATATTTTAGTGTTATGTGCCCAATCCTACAATCTTTCCTCATGTAGTGAGTAAGCACTGCTCCCGGAGGGCCTAACTGTGCCACCCTTACTTGTGTGGAACAGTAACATGCCATCTGTGGTCCCACCGAATTCAATGAGCCTATTTCAGTAGTAAAGTATAACTCTGTGTGAGAGTGGCAGAATCTGGCCCTGGCTCATGGCTGTAGGATAGGATCCTATAACTGATGCAACAGTAGTAACTGCCCGTGAATTTTACAAAGAGCACAAGGAGCATGTTTAGAAATTCCCACTCTAACAACACAAATCTTCAGAATAGAACATAGATTAGTACAGGCTCTGTGACTTCTTTCCTCCCATGGGAAAGCATGACAGAGAACGTCCATCACAGGGCATAATGAGGCAAGATATGCAACCCAATGCCTCTTGATGTCCCAATGGTGTGATTATCTCTTGATAACTACATCCCTGGAATACTCTTACAGGTTCAGTAAACAGTTTTTTATTTTGTTGAGAGAGGATGGATTTAGTTTAATGCTGATCAGCACTTCCAGATAAGATGTATAGTTCTCATGGATTATAAAACTACTTTCACTGAGGAAAAATGCTGATAAATGTAACAGGTAAATTAATCTTTGTTAACCAACAGTCTAGGGCAAAGGAGAGTGGTTAAAATATACCAAAGAACCTGAAATATCTTCCATGACATCAATCCAAACAGCCAGTAAGAGGCAACGTGCATACTAACAAACCCTAAACAAATAAGAGTCTGTTGTTGTTGCATAGATCAACACAAACATGCCAAATAACAGTGCTGACATTGTTATGAACTATCATGAATGGCCAAACAGCCTAACTGCTCCTTGCTCTGGAAATTAAGATCAGACTGAATTTATTGAACTCCTAAGCACAGCAGCCAGTTAAAGAAAATTCAGAAAGAGGTTTCAAATTGAAATTAGTTTATGGTATTTTTTTTAAAATGTAACTGTTTCACTAAAACATTAGAAAGTTTGAGAACAGAGGGAAACTCAAAATCCCATCTGTTTCTATGGAAGTTTTTGTGCTAATAGTAATGCTGAGGAGGAGTCATGAGACCTCCACCACCTATTATTTTCAGATTCAGTGCCCTCAACATCATGGCCCAATCTTTTAGACTGCCATACTGCCAGACTAGAAACACTGAACAAGACAGGTGGCACAGAGCACCACTGCCAATTCACCCAGCAGGAATACTTGCTTCAGTATCCTGTCTCTCTGTTGGAATGCAGGTGGAGAGAGCAGTGGCTGATGGCAACTGCTTATCGACTGTAAGCCTTAAATATATGGCTTCCCCTTCTAATCACACACAGCTGGGGCTTTCGAGGAACCAGTGTCCCAAGTTTAGGCTAATTAGCAATGTTATCGCAAGTAAACTGCACCGTTCAACTGGAGGGCCTTGTTTTCCACTTTTAAATCCATTTCCATGTCACCCAGAGATGAGTTTTGAAGCATCATCTCTGCTGGAGGATCATCTTCAATCCTCGTGGTGGCAGGCTGGCGCCAGATTATCAATCTCCATGCTCCTTACGTTCCTCATGCTTTTGAAAAAAAATCTGTTTATCTTAACTACAAAGATTGTCTTCATCTTATTCTCCAGATCTGCTGTGCTACACTCACTTAACTTCGGTCTGTCATCTTTCCAGGTACATTAGAGATAGTATTTGGTCCAAATACTGTCTGTCTAGGGTACTCATGGCTCCCATCTCTATCTCATTGAAGCACTTTACAACCTTTAGTACATTTAACCTGATAACACCCCTATGAGGTAGGGAAGTGCTATTGTTATGAGGAAATGAGACAAAGTAAATTGTCCAAAGATCACACAGGAAGTTTGTGGCAGAGGAAGGAATTAAATCCAGATCTCCTGAATCCCAGGCTTGCACCCTAGCCTTTGGACCATCATTTCTTTTCTATTTATGTCCACTTTGCTTTTACCTGTTACTGTTGCTCCTCTTCTTTAATTGTTATTGTTAAAAATAGTTCACTGATATTCAATCGGTTGCACTAAAAACCGTTTGTGATTGTGTTTAAATTCTAGGAACCGAATATTTTAAGCCCAGTGCAGGATGGGACCAAAAAGCCTCAGATTGACAGCAATAAGAGTAATAATTACAACATTGTTAAAGAGGTTTGTATACCTACAAATGAGATGCAGTAGAGTCATATTTGTCATTATGGCACATTATATCCTTTACATTTGAGTTTTGTGGGGGGTGGGGTTGGGTTTTTTTTTTCTTCCAGATTTTGATTAGACTCAGCAAACTCTGTGTCCAGAATAAAAAATGTCGGAATCAGCAGCAGCGATTGCTGAAAAATATGGGAGCTCACTCGGTGGTGCTGGACCTTCTGCAGATACCCTATGAAAAGGTTAGACTAATAATTGCTTATAATAAAGTATATGAAGTCACTGATTAGAGAGTCCTAAAAAGACCTGTACAAAGTCTTTTGAAATCACTGGAAAGATTCCCATTGGCTTCAGTGGGCTTTGGAGCAGACTCAAAATCACAATATCCTAATTCTCTACTTTGAGAATAAGGAAGCTGAGCTGAATTTTTAAGTATGGATGCCGAAATACTGAGGACACAATTGAAAACATGAATATTCATCACCTCAGGTACTCTAGTCAAAATAAAGGTGGTGTCTTCTTATACTTTGAGTGAGAGATCCTGGACTGTTGCAATCACTTTTTGGGGAGAAGGGACAGGTATTGACTAAATGGAATCCCACAGCAGGGTGCACAGATTTGGGGGCTCAGATTGGCACTTAGCATGGGCGTTTATATGTCTCAGAACCAAACCGTGTAATCCTTATGAAGTCTCTACTCTTGCAAAACTCCAGAGTTTTGCCTCAGAAGGGATAGCCTAAATATGGAATGAAGAGCCTAAATTTAGGCACTCATAAGAAAATCTAGTCCTTAGCTTTATTATCTTTGACGTCCTCTGTTTGTTACATTATTTAGTGGTAGAGCCAAAATAAAACCAAGTCAACAGCCTGGGCAAAAAAGGGCAGACAGGAGCACTGGGAAATGCAGCACTGCATGCCACGGTTTAGTGATTCACTGAAAAAGGAGCCGTTGGTGAGCTCTGTAGAAAAGTGGGTTCAGCCATTCTTGCTAAAGGGAGAGTTGCAAAGGAAATTGGAGGAGAATGGGTATGTTACTGATCAGATTGTGTTGTGGAGGTTTAGCCAATGTTTTATTTTTCCCCCTTTTGATGTGTTTGATGGTTTCATCTGCAGACTGATGAAAAGATGAATGAAGTCATGAATATAGCCCACACTTTCCTTCAGAATTTCTGTCGAGGAAATCCTCAGAATCAAGTTCTTCTCCACAAAAACCTCAATTTGTTCTTAACTCCTGGTGTAAGTAGTTCATGTGATTTATTCTTTAAACTAGACGAAGCTGATGTTGATTCACTGACATGTAATGCCAAATAAATAAATACATAATTCATTTTGTTTCTTCATTAATTTTCTTTCTCCCTTTTCTCCTTCCTTTCTTCTTTCCTTTTCTTATTGTGATTCTTTGTCATTGCTTCTACAGAGATCCATTTCTGAAAGTGGAAAGCAAAATTGCATTCATAATTTACCGAGCGTTATCTGCAAGCCTGATGTCTCGTTGTCAAGATATAATATCACACATGGCTTGATTCTGATTTCACTTACACCTCTGTAAATTAGGAGTAACTCCAGTGAAATCAGTGGAGCTATTGTGATGTAAAGCTACAGTGTGAATGAGATCAAATCAAGCCCATAATATTTTACTCATACATTCAGAGTGTTGCTGCTGCCGCCAAGATCATTTTCCTAGTCCATCACTTTGGCCATGTCACCCCTGTTTTTCTGTCCCTCCATTGCATCTCCCTTCCCTTTGATATCAGACATAAACTACTTGTCTTCACTTTCAAGTCCCTTCATAATCAATCCTCACCCTACCTATTGTTTCTCATTCGCTATCGTGCAGTCGATGCTCACGTCCGATCAGCCCAGGATGTCAGCCTTCACTTCCCAGCCCGTTAAATTTTCAAACAAGCACCTTTGTGCTTTCTCCCATGGGAGGCGCTTCCCAGAAACATCCACACAGCTTCCTCATGCTCCACCTGCCAACTCCTCAAATCTTTCCTTTGCCAAGATGCCTATAAAGGACGACATGGGTTAGACTGCTAGTGTGCTGAGACCACAGCCTATCGTGGTGACCAGTATCGTCTCATTGTTTCCTTGTACTCCCCTGTCTATCTGTATCAATCGCTTGTTTTATATTTCAGAGATAAGCTTCCTGGGACAGGGTCTGTCTTTTTTTGTATTTTGTGTTTGTACTATGCCTAGCACAGTATGTCCTGAGCTACGATTGGGGCTCCTGGGCATTATGGTAATTCAAATCATTTATTATTGTTCATTTTATTTATTGATTTATTAACTAATAAATATTACTAGTGTGCTGTCCTTCTTCAACTAACCCAAAACGTCCTCCTTCAACTAACTAATTCAAATTCTTGTTTGAATAGGCTAAGTTGTGAAAAGTGTAGTATTAATTCACTTCCCTCCCCTTCTAGTCAGTCTCCTCTTCCCATCTGTCCCGCCTTCCCGTCTCCCCAATTTTTGATTTGTTTAATTTGTTATCAGCGAGCCAGGCATTGGCATGCAAAGCCAGGATCTTTTCAACTTAGTGGTTGAGAGGCCTGCTGAGCAAAAGCCCACTTTTGTTAGAAACAGTATAATCCTGTTAGAAGTACAGGATTTTGACAGACCATAATGGCCTAAGTACATCCCTCTAGAATTAATATTGCCCATAATTTTTTTAAAAATTTTGTGTGTGGATTTAGTGCTGGTGAAGAGTGCTGGGCGGAGAGTCCTGGAAACCAAGAGCTTGATTCTCCACTGACATTACCCTAAAGTCCCTTTACAGTGCTCTAGCTAGGGTGACCAGATGTCCCAATTTTATAGGGACAGTCCTGATATTTGGGGATATTTTTATATGGGCTCCTATTACCCCCCAACTCCCTGTTCCGATTTTTCACACTTGCTGTCTGATCAGCCTAGCTCTAGCAGCATATAGGTCCTTAAAGTGAGTATGAATTTAGTTTTTGACGATTTTAGGCTTTTTGCACTTTGGAGAAGTAGCATAAAGGAACACCAGCATAAATGAGAATCAGTCCCTAAAGCTTCTATTTACCCATCGAACAGGCACATGTTGGGGATTCTGCCATGATGCCCTTTCATTGTGCCTTTACTCTGACCTAGAGACTTCTGTTCCCCTCTTCCAGTATCCATTCTCAGGACATCATAGAAACTAGCTCTGCCATTCTGATGAGGCTGTTTGATTTAAATCTGTTTAGCTGCTTGAAGCTGAAACCATGCGGCACACCTTTATGAACAATTACCATCTGTGCAATGAAATTAGCGAGAGAGTAGTGCAGCACTTCGTACACTGCGTAGAAACACATGGCCGACACGTGGAGTACCTGCGTTTTCTGCAGACAATTGTAAAAGCAGATGGCAAATATGTGAAGAAATGCCAGGATATGGTAATGACAGAGGTATGTTTACTGTTCATATTTTATCTGTTTAACACACATACTAATATTCTGAGGTTGCTTTTCTCTGCTGTTAATGCCAATGAAACATGCTGGCATTATAGGTTTAGAATTGTAAATGTTACCATGAATAATGAATATTTTAGCATACATATTTTTGAGTTAAGTCTAATTTAGAAAGGCCATCTGTATCAGTACTAGCTATATTATGCAAGAACTACAAGTCCATACTCAGACCTTCGTTCTTCTGCTCCATATCCCATCTACCCAGCAAAATGTACCATTTTGTGACACTATATTATAACAAAACATGCTCCTGCTTACATAGATTCATCCAAACTTTGTTATAATAATTTTCTAGAACCGCACTGCAATCCCAAAGGCCAGATTCTGATCTCAGTTCCACTGGTGTAATTCTGGAGCAACTCTGCTGACGTCAGTGGAGTTACTATGGATTTACCCAGAGTAATGGAGTTCAGAACTTGGCTTGGTGAATTTCACTGCATAGCCCAGCTCTCTTAGGGCCAAATCTTTATGCTATTGAAGTTGGTGGGAAAACACCAATCTGACTTCTCATGGGAGCATGATTTGGTATACACGGGGCAGATTAGGGTTTTGTGGGAGACTGGGCCAGAACAAGTAGAGGGCCCTTCAGCGTGCAGTCTCCCCCAGCCCTCCACACTCCAGCCAGGGAGCGGGGTCAGAGCGCAGGGACTTGCCCGGCTTTCCTGCCAGGGAATGGGGTCAGGGCATGGGGGTTTGCCCCTCCCCATTTGCCCAGCGCTTCACACACTTATTCGTGCATCTAACTGTAATTATGTGAACTTCCTTAACTTAAATGAGACGACTCATGTGAGTAAAATTAAATATGAGCTTAAGTGTTGGTAAGATCAGGTCCCAAGTATTATTTTCATTCCTTTGCCATTTTTTTTTTCCTTTTGGGAAAAGAAACTTGAGGAAGAAAACAGATGAGCAATAGTCATGATTTAAGCAGAGTTGAGATGTACAGAAAATTCTCTTTACAGCAATAAAGAAGAGAGACTTCTAATTAAGAAAATAAAATTTCATCCTACATGGATAATCTTTAATGAATTCCATTTCAACTTTTTCAATTTGGCTCAAGAGTTTTAACATGTAATATCAACTGCAAGCCTTTGATTTGTGCAATTCAAACAATTCTTATGCATTAGTGCTCTTAGAATTCATTCCCTCCTGCACTCAGTATCACATAGGTTTTGAGCTTCTCATCATACACAGTTTTTTTTTTCAATTTACATACATTTTGTTAGCAAAGAGATATTGCCATACTTTTAGACTGATTGTATGATGAAAAGAACTTAGCTCTGACATTTGGATCACAAGTCCTTCAAGAATCAGCAAGAAAGGAACCATTCTGAGGAGAGGGGTAGAAACTTCATCATTGTGATTTTGGGCAAATGACTTACCTTCCTATGCTTCAGTCTCCCCATCTGTAAAATGGATGTAATGATATTTACCTAGCTCAAAGATTCCTGAGAGGCTACTGTTAGGGAAGTGCTTTGAGGTTCTTGGATGAAAGGTTGCCATATCAGTGCAAACATTATTACAAAAGAGAAAACAGAACTTATTTGGGGCCCTTTGACAAAATCAGTGGAACAATAGAGATTTCTAATACGTCTAATGTTCCAAAATGATGCGCATTGCAGAATGTCAACAGCTAATCCAAAAGTGATATCCTTGTTGGTATTTACCTAGATTTCTTAACTGCTTGGTTGTGACTTACTCATATGGGGCAAAATGCTGCAGCATTTTCTCAGTCACAACTGTGAATGGGAATTTTTTCTGACCTTATGCTGGAGGCTTCTTGGAGTTTCTTTAGTGAGGATGTTCAATTTATAATTTTATGCTGGGATCAATGTTTGGTTCCCTTTGCAGGTCACCTTTAAACTAGAGAGAAGATAGTTGCGTGGGTAACTTGGAAAATAAGATACCTTTCAGCTTCCATTACCTTTATGATGATCATTTTGTTCCACTTGCACTATACTTGCTGATGCAGCACCATCTCTTTTGTGTCTGTTGTTTGTGTCTTCACATTGAAAGTTCCCTCATGGTCATGACGCAAGTAGCTCTGTATTCCATTGCCTTATCCAACATGCATTCAATAAATTAAACACATTTTTCAGCAACTGATCATTCTGTGTACAGCGTAGCGGATATACAATACTACATTCAAAGCACATTTTAGGAAGTGACTCTGGGCCAGGTTGTGTCTAGTTCTTAAATGGAGCAGCATGCAAAGAATCTGTGAATGGCTTATGTAAGGGCCAGATACTAGACGTAATTGAAATATGGAAAACTATTCCCATGAAAAATTTCAAAGTTGTTTCCTCTTGCAGGATTTGATATTGGACAATTTCTTAATTATTTTGTGAATTATTTTTTTTAAAAAAGTCAAAATTTAACATTTTTGATTTATTTCCCCCATTTTTCCCTCCTTTTTCATTTTTGTCACTTAGAACAATAAAATAAATGGTGTTTGGGTTATTACTTTCCCTCGAACTTTATCATTTTTCCTTTTCTCAATCTAACTTTTCCAAAACTGAAGAAGTTTTCAAAACTTTTTCAGTTTTGGAAAACTTAAGATGTGGCAAAAGGGGTGGGGAGAAAAAATGGGTGGGGAAAACCCCTAGACATTAATTCTGTTGCATGCAGTCGTTAAAGGAGGAAAAACAAAATTCAGAAAATTCTAAACGTCAAAATTTGAAATTTTCCAGTTTTGATGAAAAACTGGAAAATTTAAAAAAATCACAAAACTTTAATGAAAAGTTTTCTCTTTCCATTTTTCATCCCTGACATGTGCAAACAATGTGAAATGAAAAATTTCAGGCAGCTCTACCTGGTACAATTGCCACCCTTGCACTTGGGGATGCATAAGAACTGCCTCTCTCCCCTAAGAGTGCACTGTGACCCAGAGGGGATGGGGAAAATGCAGGGCTATAGCCGTGTATGCACTCTGTGCCGGCTTACTAAGTAGCACTGGCCCATTAGAGGAAGTAAGCTGCAAGGCCTCAAGGGATGTAGCAGCAGGTATATTGAATGCACTGGGAGAGCTCAGAGAAGGACTCTGTCTGCTTGGGACAAAAATTTTCCCTGAGATCCACCAGGATGTTGCTGCACCACATATACCCTGACTCTGGGATGTGTCTAAGGGCATGTCTGAGCCCTCCAGGATGAATGAGTTACTCTAATATCCACATCTCAGATAGCTATAGCTGCAGCTTTTGTTTTCCTTTTAAAACAGTGGTTCTCAACTGATGGTCCATGGTGACTTTTTAAAAATAAATTAAAAAAAAAAGGAGGTGGTCCACAAAAATATTTTGATTGGCCTGGTGGCCATGGACTGAAACAAGTTGAGAACCACGGTTTTAAAAGGAATCACTGGCCATGCATTAACAATGCTAAGATACAGGTAGTCTGTAGTACATAGAGAAGGGAAGGATAGTTAAGTGTTTAAGGCACTTGCCTGGGACACAGAAGACACGGATGCAGTTCTTGTATTTGCCACCAATTTGCTGTGTGAGTTTGGGCATACCATTTAATCTGTGCCTCGGCTCCCTATCTATGAAATGGGGAAAATAATACTTCCCAACCTCACATCAATGTTGAAGTTACATTAATTAACGTTGAAGTGGCGCTTAGGTACTCTGGTGGGAGCGGTATACATACTTAGATAAATGTAGGCATAGACAGAAATCTGGAGTAACTCTGTTGAATTTCACTCTTCATCAACTGACTTCAGTGGAGTTATTCCAGATTTGCATGTATGCAACTGAGATAATGTACGCTCAGTTAGCCGAATTCTGTTTTTCCTAGTTCTCTCTATATAATCAGAAAGCAATTTTGCCTGTTGCGAGACAGAATGAATCAATAGAAACAAAATGTGGGGCACTTGAACAACTGGGCAGACTTTCATACTATCATTTCAGCTGATAAATGGAGGTGAAGATGTGTTGATATTTTACAATGATAGAGCATCATTTCCAGTCCTCCTTCAAATGATGTGCTCAGAGCGAGACCGAGCAGATGAGAGTGGACCCTTAGCCTACCACATCACGCTTGTGGAACTTCTAGCAGCATGTACAGAAGGAAAGAATGTCTATACGGAGATCAAGTGCAATTCACTCCTGCCTCTGGATGACATAGTGAGAGTGGTAACCCATGACGACTGCATACCAGAGGTAAGCCTGACTAGGCAACGCAGCAACTGAAGAATTGTTATAAATAGAAAAACATTTGCAGAGCTTCTAAAAAACAAATAGGGTAAATGTTTGTCCAGAAAGCAGTCTCCCCAGTTCACCTCTGCTGTTTGCTAAGCTGCACAAATGAGAGAGTAAATCAGAACATTTTCCAGAAGTAAAATGTTTAATGAAACAACATGACAATGATGATTGAGTTTGCCATGCTAAAATATCCCCACTTCATGTGTGGGGAGGTATGAGGTGAAATCTTGTCCCTGTTGAAGTCAATGGGAGTTTTGCCTTGGTGGGATCAGGATCTCACCCAGGGTGTCAAGTGCCTTTATTCACAGCAAGTACAGGCTCAGCCCTGCAAACGCTATCAAGCATAATTCAGCACTACTGTGAACCCTGTATATAATAGAAACCCACTTCAAGCCAGGGGGTGCGGCAGCACCCCTACTTCCAGCACCGATGTTTCATAATTCAGCAGGAGCTGGTTGACTCTATTCTAAGGTCGATGAAGTCAGCGGGACTTTGCGCAGCAGTTGGCCCATGAGTTATCAGACTGAGGATCGCTGATCTTTTTACAGGATCAGGTCATTTGACAATAAAGAAGCACATGATACTTTGTGGTCATCTTTATCACAATAAAATATTTTCTTGGTGGAAAATATGTACATTTATTTAAATTACTGCCATTAGTTTAGAAAAAACAGCTTTTCTGTTTACTGCATTAAATTTATTGTCTATTATCTCTACTTTGGACTGTCCAAAATAATTTTAAAATAGATTTTTATATATATAATGTATATAAAATCTATGTGTGTGTGTGTGTGTGTGTGTGTATAAATATATATGTATGTTATGTCCGAAGTATGTTAAAAGAACATTAAGATTGCAAAGCCAAGCATTCAAAAGTTAGAAAATGCCAGAATTAAGGCTGCCTGTGCAACCCTAATTTGGCCCTCTTGTGTGTTATAGACGATGATACAGTTTTCACATAATCACATACTATTTTTTTCAGAAGACCCCTGTCTCATTCAGGGAACAGGATAGACAGTGCTCATTTAATGAGTAGCTCTTGCATATTTTGTTTTATCCCCATTGTTTAATTTGTGGCCCTAGGCCTTATTTACTGCATTAACATTCTATTAATCTGGGGTTTTGTATGTATAATACATGTATGTTCATTCACTGTCTGAATATGAAAGGGCTATTTCTCTATCCTTATTCTCCTTAACATGGCTATTACCTTCAACATGGTCACTCTTTCATTTTTTTGTCTGAACTTGGCTTCCATGCCTCTGCTTCTCCCTCTTCATTGATGGTTTCTTCATCGTTTCCTTTAATGGCTCCTCATCCTTCCGTCTTCCTCTTCCGATGGTCTTCGGTGGTTTTTCACTCCATCCCCTACTCTTCCCTCTTGGCAACCACCCTGTTGATGTACCCAGACTTAGCCCTGTCTGTCCAGTTTTACATCTCAAGTAGCCTTTCTGTCAGGCACTGTGATCTCAAACTCAAGACCACAGGGCTTCTGAGCGGAAGCTTTACCTTCTGTACTACCACACTGCATGGGCTGAGGAGGGAACTGCTGCTAATACCTCGCCACCAGAAGCTGACTGAGTAGGGTCAAATGACTAACAGCAGAATATTGATTGGACCTCGCTGGGTGTAAAGTTTCTTGTCCCTGTCCTATCCCTTGTCTGAGCAACTGGACACTATGCCTGTTGCTTCCCAGAGCTCTGATACCAAATCCCAAGCCTTGTTCCTCACTCTGGCTTTGATCCTTGACATTATCCCAACCTGGACATTGCTCCTGGCTCAGACCGCTAGGCCAGATCACCCATCCTAGGGACCCTGACAGCTTGCTCAGAGCAACTGTGGTCTATTCCAAGATTTATCATTGAATCCCTGGACTGAGAATGGACATCGCAGGGGTTTTCACCTTGCTGTTGCTCCAGGGCCCTGTGAATCCACAGGAGTAGATTGTTGCCCTCCAGGGAGAAAACCAGAAATTGAGGGACAAAGTACAACAGCTGCAGATGGAAAATTGTTCCTTGCAGGAGTAAGCTGCAGCACTCGTGTTGAATTTTTGGGGTTCAGCCTGTCAGCGGATGGACCCTCAGAAAGTATCTACGGTTCAGGATTGGGCTAAATTCTGAAGCATCCGGAACATCCAAAGGTTCATGGGCTTTGCCAATTTTTAGAGGAGGTTTATTACAAACTTCTCAAAGGTCACAGCCCCTACAACTATCATCTTCTGTAAAACTGCAAGCTTTCACTAGGTCCAGAAACCCACCAGGCCTTTAAATGCCTGAAGATAACTTTCACGTGTGCTGGATGTCCAGTTGCCATCTCAGATTCCTTCTCTCCAAACTGGGCTTATTTTTCCTCCCAACATATATCTTCTCCCTCTCTTGCAATTCTACTATTCTTTCTGTCTCTTAGGCCTATAGCCTTTTTCTAATCTTTACTCTTCTCTGAATCCTCTTGCTCCTGCTCCTAATCCAATCTCTTTTGAGATCCTGTCATTTCTTCCTTTTTAACATCACCCAAATCCACCCCTTTTCCCTTTGTCCGTCACAGCATTCTCAGGTCCTTTTTCTTTATCACTACAACCTCCTGTTTGACTATTCGCCACATCAACTGGCACATTTCAGTCAGTCCAAAATGCTACGGCTGACATCATTTGTCCTTTACTCTTCTTCAAATTCTGCATTGACTTCCCATCTTTCTGCATCTCATTTGTGCTTCTCTTCCTCACTTGCAAGGTTTTATATAATTTTGCCTCCAAAGACACTTCTGTTGTCCTTTCCACCTACTTCCTTTCTCACTTCTATTACTTTTTGCAGTCTTCTTGCCTTATTGCTCTTCATCTCTTCCTCTGCCAATCACCTTTTCTGCTTTAGCTGTCCCCCTTGAGACATGAACAGTCCCTCCTGTCTTCTCTGTATTAATAATCCCCACATTCTACCTTGTCTAAACTGGTGTCTGTTACCCTGTCCTAGTTGTCCTGTCTTAGACTGTAGGCTTTTGGGAGATTGTCATAATCTCTCTGCAAAATGCCTTGTAAATAAATGACGACATATCAATAACATAATATATTGAGTTGGTTGTACAGAAAGGCAAGCATCTATCATTTGTTGTTGTGAACAGTGAATCTCTTTGCTAAATTCCAAACACTGTAGTCCTGTTACTATGTTGCATGCAGTTTGTGTGCATTAGAGGAGAATACAGAACCAGAAAGAGTTGAAAGAGAAACCAGGGAAGGTGGCATGGCTCTATGCATACAACAGACTGAACTTTCTGTGAAATGGCCTTACAAAGTTTCCTTCACTGCACATTCCAAAGACTCTTAAAGCTCTTGGGTCTCTCCTATTTAATCTGCCTAAATTATGAATCCCCATTTAGTGTTATAGTACAATCTAGAGACACCTATTATTAAGGCTGCCCAACAATTTTGCCATTAATAGTTCCCCTTTTCAGTTCCTTGTATATATGCCAAACGTGCCATAAGAACTGAAATTTTCCGTCTTTGTGCTCTACCTCAGGCTGCAATTATTTTGGTAGTTTCAGAAAAAATGGCTCAAACGCCTAAGGGAAAATGGATGATTTTGCCAATGTTAAATTTTCCCAACCGTTTCTTTGAAGTGCTCTGCTGCCCCCAGGATTTGGAGCAGGAGCTTGAATTTGAAAAGGAACGATCCAGTTGTTGGTGTGTTTTCATGGGGACTACCTTTTGTTGTCCCCATGAAAACACACCCAGATTTGGCAGTCTGAAGCCTCCGAACATCGCCACTTGCTATGCTCAGTGGCAAACCTCTAACATTTCATCTGCATTGAGAATGCTCCGGCTCTACAAATCTCTTGAACATGCCAGGTGCAGGATCATATTCCAGGCACAGAGCTAGAGTTCCAGTTGGCAGGATTATGCAACAATAACAGCTGTAGCTGCCACCCTCTCCGTTGGCCTAGGTGAGATGTGCTATGGACCAGGAGGAGCCTGAGTTAGTCTTAGTTCTTCTTGTGACTGGTATTCATATTTGTATGTACTTTACACTCCTTTTTTTATTGAGCCCGGCTTCACAACTTTGATAATGCAAATTAATGCACACTGGGGAACATAATCCCAACTATACATACAAAACAATGGGGTCTAAATTAGCTGTTGCGATGCAAGAAAGAGATCTTGAAGTCATCATGGATCGTGCTCCGAAAACATCCGCTCAATGTACAGCAGCAATCTCTGCTCTGTCCAGGGTGCTGGCAGTTCTCTTAGTCCTGCAGAGACACAGTCCTTCCTCCCTAGGCTCCCAGCAGAGAACTGCCCTTCCCTTCCCTGCAGCTCCCTTTTTATAGGGGCCTGCTTGGCCCTGATTGGCTGCTCCCTTCAACCCTTCTCTGATTGGCTGCCTTTTGCGCAGCCTCCCTAGGATTGCTTTTAACCCATTTTCTGCCAGTGGGGAGCAGCTGCCCCATCACAGAACACAGTACAACTCTGCCCTTCATTTTAAAGCACTAGATTAGCACACACGAAATTCGGTGTTGTATTCCTAGCTCTTCTAGAGTCTTCATACGTGATATTGAGCAAGTGTGTCATAATGCATATGCATAAGGAAGTCAAATTACAGTTTAACGCGCTGATGGCTTTCATTGTGTCATTTTTATGAGGTTTTTATATTTGCTGCTCTTACAGGTGAAGATTGCATATGTGAACTTTGTTAATCACTGTTACGTGGACACTGAGGTGGAAATGAAGGAAATCTATGCTAGTAATCACATCTGGAAATTATTTGAGAACTTCCTTGTTGATATGGCAAGGGTAAGCTTTATGATGCGTTACATATTACAGTATGCACATTTAAGATAGCTGAATGGGCAATAACTTTTCTGCTTGAACTTCATATGTTCATATTTTCAAATGCATGAGACAGTGAAATGAATGAAATCTTCTTTAATGGTGCATAATTTCGATTACAATTTTCCAATTATTTAACCTGTTTTATCTCCAGCACTGCCATCCTTTTAACAAGGCACATCAGAAGTCTGGAGATTCTTTTCATTTTTTAAGATAAAGGTATAAACTGGATTTGGCTGGGTGATGGGTGTGAGAGACTCAGTGTATATCAGCAAGATGAATTTCATAATGACTGTGGGTCTAGGAGCATTTATTACACTTTGTTATACAGGTAATTAAAAATGCAATTGTCCTTGTCGCTCCTGTGCTCTCTCAGAATGGTAGGGCTCACAGGGCAAGAGACTATATCCTTGTCAGGCCATCCCAGCTGGCTGACTTATCCTACTGCCTTCAGCTTCTTGACAAAAGTGGCAAGTATAGTTCCATACTTTTTTCAAGCTCCTAGTTCTTATTGCCTAAAAGAGTCTATGAGATCAGGCTCTGTGGCACTGTCCGTTAGAACTGTAACCATTCTGAAAGCCTAGGATTGGAGCCTAAAGGAGTTTCCTGGGCTGTGTCTATACTCTGGACCTCACAGCAGCACTGCTGTTGCACTGCAGCTGCTCCACTGTAAGGTCTCTTGTGTAGCTGCTCTGTGCCGGCGGGAGAGAACTCTCCTGCTGACATAATTAAGCCACCGCCGCTCATTGGGGGTGGATCCATGTTGGCAGGAAAGCGCATGCCGCCGACAACACGCTGTCCACCCTGTGAAACATAGGTCAGTCACGGTGTGTTTTTTTGCCATATCCCTGACTGACACAAATTTACTGACAAAAGCGCTAGGGTAGGCATAGCCTTGGTGTCATTATATTGCCATTTAAGTACATTAAGACTGGTCATAACTGGCGGTCTCTGCGTACAAGAGGCCTAGGAGATAAAATAACAGGTGTTTTTGCAAGTTTAGGAAGATTAAAATGCACTAGCAGAGACATGGGGAAGTTCATGTAACTCAGTGGTTTAGTGTGTGTTACGTCTTCTCTTTCTAGAGATTGAGTCGCATAAGTATAAGAGCCTACTACTAATGCTAGTGAAGTTACTCCTTTACTTTAATTGGTAGAGGTCCATGCTAGTAATGCTGAAGGCCATGGATTCAATCCCTGATACTGAACAACTGTTTGGAGACGAGAGCTGCTGTTCTTTTACAGCACACCTCTAAACTGAATGCCTGGCTTTGTCCCTTACATTTTATGGAACTAAAATCTCACTCTTTGTGTTTTCTTTAGTTTAAATTAAAAAAGAGGTGAAAGAACCACAATTCAATTCTGCAGTGGGCTTTCACACGAAAGTAATAGTGCCTCGTGAAATAGTTTCTTTTAAACCTTTCAGCAGAAAATAGCACACTCCTGCAGTTAGCACAATTTATAGCCTCGAGAAGAATAAGTTCAGATACTTGTGCAGTACAATAGGTGCTGGAGCCTCTTCACCTTTGTGAAGCAGAAAAATAGGTTTTTATTTATCTATTTTTCTACTAAGTGTTTCAGGGAACAGAATAATGCGAATGTGTGTGTGTGGGGTGTGTGTGTGTGCGTGTGTGTGTGCGCACGCTTCTCTCTTTGTAGAAGGTCATTAGTAATGAGACTCCTGCAAACCTTATACAGGTGCTGTCTGTCTTGTTTCTGTAGCTGTTCCCACAGTGAGGCTCTTTCTAGGCAATCCAGGCTCAGTTGAGAATGAAGACCAGAAACCTTGTTGGAGGGGATTCTAGGCTTTAACCTCTCTGTAGCCAGCAGCATTTTCTTCTGTTTAATCTCTTTCCCACAGAGGGGTTGCTCTTATCTGACATGGCACAGTTCTGACCCTTCAGGAGCAGCATCCGCAAACCTCTTTGCTTTAGCTCTGTAGGAGAACCTTTTTATAGACGCAGACATATATAGGGAGGCACTTCCCTACATATTCTGCTACTCCAACCCAGAGGCTTTCCTTGGCAGAGACCACCAATCATATTAAATTATGCCAAATGATTTAGAGGTATGGACATCAGATAGATGTATGATGCTTGGCACTACCAAGCTCATTTTCACTGTGTCTTCTAATAAGAGAAATTAAACTCCAGATTTTCAGAGGGGAATAGTGAGTGTTGTTAACGCATTGCGTGGTCTAGCCCACCAACCGTCCCTTTATTCTTTTTTGTGTGTGCATGCACACATACTCCTTTTTTTTTTTTTTTCTGAAAAAGGATCGCAAAAGTGCACTTTTGTGTTGCTCTCCTGCAGAGCCCTCTGGGTAGCTGCCTAATTAGTTCCTTTCATTTCCTGGTTAGTAGATCCTTTTCTTTTCCCCACTCAGCTAAAGGAGCATGTCAAAAATGCTCTCTTCTGTTCCATGCTTCAGCCAGGCCCTCTGGGTAACCAAAGCTTCTACCATGTTGAGTATATTTACTCAGATCTGCTTCTCGGGACTGAGGCGGTGTCCACACACTGCAAATACATCAGCTTTATGTAGCCATCAGGACTGTTAGAAGGTTCTTAGCTTCATGAAAAGATATTACGACAGCTCTCAAAATAGTTAGAAAGAAGAATCCTTTAATCCTCTATGTTCCAGTGAGCTAAAAGAGCTGCCACTGGGGGGAAGCAAGGAGGGAGGAAAATGCTTTTCTTTTAACTGCTACAACTGCCTGTCAGTGGTGAGACTGGGAGCTAGGAGTATGAGAGAGCAGTACGGTAGAAGATGGCTAGAGGTGTCCTCTGGCTGGATTTCTTTCTTTTTCCATTTGCGATGTTGACCAGTTTTGTTATCAGATTCAAGATCCAATAAAGGGTGGGAGATAAAAGGGGGCAAGTGAAGATCATATGATTGCTATTCTGTTATGGTACCTGTGATGGAAGAAGGTGGACCCCTTCAGTGGTTTCCCAGCAATGCTTTTTTAGACAAGTGAGGGGGAAATCTTAAAAACATTTTGCAGTTTAGTTTTGACAGTTGGTAAAATCACCATGCCAGCACCATGCAGCAACCTGTATTCCTGTTGGGATCTTGAACGTTGTGTGCCTCAGAGCTACTGGTTCCAGCAAAAATTGGCATGCAGCTTAATTAAAGGCAGAAGAACATCCAGGTGGATTTAGATCTTTGATCTTTTCAAGAAGTTTTGATTAGTAACTGAAGCTTCGCTTACCTCCTCTAGAGCTGTGGGAAAAATGTCACACTTCTACTGACACTAGTGGGTTTATTAGCTCAGTTTTATGGTACAGCTACTGTTGCTTTTCTGTCTACATAACCATTCCAATTCTTGCTGTTGGGGAAAAACACTACACGTGCTCCATGCCTTGTTGATCTTATATGTTAAAATCCAGCAAGCCTTCTTCCAGGGTCCTTCATGACCCTGGGTCTTACCTTGCTCTCTGAAGACTCCCCTAACTGCCTTAGGCAATAAAGTGCCTCGTATTGTCTACTTATATGGTGTTCTACTCAAAATGTATTTGTATTACAATAAACTGCTTTTTTAAGTAGTGTCCCTATGGGTGCTCCACTGTAGCTGTGCTTGCATCCCTGTAATCAGAGAAATTTGGTAGCAATGTCCGTTCAGCCTGCACCTGCGTTGTCCCCCATTGTGCTCTGCCATGAGGCTAACCAGCATTGGGTGAGCAAATCCTCCACAGTTCCTTTTCAACCGCCCCTGGCTAGAGATGGCACTTTTAGCTGTCCATTTATTGGATCATTAACCCACTAAATACTTGCTAATCATTCTTTTAATTTCTTCTGTTGCTATTTCTTAGTTTCCTTTGGGTTTCTTTTTCTTTTTGTTCTTAACATTTATTTGTTTTATTTTAATTTTTATTCACCACCCTCCCTTGTCCGGGTACTACCTGGGAGAGGGGTATGCCTGGTTCACTAGGCTTTAAGAGGTGTCTCAACTTCAAAGAGGCCATCCTGGTGATGGACGGACATCCTCATTCTATTTGTTTGCCTCAGGGAAAGCCACATTCCCCAGAAGTGTGGTTTCTGCCAGCAGCTGAAACCATGGTCCCAAAAGGACTGAGAACTGAGACTTAAACTCCTAATGAAAACAGCTCTCCAACCATCTTCAGACCTGCATCAAGATTCACCCAGGCAGCAAGGGTCTTTAACATAGTCTTCTACATCTAATGGTGGTGAGCATACAAAGGCAACTATGAGCCATTCATGCAAGGTTTCTAAAAAAAGAGCTGTGAATCCCAGAGTGAGCCCTCCAAATGTCGATGGAGCACATTGGTCTGTCTAAGGACCCGATGGGCATAGACAATGAAACTTCATTACTGGTTGGCCGAGACAAGGACAGAGACCTTGCCTGGGGGAAGACTCCATCGGTATGTGGACAATAGCACTGATACCATCAGTAGTACTCTAAGCACCATTGGATTATTTAATCCAAACTGTATCACCAAGGCCATCGGTATCATCACCCTGGCATCGACAGCCACTACTGGTACTGGTACCTGTGGCACCACAAGACTTCAGATACTTGAGACCTTACAACATCTGACATACCTGAGTCTCCTCTACTTGGTATCAGGGCTCCGGAACCGAATCTGCTCAGACTCCAGATTTCCCTTCGGCATTGTGCTGTGCACCCTTCTTCTCCAGAGGGGAATCTGACAGTGAGTAGGAGGAGGTGGACCCTGTTGCTCCCTCCAAGCATCTTATAGTGCTTATTATCAATTTGGACCTCCTCAGCCATACAGTCCATCTGATTCTCAGCCTCCCTGGGATGGACAGCAATGGTTCCAACCACCAGGACCCTTCCTACCATCCTACTGGCCTTACTGGCCTCCATGGCAGGCATGTAGACATCATGCCCCCTGAAGTTCTAGCACGGACCACTAGGAACCTATGAAGTGCCCTCAAGAGGTGATGAAGGAACAGGAGGGTGATATTGAGGAAGAGGTTACACGTTAGACCAACATCTCATCTTTCTCACCAGGTGAGGCAGTGAAGCCCCCTCCATTGTCCTTAGCAGAAAGATTTTTAAACTTTTTCAAAACTTAGCTAAGAGGGTGACTGACACATGGCAATTACCACTACAGGAGGTGACAGAATCACACCATAAATTGCTGGACACTTTGTACTTTTCTTTCTCATCCAAAGTAGCCTTGTTGATGGGGAGAGCTATCTTTGAGACAGACAAGCTTGTATGTCAGACCGCTGCATTGGTCCTGCCAACCTTTAAGCAGGACAATAAATATTATGTGCCAGCTAAGGATACAGAATTTCTTTTCTCCCATCCACCCCTAATTAAATGACTGTGCATGTGGTAAATTCCAGAGGTTTGCAACATCAGGTGGAATCCATTCTCTATGCTTGGGATTGGAAATGCCTTGAGCTATTTGGAAGAAAGGCTTATGCATCTGCCACACTACAATTCCTCATGGCAAATTTACCAGGCCCTAACAGCAAAATATGATCTATATCAATGCACAAAACTCAATTCCTTTATTGAGCAGCTTCCAGAATCTCACAGAGATTAGTTAAGGGCCATCCTCAGTGAAGGACAACTGGTGGCCAAGATGGCACTTCAATCAGCGCTCAATGCAGCTGATATGGTGGCACGATCCATCTTCTCTCCCACTGTGATGTATCGAGCCTCTTGGCTTTACTTGTCTGGCTTCCCCAAGAAAGTGCAAACAATGATGGAAGATCTTCCCTTTGAAAGCACAGAATTGCTTGCAGAAAAGACAGATGCATCTCTCCACACACTTAAAGATTCCAGGGCTACTCTTCAGTTGCTAGGGATTTACACACCGAGGCAGAAGAAAAAATACAGTCCTCAACCCTCATTCAAATGTTGCACACCACACTACCCAACCCAGTGTTTTTATGAACCACAGAGGAAGAAGTCTAGGTTCTCAAAATGCAAACCATCAGGCCCACATTCTTCCCAACCATTCACCTCAAAACAACATTAATTTTGATTGGTTGGATGGGGTGCCGACAGACCACTCCCTTCAACACCATCTAACACTAGTCAACCCTTTGCATCGGCTCACTCTGTTCCACATCACCTGGGAATGGGTGACATCTGGCAAATGGATTTTGGAGATCATTCGCGATGTCCATTCATTTCCTCTTCCTCCTCAACACCTTTTCTCATCTCTCTTCAGGGACCCTTCTCATGAGAGCCTGTTATATGAGAGAGAGAGAGAGAGGGACCACCTCTTCAGTTTAGAAGGCATAGAACCAGTACCTCACCATCTATGAGGCAAAGGTTTTTACTTCTGATACCCAAGAAAAAGAGAGGTTGGAAACCCATACTAGATCTCAGGGCAGTCAACAAATTCATCAAGACTCAGAAATTCAAGATAGTCACTTTAGCAGCAATTGTTCCAGTGTTGGAACAGGGGGATTGATTCTTGTCCTTTGGTCTCTCATCAGCTCCCAGAATATTCTCCAACGTCCTCTCTCTAGTGGCAGTCCACTTACGCTCTCAGGGGATCATGTTCTACCCTTACCTGGACAATTGTCTCTTCACGATGTGCTCCTTCAAAGCTCTGTGGGTTACCCATACGACTGTGGACTTGTTCAGAAGCTTGGATCTACAAATCACATACAAAAATCGATATTAACCCTGGTAGAGAGATTAGAATTCAGAGGAGCTGATCTCGACTCGGAACAAGTGAGAGTGCTTCTTCCATAACACAGATTCCTCAGTCTTTCCACACTCATAGAGACAGTGCAAGCTTGCCATTGAATACCAGCCAGACATTGCCTTCAGCTTCTGGGGCACATGGCTGCAGGCACATTTGTGATAGTTCATGCCAGACTTCACATAAGTCATGGTTCAGCGCAATTTACAGGCTGAACAAAGACAACGTAGGCAAACCACTATTGCTGTCCACCGCGGTCATACAACCCTTGAAATGGTAGAAGGACCCAGAAATCGTCTGCATGGTGATTCCATTCACACAGCCTCCTTTGTCACTACTCCTGATCACCGATGTGTCTCTCATAGGGTGGAGGTGCACATCTCAACAACCTCACCGTACAGGGCAAATGGTCACCCTATGAGGTGGGTCTTCACATCAACCTCCTCAAATTAAGAGAGGTCAGGAATGTGTGCGCTCTCTTCCTTCTGCTGGTCAGAGGCAGACACACACAAAGGTCGTGACAAACAACATAGCATGCATGTACTACATAAATCATCCACGGAACACCAGATCGCCTTCCCTTTGCATGGAAGTACTAAAGTTGTGGAACTGGTGCATTTCCCACAGTGTTACAATATTGGCAGCCTACCTACTGAGAGTGCACAACATGACAGCAGACAGTCTCGGTCAGAATTTTCCACATGACCACAAATGGGAAATGGACTCTGATACTCAGCGACATATTCCTTGTCCCCCACAATGATGGGGGACACTGATAATAGACTTGTTTGCCACTTACCTGAACAAGAAATGCCAACGATACTGCTTGAGAGCAGGCCTCGGACAGCATTGCTTAGGGGACACTTTCCTTCTCTCATGGGACAAGGGCCTTTACACCTTTCCCCTATTTCCTCTTACTGAAAGTCATATTGAAAATAAAAAGAGAGAGAGCAAACAGTATATTGATCGCTCCTGCCTGGCCAAGACAGAAGTGGTACCATTACCTGTCACAATTGGCAATGTGTCCACCAATCCCGCTTCAACTTGCTTCTTAATTCCTCTCTCAAAAAAAAGGATGCACTCTCCATCTCAACACACAGATATTGCAGCTCCAGTCTGGTGCAATTGTGGTTCCAACACGCAGAGAGATCCTGCTCTGAGGAGGTATGGAAAGTGTTACTACACAGCAGGAAATGAACTATTTGTTGCACTTACTTACAAAAGTGGACCAGGTTTCAGATTTGGTGCCATTCCGGACATATTACCCTGGCATCTGCTACTCTGCCACTATCTTAGACCATCTACTGACTCTTAAGAAATCAGGACTATATATTAACTCACTCAAGGTACATTTTAGTGGCAGTAGCAACTTTTAACCAACAAATAGAAGGGTACTCAGTTCTCTCACACCCAACTACAAAGAGGTTCCTTAAAATCACTCTTTCTCCAATTTAGACATCCTATCTCACCATGGGACCTGAATTTGGTATTAAAAAGACTGACCAGACTGTACTTTAAAGCCATGGCCACTTGTTCACTCTCACAACTTTCAATGATGATGATGATGATTCTGGTCACCATCACCTCAGTGAGAAGGATTGGGGAGATAGTGGCTCTTATGGAGCATCCCCCATTTACTGAGTTCTTTCCTGACAAGATTACGCTAAGACCACATGCAAAATTCATTCCCAAGCTGACTTTGGATTTTCACATGAATCAACTCATTCACCTCCTGACCTTTTTTCTCAAATCTCACCAGGATAATAGGCATGTCATTCTACATACACTAGATGTAAGGAGAGCCCTGGCTGCCTTCTTGGGCAGGACAAAGGCTTTTAGAAAATCTCTTAGGTTTTTCCTCTCTATTGCGGATAGGTTTGCAGGTGCAGCAACATCAGCCCAGAGACCCTGTAAATGTGTCTTGAGCTGCATCAAGCACTGTTGTCAGGCTCACAATTTAGTACCTCCATGTGCAATCTGTTATCCATACCCTCTCCATGAGATCGGTGTCCTCCTTGGTCGCCTTCTTTGAAGATGTCTCCATCCCAGAAATCTTCAGAGCAGCTACTTGGGCATCTGCACATACCTTTACAAAACACTGTGCCATCATGATGCCGATGCTCTATTTGACTTCACAGTATTATTGTCCAGAGTAAACTGAACTCCATAAGGGGACACATCTCAAAGAACCATCATTACAGCACAAGGTGAGTAACTTCTTCAAATAACATCCCTATGGGTGCTCCACTATAGATGATTCCCAAGTAGTATCCCCAATGGAAGACTGGCGCTTTGGAGTTCAATTTTTTTTACCATAATAAATATATGTAGCCTAAAATGATGAATGTTGTACAAGAATGTTGTCTTCTAGGATGCTGTACAGAAGTTGAATAATTCCACATTCTTTCACAGCCCAGTAATTGGCCTTAAGAAGTACTTCAGTTCAGCTCCAACCAGAGGTGAAAGTAAGCCAATATGCCCCGGTACGGTTTACAGGTAGCAGCCGGTGTGCCGTACCAGAACTGCTTCCTCAGGCAGTGGCGATTTAAAGGCCCCCCCCTTCCAGTTGAGGCCCTGTCCCCTGCTCAGGACTCCGGCATACTGGTTAATCCTGTAAGTTACTTTCACCCCCTGGCTCCAACTCTGTCCCAATGTCCTGCTCTCCCCTATTCTTCTTCCTTACCTTTTACACATCTCTCATGTCTTACGCTTAACACTGACATGATGAATCTATGTAGCTCACCTGGCAGAGTGGGTGGGTCTTTGACCATTTTTGCCGTTTGTTTCTATGGAGGCTGCTGCTGGCCTCTGCTGACTGAATGGATGAGATTTTTCTTTATTATGTCTGTGCTCGCTTCCTACTTGTCCTTTTTTGTTTGCTTGTGTGGCTTTGTTTTTTAAAACTCTTCCTTTGAAGGTGCTCCATCTTTCCCATCTGGCTATAATAATTGAAACCAGCTCCAAATTCAGCACCGTATGGGATCTTTCTCACTCTTTTAATATAGTAGGTTTATCTTTCCATTTGTCTATAAAGTCTTCTCCAGCCCACCTAGAGGAATGATCCTTTTTCCTCCTGAATCTGTCTAGTTATGTAAAGTGGCATGTGATGTGTGGGCCAGTGAACGACCAGTGTTATTCAACAAACTCATTTGTTACCTGATGAGGGAAAGAGTAGCCAATTCAACAAGAGGATCTAATTCAGAAAAGGTAGAGATCAGGAGGGAGTGGGGCTCCCAGGAATAAAGATAATTAAACAGTATGCAACCTGACCACAAGGTAGGTATCTTGATTTATATGATTAATATAAAAATTAACATTTTTGAAAAAGGATTAAATATCAATACTGTGTGTGTGTCTCTCTCTTTTAAAATGTTCAAAGATCACAGGTAAACAAAAACTAAGATTTTCCTTTTCATTATAGGTTTGCAATACAACTACAGACCGGAAACATGCAGACACCTCTCTGGAGAAGTATGTTACTGAACCAGTAATGAATATTGTGAGTGGCTTCTTCAGTTCTCCATTTTCAGATAACAGCACAAGCCTTCAGGTAAGAACAAGGAAGACTGCAACAAATATGTAATCAGATAATAAATGAGTTTTCTTCCACTCATGTGAGGGGAGTGCTGCAACTTTATTTTCTTCTTTATTTCCTCTCCCACTCCTCATGATTCACACTAATCGTGTAATGCCTCCTGTAAATATACCCTTGACAAATCATACTCCTGATGACCCTGATCCAGCAAAGGACTCTCTCTCCACAGAGCTTCAAATTGGACTTTTGTGACTTCATTGGGACTTTGCATGAATGATCTTTTGCAAGATCAAGATGGTTTATTTTGCATCCTGTACTGAAGAGTGACAAAGGTTTAATTGAGTTCTAATTTGAGCATAGAGGCTAAAAGTCATGCATGTAATTTATGTGGTGCATATCTTAGGGTAATTGTAAGGGTGATTTTAAGTCTAAAATTAGCTGTTTACATTTTTGTTTTCAGACACATCAGCCAGTTTTTATTCAACTGCTTCAGTCTGCTTTTAGAATTTACAACTGTACCTGGCCAAACCCAGCGCAGAAAGCCTCAGTGGAATCATGTATCAAAACTTTGGCTGAAGTTGGTAGGTGCCAAGTTTTTACTTAATTATTCTTTACTGTGTTTTAAATAAGCCTGAGTTGGGATCCATCCATTATTTTTTGGGTTGTAGCATCCTGGAAATCAGGGCACTGATAATACTAGAAAATTGTGTTATAATTTTATAAGAACATTAGACCAGTCGAATTGGGTCACACCAAAGGTCCATCTAGCCCACTATCCTGTCTTCCGTCAGTGGCCAATGCCAGGTGCTCCATAGGGAATGAACAAGTAATCATCAAGTGATCCATTCTTAGTTGCTCATTCCCAGCCTCTGGCAAACAGAGGCTTGGGACACCATTCCTGCCCCTCCCGAGGTAATAGCCATTGATGAACCTATCCCCCATGAATTTTACCATCTAAGTCTCAGAAGCTCTGACTTTCAAGTCTAATTTCTTCTCTCACTTATATCCCATTTAAATCTGTCCCATTCAACGGGATTGTTCAGGTGAATGGTGGGGTTCTTGTAAGCAAAAGTAGAACTGGACTCCAAGCAGGTGGCATTTGTCGACACTATTACATTATGATATAATATTCTCATATAGAAATGTCTTAAGCTGTGTCGGACCATAGCCATTCATAATCATTTAGATCCCATCAAATTCACGGCCATGAGAAAATGTGTCACGGACTGTGAAATCTAGTCTCTCCCTGGCGAAATCTGGTCTTGTGTGTACTTTTAACCTATACCATACAGATTTCACTGGGGAGACCAGTGTTTCTCAAATTGTGGGTCCTGACCCAAAAGAGTGTTACAGAAGGCTCACAGGTTATATTAAGTGGGGGAGGCGGTATTGCCACCCTTACTTCTGCACTGCCTTCAGAGCTGGGTGGCCACTGACTGAGGACCCAGAGCTGCAGGCAGCAGCTCAGAAGTAAAGGTGCCAATACCATACCAAGCCATCCTTCTGTCTGCACTGCTGCTGGCAGTGACTCTGCCTTCAGAGCTAGGCTCCCAGCCAGCAGTCGCCATTCTCCGCCTGCCCAGCTTTGCAAGCAGAGCCACCACCGGCAGCAGCGCCAAAGTAAGGATAGCAGTACTGCAAACCCCACTCCCTACAATAATCTTGAGACCTTCTCACAACTCCTTTTTGGGTCAGGACCCCTACAATTATAACACCAGGAAATTTCACATTTAAATAGCTGAAATTGTGAAATTTATGATTTTTAATATCCGCTGACCGTGAAATTGACCAAAATGGACCGTGAATTTGGAAGGCCCTAATAATCATTGTAGACTCCATTCTGTGGTAAGGCACAGCCTGTATTAAGAGGTGGTTTGTAGCTGTGTCATCCTTGGAAACATCCCAGGGAAGGAATCGTGGACCCAAGCAATCAACATTCCCTCCTTTATTCCCCTTTGCTCCTGGGAGATGTTAAGTTATTACTTACCTGACTCTCATGCTAGCTCAGTTGTTCTGTCCAGTGAGTTGAAACTAAACCTGACCTACCCTGATCACTCTTTACTCTCCTGCCAGGGAAAGGAATAAGCAGGTGCCCTTATTTACCCTTTCACAATCCTGGTCCAGGTAGCCTGCGTAAAGGTGTATAGTGGATTCTTACTGCTCTGCCTGTGCACATACTCCAAATCAGAATTTGGTCCTTAAGTCAACTACATAATATTGTAGTATTGAATTAGAACTCATTAAGGGCTGGAGTATTCAACCCTTACTCACTTTGAAACCAACGAGACTGCTTGTGTGAATAAATGCTCACCCACAAAAGTAGCCCCAATCTAGCCCCAAACAAGTAAATGCTCCAGAAAAAGATCTATTAAACAATGAATCCATAACAATTAGAAGTTTTAAAAGGAATTAAAATATCATGTCTGTGTCAAAGGAGAAGATTTTAAATTTTCTTCTGTAGGAGTTTAATCCTAATGAAGAATAGTTACAGATATCTAGCTAACATTGGCTAAGGTTCAGTTTTAGGATTCAATTTCCACAAAAACATTATTTTAAAGTCTTTTAGTTTGTCATGGAAAAGATTTTTTTAATGTAGATATTTTCTAAAAATGAGACATTTTGATTGACATTTTCCAGACTCTCTCTATTTTGAAATCTGCTCAGCCAAAGCAAGCCCAATCAGTGCTACTATTTTAACCCCATTTTGTGACACTACTCGCTTTGAGTAGTTTTGAAAGCAGCAAGACAACTTGTGGACAACATGAATAAGAAAAGGAAGGGACAGAGGGACAGAATCATGATGTTAGAAAAGATAGATATAGTTGCTTCAATTTTTTTTTAAAAGTTATAGTAAATACCACCACCATTCCGAAATTGTCTCTTGGGTGTTTGCTGCATCTATAACAATTACTCTAAATTTAGATTTCAGATTTAACTTACAGTAGTTTTATTTAATGCTTTTGCCAAAGCATCTCATAAACATTTTGTGTGAATTAGTCTAGCAATTTAGCAGCATACAATTTTTATTTGTTGTGCAAACTGGTTTAATTATGGATCCCTCTGTCAGAACTTAAAAAATTGAAGATGTTCTTTATTCCTTATCCCACCAATGTCACAGCTTCAAATAAAGGACCCAGTTCTACAAACCCTTATTCACATGACTAATGCTCACTCATGACAATAGCCCTTCTCTGCTCCCCTCCTGCACTCATGGTATAAGCCATCAGAAAATTACTGCCTTTGAGATCTAGGAGGAATTCAGGGAGGGAAGTAGGGGGCTGAGGGAACTAAGGGTTTTTGTGTCATCATGTCCACTCGTGGATTAGTGTGTTACCACTGTTCAGATCTCTACTGAAAGTCAAAATCCAGCCCACTTAATTCAGTGTGCCACTTCATATCTGCATGGGTCCATAAAAGGTTTAGTGTCCTCTTGTCTGTGGCTCTCTTTTATTTTTTATGGGAAGGCTTATGTGTTGCAAGTAGCACATGAGAGGTTGACCTTGACTTTTCTTCAAATTGGTGGATCTATTCCATATCTTGTAGAGTTCCTACATTCCTCTGTTGTATTGTAATCTATTGTATTCCTTTTTCTCACCTATCTTGTATTGCATGGAAATATTTGAAATAACCTGCTAGACTGAGCTGTTGTAAACTATAAGTCCAATAAAACAGAGGGCCAGACTTGGGTTAACTCTCCAATCGGTACATGAGGGAGAGAAGGATGGCTCAAAGAACCTCCCCCATACTTGGCTTCTTGCACATGTGCTGACTGCATCTAAAGCCCTTGCAACCCTTCAAGGGCAATGGATGCTCTAGACTAGCTTCATCCAAAGTGGTGGGGAAGAGATGAGTCCATGGCTCCTACCACCACTGTAGAGTAGAGTTGGGCTGCCACTGTGGAGTCTCACACTGAATTTTTCTTATGGGCTTCCTTAAGCACAATCCTTCCTGCAGCACCTACTGGAGCAGGGAATCTCTGTACTACCTTCTACTTATGGCAGGGGTCGGCAACCTGTGGCTCCAGAGCTACATGCAGCCCTTTGGCTGTCCTCCTTGAGGCTCTTTGGCTGACCTTGGGCAGGCAACTGTTTTTTGAGGGGATGCAAGGTAGAAGCTCTGGCTGGGAGGCTCTTACCACAGGTGGCTCCTAGCTGGCAGCACAGCAGGCCTCTGGTCCCATGCTGCTCCCCAAAACAGCTGGCTGCTGGCATGTCTGTGCACCCCTTGGGGTGAGGGGGACAGCAGGTCTTCAGGTGCTACCTGCGCCCACAAGCACTGCCCCCGCAGCCCTGGGAAACGGCCAGTGGGAGCTGTGATAATGGTGCCGGGGTGGGGACAGCATGCAGAGCCGCCTATTCCCCTGCCGGGGGTGCCCATCGCCTCGGGAACTCCACTGCCGCTAGGGGCTGAAGCGGAGTCAACGGGGGAGCGGCAGCAGTCGACTTGCCACTGTGAAGACGCCCAAGTAAGTCAACCTAAGATACGTCGACTTCAGCTACGCTATTCGTGTAGCTGAATTTGAGCTTCTTAGGTCAACTGTGCCCCCCGCCCCACTGTAGGCCTGTCCTAAGATTTAAACCTAGTGTGCAGAGTTTGTAGACATGGTGCTAAATCCTGCTGACCTTTTCTATTTGAGTCTGATACTGCACTAACTGAAGGCCACACAGCCGAATTGAAATCTGTAGGTTTGCATGAAGGTAGCTGAAGACAGAGCTTGGCCTATTGGAGAAGGACTAGCTGTGTAAGTAGGGGAAGCTAAGTGAGCCAAATTCTGCCTTTACATAATTGCTATACAATTCCATTAAAAACAGTGGAGCAAATCCTACATACTTTACTCATGTGGATAGTTCCATTAACTTCAAGGATTTGGCCCTCTGGGGTTGCACAGGGTCACTGCAGTATTTAGCTAAGCATGGCCATATTTCTCAGGTGCTTAGCTCCCACAATTGAAGCCAAATATTCAGAAGAACTCAGCATCCACTTAGGCACCTACATAACGCTTGGTACTCGGAAGCACCCATTGTGGTGCTTATTTTGTTGCCTAGACAGGAGCTTGAACTCTTTGGAAAATCTGCCCCCAGATGCAGTTGCTGAGCATGTTTGAAAATCTGATCCCTAGTGATAAAGTATATTGCACTCCTTTTCCTGTCTGCTGCTCCATCAAGCACAAAATTCTGCTGCATGTCAACATGAGGAGATAAGATAAAGATTTCTTCATTAATACAAATAGCCGTACCAGGCATGATTTTAGGCTAGATATGTGAGCACTCTCCTGTTTCTTTTTTAATTGAGTGTTTGACAGTTTCATTGTTAGGACCTTCATGTTTCACAGCACATTTTTTCTGAAAAGATTTTGCCTATTTCAGATCAAAGGTGTATTGGGCAGATTTATAGCAAGGACCTAAAAGTTTTTGCTGGAAAATAAATTTAGTGTAATGTTGAATGAAGAAACATAATTTTTGTTTATTTCCTTTTGTGATAGCCCTGGGTTCAGAAATGAATCCCAGCAGGTACAAAGATCATACACAGATTTCCCAGGATAACGAAGATCCATGTGATAATACACTTTTAAAAGCCCTGTTTCAGAATAAGTTTAAGAAATATACATTCTGCTCAATGCTGGTGCGTGGATGTAAGTATCGCCTTAAGAGTTTAAGATCATTACATCCGTCGTCTTATGAGTACTGCAGGAATGTATGTGATCTTCCAGGTCAACAAAAGACAAGGTGCAAAAGCTAATTTCTTATTGTCCTGAGACTTCAACTCCTCTTGACTACCAAGGAAAAACTTCATAAGCATTTCAGGCTTCACTTACTACTTTTGTCTCCAGGCAGATTTACCAGCCCTCAGTTCAGAAAAGAGCTGTAGGGACTTGTCTCCTTTTGCAGACCTTTCTCAGGCTTTATCCTTCTCGCCACTGATACTTTGTGGGTGCTTCTTAACATTACCTGTCTTTAGACATCTGTCCATATTTCACCATTACATACAGTTATGGTGCAACGTATACAACCAAAAAACCCCCTAAGTTCTGAGCTCACTTAGGCTGGGCAGTTGCTGGGCAACTGAACCTGCTCTGCACAGCGACTGGAGGTGGGGGCTCTGTGTATCTGTGTTCTCATTGGCACATCTTGAAGTAAATTAACTACTGTATTTTATTTAACAAATCCCCACAAAGTTTTAAAGCTTCGTCTGAGTAGACTATTATGGGTACGCATACCACAGTTTGGGAACACCTCCCGAAGAAATGTGGAGGGCTTGAGGCCAGTCCTGACTTTTTTTTCCATTTTAAACAATCTTGTGAAATACCTGTTTTTCCTCTTGGTAACGTTGCAAGATGTCACCCATCATTACCCCAAAGGGACTGGGCAGAAAGCATCCACTTTCTGGTTACTGTTTTCTCATGTTCCACAGCCCAGTTGTATACTGATTTACTGAAGTAAAGAAAAGCATGTCTGGGCAATGGAGCCCAATCCTGCTCCCACTGAACTCAGTGGCAAAACCCACATTGATTTAATCGTGTGGGATCAGACACTTAATTTCCAATCTAAACAACGTTCCAGGGTTCCTTTCAAATAGCCGGCATTGCTGCTTTGTTAAGCAATGATTGTTAGTGCATCATACTCCAACACATGCTTTTTCTGCTGCAACGAGATCAAAGAACTGCAATATACTGAATTACATGCTGGCTAAACCTGAATATATTATCCCCATTTTCCATAAAGTATCTATTAGCATTGTTCTGTATTTCTCCACCCGCAAGGAATCAAAGATATTCTCTCTAGAGGCTTCTTATACAGCAATTTTGCATTACACACAGGATGTCTGCTAATCTATTTATAAAGGTCCTCGTTATAGCTTTTTTTTGGTAAAGATCTTACTTATACCTTGTTCCTTGTATGCATCCTGTCTACATCTCAGATGGAGAACGCTGCATAAAGGACTTTTCAGTAGCAAGAGCATGACTTTATCATTACCATCATGACTGAAATAAATGGAATTACTCTCACAAGTAAGCAGTGGCAGGATCAATCCTACATTTTATTACTTCACAGTAACAGACGTACAAAAAGAATCTTCTGGTCTATTTATTTAGAACAAGTGATGTCAGTCATTACCAACTCAGATTCTAGGACAATAGGTGGTAGGAAGCCGTATGAGATAAATAAAAAGAGAATTTCAATTTCCATGCTATTGGAGTAGTGGATGCTAATTATGAGAATGCTATTTCAGCTCACTGCTATTCCACTATAATGGTATATGGAATCTGGGGAAAACTTGTAAGGGTTTGCATACATGTGCTGTAAGATGTTTTCCTTCTACCCTAAAAAGTTACATATAGGAAACTTTAAACTTGGAATCTAGGCTCAATATTATCATCTCTTTTTGAAATGGTTATTTGTGTGTTAACACCTGTACAGATGGACTGTCCTAATATAACTCCTTCATCTCAAAAAGAACGAGGAGTACTTCTGGTACCTTAGAGACTAACAAATTTAGGCATAAGCTTTTGTGGGCTAGAACGCACTTTATCAGATGCATAGAGTGGAACATACAGTAGAAAGATGTATCTATATCTATATCTCTCTATATATACAGAGAACATGAAAAGGTAGAGGTTGCCATACCTACATTAAGAGGCTAATCAATTAAGGTGAGCTATTATCTGCAGGAGAAAAAAACTTTTGTAGGGATAATCAAGATGACCTATTTCAAACAGTTGACAAGAAGGTGTGAGTAACAGTAGGGGGATACTTAACATGGGGAGATAGATTGCAGTTTGACCCAGCTACTCCTAGTCTTTATTCAAGCCTAATTTAATAGTATCCAGTTTGCAAATTAATTCCAGTTCAGTAGTTTCTCATTGGAGTCTGCTGTTTTGAAGTTTTTGTGGAAGAATTGCCACTTTTAAGTCTGTTACTCAATGACCAGAGAGACTGAAGTGTTCTCCTGCTGGTTTTCGAATGTTATGATTCCTGGTGTCAGATTTGTGTCCATTTATTCTTTTGCACAGAAACTGTCTGGTTTGGCCAAGGTAAATGGCAGAGGGGCATTGCTGGCACATGATGGCATATGTCACATTGGTAGACGTGCAGGTAAATGAGCCTCTGATGGCATGGCAGACTTCATTTTACTTCCCACTTTAATTTTTCACAAAATGGAGAAAGAAGAAAACTCATCTTTCATTTTCAATTTTTTCTTAGTTCAAATCAAATGATTATAATATTGTTACATTTCTGACAGCAGGGAGAATACATTTCAGACAAACACATATTTTATTCTATTTTAACTGTTTGTGTTTCCCTAATTGCAAAAAAAAAATCAATTCAAGAGGGTGTAGTGGAAGAGCAATCATTCACCAGCAGGGGAATGGAATAGATGTCCTGCTGTGATAGGCCTGATCTAATTGTAATTTCTGTGGTTCTGTGAGAGAACCTACATGTACATATTATTTTTCAAACATAGACACCCAGCTTCCAAGGCAGATTTAGCCCTGTTGCTAGTGGGTATACAGTGCTCTTTTGACTTCAGTAAGTTAAACCCATCTGCACATGGGATCTGAATTTAGCTGTTTCTTATAGTGATTGTAATGCTCACTCTTCAGGACCCCGGACTTCAGCCCCATGTGGTGGGGCTTTGGCTTTCTGCCCCAAGTCCCAGCTAGTCTAAAACTGGCCATCCTTGGAGGTGTCCCCGAAACCTGCTTGTGGGCCCCCAGGAGACCCTGAGACTCTGGTAGAGAACCACTCTGCTAGTGGGACTATATGTGTGTGCACCAGCCTGGGAATTAGTCATATCTCTTTTCCCCAGCAAGCCAGGCTTCCTCAGACAGTGAGGCACACCCCAAGTTATTAGAGGTGAAATTCAGCCTGGTGCAGAAGTGGGACTGAGATGGCATATAGGCCTGTGCTGACCCTCTGCACAAGAGCAAATTACACTCTAGATGAGCATATGTTCTAGTCCACTGTGGTGGGATTTTGGCTGAGTGCACAAGTGACATACCAAGCTACTTGTGCAGTCACACAATCGATTGCATCCTTTCCCTGCACTGCACATTAGTCATCCCAAGGGCAGGATTTAATCAATTTCTGGCCTCATCTTCTTTTGATTCTGACCCTAGTTTGCAAGTTGTTTGTCTGTTTTCCAAAAGTATTCCAAAGTGGAGCAAAAACAAACATGCTTTTAAATATTTTATTTTCATACTTTAGGGGAGATTGACACGTTTTGAAGAGGAAAGCAGCCTACAACACCTAAATTAAAAATAAATATTTATGTTCACATTTGTTTGTCAGCTTTCCAAAATGTAAAAATATGTTTCATGTTGTTTTAAATAATGAAATGTGAAACAAATGAAAGATAAACTTTCTACAAGCTGCAAAGAAATAAGAAGACAAAGCCTTTGTTTATAGCTTAGATTTCAACAATGCCCTTTGACAATCGATGCAACTCTTAATTACAAATGGAATTATACATATAAGAACTGTTCAAAACAAAGCAGCGTTTTTTTTTCTGGGTTTTTTTGTGATAGTTTTAATTAGCTGCAACTCTTTGAACAATCACAGTCCTTGACTGCTATTCAAACACTGATGGAAGTTGTTAACTTCAAATAATATCTGTGGGGATGTGGAAGTACAGGGGTTCCCGCACAACATGCTCCACTGTTAATATATTCTCAGGTTTATCGGAATTCTGCATACCTAATTTAAGGGAAAATTAGCATTATCCCATAACATTGGCATTATTCCATGTGATTTACATGATAGGGAAAATAATCCCTGTAGAATTAACATGCAGAAACAATAACTACAAATAATGGCCAGTCATACATTGTGCTTTTCGCTTCATGACCACTTACCCCGTCTCCAAAACAAAGAAGTTGGAAGAGAGAGGGCAACTAAGCTGCCGTGTGAAAGAAGCTTCTTTTGACTCTGGTGATGAGTGGGTTGTGCAGCTGCTGGGAAATGCATCTTCCCACCTTTGGGACAACACCACTTCTGAATTCCCTAAGGCAAATGCTCTTTTTAGGAACGTGTCTACCAGAGATGGAAATCTATTCAAAGAGAGCTGTACCTCCTGTACCCCAGTTATGCTCAGCTGCCTGAGCTCCAGACGCAAGCACGGGTTAGGCATTGGGATATTCTATTGTGGACCCTTGCAGAGTCCTACTGAAATTATAACTTAAAGCACATACGTATTAGTTTTGAGGCTGATGCATATGCAGTGAAGTCAACAGAAACACCCCCACTGACTTCCATGGGAGTTGGATCAGGCCCAGTGGTACTATACTTCTCACATGATCGAAGTTGTACATGTGTTTAAATGCTTTGCTGGATCAGGACCATGGTCTGTCTCTCAGTAATGTGTACTAACTATGCTAGAAGACATTAATCTTGTTACAAAATGCTTTGGGAATACCTTGCAGAAGCGACAAGGAGTGCTGTGGCACCTTAAAAACTAATAAAAATATTGAAGCATGAGCTTTCGTGGGCTAATACCCTTTTCATTGGATACCTTGAGTATCAAAGGAATGAAACACTTCAGAATTACTCACTCAGGTTTTACTACTTACTTACAAAGGCAATGTTGGTGTAATAACCAGGTTTATTACAACCAGATATAATAATCAGGTTTAGTTACCTGAAGAACACTAGCAATCTAGAATATTTTTTGTTACTCAGACAGTTATTAAGGATAACACTTTGCTATGGAAGTTAAGTCAAGTCATAAATAAAACTAATAGGAATCACTGCCTTGCTGCCTCTCTTTTCAAGTCAGAAAATCTGCCCCCTGTTGTTGCTGTGTCTACCTGACATTACTTGTGGAACTTCAAACATTCCACACAGATACTTAAAAGACTGGCACTCTGGTCCATTGCAGCATGGAGAGATCTGTGTAACACAGACTTCCTACACAGAAGACAGTACATCAGAATTATTTATGGCGTTCCCCCTTTTTGAAAAGGCCATTCGGCATGCACAACTAACATGGCATTAGCTGAAATATCAGCGCCTTGTGGGATCTACTGCAAGATTTCTCTACCTCTTACCTTCAAGTCTAAAAATCAAATTGTTCTCCTGGATTTGCCAACTGTAGAGTTCTTTGGCTATTTATTAATCATTACTTTTTTGCACTGTGGTAGAACCTAGGAGCCTTCAGTCATTGATCAGGACCACGTTGTGCCAGGCATCGTACAGTGCAATCACATGAAGGGTAGAAGCGTGGGGGGAAACGAACCAAGCTGGAGTCCTTTTATATGCCTAAGTAATTTAAGTGCATAAAACATGCAGGCAACAGTGGGATATATTAGGTAAATGCATACCTGTGTCTAAGGAGACTAACGAAGAATTTTCAAATTTACTCTTTAATGGATTATAAGTAGTGTGACGGAGTCAGACCAGAAGGGTATAGGAGAGTGCTGGAAGGCAGGTATATTAGTCTCAGGATGTGCAGGTCCCTGTTCCCTGGATAGCCAAACAAAGGCTACTCCAGGCCAATCAAGACACCTGGGGCCAATTAAGAACCTTCTAGAAAGGAGCAGAAACAGCTAGCCTGATTGGGACACCTGAAGCCAATTAGGGACTGGCTGAAACCAGATAAAAACCTCCCAGTTAGTCAGGTGGGCTGTGGGTGTCAGGAGCTGTGGAAGGAAGTTGTGCTGTTGGTGAGACTGAGTGGTGGACGACATATCATCCAGAAGGAAGGAGTCCCTGAGGTAAGGGTGAAGTGGAGTTTGAAGAAGCGGGGACTGCTGTGGGGAAGTAGCCCAGGGAATTGTATTGTATTTTGTGGATAAAAGGTCAGCCATCTTAGCTGATACTATAGTGGTCCCTGGGCTGGAGTCCAGAGTAGAGGGAGGGCCCGGGCTCCCCGCTTTTCTGCTTCCCTTAATTAGTTACTGAGAAAGGGAGGTCACTCTGGGCCTAGATGAGTTTCTGAGGGCCCTAAATCTGCCAGGAAGCGCAGGACCCTCCAATACAGACTCAGAACTTTGTCACAGTAGCTACTGAAATAATAATTACTAATTTTGCTGCTCTTTCTAATGTCTTTTGTAGCATGTCTTTGTAATTGATTGCAGTTGATTAATTCTTTAAAGCAGAGATATACCTTTTACCTTTGAGAAATAAGAAATCATGGACCAGATTCTCAACTGATATAAATAGGTGTAGCTTTATTAATTTAAATAGTGCTACACTGATTAACACCAGCTGAGGATCTGGCCCTTATTTTTAAAGGGTGAACTCCTGGCCCACTGAAGTCAAGGGCAAAAGACTCCTTGCTTGGGATCTGGATTTCACCCAAAATGATTTTGCAAAGGATCCGAAAGCATTCTTAATTGTATGTCATCTTCTGTTGAAAGCAAAGAACCGTGGGATTGCAATTCCAGTGGATTTAGACAGCCAGGTAAATACCCTGTTCATGAAGAGTCATTCCAATATGGTGCAGAGAGCGGCCATGGGATGGAGAATGTCTGCCCGCAGCGGACCTCGTTTTAAAGAAGCTCTTGGAGGGCCTGCCTGGGATTACAGGAACATCATTGAAAAACTGCAGGTATGGTAGCAAATGCCTGATTCTGTGTGCATGCCCATGCGCTTGGTCTAGATATGTTTGTGACAGTAAGGGCAGCCTGAGGAGAGAGGGCAAGGGGCACTCTGATATCTAGCAGTGAGCGTCAGCTGGCCTGAGCAGCTCCATGTATCATCTGTATCTAAAAAGTGTCATGTAATATGCACACTGTTTGGGAGAAATATGGGACTGGGAGGGTGTTGTGGTCATCTTACTGGTTGTAACCAAGCTGGTGGAATCCTCGGGAGGGTTGGGACCGGGGCTGTAACCAACTGCTGGGGTCAGAGCTGCTGAACCAGGGCTGTCTAAGCACCCACATATGCAGGGTGTGACCCACATCCCTTTTCCTGGCTGTGAGCATCCCAGATTGGGAGCTACAGCAGCAAAGCATTGTGAGACACCCAGGGTTGCAGGGCTAGTGGTGACACAGCCCCTCCCTGGTCTGGATTGCTCCCCTGAACCCTGATTAGACCATCACAATGTTGTATACACCTGGTCAAAGGGAAGCCAGCACCTTGAGCCTTGCACTCCTATGATCTAATTCATTTCCTACAGGAATCAATGGAAGTATTTTGCCTCTGGGCCATTATGATTGCCAGAGCATAACCAGCCAGGCTTTATTTCTCCTGACCACGCCGCTGGTGCAGGTGCAAAAAGGTTAGAGCGGTGTAGGTGTCACTACATTGCTTCTGTGGCACTGGAGGATCCCCCAGTGCAGGGAGATCATCCCGGGGTGTGAGATGCACTGGCTTTAGAGACACTCCAAAGAGCTTAGAATCTTGTCACTACTAGAGGGTTGTGATTTCTGAAGCGCGGCAGTGTGTTGTGCTAACTGGCCCGGCAGACCTGCTGGCACAGACTAGAAGTTTCCTGGTGCATGTCAGCATAGTGCTTTTTGAAAGGGGACTGTGTTAACATGCACTAGGGAACTTTTAATGCACCCCAGCAGGATCTACTTGGGCCTGTTAGCGTGAAATACATTGGCACGCTTTAGAAATCACACACCTCCAGTGTACATTGCTGTGCCTTGTACATGAGGTAAATATAAGACTAAGAGACAACACCTTGACACAGACAGATAAGGGAGTAAAAGGGAAAAAATGATGCAAGGCAGTGGTTTCAGCACACTGGTTTCCTAACCATTGTCCAGTTTTTTGTAGGTATCATGGTCAAGGAGAGTTTTGAAGGAGGGCAGTTAGGTAGTTCTGTGGAAGTTTGTGGGAAGCTGCAACCAAGTGAGATGGGCAGCAAAGGAGAATGCCAAACAAGCACCTCCAGGCTTTGTAACAAGTGGGTGATAAGACGGGCATCATGGGTTGACGGGAGGCGGGACAACAAATGGCAACAAATAGTTGTCCGATATCTCATTCACGTGATATGAAATTCATCAACTAAATCATTCAAGTGTGATTAGACCAGCTCTTGCCATAAATGACATTCTTCTTCTGCTTCTTTATTTAGGATGTAGTATCCTCCTTGGAACAGCAGTTCACCCCCATGATGCAGGCTGAATTCTCAGTGCTGGTTGATGTATTGCATAGCCCTGAACTTCTCTTTCCTGAGGGGAGTGATGCAAGAATAAGATGTGGTGCTTTCTTGTCCAAGTAAGTGGTACAAAAAGAGTCTTGTTTATTTTTTTTCCAGAAAAGATGAGGATAAAATTTTCAGGAGCACGGAAGTCCTATTTACAGAAGGCCCTTAGGAGCCCGAGTCTCACTGATACCCTGTGTTTATATTTTGTTGTTACACAGTTTGTGTCCCATTAGTAGGGGAGTTGTACGTGTGACACGATTAATACGAAAAATCCTTGCGGTTTGCTGAAATTAAGACAGTCTCAACAAATTTCTGTTTTCCTTATCGCCATTTATGTTCAGTTGCCCCCAAACGCATTGCATGGTCTCAGACAGTCCATGTTAGATGTGTGTGTTTTTAATTCATGTTCTTTGGGGGCATGCTGAGCTACTTTTTGAGACCAAGTAAATAAATCCTTCGGTTTTATTTTAAATTGCAAACTCTGAAATAGCTCTTTTAAAAGTACATTTTACCAGTACATTTGCATGGATTTGAATTACAGGAGGGATTTTTTTGCAGTTTGGGCTCTGGAAGAGCCGTTCCGTTTTGCTTTATTGGTCCTCTAGTGAGATGCCCTATTTGCCTTTGAGGAACTGTATAATTTAGAGGTAACTTGACACTGTGAAAATTTAGCAGGTTTCCTGATTCCTCAGCTTTTTGCATATTCTGCACAGGTAGTAGTATATGCGTCATATGTTTTTTGGTTTTTTTAAAAAAAGTTTCATTTTCCCCCCGGTGTCAAAACTTTCATTGAAAGTCAATGGGAATTTTGACTGAGTAAAGACTGCAGGATTTGGCTTATGGTGTACAAACTATACAGTTTTTTTTAAAGTATCTACTGTTGCACAGTGATGCTTTGCAATACTATATAAATGGCACTTTTAATATGCCATCATTTTAAAATGGTTAATAATAATATGACTTACATTTAGACCATGGTGAGCTCATCTTATAAGCCTGGTCATTACCTGAATGGGAGACTTCCAAAGATATCCCAGCATGCTGCAGGAGGTGATATTAGTATTGAACCCAGCTTGATGATGGGGCATGGTGTTGTGGCTGATGCTCTCTTTTGGATTAGATGTAAATGATGCTTTATGCAAGAATATGTATGCTAGCTCCGGTGGATTTGCTTAATTCTGATGTGAGCAATGACGTTTTGCCTTCCTAAACTCCTATTGCAGTTTTATTTGGATGCAGAATTCTGCTTTACTTCCTGCCCTAAACTGCCCTGCAGAGTACCAGTGTGCACTTAAACAGCTGCTGCATTCCATCCAGAGGTGACTGCATTTCTGTGCTCAGCAAAGTGATTCTATTACAAAATTTTTGTAAAATACTTCAGTTCATTTTGGGTGGAAGCCACTCGATAATTGTAGAATAAGTATTATTACTACCATAAAACTTAAAGTTCCTTTTGAAGTTTGTAGGATAAATGATGCAGGTAACATAATAATTTTTAGAAAAAGATAGGCCCAAGTGGCAGAATTTGGATCCTGGTCTAGATTTCAAACCCTCTAAAATGTAGGTGTATTTGGATCTGGGGTTCTCTTTCTGCTCATTACTTAGGCACCTGCGGCAAAATTGGGTGCAGACTCCAAACACCCTCAGAGGCCAAGAGAGTTTGGGCTGGGGCCCATTTCTTTTTCATGATACCTACCTGGTCTACTTGTATTTCTTTCAAGAAAAATATGGTAACAAACAATTTCTGCATAAAGTGCATGTTGTCTGGCTTGGAGATAAGGTGTGATACTCTATATAAGGTCTAATGTTTTATTTTAAGGTTGATTAATCACACAAAGAAGCTAATGGAAAAAGAAGAAAAACTTTGCATTAAAATTCTTCAGACATTACGGGAAATGCTCGACAAGAAAGACAGCTTTGCGGAAGAGGTACTGCTGCCCTTTTAATATTAAAAATAAAACTTTCATCGTGGCATAGAATATTGGCCCTAGAATTTCAGCAGAATGTTATGAGTCTTAACTCCTCACATGTTAGAGGTAATACATTGTACATTGTCTCTAAAACAGAAATTACATCATAGAAAATTAGTCCCCTTTTCCTGGTACTCCTGCTCGCCCATTGCAGTCCACATGTTATCTACAGTCAGTTTCAAGTGTCCAGTTCATCCTTTCTCCCTCCCACCTGGGATCCCAGCCCTTTATGGTCAGTAAGCATTTTTGCTGTTGAAGGTGTGGTAGGGAGTAGGTAAAGTTTAATGAGATGTACCACCTGGGGTGGAGGGAGGAGTGGAATCATCTCTGTGCTCTCTACAATGCCTACTGTTTTTTGTATCTGCCAGCATCCCCCTTGTTTAGCTCCAGAACTGTTTCTTCTCTCAGCATCTAGGTTTCCAAATGCCCCTTTGGTCTTATATGCACGTTAGGGTCATGGTTACTGGACTCTGGTTTTCAAATCAATTAGTCCGTGGCTAGAGGTTTTAAACTCATTCAAAATCCATCGGTCTTGACAAATTTTTCATGTATAGTTATATAGTTTCCTCTCACTGATATTTCTTATCATGTATCCTTGATATTAATGCTACTTTATATTAAAACAAATCATAGTGATTAATTCATCTGTCACAAAAATAATTTACATTTGTCAGAATCAATACCTATAGTCAAGTATATACACTGGAATCATGTTAAGAAAAATTGTTGGCCTCAGTTGGTACATTTCCCCTCTCCTTGCCCCCATGCAGTATGTACCTATTTTGATGTTATGTTGGTCATCCATTTTACAGTACCTAGCAGAATTATCAACAATCAGGATATACCAGGTAGTTTAATTTTGAATATAAAGCTCCTGATGATGAAGGGAAGGTTTGGTGTGTAGTGAAATGGATACATATTTCTGAGTGATCTTGGATTTTACTCCTTAAGTTTCATGTCCCAGTATTGTCATGAGACAACAATACTTCAGTTTCTTCTCTTATGGTAGATAAGCCACAGATGCGAAGTATTCACAGTGCATGTGTTTTGATTATAAACTGTTTTGATTTCAACATATGTCACATAAAAAGAACATTTTGCCCAAGCTTTAGGCAGCCTACTAGATAGTTTAAAAAGAAACAAACAGTCAAACCAAGACAAAGACAGCAGTAGCAAAGTTATGACCTTTCTCTTCACTCTTTGTCAATGGGTTGTTTTTGTGAATTTATCTCCTCCTCACCTATTGCAAAGGTTTTTGCTCCAAGAGCAATGTAGTCAGTTCATGGCAGATAGTGATTTGTGTTTGGTGTCCTAGCAAAATTTTCATGGCTGAATCAGATATTATTATTATTCGTTTGGATCCAAACAGCCCCAATGCTTACATCCCCATGAGTAACATGTAAAAACAAAATTTCCATTTGAAACTGTTCACATTGGGGAACTATGCCTGTCCAAAGTAGCCCTATACCCACTAGAAAATAAGACCTCAGAAAAAGAAGGAAAGAGAAGGCAATATCTTACTTTATAGATATTCAGCAAAGGCTTCTCTGATCAGATACACCCTTTACCCTGCTCCAGAGGCTGAGCCACTGAGATTAAGGCAAACCACCAGAGGGAGTAAGTTTCAGAGTTAGGAATCTTTTAACAAGATAGCTTGGCTTCCAGTAAGGGTGACCAGATGTCCTGATTATATTGGGAAAGTTCCATTTTTGGTTTTTTTCTTATTACCCTCCCATTACCCTCCACCCCGTCCTGATTTTTCACACTTGCTGTCTGGTTACTCTACTTCCAGTCCTCAAGAGTGCACATCTGGGGACTTCAGGAAATGCAGCTCAGTTGTGCATTGTTATCTTGACAGTGCATAAGGAGATGGTAAATGTTAATGATTTTAGGGAAAAAATAAAAGACTGATATCCCCTCTACCCCCCACGTGCTGTTCTTTCTGAGACCCATGAATTTTATAGTGGAGAAGGATAATAAACCCAAACATGCGACTTATTGTATGGTTTTGTAAGTCCTTTCCTCACTTACCACTCTTGGGAGTCATAGCTTATGTTATGGACTTCAGAAAGACTAAAAATAGCACAGTGAGCTGTCTTTTGTGTACTTTTCCAGCTTTCCATGAAACACTACATCACTGCATGCAATTGTTCTTTATTGTGTAACCAAAATACTGAATAACACAGAATTAGGGTACATGGGGCCAAATGAATTTTTGACACAGAAGGCCTGAATATACATTAATCATGAGTCTATATTTTTTGCCGTACTGTATTTGGAGCATTCCGTTGGGCACAGATTATAAACTTTCAGGTAAAGATTATTGCAGAACTTCTCATGATGAGAAGCAGGGAAAGAATCATAATGCAATCTATTGATCAGTTGTACTTATCTGGCCCCCATCATTTTAGTGTCATATAGTTATCCTCACCTTACTCTTGGGAGGGAAGACATTATCATCACCCATTTACAGAGAGGGAACTGATGCACAGAGAAACAAAGTGACTGTCTTTTTAAACTTTCTTAGAAAATTTCAGAGGTTGCTTTCTTTTTATTCCCTCCATCCCCCCAAAATGGCTTAACACAAATTGTATTGGGACTATAGACGTTCATATACATTCACTTCTAGAACACTAATAGCACATAGCAAGCTAATCAGGTGGTGGTATGTAGTAGGCTGGTGCTTCTAAAAAGACAAAGAATGCTGGGAGGGTTTATGGCAAAGTTTCCCAAGGTGTGGGACAAAACCCATGGAGTGTCATGAAGATGTATACATTTAAGCGGGGTATGTCTTTACCAACACATGGTGAAGTTGCGGAGGGGTTGGATGGGTAGCCTTGTCAGTTTCATTTTCCTGAAAGGAAGCTCTGCTTTCAAAAGTTTGGTTTGGGGAATTATCGTAATAATGGGATATAAAACCTCTTGGTCATTGATTTGACAACACCGTAAACCTCAGTTCAGCACATGGTGAATCACTAGAAAAATTAGTGCCTTTCTGTCTGGCCATGAAGACTGAAGTCTCCTTTCACTTCTTTAGGCAGTCTTTCCAGGGCACTGTTGCAAACTTTGGCAAGGCATTATGGGAGGAAGCTTGAGCTACCATTGCCCAGGCTGTGGTTGCGTTGTGAATAAAAGTGGACTTTAATTTCCACAAGTTTTTTCTTTCTTTTTTTTTTTTTTTTTAAAGAGAGAAATGGATTGAAGAGACTAGGTTTTTGTATTAGCTCTGTCCTGTCATGTTTTGATTTGAGTTCAGTTCAAGCTTTATGTGAAATCTGAGGTCAATTCTTACTCCAGCCTATAGCAGGGTGACCACCCGTTCCTCTTCAGAAGGGCTTAAAACAGCCCTGGGAGAAGGCTGAAACAGGGACAGAGATTAAGGACAGCTGGGTCAGCTGACTGGGTAGCTGACCACAGCTGTGGCCAAGGCAATTAGGGCCCAGCTGGCCCTTATAAGAGGGCAGTGGGCTAGAGAGAGACTGTTTGCCTCTAGCCTTTGGAGAGGGAGGACCTGGCTGCGGGAGCTAAGCAGAGTATCAGGAATAGGGCAGGGCTGGGGGAAGGCTAGAGGAGCTGTGGAGCTCTGACCTGGAAACCCCCCAGGCTGCGGGATCTAGTCTACGGCCAACTAGGTACTGGGGGTGCAGAGGGCAGCCCCAAGGGTAGGCAGAGGCAGCAGGTCCAACCCCCCTTGCCAGTGATGAATGGCAATGATACTTCAGTCTGCCCCAGTGAACGGGGGTAGGTGGTGACTGGCAGTTGCCTAGACTGAGGGAAGGTGGGGATAGGGGGTGGGGGTTCCCCTGAGGAGGGGAGACCCAGAGATCTGTGGGGGTACTGCAGGGGTGCAGCACCCCAGGTGAGAGGGCACCGGGGTCCGGGAGGGACACGGGGCCGAGTGCAGGTGGGACTACAGGCTGCAGAGGGCGCTCCGGAGGCTGGTGAGCTGATTCCCTGGACGACCAGCAGGAGGTGCCAGTGGGGTGAGTCGCTGCACGGCCACACAGCCATAGTTTCATCTCTGCTGTTGAATGGGTAAAATTTTCAAAAGTGCCTAAGTGACTTAAGCACATAAGTCCTGTTACCAAAGCCTCCTAAATGACCTGAGATTCTGGTCCCATGGACTTTCAAGAGAATCCTAAGTGCTGGGTGCCTCAGAAAAATTTTCTCTCTGATTATGTGCGTACATATATGTAATGTATTCATATCATGATATTCTATGTGCTTACTGTGTTATTAGTTAACTGACAGATAAGTTTAACAAATGATAGTACATTTTAAAATGCATGGTAGAATGGTAGGAACCAAACCTGCAATTCTCACTTGCGCTAATAGTTCCCACTGAAGTTAATAGTGTTACTTGCATGAATAAAGACTATATGCACAAGTAAGGGCTTCTTATGCTATGGAACATATTTTATACTGTTTTTCCAGTTTTAGATGTTGAACCACAGTATGAATGAAAAATTAGAGCACTGTTTAAGTATCAGTGGGTAGGAAAAAATCTATAGGCTATTTAATTGTCTATCAAAAATATGAGTACCCTTGCTTTTTTTACCTTTTTTGGAATACTCCTGAAAATGATTGTCCCATTTCTAAAATGTTTTCGCTGTTTCTTTTTCTACTATACAACCAGATTTCTAGCTCTGTGTGGTGAAATATTAAGATTTTCTTATTCATCTTTTAGCTACACAGTGGGCAGGTCTACACTACAGCCGGGATCGGCACTCTGAAATCGATCCACTGGTGGTCGATTTAGCGGGTCTACTGAAGACCTGCCAAATAGACAACAGATCGCTCTCCAGTCAACCCCTGTACTCTATCTACAATTAGAAGACTAAGGTAAGTCGACGGGAGAAACTCTCCTGTCGACCTCCCCATAGTGTAGACCCCAAGGTAACTCGACCAAAGGTACATCGACTCCAGCTACGTTATTCACATAGCTGGAGTTGCGTAGGGTAGGTCAGCTTACCGCGGTAGTGTAGACGTAGCCAATGTTAACACCCTTTGCAGTGACAACAGCAATGAAGACACAGGTTAGAAATCTTTTTACCTGTGTTACTCATAGCAATTTGAATTAACAGCACTGCAAGCATTTAAAAAAACCAAATTTTATTTTCACCACTTATGCTGTTTTGTTTTGTTTGTGCTCTGCTTTATGAAAGATGTGCACAAGCTTATTTTAGTTTTATTTCAAGTCAGTGGACCAAAAATTGCTACTTTACTCTCTGATTTAGCTCAGTATGCTTTTCAGAATGCTTCAGTGCTGCTATTGCAAACGCTATAGGGAATATTTAAATCCAATCTAAAAACTTTTAATTGAGAATTAAAAAAACTAGTAATATTTATTAATATTGGGTTTTGTGAAACATTTTAAAATGTACTGTAAAACACCCTAAACTGACATTCCTTTAAGATCTTTCTGACGTAAAATCTTTTTGCTGTAGAAAAAGAAACTATTGGATTTGGAAATGAGAAAGTATTTAAATATATAAGAATTCACGAGCAATCAGCAATACATTTGTAAGCAACTAGCGTACACTTTCAGTGGGACTTTATAACATAAGGTAGAAGGTCAAATGAATTTTAACCACCCAAGAAGAACAATGAAATTGTAGAAATTCATCACCTGGATTGATTTTTCTGTTATCTAATGGAGTTTATAAATGAAAGTAAGGTTAGGCATCAGACCAGTACATTTATTGGATATCATTGGCAGAGAAGTGATGTCATTGACAGCCAGTTGGAGAGGACTGTTCGTGATCATGTTCAATAGAGATTTCATAATATGCTAACATCAGTGCAACCTTCTACTTTAGTGGTTTCATAGGTCACCTGCTTGCTGATTGTCTCCTGCCTGTCATCATCATATTGCCTCATTCTAACCTGGAAAGTGCTTACAGATGTTGACTGATTTGATGGAGTTTAATGAAAAACAGAAAAGATTTGGCTTTTAAATGCATGGCTTGGTCCAATACCCTGTTGGGTTCCTGTGTGCTTGTTCTAGTGCTTGTAGATGAGATTCATAAATTAAAAGTTGCATTATAAATAAATGGTTGGGGCCAATGAGGACAGATACAGACATCTGGATTTTTTGGACCCATAACCATGCCTTTACCTGTCTGTTATATTAAAATATAACACAAGGCAGGGAATGTTCACAGAAAAGGCTGAATTACTTCTAAATGCCTATTTCTCAGCACCACATAAGCCTATGGCAGGGACTGGGCTACCCAATGAGAGCCCTTCTCTTAAATGGCTATGTGGCATGCCCTGTGGGCCCCACCCTGCAATCCCATGCTGGCTAGGAAGGCTAGTGTATGCCTTTAATTAGACATTCAAGAAGCCAAGGTAGTGCATGTGATATGTCGATTTAAACCACATGATGCGACAGTTTGGTTGTGGCAGTTCTTTGACACCCAGGATAATTTCATGTACCACAATGATGGCTTCTGTAAAGTTGTATGTTCTACAGTGCTTGAGGCCGAGCCAATGTATTACGACAGAGATTCGGTCTCTTCTGCTGCAGTGACTGAACAAAGCAACTAATTTTAAGCAGCCATCATGTGAGTGTATTGGGATACATATGACCAAACATAGAATACTTTCAAATCCCCGACATATGGTAATTTCTCACCAAACCCACACGGTGGCATTTTAAAAGGAAAAGAAATAAAAAGTAGAGAGAAACAAATCAACACAATTTGACTTCCCCCTCTAAGTTCCAAGCAGTGTTAATTAAGCAAATAGATACCACAGAGAATGTGATATGTGTGTATTAACTAAGTGTTGTTGGCCGTGACGTCTTGGGCCTCATGACATCATCCATTGAAGCATGCAGTTCTTGCATATTTCTGTCACATTTTTACACGCTCGCTCACGAGTGGTCTGCAGTAATCTCGCCAAACCGTGTAGCATTGGTAGGTAACATATAGTGTTTGGGACCATTACAGGAGAATACCACACTGCTATATTTATAAAGTAAAGTCCTTGAGTGTCCTACTGGACTCTGTTCATTTAGTAATATTTATAGAGATGTTTATTATTTGTCCATTGCAATAATCTCTAAATCTTCATAATCTTTGGTGGAAAAAACCCATAATGACAATGTTGTTGTTAGAGGCAGTAATAATAGACAAACCTCCCTACTCACCTTAATATATATCCCTTAAAACCTCCTCACTGAACCCAAGATTAAGCAGATGTTTGAACAAATTGATGAGGTTGGCACTGACCTCCTGAAGGTCAAGAGATACAGCAGGCTCTGCCAGAGCGTAGAGGAGGCAAGCGTCATAGCAAAGAACTTTGCATCAAGAATGCTCTACAGAGTTAAAAGCTAGGAATGGCCGATAGAAGCATCTCTGCTAATCTAATAATTAAGAATGGTGCACAGGGAGAGAAGTATTCTCATACTGTAGGTAGCCAGCTCAGGGAATATGTAGGGCTTTATGTATTAAAAGGATCACCTTGGATTATCCTCAGAAATGCATAAAAGGCCATTCAGTCAGATATAAGGTGCTCACTGTGGCCTGCTTCAAGGATAGCCTCAAGCAGAGGACATTGTGCTAATCCACCCGGAGCTGACAAAGGAAAGAATGTGTGCCCAGTCCATAACTGAAACGAGAAGTCAGAACCACAATCCTGCCAGCCACGGACAGCAAAAGGCACTTCTGGCCTATATTGCAATGGGGAGCCCTGATCCAGCAGAGCACTAATGCACATGTCTAACTTCAAGTACATATATCCATTGACTTCCGACATATATCCATTGACTTCTGCTTGTGTGCTTACATTGAAACAGATGCTTAATTGTTTTTTTGGGTCATCATCTGTGATTATTTTGTCTCTTTTTAATATAACTGGTAGTTGGCACTGTTATCCAAAATATATTGCTTATTTCCAAAGAGTTAGCACTACTTACACCCTTTCATCAGCGATAATACAGTAAGAAATAATGCTTCCTGGTCTTCACTTTTCCCCTCTCTGTCCTAAAAAACTTGATATTTTGGGATTGAGTTTTTTTAGCATTCTCTAAAGTTGTAACCAAATCCAATTGTAGAATACTGTGTGCACTATCCTTCTCAAGACTGAGAAAACATGGATGTAAATGTGCTGCTCTCTGTAGACAGAATCTCTCAACAAGACACATTCTATTCCATTCTCATAATATATGTGAAGCTATTAGCCAGAACTGTTTCATAATTATAGTTATTAATCTCCAAATTCTAACTGTTAAATTCCAAATTCTTTTGGATCTTATATCTTCTTCCTTCCCCACAAAAAATACATTTCACTCCCATGGGATTGTAAAATAAATTAGTTGTTTTTTCCTGTAAATTCTTAATTTTGAAAACCCCATCCAAAGCACAGGTAAATAGAAATTGTTTGATACTATTTCCAGTTTTCCAAATTCTGTGTACCAAATTCTGCCTGAGGTTGTATACATACAGATTTGATTGATTCAAGATGTATTACATATGAAAAAAATAGGATTTGGTTATTTGTATGTGCATTCCTATCTATGGAGGATCCAAAACCCAGTAAAATGGATGGAAAGATTCGCACAGACTTCAATGGGTTTTAAATCAGGCCCTATTACTTTTGCTATTGATTAAAAGTCTTTGGAATAGGGGAAATCTGTTAACTAGTGAAATCTTCAGCAAGATTTGGGTAAAATACAATTCACCTTATTTATGGATATAAACTCATAGATATCAACAGGACAATTGTGTTTAGAAACACCAATGAGATGTTTGTCTCTTTTTTCTCCAAATGCTAGTCATAATGATTTCACTAGATACTTCCAGTTGTCTGGAATTCAAATTACAGGTCAACCATAGCTAACTGTATCAAGCACTACATCAGCAAAGCATACACCGCTACAGATAAATCAATTCCAGAAAGGTCAGACTTCTTTGGCAGTTTTTTTTTTAATGGCAGGTATATGAAGCATCTAGGTGTTTTTAGGAAGCTAAAATAAATTCCTAGCCAATAGATTGACCATCTCCCTCCCTATACCCCCAAAGAAGAGTAATAAGTGAATTTATAACAAGGCTGTGTAGTTTAGCACATGGACCCTCCCCTCTATATGTGTGAAAATAAATAGTATAAATTTTGATACCTTAATCCCTATCAATTTCTCTTTCTCATGAGAATTGCATTACCTCAAATGTGGAGTTACGTTACTGCATAGGCGCTGGCTCCAAGGGTGCTCTGGGGCTGGAGCACCCACGGGGAAAAATTGATGGTGCTCTGCACCCACTGGCAGCTCCCTGCCCTCCCCCCTCACCCCAGGTCACGTCCACTCCACTTCCTCCCCTCCTGCTTCCCCCCCCGCCCCGCCAGCGCTTGTGCCATGAAATAGCTGTTTCGTCTAGCAAGCCGGGGGGAAAGGGGGCTGGAGGGGGAACATGGCGCACACGGGGAATGAGGCAGGGCCAGGGCAGGGATTTGGAGAGGGGTTCAGTAGGGGTGGGAAGGGGCAGAGTTTGGGTGGGGACTTTGTGGCAGGGGTGGAGTCGGTGAGGGTGTGTCTGTGTGCAAGCACCCACCAGCACCGAGAAAAGTTGGTGCCTGTGCATGGTAGGAATTTTAATGTGCGCTATATGTGGTATTCTAAAAGGCATAGATGTTGCTGAAGAACCTGTGAACTATCTTCCATGCATTAATGCTCTGAGTCACTTAAAATGATGGAAATGTAATTTCCGTGCCACCCATTTTTAAGTGATTGTGGCACTTGTTTAAAGTGTCAGCCCTGGAGACCTGAGTCCTCTGGTGCTCCACAGAACTGGAGCAACATAGGCAGCTACAGCACAAGCTTTCCCATCCTGCCTTGCTGATGTGCCTCACGGGGAGGAACCACCTTCAGGGAAGAGAAGGCTAGTTCAAAGGGACAGGTGAATTATGGATATGGGGGCAGAAACAAATTGCAGACAACCTGGAGTTTGGGATGGCCATGGTTTTACCGGTATGTATAAAATTAAAAGAGGAGAAAAGCCCCACAGGGCACATTCAAAGATAGAGCTGGAGTTGTTCCCTGAATATCTCCTGCATGCTTCCTTCCTCGCCACTGCACAAGTTAACCTCTTCTTCTCGATTGCGAGCTGACAGCGTGCTGCGGAGGGCTTTCGTGCAGTGATTGCCATTAAAAATGTTCACATTTACCAGCACATAGCATGCTGTGGTATTTGAGCGACTGTATCTATTTTCCTTAGTAAGGCTAGAGAAATGCTGCCGTATCTCAGACACCGAAGTGTGGCAACTGTGGACTTTTACAGTATGACCCCCCCGGAGTCTCTAGGAGAGGCTCAGCTATCTTTCTCTGCACAAATAGACTCGCTCTACAGTCAAAGGTCTGCAGCACGCAGAGGGTGTGAGAGGAAATATCTGTTCTAATTTTCAGCTCCCTTGGGAGGGGAGGGTGGATGGGTCTTGTTGACTGTCACAAATTTAATGTTGCTGTGTTTAATAGGTTATCGCAACGCCCTGTTTGTACTTCACCATTGCACCAGATATAGCAGTGAGCAGAATTTGATGCACTGTATTAAGGATCGCCAATGAATATTTATGATAGTCCTCGGGAGCCCATAATAAAAATGAAATCGGCATGATGCCACCAGCTCCAAATTTTTGACCTGTTTTAAGAGGAAGTAGAATGAAAAACAGGATAATGGACTTACGCTGGTGGAATGGTTAGTTAGGGTTGGTTAGAGCAGTGAAAATAGTTAAGCTTTTGTCACTTTGACATACGTCTCTGTAGTCGGAGATGTATGACTCAGCAGTGTGCTTTCAGGAATCTAGTTTACATGGAAAATCTCCGTTTATGGGATTTTTTTTATTAAATGAAAAAAGTACCTCTCTTCTAGACGTTGGGGTAGCTTGTGCCCTTGTCTTCCTTAGCCAAGCAGAGGAATAAGGAGGAGCAAGGCCCCCCTTCATCTCACCCACTCCTTTGCTTGTGCTCTGATTATGATGCACAACCCCGGCTCTCCAGATACGCCCCCTGCAAGCAAATGGGTGGGATAGGGGCGAGGAGGGGGTGCAGCCTCGGCTCCACTCATTCAGGGGACATCTACGCTGCAATGAGACACCCGTGGCCGGCTCATGCCAGCTGGCTCGGGCGAAGGGGCTGTTTAATTGCAGTGTAGACATTCGGGCTGGAGCTCAGGCTCTAGGACTCGGGGAGGTGGAAGGGCACTCTACACATCAATTAAACAGCCCCTTAGCTCGAGCCCAACTCAACTGGCCAGCCGTGGATGTCCAATTGCAGTGCAGACATACGCTCACTGCCAGAGTGACACAGGCAGACCCCAGGCACAAGTGATCAGCACCTTTTACATAGCTGCAGGAGCTCACTCAATACCCCTGAGCAAAAGGAGAGTGTGGCTGCTCCTGGGGGACACAGAGCCAAGCTGATCCTGAAGTCTGTCGAATCAGCAATGATTGAAAAAATGAAAAATTGCCATTTTCTGATCTGTTTCCCGCTTGTGTAATTTCCAAGGGGTGGGATTTCACTGATTTACATTTGGCCAGCGATTAGTCCATAATGTAGGTTCAAGGGAAAGTATATACTGTATTCAACTTTGAAAAGCAGCTGTTGTGCAAACACAGGGAGTGCTTCTGAGGAGGATTTACCCTGTCTCTTTGGCCGGGGAGAAATGGCTGGATGATCTTGCCAGCTGGATGTGTCACAGCTGCTTTGTCTTCAGGTCCCAGAAAAACAGAAGCCTTGAGGGTGGTGGTTCTCTCTTGTTTTCATGTCTCCACTTACTCAGTAATGCCAGTCCCAACTACTCAGAAATCACGAGTCAGGCTCCTAAAATTATGAGATTTTAACAACAAATTAAGATCTTTGAGGTTCTTTTTATGTGCTTTCTGATTTTTGAGCCTTTAGAGTTCATATTTTCAAGCTTACCCCTGCAAGCACAAAGGATAGAAACTTCTTGTTTGCTTAAAATGAAAGTCGAGAATCTCTTGTAATCATCTGACTTCAGGAGATGGAGCTTTAAGAAAAATGGTAAATTTCATAAGCCTCATGATAAAATCCTGTGGGGTGGCCACACTGCTTATTGAGGGCTAAGAGTCTTGGGGTCATTTTATTCTGTGCCCTTTCTGTGAAAATAGCCACGGTTTGAAGGTATTCTTTAACTCTGTTGAATTGTGCAATTTGCACCGGTTCTACCTCGTTTATCTTCTTGACAGCCTTTCACAAGCAACATACGTCCTCATGACAAGTCCTGATTATTGCAGGTTCTTCCCGTTAGGGCTTCACCATTGTTCATGGCTTATTCCGAATGCAGCAATGCAGTTGCTCGCGGCCTTGAGCATGTTATGCTGACTTGCGTGCTTTGCGCTGGACGCCTGGGAGACGACAACTTGACTTCAAATTGGCATGATTGTCAGGAAGGAAAATGTATGCTACTTCCTGTGATTCAGAGGCAGCAGCTGAGCTGCCATTTGGGTCAGGGGACTATGTTACCCTGAGAATTGCCCTGACAGAACTCAGCAGAATTCTGGTCTCCAAGAATTTCTCTAAGGGGCTACAGATGGCAATAGCAACTCTCCTTCACACTTCCTTTTTCCTCATCTTTTATTCCTTCTTTATTACTCCTTTGCCCCCTCATCTGTGAGCTTTTTCTTGATTTTTGGACACTTTAATTGGCTCCAGTGGCTTTTTTTGTTTCCCCGCTCTTCCTTCTATCCACTCCTCTCGCAGCCATTGCTGGAGTGGGCCTTTGAGACATTGCAGCAGGTTTAGACTCTCACTATCCTGAGTGTGTCAGGGGCGAGATGTTATTCCCTTGCTCTCAAATGACCCCAGTGGAGAGGGAATGGAGTTTTCAGGGGATGGGTAGGCAGCAGCTGCAGGACTCTGCTATCTCAGAGGTTCTCAGCAAGGACCATAAAGGGGAAGGAGCGTGATGGGAATGCTGTCACTGGCTTCCCTTGCCGAATCAGACTGCCTTCCCATCCCCACCCCAGTCGTCAGGAAAGCACCAAATCTCAAACCCTTCTTCGCCATCTCTCCCTGCCTGTCCCCAGCTGTCTCACCGGAAGTGGTACGTGCTGGATGTTCCTGGCCACAGGGAACCTCCCAAATCCTGGATGTGCAATTCAGCACCTTTGAAAATCTGCCCTCATGTTTGAGTGTGGATTTAAATCCCTTCCTTTAGATCACCTAAGTGTGAACCTCTTAGCATTAGGGGCTCAGAGGGGATCGTAGAGCCTTGTGTGAGCTCTATGCACTGGAGTGAGTTTTACCTGCTTTGATTGGCCCCAAATATCTCAGTGCAGCACTAGGCCCTACATGGGGTGGGTTTTTTGGCAGGGGGTGGGTGGGTGAATGGACTGGAAAACATCATTGAAGAATGGGGTATGAAGTTTCAGCGCAGTGGATTATTTGAAGAGTACTATGGTAGCAAAGTTCGTTTTGCCAGCCAAAATAGTGGTAGCATTGATTCATGTTGGCAGTGCAAGCTGTGATGGTGTAGTGAAATCTAACATAGGGTTTGTACAGTGGGCTGTTCTCGGTTGTTTCACACTCTTTATGAAATGTTTTCATGGTGGTTAGAAACATTTTATTCTCAACCTTTCTATATTAATATGAAAAAATAATAGCGAAATAAATGTTATTTTCAGAAAGCACAGTAAAAAGTGTGAATTGAGCAGCTGTTGCTGTCCATTCATCCCCCCTCTTTTCCCACCCCAATATTTCAATGTTCTTGCAGTAAATAAAGTTACATGCAGGAACAGCTGTCTCATATCTCCAGTTTTCTTACGTGGGTTTGGCTCTTTGTCCTGGTGCCATGTGAGCTAATGTCTGCATGAAAAGAACAGCAAGAGAAAGAGTCTGAGAGATTTCCTTGGATTCTGATGTGCTTTATTCAGAAACAAATACTGTGCAGTACAGCAATCTGGTCAAAGCATTGCCTATTCTGTCTGTGTGTATGCAAATAGCCTGCTACTCCACACACCTAGGAAGAGTGGAGTCCAGAAGAAAATGATACCTTCAGAACACCCGTGTTCGAAACATGTTCCATATACAGACCTTTATGGATTAGCAGTAGGTGGATTTACTGGCTGAGGTTGCAGTCTCACCTGATGCATTGAGAAGTTATGTACAGGTGTTAACTATCTAGGATCCTGACCTAGCAATTATACACATGTGTATCTTTACTCACATGACTTAAATGAAGCGAATAAAGTTGGTGTGAATAATGAATAAAGTTGGTATGTGTATGTTTTTGCAGGAGCTTGGCCTTATTCAGTATCCAGTACTAGCACATTGTATAGTACGCTAAAATATAGTTTGTTTACTTTTTAAAACAATAATTCACTATGTGATGTAATTTAATAATATATAAAAACAATATTTTTGAAGACAACTATACCATATATTCCACTGCATTTATAATTGCTGTTGTCTTTACTATTTTCCCACACTTCCCCTTCTTTCCCTGTTCTCTTCATTTTGATCTCATTTTGTGACTGAAGAAAGACTTTTTGAATATAGGAAAGCAGGTGTTCAAGGGATAATGTTGTCTTTTGAGCCAACAGGTTGTGGCTTTTGTGTAGGTAAGTTCAGTACTTCGATCGCTAATTTGTCAGTTTTTCCCTGGAGCACTATGTAGTGGGGTTTTGCTACTGGGGCAGCTGGAGCACTATTCTTCTCAAAAGTGTAAGGTAATAAAATCGGCGTAAATTAAATGTGACTTCTCAAAACCCCATGTGTCATTCAAATATGTTAATTTAACATTCCAGCTTCTTCAGATGAAGTGGGAACTGCTTTATTGCTCTAGACCAGTGGTTCTCAGCCAGGGGTCGGGGCCCCCTGAGGCTGCGAGCAGGTTTCAGAGGGTCCACCAAGCAGGGCAGACATTAGACTTGTTGGGGCCAAAGGCAGAAAGCTGAAGCCCCAGCGCCAGGGGCTGAAGCCCGGTGACCGAAGCCCCGCTACCCAGGGCTGAAGCCAAAGCGTGGGATCCTTGGTAACTCCTCTGCTTGCTACCCCGTAACGTTGACCCTGGCTCTTATATGCAGAAAAACAGTAGCTGTGGGCAGTGGAGTTTTTATAGCATTGGGGGTGAGGGGGGCTCAGAAAGAAAAAGGTTGAGAATCCCTGCCCTAGACTAAATATTGCACACATCCATTTCCAGCAGGGGGCTCTAGAGTAGCAGCAGGAAGAAAATGAAGTCTGTCAGCCACAGCATTCTCCAAAAGTCTCTTTCAGAAGCATCTTTAATAGGCGAGCACATGTGCAGCTAAGACAGGTTGTGGTGTGCCACATAAGATTTTAATGTAGAGCTTCCCCCTGGGAATCAAAACTTGCTATTGATGAGTATAGATTCCTAGATTCTAAGGCCAGAAGGGATCACTGAGATCATCCCGTCTGACCTCCTGCATAAGACAGGCCAAAGAACTTCCCTGAAATAATTCCTGTTTGAACCAGAGCATACCTTTTAGAGAAACAGTCAATCTTCACTTAAAAAAGTCTAGTGATGGAGAATTGTAAATTGCTCCAATCTCTCCACTGCTTGTTTATGGCTTGATTAAAAAAATACAGGCTTAAGCCCACGCAGCATTTAATTATCCTTTTTCCACAATGAGGTAGATTGTTGATGCTCTGCTTGGGAAAGGTCTGATGGAAACCTCCATCTCTTTTGTCACGTGTGCTT
>ML677350.1:26998993-27097847 GCA_007922305.1 Dermatemys mawii | reverse complement strand
GGTGACCAGACAGCAAATGTGAAAAATCGGGTCGCAGGTTGGGAGGTAATAGGAGCCTACAAAAGAAAAAGACAAAAATAGGGATTATCCCTATAAAATCGGGACATCTGGTCACCCTAGGTGTGCAGGAGGCTCTGGGAGGGAGGGAGGAGGAGGAACGAGAGCCCGGCAGGCTCGGGGGAGGGGAGGAAGGTGTGAGTGGGGGCAGGGCATATGGCAGAGCCAGGAGTTGAGCAGTGTGGACCCACAGCACATTGGAAAGTTTGCACCTGTAGCTCCAGCCCCAAAGTCGGTACCTATACAAGGAGCTGCATGTGGCTCTGGAACCACAGCTTGGCCACCCCCGATCTACATAGAAACCACTTATTTTGAGGTGAGGTTCCCTTTGGAACTTATCAGAGCAGCACATTAAACAGACAGAGGGAGCATTGTTGAGGAACAAGAGAAATTTCTTGCCTTGGTTTCCGTTCCACAGGGCAAAATGAACTTCCTCCATGCTACAGTCCGGAAGTGGAACCTGAGCCTCCCACAGGGCATTGCAGAACCCCTCTGTTTTTCTCTTTAAATCAAGCATACAGTATGGCCCCTACACTTTGTGAATCAAAGATTCATTGAAAAAAATGGTAGAAAGCCTAAATAAGTGCTGATTTTTGAATGAATTTGGCTTTTTATTATCTACATAAATTCTTCCGAACTTGGCTCCTATTGGAAAAAGTTGTGGGGTTTTTTCCCTGCCAAGGTGCTGGCATTTATGAAAAGACTCACTTCTTCTCTAGTGCCAGGGATTTCAAAGATCCTGCCTGCTAAATTGGCCTAACTTGAGTTAAAGTGTCCATTGTCCTGGAAGAAGAATTTAGGGTGATACTGGTTCCAAAGACCTGCAGCTGCAGCAGGTAGTTAAAATGACCCAATAGGAAATGCACAGGGATGCATGTACAACCCCGCCTCCCTCTTCCCTTTCGTAAAAGCATTGCTGTCAGGGAGGGTGTGATGGCTAAAAGGTTTGATTTGTTAGAGGGCAGCCAGTGTGAAACCTATGCAAGTTGGGGTGCTCATTAGCTACTCACACTGCTCAATCTCTGTCAGATAGAGTTTATATTTGGGGACAGTGCTGCAGCTAGTGTAAATCACGGTAATTCCGTTGATTTTAGGTAGCTCTAGCTCTTAATTTTCCATGTGGGAAGGAGAGTGCAGCATCATGGATATTTTTTAAAAAAATCGTAAGCAGCAAATATTAGCACCAAGTCTGGTGGTTGAAAATCCCTCCTGGTAAATATTCCCTGTGTTGTATGAGCATGTGAAGAGGAAGAAGGTGTTTACCCCTCGTCCCAGGGCACTCGGCTGCTAGTTCGAATTACAGCCTGGCCTTCCCTTGAGCAGTAAGCTGGGAGAGCAGCTATCCTGCCCGCTGGTGCTCCACAGCTTCATTTGCTGGGTCAGGGGCATGCCAGGTTGCTACACATACACGGTGGCAGCTCTAAATGCACGAAGTGTGTTCATTGTGCGACTTTCGGTAGCAGCAGTAAACTGTGCTACATGATGCATTCCCCATAGATCCTCTGCATCAGCAGGATGGCTCAGAGACCCTACATGCGGCCAGCTTGGTGCTGCTGTCCCTTGAGGTGGTCTGGTGAGTATGGGGCAGGGTTTTGCCCTTCATGTTATATATCTCTTAGCCGGCCATAATCTTCTTTGCCTTGAGAGTGATTTAATGAACTGTTTTGACTTGTAGAGGAAAAAAAAAGTCCCATTCTAATTTGCTCCTGCCAAGGTCCTAATACATGTGACTGTCCATGTGAATGCTGTGTGCGGATTGAAGCTGCAGGGCATGATTGGAGGAGACGCCGACTGCCAAGTCGATGAGGCGACTGAGAGTGCAGTCCTCAGCCAACAACAGCATGTGATTATGTAACGCCTGCAGTGTCTGGCACTGCTCTCCACTGGAGACACATCACGTGTTGTGCAATGCTCTTGGCTCTGAAATTCAATTAGATTGGTTTGAATGATCGTGAGTCTGCATGAGATAAGCTTTTAGTGTTATACACTAGAAAGCAAATGGGTTGATTAGCTGCACATGAATTGATAAATTGCTGTTAGAATTCCAGCAAGGATGTTTGCATTGCATATACATCACCATGCCACCCAGAGCTGAAATTAAGCATTATGTAATCCGGTTGAACAACAACAGCAACAACAAAAGGAAATAAACAATCTACCCCCATCCCATAGATTGCAGAAGAAAACGTCTTGTTACAGACACTTACCCAAAGGACTTGGATCCTCAGACCTTATGCCATTGCATTGAAGAAGCAGTTCGACAGGCTGGGAAACTGATTCTGTACTGTGCTTGGTGGCTGATTGACAGTTTGGTAGTTGTTATGTTGACAGTTTTGGCAAGGGATTTTGGTTTGCAGACACTAAAGTTTGTGAATGCAGGTGGCCTGTTAGCACTCTTCATAAATTATTTTATATGTGAGGCTCCCTTGTGGCTTTACAGAGTGCTGTCTCCATGAAATTGCAAACATTTCTGCCAATAAACTTCTTACCTTCTAACAAGGGGCATTGAAGAGAAAATGTACTGTGACTACGGAGACATGAAAATAACCAGGGCAAGGGAAAATAACTTTTTATTTTATTAACAAGCAGTTGAAGAACAAATTGACGGCAAAGCGGATAGTACAGGATGTGATTTCCCCTTTCCCATTCCGACACTCCCATTCCCTTGTTTCAAATAAACTTTGAAAAGTTCAATATGCAGCCCCCAAGAGAAGCCGATGTTTGTCATCCGACCCTTGGAAGCAGCAATATAGTTGCGTGGGAGCTGAGAGGAAACTGAAGGCTTTGAAATGTTAAGCAGTGTGAAATCTTTTTTGCCTTTCAAGGGCCACACTATACAGGTGATGAGCTGCCAGTTTGCAGGGCAGCCAAAGCCCACTTTTTAAATGTAAGAAAATTGGTCTTGTCCACTTTGTAAAAATCTGTTTGATGCGATAGGATTTTGTGTGCTGATCTTGCATTTGGGGAATTTTCAGTGAGATGATTCCTTTATGTTTAACTTCTTTTGAGCCCCACCCTCCAATATCGTATTGACAAGTAGCATCGATAGGAGTCATTTTTTTAAACTGGCAATCACTAATCATAATATTTGTGATGTTTCATGAGGATTTCTCTCTCTATCAGTCACTTCTTTTTCTGTTCATTTCTACATAAGCCGTCAACATGCTGACGTTTTCAAAGGAATAGCAATGTAACTGTATACTTACTTACTTTAAAGCTGAGAAGAGATGTCTGGCTTTCTTGGGTTTCTTAAAAGTAAGTATAAAAGAAATTTTGATGGGTGACCTACCACTATTTAAAAAAAAACCCAGAAAGAAGCATGCATAAGAATCATTGTATATGTCAGAAGAAAGTAATGCAAATTAAGGTTCAACAAATTTCATATGCTACACCTCTACTAGCCAGCTAGTCTTAAATGTAATGCCAGACTGTATAACTATGTTTGTTACTGAGTTGATTTAATGAGTTGGTGATGCTGTCAGTGACTGCTCGTTATCATAAGAGAATTTAACTTGCTGCATCAGTTCAGAAAATAAATGACTGTAGTTCAGATCGGACTATACCATAATTGAGTTGCGATCTTTCTCTCTGTGTGTCTTTGGGTAACACGCAGTTACCATCATTGTAAATTAGGCTGGACTCTTCTGCTGCTTGGGCACTATTTGGAATCTTTTTGCCAAGCACTGCTCATTAAGGAGGAACTTTCGGGTGAACTGGCTTGGGTGGTCCAAAATCCCTTGCTCTTTGCAGGCTATCGATGGCTTAGGAAAAGAGGCAGCATCTAAATGGGTAGTCAGTCTCAAATTTTGACAGTTGGAGATTAAAAAGGTGCATCTTCTCAGAACAAATCACCACTGCTTTAACAGTGCGTTATTAGTAAGATGCCACTTATTATATAGTAGAGATTTATATATACAGTGCAATGTTATATGCTGAAATTTCACCAGTTGGATTGCACAATATATAGTATTCAGAAACATTAAAGGTACTTCCAGATGCAACTATAGCAATTGAGAAAGTGATGTAACAGGGTGGTTAGACAAGGAGACTGGGAGTCAATTGGATTCTATTTCTAGCTCTGCCACTGACTCATTAGGTGATTCTGGACAAGTCCTATGGTAACCTTAGATACATTTGGGGTTACTGTATGTAAAATGGGCATAAAAATACCCACTTTATCTTATGGCTATTGTAAGGCTTAATTTGTTCATGAAGGACCCTCAAAATCCTTGGATTAAACGACTCTCCAAAAGCACATTATATTAATAATAATAATAATTGTGAAGTTTATTTTATTATTAATATTAAATAGTCTTTCAGGGAAGCCAAAAATCACATTCAAGAAAAAAAATACAAAAATAGCAAGATATTTGAATAAAGTTCTTAGAACTGAAGGTCTTTATACTATATCATTAAAACATAGATAGAACTGATTTGTGCTGGAAGAGATCACTTCCCTTCCTCTCCCCTCCCCTCCGAATAGAAGCAGAATCTGGCTCTGAATGTTAGTGCTTTGATGCCATTGCAAGATTTTAACACAGCGCATGGCCTCCTGGATGTAAGTAATGAATCTTTAAAAATACACACTGAGTTTTGGGAATGTGCACCCTGTTAAAAAAACTGCCAACCTACAGCAACTTTAAAAATAGCCCAAGTCCACCAGGAATTCAATTAGAGATGCCTGCCAGCTGCTTCCTCTGCCTGGGACTAGCATATTTCTAGCTACTCTGTTCCTCTGGATGTTCCATGCAGACAAACAGTCGCTGTGACATGACTGAGGAACAGGCACACAGATTGGAGAGAGTGGTGCTCAGATGTGGCCCCCTCCCCCACTGCTGCTTGGGCTGTCCTTTCACAGTCACGATTTGGCCTGTGTGCTTCTGGTGCAATGTGGATCATGGCTGAGCAGCTACTGCGGGGACTAGCACTTTATTCTCCTGTTATGTGCAGTGGCTTTTTGAAAAGCTCTTTATTTAGGCCCTCTAGCACTGCATTTTACAAAAAACACAATAGGAAACCCAGCCCCTTGGATTTATATTCTGGCTGAGTCCACAGACAACATACGACTACCCCCCTTCCCCTTTTGCTAAGTGCAGACCCCGTGCAAAACAACAGGCTTCTTTCCCCAATATTGTGTTTGGCTGTCAATTTCAGCGTATTTTTAATTTTGATGTAGGATTCCAGACTTAGGTTAGTTCACTAAAGAGCTGATTGAAAACTTGTTGAAGTCATCTCGCATTGACCTCATTGGGATTTGGATCAGGCCTTTAGTCTCTATTGATGTAAACACATATTTGTTGTTAAGATACAGGATGATTTTATTTTCCTGAAAGATTTAAATTAGGGATAAACATGCAACCTCCAACATTGTCCTTTAAAAAAAGCTCTGTAGTTAGCTAATAAGTAAATGAAGCCCATGTTTTGAGAAGTGTAACTGCGAAGAGCAAGTCACTGGCATTGACAGGTTTCAAAGAGTTGTAGCTAGTTATATAAGACACTAGAGATTGTTTGATGTGATGCTATTTCCAGATGGAGCTGGGATTGCATGTGCCGGTGCTGTATGCTGCCAGACAAAAATCACAGCAATTTACCCTCAAAATACTTGTCACCTACAGCAAGTCTAGAAGCTTATGAATAAAAAGGAGTGGGATTCTTTATCTCAGAAGACACAAGCTAGTGATCTGTTCTCTTAGCTAATTCAGTTAGCACATCTGCACTTCTCAGGAAACCAGTGCAGTTGCAAGGAATCATGGGGCAAAATATGGAAGGATTCCATGATTTCTGATTTACATTTAACTGTTGGAAAGCTCTCAAAAAAATGAAATGAATGCATTTTGTTTGAGTATGAAATATTCTGCAGTTAATTGAATTGATTATGTTGAACTGACATGCATTTATCTGAAGTAAATCATATTAAACTCAGGGCTTGTCTACACTTACCAGGGGATTGTTGCACAGCGATCCATCCACCGGGGGTCAGTTTAGTGGGTCTTCACTAGACCAGCTAAATCCACCACTGATCACTCTTTCACCAGTTCCAGTACTCATCTTATGCTTCTTGTTCCGGTGAAGTTGACGGGAGAATTTCTCCCATTGGCCCAGTGTGGTGTAATAAGTCGACCTAAGGTATGTTGACTCCAGCTACAATATTCACATAGCTGGAGTTGAATAACTTAAGTCGATGTAGACCTGTCAGTGTTTCCTTTTTAGTTTATAAGCAGCAACTCCAGAGGCATCTTCTTGGTTGCATGTTGCATATTGCCAGAGACAATTGACCAGCATAGTTTTGTGCATGTAGATTTTGTAATCCTATTGGAAAACCATATTAATTAGTAGTGTAAATACAGACTTGTGTTAGCCACATTTAAGCCACATGGGCTGCCCAGCAGACCAAGAGCCATGGGCACCTTGTACCACCACAGTCCTCTTTGGGTGGACTTTCTGTTACCTGGTACCTTACACCACCTCAAGCCAGGGCTGAATCTGGCTGTATATGTGTAATTGAATGCCAAATACAATAGGTGTCTTTTTTTTCTCGTGATTTCCTGCGACTATTAATGGTTGGCAATAGAGGAGACAAATGACTTCTCTGGCTGAAAAATTATTGCATATTTGAACTAGGATCAATTCCTGGTTCCCTTTTGTATCCCATTAACTGAGGTAAGACATGGCCTTTCAGAGCACCCACCTGTAAGCTGGAGTGATATTTCAAAGAGAAGATTAGAACTAGAAGATTTCAAATAAAACATTGTTTGGAAACAAAAGGTTAAAATGTTTCATTACAAAAATGTCAACAACAAAAATTAAAACTTTTTGAAAAAAGGAGGTTTTTTTTTTCTTTCCAGCCGAAACAATTCACCTATTGACCTGAATTCACCAATAGTTTCAGTCAATCTGAAAATGCATTTTTTGGTGAATAAACTATTTTTTCTTCAAGTAGATGCAGCCATGTATTGCACTTAAGTGTGTGTGCACAGCACACTGAAGCCAGAGAATTTCGTCTAGCATGACCTGTAAAGGGGCAGTGCTTGTGGTGGTAGCCCCTCCCCTGGCTATGTGGGGCAGCGCTACCCTAATACCCCACCACCACCAGTTCCTTCTTACTGCTGACGGCTGGAGTCAGAGCTGTGTGTGGTTGTCACCTCACAATCCATCTACTTTTAATGATTTTTTTTCAGTTGTATATAGTTAGTACCCTTAGCACAGTGTTAGATAGACTTCGTGTTCATTAACTGTAGTTTAAATGTTTCTCTGGTGATGACCTTACCAGGGTTTTAACTTTGTCCATCACGTAGGAGAGCAGTCTGCAACAATGGTCCCCACAGGTGGTGTTTGCTGTGCCTAGGCAAAGCCTATGTCAAAGAGTGGTGTTCAGTTTGCAGATCATTCACCGAATGGACTCAAAGTGTTGAGGGATCTTCATCTGAAGTAGCACCTGCTCAAACTGCCTATGTGGCTGCTTCGGCACCATGGCCCTTGTCAGATTGGCAGTCGCTCTCGGGGCTCTGAGCGTGCGGCCACGTTGCATCCTGGAGCTGGCGCCTCTCTGAAGAGACAGAGGAGTCGTTCCCTGTTGAGTGCACCAAGGAAAAATTGCTTTAGACTGAACAAGACTGCTCTAGGTCCTGTGGGGACTCGTCTCCTTCCCTCAGGAGGAGTGTGGATTGGCATGGGTGAATGCCAGAATGCAGGATGGGACAGATGTCATCAGCCTCTCTCTGGTACCATGCAAGGAGGTCAGAGACCCTATATCATTGACTCCAGTTCCAACCCTGGGGCATCCATTGACTCCAGTACTGATGGAGGCGATGCTGGCACCAGCTGCTTCATGCTGGCGACATATTTGGCAGCAATGGACCTCCACTGCCTTTCTGTCCTGACCTCCCATTTGGTCCAGGACTTTGCCAGGGCTGCATTATATGTATCCCTGTTGTCTGGGTGGGCCACTGAACCTGTGAGTCTGTCCATACCATACCGAGATCTAGGGCTACCCCTCCAGTCTTTGTGGGGATACATGCTGGCAGTGCAGAGGTGCCACTATGGCAGTCAACAGCTGCAGCAGTATTGTTGGCAGCACACATTTGGGCAGCCTTTCCCTCCCCTGCGACAGCAGGGATACCCATAGGAGGAAGCAGTCGGATCTGAGATTTAGCCAGTCCACATGCCCTCCCTTGACGCACTTCAAGCACTCATTTTGACTTCTTGGATTGGAGCAATGTTCTATTCAGTACTCCTTTCTCCCTATCCCCTCTGTTTGGGGACAGGCTGGCCCACTTTCACTGTGCTTGGAGCTTGACCACCAACAGCTAAATCCTAAGCACTGTCCGATCAGGCATCCTCTTCCCTTCTATCCCTCCTTTCCACGCTGCCTCCCCATCTTTCTTCAGGGGCTCCTCTCACAAGTTACTGCTCCTCAAGCATATTCACTCTTTGCTGGCTTTGGGAGCAATGGAGGAGGCTCCACCAGCGACATGGCTTCTATTTCTGGTACTTTTTGGTATCCAGATTCAAGGGAAGGGTAGGACCCATTCTCAACCTTCATGGCCTCAACAGATATATCAGGTACATGAGGTTCTGAGTGGTCATTCTATTGACTTCTCTTCCTGTGTTGTTTCAAAACCACAGGTAAGATGCCAATTATGCTCTGGACTTTCAGGAGTCAGGACATCTACTTTCTTGGGCCACAGAAAATTCCTTTGATTCGTTGTGGTGGAGGGTCATTTTCAGTCCATGGTGCTTCCATTTGGCCTCTCTTCTACTGCCTGGGTTTTTTACCAAATTCGCGTTATCTTGATGGTGTATCTGAAGAGGAAAGGAATCCACATCTTTCCATATATGGATGACTGGTGACTGAGGGGAAGGTCCAGAGAGGAAGTTCTTGCTCACATTGACCCTACTCTGCATTTCCTCAACTGTTTGGGTCTCTTCTTAAATACCAGGGAATCAACTTTGGCTCACACTCAGAAAATTGAGTACATTGGGGTGCTATTAGATTCTATGAGTTTGAGAGCATTTCTGCCAACCAACCATTTTCAGTGGTGAGCACAAGTGGCTTCAGAGAAAAGTGCAAGCACAGGGGAAAACCCGGCCCCAAGGAAAGTGCTTTTTTCCCCCCTTTCCCCTACTCCTTGATGGAAGCATTATTTAAACTTTGACTGCATCTCTCTCTCCTGATGCTAGATTGGCCAAAATCCTGTAGTCCTCACTCTAGGCAAAACTATCAGTTAAGTAGGACACATAGGCTGTATCTTGAGAGAAGATGCACACCCACAACTCCCTCGTCTTCAGTAGGAGCTAAGAGTACTTGCACATCTCAGGAATAAGCCTAAAATAAGGCCTGTGGGAATGGACAGTTTTCTCATCTATCTGCTTTTGTATTTTGACTACAGCATGAAATTCTTATTCACGTGTCAGAAAACAAATCACAGGAATTCTTTCCAAATTCATCGTTCATTTTGCAACATTTTTGAGGAGGCTACTATTCTAATCCCACAAAGTTGTTTATAATATTTAGCTTACACACCTCAACTAGCAAGGTAACCATGGTAACTGTCTAGCCTATACGTGGTACTCTAGTCTGCCTTCCCACACAGGTCAAGGCACACACATTCCCGGATACTGATTCAATTTATTGTGCCTTAAACATCAGGCAATTTTAACAAGGAACTGGTTTCAAATTAACGCATACAATTTCATATTTAATTAGCAGCTTGAGCCTCTGCATTTTGCTAACAAATGTAACATGCAAAGCCTTTGCCATTGTAAATACATCTGTTGCCCAGACCCGTTCAAATTAAACACAAAACTGTGCTGCAAATATTGTTAGGAGTTTTGCAGCAAGGAAATTCAAATGTAAAGCTGCTGATGTGGCATTAAAGAACCTCATAGTCATTCTGAAGTGAGCTTTAGAACAATAGCACCCCATTCAAGGCCAGATCCTATGAGGTGCTGTGTGTCTCCAGTTCTCATTGACTTCACTGGAACTTGAAGGAGTCAGCTCTTTCAGTATGAGATCCTAGAGTATTACCTACATACACGTTTTGTGTTTCCTTCCCAATCATTGTCGATTGGCAAGATATTTGTGTGTCAGTGAAATTCTGTTCCCATTCTGATCAGTGAGAGCCGTTTGCCTGGGGTCAGTAGTGCTCATCTGTGGTATCCAGAGCTGCGTAAAATTTGAATGCCACATTTGGGACGTTTCTACACTGCCAATCTTCTCTAACCTCCGGTCAGTCTGCTACCCTCCACCCATCTTTTCCATCTACTCGGGGCTGCTCTGTCAGTCCATTCCTCTCACTCCCTTGTTTCTCAAATATGCACTCAGGGTGGGGAGCTGAGAGCGCAGAGGGGAATACAAACACTCCTCTAACTGGAGCTCAGCTCTCCTCCAGCTGTGTCAGACAGGATAGGGGATGAGGATGACTGGATTTACTGAGAGAGTGCAGTTGGTCGTTAGCTTGCAGGTGTGTGGTATGCCTTCATAAGTACAACTAGAGGGAGGTGAGGAACAGCAGAAGATGGCTAGGTTCACAAGGGGCAAGGGAAAAAATCTGGAAGAAAACAAAGCAGGAGAAATACAATCCAAATCTCCAGCCAGTCTTGTACAACATCCCTCCTGCACCTTGTTATAAATCTGTCTGTTGTTTGGCTAGAACTTGGCAGCTCTGGATATAACAGCAAGAATGTTAATATTTTCATGTATAGCACCTTATGGTGGAAGAAGGACATTAAGTATGTAGACAAAAGCGTCTGGATAAGTGGCATTCAACCTTTTAACAGTCAAAAAACCACTTCATCATCAAATGGACTCATGGAGAGACAGAAAAGAGTTTAACATTCATAGGAAACAAATGTGCATAACAAAGTCATTACACAGTTGTAATTAATCAAAAGAACTAAATAAAGGTGACAGTCAGGACAGTGTTTTTAGGGCTGAGTAAGAGGCTAGGCACTCATAATCTGTCGCCAGTACTGAGAAGTCTGATGCTGTGTCTGTCTCTGCCATTCAAAGACATTTTTCAGTGTGTTTCAGTGTCTGAGGGAACTATGTATTTTGGACTTACTTGTACCAGCAGAGAGAAATCCGCTTTAGTAGGTGGAGGAAACCAGGGAAATGTAATGTCTGACAAGCCTGGAGATTTACCTGTGTGGGAAATTGAGTGTGGGTATGTGGGTACTTTTGCTTCCAGTTGCCGTGTATCATTGCAGGGATGTCATAAGATGTCTCACTCAGCCCACAGATGCTGGGTTGTGAGAAGCTGCATGTGGTTCCAAAGCTGAATGATTGAGTACTGCTGTCCTGTAATTACTCACTAGTACCTGCCTAAGTAATAATGAAGGCAAAGATCGACACTATGGGGTTTTGTTTAAATACACTTTGGCTCATTAAAATAATCTATATTTTGCTTGTGTGTAACAGTTCTTCTTCTTCTGATATTGTTGTGCCTCAGTGTTGCAGCAGATATGGTACATTACTATGATGCTCTGTTCTGAACACCTTGGCACAGTAACTTTAAAAAAAAATATTATTACGTTGCATTGTGCTGCACTGTGTATAAGTCCTTTGGATTGAATACCACACACGTGGACATGCTATAACTTTTGTTCTCATGTAATATCATAGGATTTGCCAGACAGAATCAGACCCAACATCCAGTATCCTGTGTAAGACAGTGGCCAGAACCTGCTGGTTTAGTGGAAGAAACAGGAAACCGCACAGTAGGCAGAAGTAGGGTTACCTGGCCTCCGTTATGGTTTTAGAATAATCCCTATGAGTAAGAGATTGATTTAAACCTTGAAACTTGAGAGTTTGAAGGGAGTGAAAGCCTACTTTTTGTTAATATATTAACTAATACAACTCTGGATATTGTCCAATCCCTTGTTGAATCTTGCTAAATTCTTGGCCTCAGCAACTTCCTGTGGCAATGAATTACCCAGTCAAATTTTGTCTTGTGGGGAAGAGTATTTCTCTTTTTTCTCTTTTGAATTTCCTGTCTTTCAGTTTCATTGAATATGACCCCTTCCTCTTGCATTATCAGAGAGAGAGAGAGAACGGAATTCTGATCTAGCTTTTCTACACTATTATTTTATATACTTCTAAATGACTTGATAGAAGGCTATAAAGGTGTGCAGTTTCTTGGCTATACATTGAAACAATCATAATGTACAATTTCTCTTTGGAATCAGCAAGAATTTTTGTCTTGACTAGTAACAGCTCCATAACAAATATGTGCTAAACTGTATTCTGAAAGAGCAGCTACCGTACATATGCAACAGTCTGATTTCTGTCATAAATAACTCAGCAGTTTTAACAAATATTAAATGCTAAAAGTGAGAGCTTAGTATTATGGGCTAACAGCTTGCATATTAAATTTTATGTAAGCATGAATCTGTCTTTTAGCTGTAGGAATGCAAAAAGCTAATACAGCCAGATGAAAATGTATCTCTTTCTTCTCCCCCCACCATGTCTAACTCAAAACTGCTGGTTTAATTTCAACCTAATTTTCTTAGTATTTTAAAACAAATTCTTGGGGTAATGAAATTTGATTTCTTTAGTTCAAGCTAGAAAACTTCAGTGGCTGATTTTCCTCAGCTTATGAAAATAGGCATTTAGAAATGGCTGTCGTTCCTGAAATACCACGGCATCTAAGAGACTATTGAATCTTAGCATGACAGCCAATATTCCTCTGAATAGTATTAAAAACAAAATGTCTCCGTTTCATTCTGCAGCTCCGGTTAATAAAAGGTTTATGAAACCTCTGCTGTGGATTTATGCCACAAAGTGTCAGAATTATTTCCATGGCACACTTCAAAAGACTTTATTAGGTTTATTTGTTTTAAATGATGAAATGCTAGAATCCAAGAGTAGGAAGCTAATATCAGAATCTAACTTAGAAACAGAGGATGAAAATTGCTTCACAAAGAGCTCACAATGAAGACCTTTTGCTAGAAACAACATCTTTAATCTAAATGTTACATCATTTGAATGTGAAGCACCGTTACTGTGCACCCTTAGCTATGCTAGGAAATGCAGGCACCGAGGCCAAATCATTGCAGCTTTGTGAATCACATGCAAAAGTCATGTCTCATCGTAAGGCATTCAGATTGCCTCCTGCAGTGCTCAACTACCATTAACGTTAGTGGAAGTTGAGGTACCTCAGCATCTCACAGGATCTGGTCCTAGAAGAGCATCCCCGCTCCTGGAATGTAGCCTTAGCAATTTGTATTTCCGGTATCATAAGGAATATAGGGGCCTAAGATATCCCCTAACTGTAGTTTCCCAAATGGCAGCTCATCAAGCTGCCAGAAAACTAAAGGGGCAAGACCTCAAAAAGGAAGTTAATTGTGAATTTGTTTAAATTCCTCTCTTTTCCTGATGTCTCATACTCACTCTCCGAAAGGACCCCCCACCCTCTAGGGTTTGATGGGATGGTTTTACCCCATAATTCTAGGATGTCATTAAATCTCACTTGTTTGGGCCCCATTGTTGGCTCTGTGATGATTTACTGAACTGCTTCTTGAGCAGGAGAAGTGGTGCTTTGCTGCTTTTGAAACTGTAGCCACATGTCACTGCATCCATATACAGTAACAGGGTTTGAATAAGAGCCAGCTTGCTGACCAGGTCATGCACCAGTGAGGATCCAAGCCCCTTGCAGTGCACAGGATCAACATATCTTATCCAGGACATTCCTGAATTCATATTCACTCTTGCCTACCTCCAGCCCTCAAAATCATGCGTCAGGCTCCAGAAGTCCAAATAGTGAGATTTTTAAAAAATAAGTTCTGAATTCTCTTTATTTGCCTTCTTGTTTTTGAGTACACAGGGTTAATATTTTCAAGCTTTTCTCTGCAACCATGAATGCTAGAAACTTTGGGGTTTTTTTTTCATGTTCTAAGAGCTGAGATTTTCATTTAATCATGCAACTCCAGAACCTGGGTCTTTAAGCAAAATACCAAACATTGCAAGACTAGCAATAAAATTGAGAGCTGGCAATAATACAGACCCAAGCGCAGTACAGGAGGAAAGTTCAAATTACCATTGCTTTATTAAGGACACTAATTCTAAATGTCTTAACTGTCATGGATGTCAACTATGAATTAATCAGAGGCCCTGGGCCAGATTTATTGCTGTGTCCCGCTTATGCTGGGTACAGTGAGGTTCATCCATCTAGAGGCTTGGTACAGCTCCCTGATTCTCTACCTGCCTCCAGCCCCAGCTGCAGGTTAGAGCAGTGTAGCACATTGCAGTCTGGTCATTCCTACTTCCCCACCCTTCTTTGAGCCAGACATGCTCCCCATGCTCAGGGCTGCAGTGAGGTCAGCATAGGTACTGGCTGTACTCCAGGGCGGGAATTGCCTATCCCCCGGTAGGAAATTTGTGAGTCTCTAGCTCCTTTGTGCTGCCTGCACAGTGCAGAGGGAGTGGAGTGGCAGTGAGAATGTGTCCCCGTAATTGCAGCGTAACATCCATTACCTACAGCATACTCCATTGCTCTTAGGCTCTGTCCACACTACAATTTTTAACCCACCGTGGTTGGCTCTGAGCATGATCTGTGCCCACATACCATGTATCTGGAATTCTGTTAGTAACCCTGGCAATTTATGGTGCTCCACCCCTGCCAGAAGCCTAGACTAGCATGAGTTTGCCTCCTTTAACCGTTTCAACATAGTTATTTTTATAGTGTAGACAAACAGGAGCTTCTAAATATGTTTATGTAACTGGTTCTGGCCAGTTATCCTTCCTTTTAGTAATCTGAGAACATCCCAGAGTGCATTTCTGAAGAGTCTGTTGGCATTGCTCTGCGTGCATATCCTTTAGGTACTCAAATAAATGGGGACTTATGCTCCTAAGTCATTTAGAACCAGACTTTTGATAGCATTTACATGCCTAAAGGTGCAGATAGGCACCTAATAGGCTTTTTGGAAGTGGCTTGATTTCAGTGGGATTTAGAGATATAGACATTTCTGAAAATCCCAGTAAGCATCTATCTGCATCTTTAGAGACTTAAATACATTTCAAAATCTGCCCCTTTTGAAAAATTTAGTCAGGATCTGTAACAATTTTTAAAAAAAGATTAAAATCTGTAGTGTGGACAGTATCTTTGCATACTTACATATTTTTGCATACTTACATATACATACTTATTAATATACTTACTTATTACATATTATGTAATAATATACTTACATATTATTGCATACTTACATGTTTTTTAAATGGTACGTAATGTGTAGAAAGGATGCTTGCTAACAGAGAAACAGTTGTCTTTAAGGTCTCAGTGCTGACTTGAGAACAAACATCTATTCAATAGATTTTTTTGCAGTGTAGTGAACTTTTAATAGTTAGTCCTCAAGTTAGTATCTCATTGTAAATGACATAGAGCTGCTCTAGCTGAAATAATAACCATTAGGCAGGTACTTCTGTAAATATTTGGGAAACTATTAACCATTACAACTGCATGAATCTCCCACAAGGAAACCCTAAACCAGGAGAAAATTTAGTATTTAGTTACTGAACAAACCCAGTGCTTGTGCCAGGTTCACTGAAACATTTGAGGAGATTAATGAACCTGTGCTTTGAAAGAGCAAGCCTGGGTTACCAAAACTTGCAGTTTTCTCGAAATGAACAAAATTTGGGGAATTGGAACCCATGAAAACCAATCCTAATGAAAGTTGGTACCAACACTTGCAAATTGGAACTGAAGTATGTTATAACTCAGTGGAGCTAGTGGGAGGGTGAAACTGACACACAAAGATGCCCTCTGAATCAATTAGTATCAGCAGGTGGAGATCATAATGTATCTGATTCAAAGTAGGGTAGACAATAAATACTGTCTGCCTTGTGAAGCTCCCACTGCTAAGCATCCATTATCTAGTAGATCCAATATCTATAGTACTTTAGCATTGAAGTTCAACATAATAGCAACATACTGAAACAGAATAATGTGATGAAAACACTTTTTAGCTATTCCTGTTGTTTTTTCCAAGCCACTTGTCTAATTTTATCCTTAAACGTCAAAGCACAGTAGTGCTTATAAGTATATAGCTGGAAATTAAGTGTGTGTGTGTGTGTGTTGGTAAACAAGTCACATTGCCAGGGCACTTAGGCATAAATTTTCCTAGCAGGGCCTGGAGAGTTCCTCACACAAATCCTTTTAACAAATAATAGGATTTGTGTGGAAAACTCCCTGTGCATCACTTTGAAAATTTACCCCCTGCAGTACGAGTTAGATTATTTTAGCCTTCAGAAATTATGCATTTCAGAGCCAGTCTGTTTCTACAGTACATTATTGATGCTACAGACATAAATGTGTCTATGAATAAATCTTGATCAGATCTCAGATGGCTTTCTGTCAGTGATTTAAAAACTTGGGAGAACATCAAATGTGAACTACTTATAGTCCATCCTGGTGTTTTATTGTCTAAATGGCAAATATTTAAAAATTGTGTAGGTGTAAAAATTGACCTATTTTATATATGTAAGTATTTTGATTTCACAGAGAAATAAATGCAAACAAATGGACGTACAACTAGCATTAACAATAACATTTGATGGACTAATACTAAAGAGTCTACAGAGTCAGTCTATTATTTTGAATGATATTTTTGAATGACCGTTTGCAGCAATGGGTGCAAATAAATCTGAATGCCCCTGAATTCAGGTGCACCTATCCCTAATTTATATTCTGTGCTGCCATATTTATATTGGACATATTAGTCTTTTTATAATTTAGTTTATTTTAATATTAATATTTTTGTGTCACCCAGTTTAGTTTGTGTAAGTGCCCCAAGAAGTCAGGCTCTTTTCTGAACTTCTTGGGTCTGCAAAATTGGGCTTAATACCAGGCAAGAACCAGTTTTCATGCAACATACCTAGTGTTCCCTAGTCTATTTAGACTAGAAGTACCCAGGCAATAGGATTTGTTTTTGCCATATTTTGGCACTTATGCTTCCCTTCTTAACAGGTACCCTGAATTGCAGAGGCAAATAAAATCAAAGAACTAATAAATCAATAATAAAATCTAAATGTAACTATTACTTTTTTAAACCACAGCAATTTGGTTTGAATTCAGATTGAGTTTTGAGAGACGGAGTTGGGCATGTTTCTGGATTTTTATTTTATCTGAACGTATATATATATATTGTTATCGTTTTATATATCGATATATATAAAATATATATCGTTCAGATAGATTTATAGATATATATACCATTCAGATATATATATCATTCAAATATATATATATATGAATGTAGCTGTAACCTCAGCTTTAATCATTTAGCATTTCTTATTTAGGCAACTTGGATTAACACAAGTGGGATTTAATACCAGATATGTGTAGTATTGAAACAATAGTATCTTTAGAATGTGGAGCATCCCTACTTAAGGAGAAAGAGTTGAGAGGTGTGGGTTGCCAGTTCTTCTATGCTAGAAGAAACTGTGTAATAAAGTGTGGTACATATTTTTGATGTTCTTTTTACAGTTACGTAAAATTTTTTGCCAAAGCAAAGTACAGGCCTGCTCTTTCTACTGAAGACATTGCCAGAACTCTCTTGCTTTAATCAAGGCAGGACTGGACCTGAGATGTACATGATCTGATTTTTTCAAAGCACTCTTTCCCCATAGAGAATGAATGCCCACGTGCACAAATGTTAGCTTTCAGGTATCATACATTAATTATCAGTGGAAACGTATCCGTGTCGCCCAGTGTGTTACTGGTGGAAACATTTTGTTTATAAAACAAAATCTGTATTTTGCTGGAATCACACAGTGAGGATAGAATTTTTCCACTGTTTTTTATGGATCGAGATCAGGGGACCAGAGGTCAGGACTTACAGATTATATTTACTTGCTGTATGTTATTGGACACCTTGTTGCCTCAGTTTACCCATATCTGAAGTGGGAAGGTAATTATGCTTAGCTACCTCACAGGAATGTTGAATCTTAATGAAAAATTATAAAACTTTGAGAAAGTTGGGAGATGGGAAAGGTTTATGTAAAAGTATTATTGTTATTACAAACACAAGAACTATGGTTAAAAAATTTAGGCTGCAGAATCAATCACTCAGAAGTTAGGAGATGCCAGGTTTAAGGCTGCCTGTGCAAACTTAATTTGGCCCCCTTGTGTGAATACATTATGATACAGTGTTTACATAGTGAAGTATTTTCCTTCCAAAGGACCCCATCTCATTCAGTGCACAGGATGGTCTGCGCTCACTTAATGAACAGTCGTTCAGTACTTTGCTTTCTCCTCATTGTTCAGTGTGTGGCCCCAGGTCTTATTTACTGCACATTATTCAAACCCTACTCTGAAGACAGAATTGTTAATTTCCTCATGGGCTTTTCTATGGTGTTTATCGCTATGGTATGAGTGCTTTATAAATATTCATTAATTAATTTTCTCAACACCTCAGTGAGATGAAAATGTGGTATTCTCCTCATTTTACAAGCGGAGAACTGAGGTGCAGAGATTAAGGTCAGAAGTGTCCCAATTTGGATGCCCAATTTGAGACACCTAGGACCTGATTTTTCAGTGTTCTTAGTGATATACAGCACTTCATATGTTCAAAGAACAAAGAGCTCAGCACTTTGGGTCTCAAGTCAGGAATCCAGAAAATGAGGAATGTGCACTTAGTGGTTTCTTGTGAAAAGTGTGGTTTAAGTAACTTGCCCAGCACCACAGGGGAGCCCAGTGGCAGAGGCAGGGATAGAATCCAGATATTCATGACCTTATTTAACTACCTTAGCCATGAGACCATTCTTTCTCTTCCAGCAATCCTCTGCTTCATTCACTACACAACTGTCAATTTCTGGAACAAGTGTAGCAGGGCTCCAGCAGACAACAGCTTCCTTCACTGTACAGCCCTCATTCATCCCCAGAGCAGGACCATTCTGTGCACTGAATGAGTAGTTGTAGGTTGCCATCCTATATGGAGATGAACATGAGAAGGGGATGGGACAGTTTACTGGGGGTTCACAGATATTTCCTGATGCAGAGGAATGATAGGACTCATCTTAGGGAGTGTGCTCTAATCTTTCTGCCCATTGCTCATAGGTCTGACCCCTTCTGCCATGTTCCTTCCAACATGTCCCAGCTCTGTCCTGTCCCTTCCAACCTCTTCGCCATCCTTGACTCCTTGTCCCAGTCCTTTTCTTCACAAGCCAGTCCTGGTTTCCACTCCTCATGCTTCTCATTCCAGGCCTCATCTTGCCAGTCCCAGTTTCCCTCTCCAACTCCTTGTTTGGTTTGTTTTCTCCCTGCCCAATATTTCCTATCCCCACTGGCGCCCAGTTTTATTCCCAGGTTCCTCATCCAGTCTGTCTCTCCTCCCCACTCCTGGCTCCTTGTCCCAATCCAATTGCCCAGCCAGTCAGTTTTTCTTCACCGCTCCCACACCCCCCAACTCAGGCTCTTGTCCACTCTGTATTCAAACCAGATATTTTCCTCCTCAACACAGCACAGCAGAGGGGAGCAGTTTCACTGAGAGCACAGGAGAGAGCGTTTTCCTGCTCCCAGTTCAGGTGCCCAGACCCAGACTCAGCGCAACCTGCAAAAGCCCAGTTCTGCTGTTGCAGTGAAAATCCTGCTAAGCCTCGGGCCGGAACGTGCCCCTTGCGGATGGAATCTTTAGGGAATTTAACTGCTAATACCTAAGAAGTGTCTACTGAGCATGTGTGAACTCTGATTATTTTTTTTTCCCCCAGAGGTTTATAACTTGACCAGAGGTGGGCAGATTTTCATGCGAAAGGGAAAAGGCACTTCTTTGATACAAAGCACTCTCTCTTCTGCTGTGCCTCCCCTCCTCCAGCCCCATGAATGCACATTTCAAATCCCTCTTGTAGAGCTTCTCAAAGAAAAGGCCACTGGAACTTTTTAACATGGATAAAACAACTGGCTGTGTTCTCAGAAACAACTTGGAGTGTTTTGGCTGAAGTTTTGTAAAGAACATTCTGCCTGCAGCAGACACTCAGTATGGAAAACTGAATGATTGAGGGAAAGCTATCAGCAGTTGAAAACTGTTTCTTGTAATAGGAGGCAATATTGTAATAGGGGCAATCTTAATAATAGGCCATGCCACTTGTCTTGCCTATGATTACTAATGTGAAGGAATGGCAGAATATGTATAGGTTCACTGAACCATTTTGTTTTAGGCAGACTTTATTAGGAACGTAATTAAAAAATTAGGCTTACAGGGTTAACTGTTCCCTTTTACAACAGTAATGACAACTATAATGAAATATGGACTGAGAGAAATAAAATTTGTGCCTACTTGCATCTATGGAATCCATTTTTCCCCTTTGGAAATATTTTTCCATCAGTCAGCGGCTATTTTGAGCTCCAGTAAAGAAATATTAGTAAATTGTTGTTGCTGTCTTGTTGTCCTCATGCCTTTTCCCTTCAGTAGCTTTTGTTAGAGACAGTGCAGGGGCATTCACGGATAACAATAAGACTGTTATGTTTTATTGTGTTTTTTCAAAGCCATGATCAGCCTATTTTAGCTATTCATTACATAAGAAGTGAGGAGTCAGCTGAGTTCTGTTTGTATTCCACTTCCATGTATTAATAAAAACTACAGAAGAAATTCCATTGTAACCAGCAGGAGGGAGAATCAGTTAGGCTGGATTTGGGTCCAAAATGTGAAGAAATATAATAATGTGAAGATATCGCCGCACTATGTGCTTTTTTGGACTCTGTGCCTATATTAGGAGTTTTGGTAGTGTTTGTTGCAGACTGCTAATTCAAATTGCATTGGTGATTGTGTGTTTTCAGTCTGCTTTGGTACTGAGCAAGGAAACTGCTACAGAGACATGAATTGCATAAAATGGTTGGTTGTCTTGTTTGCTTCCTTAACTTTCTGCATCCACATGACATGCCAGTTTTTGACTGACACATTTTAGTCTGCCCACTATGATGTATAACCAGGACTGTCCCAGTACATCCTGGGATTGTCCAGTTACCTATTCCATAGCGTGCAGCACTTTTGCTGGGAGCAGGGGTTTTTCAGCAATTTCTAAAACGGTGTCCCGTGGAGTGAAGCTATGGAAGCTTAGGGGCATTCTTGGAATTTTGCATATCTGAGTTCCCCAGGCCCAGTCAATATTGCTACATCACAGAGAAACAGAGCTTGCTCTTTGCACTGGCAGCTAATTTCATGACAGAATGGATGGCATGACAGAGTCATGTGGCTGTTAAAGGTCAGCAATGAGGTAGGTGAAACTCATGAGGAAGCTGAAGATCTCAAGATTGTAATCATATGGGACAAGCTTGAGGCTGCATTTTTGTCACAGCTGTCATGGAAGCGAGGGATTCCCTGTTCATTATTCTTTTCAAACAAAAATGTCCTTGACTTCTGACATTTTGAGAACTTTGAGAGCTGCCAACTCAAAGCCTGAGGTTTGTGAGAGTCAGAGAGAGAGGGAGGAGAGAGAGACAGAAAGCAGGGACTCTAATAATTAAAGCTAGTAGTTTGTCATAAGGGGCATCAAGGATTCTGGTATTTCTATGATTTATGGGGGAGGGAAGTCTTGGAGTTACTGTGACTCTGACCTTGTGTATACACAACTGTAATAATCTTTGTACAAGATATGCTTTGTGTGGCATCATCTGAAGACTGAAGACTCACTAATTATTAATATTTTTGCAAGATGTATGTATGCAATTGGTATTAAGAGTTATGAATATATGCTGGAATTATAACTAAAGTGTGTGTGAACCAGGTATGTCAGGGGTGGTGTTAAACAGATCTGTCATAAACAAAGGAATGTATTTATCTCAATTTGTGTATAAGTAGTAAAAAGGTTCCTTAAGACAGCATGGGCAGTAGATTTCAGGAAACAGGACAATTTGGATTTCAACAAACACAAGTGTGGGAAGAAATAGCATGGAGCCTCCTTCACCCCCAGACTGTGTCGCCTCCTCTATTATTTGAATAAATGTTACTTTGAAGGGTAACCCTCAGAACAGTCAATGTCAAAGGTTCACTGCAGTGTAAAAGAAAGAGGTAGAGAAGTTTTCTCTCTTTTGACTAATATGACAAAGGCACCAGCACCTTTAGAACTCTGGGAGAGATCCTGACCAAGCAAAGGTCAGTCACCATGTTGCTGGAAGACTGCAGGTAAACAAAACCTTGAATTGAAACTTGCTAGATTAAGTTTTAAACTTCTAGGTGTGTCTTTTCACTTTTATTTGCTTTATCTCTTATACTTGGATTCACTTAAAATCCTATCTTCTTTTTTTAATAAACGTGCATTACTCTTAATTCAGTGCTATTTAACTGGAGTTACCAAACAGTTTGGTTTAAAGTAGTAAGGTTGAATATCGACTCCTTACAGTGGCAATAGATCATAGTATCTTGACTCCTTACAGTGGTAATGGATCTTAGTATCTGAACCCTCCACGAGAGGACTGGACACACATTTTGGAATTTTTTTGGGGGGGACTGAGGGTACATTGGGGTCACCCTTCTGATTTAGTTGGGAATTGGTTCTGCTTTGAGCAGGGGGTTGGACTAGATGATTCCTGAGGTTCCTTCCAACCCTGATATTTTATGATTCAAGTACTAACTAAGGCTGGTGGAAGCCAGCGTGTGACTGGAGTGTTGTTGACTGGCTGCTGGGCGTCAGAGCTGCTGCACCAGGGCTGTAACTCTACACAGCTACTCAAGGTGTGACCTGCATGTGAGTGGTCCAGGTTGGGAGCTATAACAGCAAAGCATTGTGAGGCACCCAAGGTAACAGGGCAGGGGGTGACAATCCCTCACGGGTTAGATTGCTCCCTGGAACGTGGCCGCTGCATAGCTGCTTTCAGAAGTGTCTCCGTAGCACTGCTCTACTGCTGTCTTTGTAGAGGATAAGACGGGTAAGAAAGGATGAAGAGGAGGCAGCAGTTGCTGTCTTCTGAGCAATAGGACTGCAGTTGTAACTCATACTGAATGATTAGTCAACTGTTATTACATGGGCTTAAACAGTTTGTATTTTTAGAATGAAGATGCTTTGATTGAATAATGAAACACAAGACTTTAGACATTTTTTTAAAAACTATAGATCAATGTCTTTTGGCATTCTTTCCCATGACTACATTGTGACTTTTGGTATCACTTACTATGGCATTTTATTAGTCGTAAGTGCATTGCATGGGTTCATAGAACATAAGAAAGGCTGTACTGGGTCAGACCAAAGGTCTGCTGACAGTGGCCAACACCAGGTGCCCTGGAGTGAGTGAACCTAACAAATAATGATCAAATCATCTCTCTTCTGCCATCCATCACCCCCCTCTGACAAACAGAGGCTAGGGACACCATTCCTTACCCAGCCTGGCTAATAGTCATTAATGGACTTAACCTCCATGAATTTATTCAGATCTCTTTTAAACCCTGTTATAGTCCTAGCCTTCACAATCTCCTCAGGTTGCAGTCTAGGATGTTGCCCCAAGACAAATAGTCGAGTGACCTGACAAATGCCGTCCTTTCCCACTGTATGGCCATTAAACAGTCTCAAATGTAGTGCCCATTCTGGGACAAGTCCCAGTCTGTGAAGATGGGAATCTGGAGTGTCTGTGAGCAGCTGAAGATAATTGACCTCTGTGTAAAGCTTTGCTTATAAAATGAGAAATTTAGACCTCATGGACTGGGAAATAGGTATTGTTTTGTGCAGGCTGGTTACATGTATAGAATATTGCATGCTGGTACTTGCTTGGTTCTAACAAGTCCATTGTGTCTGAGATGTATATAGCAATGAAGTTCTGCAGAGTCCTGTGATCACTGTTAGAAATATTGCTGAGATAACAGAAATTTTGAGTGGGGCCGCCCAGCCATTCTGGAGGCATTGGTGAGATTCACATGCCCCATTTCTGCCTACTAGAGTAATCACAGGAGTATGTCAACTGGAAAGTCTACTGCCCCGTTTCTATGCACATCCTGGGGACCATTTCCTGTTTCACAGGTTTTCAAAAACTGGTTTGCGCAAGACGGCATGGAGAAGAATTTGTAAATGTTAATAGTGTGCAGTGAGACTAGAGACTCTGTTTGTATGTCAATTCTTGGAGACCCTGCCTTGCTTCTTTGGTTATCTAACCCTAACCTGGATTACATCAGCAAATGTGTAGCAAAGCAGCGACTCACCCTGTAGCGCCTCCCGCTAGTACGTCCAGGGAATTAGCTCTTCCAGTGTCTGGAGCAGATAGTTAAAGAGACACTGAGAGCAACCTGCCAGGAAGTGGTCGGAAAGAAGAAACAACATTACAAAGAGTGGATCACAGCTGAGACCTTGGTCATGCTGGAGGAGAGAAAGCAGAGGAACGCAGCAGTTAACAACAGCAGGACTAGAGCGGCAAAAGCCAAGGCCCAAGAAGAATATGCAGAAGCACACAGAGCAGTCAAGAAGAACATTAGGAAGGATAAGAAAGAATATGTGAATGGACTGGCAGCTCAAGCTGAGCAGGCAGCATACAGCGGCAACATGAAGCAACTGTATGACACAATCAAGAAACTGTCTGGAAAATACAGCAACCCAGAATGACCCATTAAAGAAGGAAAGAAAATCCCAGGAATAGAACAACAGATGAACCGATGGGTTGAGCATTTTGAAGAACTCTTGAACAGACCAGCACCACCAAATCCTCCAGACATCACCCCAGCCAACGTGGACCTCCCGATCAACAGCAGAAAGCCCACCAGAGAAGAGATCAGGAAGGCCATCACCCTGATGAAGAACAGGAAGGCAGCTGGACCTGATGACATCCCAGTGGAGGCCCTGGAAACAGACTTGGATGCCTCAGTCAAGATGCTGTACCCTTTTTGCGAAGATCTGGGAGGAGGAAGTGATAGCCCTCCTTCCAGTCATTTGGTATCTTATCAAGTTCCCCAAGAAAGGTGACCTCAGCAACTGCAATAATTACAGAGGCATCACACTTCTGTCAGTGCCAGGTAAGGTATTCGATCGAATCCTCTTAGAAAGAATGAGGGACGCCGTAGACCCACAGCTTCGAGACAAACAAGCGGGCTTCCGGAAGAACAGATCTTGCACAGACCAGATTGCAACGCTCCACATTATAGCCGAACAGTCCTTGGAGTGGAACTCGTTGTACATCAGCTTCATCGACTATGAAAAGGCATTCAACAGCGTTGATCGACATTCCCTCTGGAACCTCCTTCAACACTACGGCATCCCAGCCAAGTTGGTCAACTTGATTAAGAACTTGTATGAGGGAATGACGTGCAGAGTCATCCATGGAGGGCAGCTCACCAACAGCTTTCAGGTGAAGACAGGAGTTAGACAAGGATGCTTGTTGTTGCCGTTTCTCTTCCTTCTCGTCATCGACTGGCTCATGAAGAGGTCCACCAGTGAACGCTGGAACGGAATCCAGTGGACTTTGTGGAGCCAGCTTGACGACCTGGATTTTGCCGACGACCTTGCACTTCTCTCCCACAGTCACCAGCAGATACAGGAGAAAACAAATGTTGTGGCAGCCACATCATCGCAGGTTGGACTCAACATCCACAGAGACAAGACCAAGATCCTGAAGATTAGCACCAGCAGTAACAAACCAGTCATCCTGAATGGATGTTCCCTTGAAGAAGTGCAGTCCTTCACCTACTTGGACAGCATTATAGACCAGCTGGGAGGTACAGACGCAGACGTCAAGGCAAGGATCGGCAAAGCAAGAGTGGCCTTCCTACAGCTCAAAAACATTTGGGGCTCCAGAGAGCTGGCCTTGAAAACAAAGATTCGGCTGTTCAACTCCAATGTAAAATCAGTACTGCTGTACGGGGCTGAAACCTGGAGAATGACATAAACTACCATCAAAAGAATCCAGACATTCATCAACAGCTGCCTCAGAAGGCTTCTCCAGATCCGCTGGCCAGATAGCATCAGCAATGCCAACCTCTGGGAGAGAACCAGCCAACTTCCTGTAGAAAAGAAATCTGGAAGAGAAGATGGAGCTGGATAGGACATACCCTGCGGAAATCACCAGCTAACATCACCTGACAGGCTCTGAGGTGGAACCCCCAAGGCAAGCGGAAGAAAAGCCATCCAAGAAACACCTGGCAACGTGACCTTGAGGCAGACATCACAAAGATGGGATACAACTGGAGTCAACTTGAAAGAATGGCCCAGGACAGAATCCTCTGGCAATCTGTTGTTGGCGGCCCATACCCTGAGAGGGGTGGAGGGCATAATGAATGAATGAATGAGTGTCCAGAGCACCCTCTGCAGCCTCTAGTCCCACTTGCACTGGCTCCCTGGACCCCGGTGCCCTCTTCCCTGGGGTGCTGCACCCCTGCAGTAACCCGACAGTCTAGCTCTGGGTCTCCCCACCCTGGGGAACCCTCACCCCCTATTGCCACCTTGCCTCAGTCTAAGCAACTGCTAGTCACCACTTACTCCTGTTCACTGGGGCAGACTGCAGTATAACTGCCACTCATCACTGGCAAGGAGGGTTTGGCCTGCTGCCTCTGCCTCTGTAGCCATGGGCTGCCCCCTGAAACCTCAGTACCCTTTGTTGGGCCGTCCCCTAAGCCCTGCAGCCTGGGGGTTTCCAGGCCAGAGCTCCCCCAGCTCCTCTTGCCTTGCCCCAGCCCTGCTCCACTCTAGGTACCCTGTCAAGCTCCCAGCAGCCAGGCCAGTCTGCCTCCTCAGCTAGAGAAGGAGACTCTATCTCTGTCCCAAACTGTGGGCCCTTTTTATCAGGGCCAGCTGGGCCCTAACTGACCCAGCCACAACTGTGGCTGCTCTGCCCAATCAGTCTAGGAGCTTGCTTGCTCCCAGCCACAACCCTGTTTACCCAGGAATGGGGCAGCCGCCCCACTACAAACTGTCATGATAACTACTGCCTCATTAAGAGTTTAGTTTTGCCTGAAAGTGTTTTTTGGGAGGGTGAAGGCAAGATGAAAATGCCTGCTGAAATGCAGTGAGAAAGGCAATGCCCGCATCCCCATTTTTAATTCTTCATGTCGTGTTTTGAAGAATATGTGTGAAACAAAATGGGAGATTTTCTGCATGGAAAGGAATAGGATATAATGCTTGATTATTGCTTTATATTTAGCAGTGGAAGGACGAGGTACAGGAATACTTTTGTGACAGCTTAATTGTTTTTATACCTCTCTTTTTTTGATACTTCAGATATGATGCAGCTTCCTCTAATTGGTTAATACAAATAATGAAAAAGGTTTTATATCAATCACACACAACATAGAACTCTGGGGAGGAATTTTTATAGGATGGTGTTTCCCAGCTTCTTCTGGAGTTAGTTCTGCTTCTGTCCATTGTTTTATGTGATCCTGGATTATGTAGACCCAAATTTTGCTCTCGCAAAAGATCAGAATAAGAGGCATAATAGTTACTACACTCTGTTATGTCTCCCTTCTTTAAGACCTCCCCTAAATTTCTAGTCATCCATACTTCATTACAGATTTTCCATGTAAGATCAGTATTGTGTTAGCCAACTGCTTTTAACAGTTCTGCAGACTTGTTGTCTACCCTTGGACATAGGATTGATAGCTCTGGCTCTTTACTCTTTTCGTTGTCTTTTATTATGAGTGGCTCTGAGGCATACCAATGGGCACGGTAATTTTTCCATCTGAGTTTAATATCTTCCTCGTCCATGAGGACTTAGCCATCATGATCTTTTATTATGTTTGATTGAGGGGAAAACCTTGTGGTAAAAAATCTAACCACGATGTAACTTTTGTATTATTACTGTCTTTATAATTCTCAAGTTCCATATGTTTTGCTCTTGTATATTCATTCTAGTCTGCCTTTGAATCAGATTGTTCAGTTCCTTATGTTCTTTCCTGCATTCATTTGTCCTCAAGCCATCTTCTTTCACTCTTTTATCATTTAATTGCCAGCTCAAGCACCTTCTCAATTAATCCAGGATCATATGAAACAAAAATAGAAGCAGAACTACCACCACAATAGACTGGTTTCAGTGAAAGCCAAGACATAGGTGTCCAAATCATGAATATCTGTAACATCACTGAGATTCTGTCACTAATCAAAAGTATCTACCAACAACAACACGTAAGTTGCACAAGCAGGAGTCTGTGATAGTGAGTGGTTTTCCATTGTGCAGTGTGTGTGAGAGGTTTAGTTTGTTTCCACACCTTTTTAATTTATATGCAGGATTTATTATGTGGCAATTTTGTAAGGTTTTGACAAAGTGAAAGGAGCTGGGATCTCAATTAGTGGACACCTCTTAGCCAACCTCAAATATGCTGGTGAACCAGTGCTCTTTGCTACAACCAGTAAAACAATGCAACAAATGTTGGAGTTTGTAAAAATCAGTTAATAATGATATGGACTATTTCTGAATGCAATGAAAAGAAAATGAAAAGAAAATGTCTGTACATTGACATGTCTACAGAAACATGATGATTATATCTCTCCAAATGCAAACGGATGGACATCATACCAAATGGACTGAAGGTGAAAAATCCATTGCTTTCTACATACTGCACAGACTACAGTGAGAGATTATGCCAGACACTATCTAAGAAACTGAGGAACCACCTGATCAGCATCCTGTACAGCAAACAGGAAAACATCAAAAAAGAGCTTTCCAACCTGGAGACCTTGATAAACAACCAACCCTCCACACAAACAGACTTTACGAAAATAAGACAGGAGATCTATATTACACACTTCACCGCTCTACAAAAGAAAAAGGACTGCAAGCTATCTAAAATCCTGCCTGCCACATGGGGCCACAGCAGTGGTACCCCTAACTCACCCAGCAATATCGTCAATCTATCCAGCTACACACTCAGCCCGGCAGAAGAGTCTGTCCTATCTTGAGGACTCTCATTCTGCCCCACCACCCCCACGAACAAGATACAGTTCTGCGGTGATCTGGAAGCCTACTTTTGCCATCTCCGACTCAAAGAATACTTTCAAGACAACCTCGAGCAGCACACTGATACACAGACGCCATCCCACCAGCAGCACAAGAAGAACAACTCCACATGGACTCCTCCTGAGGGTCGAAATGACAGTCTGGACCTATACATAGAATGCTTCCGCCGACGTGCACAGGCAGAAATTGTGGAAAAACAACATCGCCTGCCTCACAACCTAAGTCGAGCAGAACGCAATGCTATCCACAGCCTCAGAAACAACCCTGACATCATAATCAAAGAGCCTGATAAAGGAGGTGCTGTTGTCATCATGGACAGGTCTGACTACCAAAAGGAAGCTACCAGACAACTCTCCAACATCAATTTCTACAGGCCACTTCCCTCAGATCCCACTGAAGAATATACTAAGAAACTGCACCGTCTACTCAGCACACTCCTTACACTAACACAGGAACAAATTAACATACCCTTAGAATAACCCCAGTCGGGGCTCTATCTTTTACCCAAGATCCACAAACCTGGAAATCCTGGACGCCCCATCATCTCGGGCATTGGCACTCTCACTGAAGGACTGTCTGGATATGTGGACACTCTACTCAGACCCTACGCCACCAGCACTCCCAGCTATCTCTGTGACACCACCAACTTCCTGAGAAAACTACAATGCATTGGTGGCCTTCCAGAAAACACCATCCTAGCCACCATGGATGTAGAGGCTCTCTACACAAACATCCCACACAAAGATGGAATACAAGCTGTCAGGAATAGTATCCCTGATGATGCCAAAGCACAAGTGGTTGCTGAACTCTGTGACTTTATCCTCACACACAATTATTTCAAATTTGGTGACAATATATACCTCCAGACCAGTGGCACCGCTATGGGCACCTGCATGGCCCCACAGTATGCCAACATCTTTATGGCTGACCTGGAACAACGCTTCCTCAGCTCTCGTTCACTCACGCCCCTCCTCTATCTATGCTACATTGATGACATCTTCATCATCTGGACCCATGGGAAAGAAACTCTGGAAGAATTCCACCATGATTTCAACAGCTTCCACCCCACCATCCACTTCAGCCTGGACCAGTCTACATGGGAGGTCCACTTCCTGGACACCACGGTGCAAATTAATGACGGCCACATCAACACCACCCTCTACTGAAAATCTACTGACAGTTATGCCTACCTTCATGCCACCAGCTTCCATCCCGGGCACACCACACGATCCATTGTCTACAGCCAAGCACTGAGGTACAATCGTATTTGCTCCAACCCCTCAGACAGAGACCAACACCTACAAGATCTCCACCAAGCTTTCTCAAAACTACAATACCTGCACAAGGAAATAAGGACACAGATCAACAGAGCCAGATGTGTACCCAAAAGCCTGCTGCTGCAAGACAAGCCCAAGAAAGAAAACAGAACACCACTGGCCATCACCTACAGCTCTCAGTTAAAGCCTCTCCAACACATCATCAGTGATCTACAACCCATCCTGGACAACAATCCCTCACTTTCACAGGCCTTGGGAGGCAGACCAGTCCTGGCCTACAGACAACCTGCCAACCTCAAGCATATTCTCACCAGCAACAGCACACCGCGCCATAATAACTCTAACTCAGGAACCAATCCATGCAACAAACCTCGATGCCAACTCTGCCCACACATCTACACCAGCAACACCATCACAGGACCAAACCAGATCAGCCACACCATTACTGGTTCATTCACCTGCACATCTACCAATGTAATATATGCCATCATGTGCCAGCAATGTCCCTCTGCTATGTACATCGGCCAAACTAGACAGTCCCTACGAAAAAGGATAAATGGACACAAATCAGATATCAGGAATGGCAATATACAAAAACCTGTAGGAGAACACTTCAACCTCGCTGGACACAGTATAGAAGATTTAAAGGTCAGCATTTTACAGCAAAAAAACTTCAAGTCCAGACTACAAAGAGAGACTGCAGAGCTGCAATTCATTTGCAAATTTGATACTATCAGTCAAGGATTGAACAAAGATTACGAGTGGCTAGCTAACTACAAGAGCAGCTTCTCTTCTTTCGCTATTCACACCTCCAATTCAGCTGCTAGAGGAACATCTCACCCTCCCTGATTAGAGATAACAAGCTGGTTCAGCCTCATTGGACTAACCCTGTTATCTCCCACCTGGTTCTTGCCTACCTATTTATACCTGCCCCTGGATACTTCCACTGCATGCATCCGACGAAGTGGGTACTAGCCCACGAAAGCTTATGCTCTAAAACTTCAGTTAGTCTTTAAGGTGCCACAGGACTCTTTGTCACATGATGCAAGCAAGTATCACTAGTAATGGACAAGCTGTGGAGGAAGTAGATTAAATTAATGATCTGAGGTCTGTGGCAAATTGCCGGCACTATTATGATGGGTCTCGCGCTTTGTCTTCTTCTGGGGGGTTCAGAGTGCCATTTCTTGCCCCTGAACAGTGTATTAACTGCCCTATTAGTATCCTAGAGGAGGGGCGTCGAGAGGGAGGGACCGGGCCCGCCCTCTACTCCAGGTCCCGGCCCAGGGGCTCTGAAGATAGCAGTAAACCACTTGAACTAGCTATTCCTTCCCCTGAGCTACTTCCCTCTCCTACCCTTCAGCTTGTGAGGCTTCCTGCCCTCTCTCTGCACAAACCTGGTGCCCCTTTACCTAGGGTCTGGCTCTTCTTAGCTCACCGCAGCACTTCTCCAAACTCTCCTCTGCTTTCCTCCAAACTGCTCTCTGTTTCCACACCAGTCCACTCTTTTTCAAACTGCTTTCTGCTCCAACTCCTTCTAGTAAACTTGCTTCCCTCTACAGGGTATAAGGCTTCTCGCTAACACTCTCCTGCTGCCCTCTGGCTATGCTGTATCACAGGTCACATATATCCAGCCAAGGATGCTATTTCAGAGAAATCAGAGGAAGACTAGGGATGGCTCACTCAGATATGCCCTCTCAAGAAACTATGGAAAAACCCCAGCATCTCAAAATGTCTGACCTGTGTGACTGGTGAAAAACCTATTATTTTTATGGGATGTGAATCCTGGGAATTTAATGCTGCTGACAAGAAAAAAATTGAAGCTTTTGACATGTGGTGCTGGCGAAGAATCATGCGTATCTCCTGGATTGAAAAGAGACAAATGCATATGTTGGAAATATTATGGGGGAGAAGCAGACCCTGATGTCAGAAATCAACAGATGTATACTTGGTCGTATGAGGCATAGAGATGGAAATAACTTTGAGAACGTTATATGGAAGGAATAGTGAAGGGTCATTTATAGTAAGGTACTACCAGCGAGGAGATGGATGGAGTGTGAAAGATCAGCTACTTGAATTTAGTGAAGTCTTTAGAAAATTCTGTTATATCATCACCAATATTCAGACATGAATAAATTGTCTTACTTATTTTAATGTTTCCCAAACCATGTGTTCCAATCAGGCACCAGATCACAATGCCACACATTCAAATTTGGCCTGGTCACTGCCCCTTCGTGATGGAGGGGTGGCTGGACCAGAGTGGCACTGTGCCTCCGGGTGCCAGACAGTGCCCAGACTGGGGACTCAGGCCAAACTCCATGGGACAGGCGCTGCCACTGCAAGGTGTGTGTGGGGTGGGCTCATTTTCTTACACTCTTCCCCCAACCCGCTCCAGTGCCTCCCCTCTGCACCGGACTGGGATTAGGATTGTTGTGCTGGGGTGAAGGGCGCATATATGTAATGGTGGGTTGCAAACGAAGACCAAATGTAGGTGGCGGGTTGCTTTATTAAAAGTTTGGTAACCATTGCTCTAGGTAATAGTCTATGAGTTCATACAGCTGGGATATACAGTGTTAGACAATCTGAGTAATATAAGATGACGCAAGCCCAGAGGGGTAGGAGACAGCACAGTCAATGATAGGTAGGACAAAGCGAAAGGAAGAGCACATATCTGTCTTTATGGATCCAATTGAAAAATATAGGCCTTAGAGACCATGTTAAAATATTTTTTAAAAACACTTGATTTATTTTGAGTTTTAAAAAATGAATGTATTGAAAAGCAGCTTAGAAAATTTTCCATGAGATTTGTTAGATAAAACCGTATTTCTCTCAGCTACCATCTCCATTTATGTATTTGCTGTTTATCTAAAACTGAGTTAGCAGAATATTACTGTGGCAAACAGCTTGTTTTCTAGAGAGCAGAAACTGACAGCTCCTGTAACGTCTCATGCTATTTTTCATCCTTCTCCTAAAGGGCAACATTTTAAGGAAAATACTTCTAAATCGTTACTTTAAAGGAGACTATGGAAGTGGTATGAATGGGCCTCTGTCCGGCAGCTACAGCAAAACTGCACAAGTGGGAGGTAAATCAACAACGATCATTTAAGAAAAATAAAATATATGTCACCTTATTTTCTACTCAGGTGCGTGGTAAATGCTAAGGGGATTTAGTCAGTAAATAGTTCAAACAACTGTTGACCTGTTGGGAGAGGAGCAGTGCCAAATTGTTTTAAATTGCATGCACCTGTGTCAGACAGTTGGCTTGTGTTTGGCAATCCCAAAGTATACAAAATAAATATACAGCTCAATTCAAATTCAGACTGGCTGAAAGACTGGCATAAGCGTATGCCAGAAAATCTGCAGACAGTAGGCAGAGCAAAGCACAGAATTTCTCCACACCTGTCCTGGTGACCCTTCAAACTCATGGAAAGGATTCTTGGCTTCACAGACGCTTCGCTACCAAAGTAGTTGAGGGGTCTTTTAAAGAACATGAACTGAAGGTCTGTATGTTGACAGTAGTAATTTAAGTAGGGCACGAGGAGAGGACTTTTGCAATATATACGGTACGTACGCCTGCTTTTGTGGGCTGTGTTTCCAGATGCTGATCCAGATGTTCCTATATAAATTTCCAGATGTTGTCCCTATGGAAATATTTACACTCAAAACCTTGTGGACTAAATTCTGCTCTCAGTCAATCCCTTGTAACCTATTCAAGTCAATTGGTTGCATGTATACAAGAGTAGAATCTGGCACTATACATTTGCGCTGTGCATCTGTAGGTTTGTACAGTTAGTTGATTTGTTAGTGGGTATGGTGATAATTGCGTGTACATTCTGTTTAGCTATAACATACATAAGTTCTGAAGTTTATATTCCAATGAAGAACATAAAACGTAGCTAGTATTGATAAGACATCATGCAGATAGATAGTCTTAATAATGCTATTATGTCATTTAGATAGTAATATGAGTGGTTGTGGAGGGGCAGGGCGTTTTGTTTTTTGTTTTCTGCTTGCTTTTTAAATTATTAACACAGGACTGAAAGATGTGGATGACTGGAGTACTACAGAAATGGTGATGACGTAAACTAACCAATGGAGAGGGAAAGGGATTTTCAGCCAGACTGCTTGAAACCTTTTTTTTTTGTTTGATTTTATTAAGACCTATTTAATTTAAGTGATTCATTAACACTTTGAACAAAGATAGCCATTTGTTCAAGATCAAATACCTTTGCCCCTACAGTTAGTGTCAGCGCTCACAATAAAGATCCTTAAGACCTCCCTCAGGTCCTCCAGCAGAATCAGGGAAGACAGAATTTGACATTCCTGAAGGCTTTTTTACACTTAAAGCGCTATAGTGAGCTGTGCGTTGTAGCACTTTAGTAGAGACACTACCTACATTGACAGGAAGGGCTTCCGCAGTCAGTGTGGGTATTTCCCCTTCATGACCATCAGTAGCTAGGTTGACAGGAGAATTTTCTCATTGAAGTAATGCTGTCTATACCAAGGATTAGGTCAGTTTAACTGTGTCGATCAGTGGTGTGAATTTTTCACAGCCCTGAGTGATGCATTTATACTGACCTAATTTCATAGCGTAGACCAGGTCTCATATTTTTAATGCCTTGTTTACACACACAAAAGCCGTAACATTTTACTGTAGCAGTGTAGTTAAAATGGTACAATTGCCCTGTTGTAGATACAGTTCTATCCATATAGGTATTTATACCAGTATAATAATTAATAATACCTAGCTCTTATGTAGCTTTCCCATAAGAGAAGGTGAATAAGCTGTACTCGTGTAAGGCACCTTTATTCCAGTATAACTGCGTCCAAACTGCAGGGGGAGGGAGGGGAGTTATTTTTTAAAAAATTATTTCCACTCCTAACCAAAACAATTTGATCACTACAAAATCTGGGTGTAGACTGTGCCTTAGGTTAAAAAAAAAATCCTATCAAGATAACCTTTCAGCCCATGTTGATAATTCATAAAGAAGCAAAAGGGGACATGGATCCCCTGTCTTCAAAAGCCCTTGCAGCTTACCTTTAAAATATACAGTAATTCAACAAAAATGCATTTCTGTGAACAAGTCACTGAGGCACCATCTTCTTTGTTGTTGGAATTACTGTGTTACTATGGTTTTGATCATATGTTGTTTCATGTTTTTTATTCTTGGGGCCCAGCCTTAAAGTCATTATTTATGCAAAATTATCATTTAAATCAATCAGAGATTTCCCTGACAAAAAAAAAATTAGGATTGGATTTGTGATATTGCTACTATAAAATGAACATTTTAGAAATTAATATCCAGTTATGAGGCAGTTTATTTTAACATGTATACACAAATACCAATATGAATGTACAGCACATGTATCTGTTGTATTTACAGGTGGCTTTTCAGGACAAGATTCAGATAAGTCTGGAATATTGATGTCTGATATTCAGTGCCTTCTGGATAAAGAAGGTGCATCGGAACTAGTCATAGATGTTATAGTAAGCACCAAAAATGACAGAATTTTCTCAGAAGCCATCTTACTTGGTATTGCATTGCTTGAAGGTGGAAATACACAAACACAGGTATGTACTTATCATTCATTGCTTTTGAAATGCACGTTGTGTGGAGACAAATGAAAAGAATGTTTTCAGTGACTTATGTGAAAAGTTTCATGAAACAATGTATCATTATAATACAAATGCAACTATGCTTTTTCTAATAATGTAATATCTTATGCTGTAGACTTCTCAATAGTGGAAAACACTTTTTAACTATCTTTATGTATACAGTGTAGTATAGTATTTTTTTAACTTGTTCTTTGCCTTATAGCCATATGAATGTTACCTCTAGTTGCTTTATGTTTATGTTTCTGAATTTGAGAATTTTGAAGGGTGCTTTTAAATAAACCATATCATCAAATAAAATTTTTTTTCACTTTCTGATAAAGTTTGACACTTCTCAAAAGACTGAAAAACAGAATTAATGGAAAAGTGACCAATATTCCATGTTGTAAGTAATGCATAGGTCAGGGCTGGGCAAACTTTTTGGCCTGAGGGCCACATCAGGTTTGAAAACTTGCACAGAGGGCTGGGTCAGGGAAGGCTATGCCTCCGCAAACAGCCTGGCCCTGCCGCCTCTCCAACCCCCTCCCACTTCCCACCCCCTGACTGCCCCCTTCAGAATCCCAGACCCATCCAGCTCCCCCTCTCTTTGTCCCCTGATTGCCCTTTCCCGAGACCCCCCACCCTAACTGCCCCTCCAGGATCCCACCCCCTTCTCAACTCCCCCTCTCCCTGTACCCTGACTGCCCAGACCCCTATTAACACCCCTGCCTGACCCCCCGGGACTTCCATGCCCTATCCTACCTCCCTTCCATTCCCCATTCCTTGACCTCCCCCCGCCCAGAACCTCCGCCCCATCCAAAAGGCCCCATCCCCTGACTGCCCCCGGGACTCCCTACCCCTTAATCAACCCCCAGTCCCCTTACCACGCTGGCAGCCTGGAAGGAGCTAGACAGGCTGCACCGCTCTCCCGGAGGAGCGGGGAGCCCCACGTGGCACGCTGAAGCTCTGGAGAGCACGGAAGGCGGGGATGGGCTGGGAGCAGCCTCCCCGGCCAGGAGCTCAGGTGCACTGAAGCTGCGGAAGAGCGGGGAAGGGCCGGGAGCAGCCTCCCCTGCCAGGAGCTCAAGCGCATTGAGGCTGTGGGAGAGTGGGGAAGGCAGAGGAGGGGCCGAGAGCAGCCTCCCCCACCAGAGCTCAGGCGGGCCGGTCAGGACGGTCCCGCGGGCCGTAGTTTGCCCGCTCCTGGCATCAGTAATATTTTTAGCTTAAGGATTCTAATTTTTGTATTTTTGTCCTCAAGAATGTTGCATCTTAGGGAGATGATTCATTCAGTTCCTTTTGAAAAAGAGTGTCCCTCTGAAAAAGTTTGTAGATTTGAGTTTTAGAAGCAGGATCTGACAAAGAAAACTTAAAGAACTTGTATAGTTTAAGCTATAGTACTACAGATACATAATTATTATTGTTTTATTATTAAATGGGAATCATAAATCACTGGAACTCTTAGAAAAATGGGAAATTTCACAACATAATTTCACTCTTTCGTTCTCTTTTCAGAATTCAATATTTTGAAATACGAAAAATTGCAACCTACTCAACAGGCGATCAAAATAGCATTGAAATTTTCCCCAGTTTTTCCAAAATTTCAAAATGTCATTGAACTTTCAAAAATTGAAACATTTTCACCTGCTCTAGATATTAATTTATGAAAGAATTAGGTTGTCAGTACCCAATATTTGTTTTTTGTTAATGTAGATAATTTAATGATAATTTAGAAATTACTAGTTTTGCTGAAACAGTATGTTTCTCCTAGTTTAAAATACTGACATCTAAAGCATACCTTTTCTTGCAGTATTCCACTTACCAGCAATTGAACGAGCAAAAAAAGTCAGAAAAATTCTTTAAAGTTCTGCATGACCGTATGAAAACTGCTCAGCAGGAAATACGATCAACAGTGACAGTCAACACTATTGATTTGGGTAGCAAGAAGAAGGATGATGATAGTGACCTAACCATATCTGCTCCAAAAAAGAGAGGTAAAGGGGATTTTCTCTAAAATAGAGGCAAAAAATACTTTGTATATGAACAGTGTATATAGCATCACTGATACCATACCTGCTTTTCCGAGCAACTACAGCACGCTGTGGGCTGCTGAAATAGAAGAAGCTGTTTGAAAATTGTCTCTAAATTATGGGCTAGATCTTCAGCTGCTTATATCAGAATAGCTCTATTGACGTCAGTGGCACTATGCCGATTTACACAGGTGAAGGATTTGGCCCTATATTTTTATACAAACAGAAATAAAGTTGAAACTAAGAGGGCTGTTTGTGAAAGACTTATTCCAGCATGAAAACTGAATTCCCAGTTGGTGCTTCATTCATTGTTCTCATCGTTTATTGTATGTGGCAGAAAGATGGTAGTTTTTTGTTTCAGTTTTCTGTTTCAACGTTTGAAGTTTTTTTGGAAAATGTTATTCTTTTGTGAACACTGCTCTGATTTCTTTTATATGTTGCCCAGAGGTCTGTAGCGATTGAGTGCAAAAAATCTGCCAAACACTGTTGTTGTTTATTATTTATTAATGAATCTAACCAGAGGGAAAACGGGAATTATTGTCTTTATTTTCAGTAAGAGATTCAACACTGCACCTGAAACAGGGTATGAAGGGGCAGTTAACAGAAGCCTCTTCTGCGACATCCAAAGCTTACTCTGTGTATAGAAGAGAAATGGACCCAGAAATAGACCTTATGGGCTCAGCAACAGATGCTACAAACACAGAAGAAAAGTCCACGGAGGAAGCAACAATGAGCCCTGCTATCGCGGTCATGCAGCCAATACTGAGATTTCTTCAGTTGCTATGTGAGAACCACAACCGAGAGCTCCAGGTATGGTTCTGTAGAATATGTGGAAAGATTGTACATTTGGCTTATTTTCTTTTTTATTTTTTTTTATATTTCCTGAATTCTGAGTACTTAAATTTACAGGAGTGTTTTTGTTTTTTGTGGTGAAATTTTCACCTGTTCACAAGATATCAAGGCTAATTCCCCACTTTGTCACTTCGAGTACAGTGGGGGCCCACAAGGATTCTAAAAATTAATACTGGTCACTCCAGGCTTGTATTAAACTCCCAAGGTTACAGCTTCTCTCCAACCTTGGATGGGTAGATGCTGCCACCACTCAAGTACAAAAACCCTTTTGAGAACCCAGGAAGGTGCACTTGGAAATTCTTTTCTGTGGGATACCCTCAAGCTTCCCCACGCCCCCATACATGCATACACATACACCCATGGAATAGCTGAGAAAGAAAACCAAGGAAATCAGCTGTTGCCACCAGCTAATTAAACAACATGCACAAACTTCTTATGGCGCACAAATCCAGTCCTGTTCTTAAAAAAGGTAAATTTTATTAAAACCAAAAAGAAAGAAAATACATCTGGAAACTTAGGCTATTGCTAGATTTTAAAAAAAGCCACTGACAAAAACTAAGCATCAAAAATAACCTTTTTGAGCTCCATCTTAAAGGTTACAAGCAAAACAAAAGCACATGGGGTTAGCCTAGAGGAGTCCACAAATCATAAAGAAGTAAAAAGAAATAAACCTAATCACGTCTTCCTAGACATTTCCTGATCTACCTACATATCTGGGGGTTTCAAGAGCATAGTTTCTAGATATGATTTGATGATTTTTCATACCTGGCCCAAGCTCTTACAGCATAACTGCAGCCCTATCTTTCTGCTTTTCCCCGAGAACCACAACAGACAGATAAAGGGAAGTTTGTTCCCAATTTTAAGAAGTTCTAGCCCTCCCATTGGCAATTTTGGTCAGGTGCCCACCCCCTTCCTCTTACCTATATAGGGAGACTTGTTAACCCTTTACAGGTAAAGCAAGTAGAGAACAGCTAAGAGGGATTTTACAGCCAACTGGCTGGCTGGGTCCGTAAAAGGGAGCTCCCCCGCTTCATTTATCACACAAGACAAGTGGAGAATTACCGGTTTTGGACCTGATCTCTCTTATTTTATTTTCAGAACTTCTTAAGAAATCAGAACAACAAAACAAATTACAACCTTGTGTGCGAGACTCTCCAGTTCTTGGACTGCATTTGTGGAAGCACGACAGGCGGGCTGGGCCTCTTGGGGCTATACATCAACGAGAAGAATGTAGCTCTGGTGAATCAAACCCTCGAGAGCTTAACTGAATACTGCCAAGGCCCATGTCATGAAAATCAGGTAGCTAGAGTAATCGTTTTTTGGCAAGGATTGATTTACCTGCGTGTCCATGGGCATTACATAACCCTTTCATACCCTTAATAATTAAGGACCTGAATCAGATGATATGGCTGGCTTTAGCATACTTGAAGCCCTCTACAAGGTTTAAGATGCATTTGAAAACACACTTTTATCAGAGCTTGGACTCGTTTTGTCTAATCAGGATTCTTCTGTAGTACAACCTCTCAGGTATAGGTGGGGTGAAATCCTGGCCATAATGAAGTCAATTGGAGCTTTGCTATTGGCCACAATAGGGCCAGGATTTAACACCCGTCCCCTCCACCCCCCAAACATCCAGTTGGAGAGTCCTTTCAGGTTTTGAACTCTAATTGTGGCAGCACATGGCAAACTCATTAGTAACCAAAGAAACAGTAAAACCTAAATCTCACTCATTTCTTAGCTTTTACCTGTGTTTGTCTTTCTGCAGGTTTCTAGAATCTGATTACTGTAATTCATAGAGTTCCCAAATGTTTAATGCAGCATTCTACTGTACTTGTAAGACCAGCATCTTCAAGACTGGGTAGTGGTGATGCAATTCTTCAGTTAGATGTCAGGGATTTTCTAAAAAATACACTCAGGAAGAGGCAGGTGTGAGGTGTATGCTGCCATGCTTTTCTGTACTCAGCAGTTACTTTAGTTACTTCGGGAGGGTGTATTTTCCATGCCAATAGGCAGGATAGAAAGAAAAAGTAAATCGTTTTACATCACTCTACTTGGGCCAGGCAAGCAAAAGAAAAGATGCAACAGCAGATGTAATTTCACAACTTTTGTTATGCCTTAGCAGTGCACAGAATTACAAAACAAAAACCTGTTCCTTAATGCTAAAATGGTTAGCTGTTGGAGCATACAGTTAAATATTAATGTTACATCCTAGTATATATCTCAGTTAACTACAAAATATTTTTGTCTCCAATACTGACGACCAAGCAGCCTTAATTCATACTTCAAAAAAAAAAAAAAGGTAAAGTGCACTGAAAGTTAAATAATCATATTTGCTTAAAAACTAATGGGTCAAACTATTTGAAAATACAGAGATAATTAGAGTGCTGTAAAGGGAAAGAAAAATGTGTTTTCAAGTTTACTTTTTATCTAGCTTCACAGAGAACACTGGTAATGAAAACATATGATTGATTGTTTAGACTTCATTACCTAGACCTGCTGTGCAGTAACTAAGGAATGAAGTTACACTCTTTTACATCAACTGAAGATGTGATGTCGTGTATTTCAGAGGCAGATACTCTGTGCTGTCATTTCTATCTCATTTTTCTCCTCTTTTTATTTTTAAGCCTTTTCTTCTCTAGTGTTATATAATATTGTTGGTTTTTTTAAAAAAAAATCCGCATTTTTTAGCCTGATGTTTATTATAGCTAAAAAGGTCCAGAAGTCTAGTTCTGAAAATATTCAGAATTACCATTGGCCACAGTTGCATATTTCAGATGCTGTATTTAAAAAATAAATAAACAAAAACAGTGTGTGTGAGTGTATGTATGTATGTATTTATATATGTAAAACCTACATTTGTGCACACAAATCCTATAGTCACGTAGGCTATGTCTACACTACTGGTGATAGCATGTAGTGTATGTGTAGTTACCCCCTGCAGAGAAAAGTGAGCAGTGTCCATACCTCAGTTACACAGGTCAGACAGAGGCTCTGGCAGAGGGGATGCAGTGGGAAAGGCTTCAGTAGCTCCACCGCCATTTAGAGTCTCTCTGTGATGCTGGAATATTTCACTGTGGAAAGGCTCTAGCAGCAGGAAGCTGGCAGACCTTTCCCTGTGGCCAGAGTCTTTTCCTGAGGCGAGGAAGAATTCTGGAAGCAGGGAGGCATCAGGGAAAGGTTGACCAGCCTTTCCCCACTGCATCCCTTTTCGCACGGAGGGGAAATACTCCAGCAGCAGGGAGCTGGTAGAGCCTTTCCCCCTCGCTTCCTTCCTGCCAGAGACTTTTCCTACTGGGGGCGTTGTGCCCTGCAGAGGAGAGAGACTCCAATAGTGGGGAATCACGGGACACCACAGTGCTAAAAATATCAGCGGGAGGTAGCAGGGACTTGTAGCAGGGATGGGTGGTGACATGTTGGTTCTACACAATAGAAAGCTCCCGCTCCATGGGGATGATCCTCCCTCTGTGACCCTCTTCTGTTGCTTTAGGGCCACTTTGCACTGACCATCAGGTACAAGGCTGCCACAGAGCAGCCTAGGATCTGGGCCCTTGTTTTGAAAATATGCTCATATGCGTGCATCTCACTCTTTTCTTTTCGTTTTAAAAAGACCTGCATTGCTACCCATGAGTCTAATGGGATTGATATTATAATTGCACTGATCCTGAATGACATAAACCCTCTTGGCAAATATTGCATGGACCTGGTGCTTCAGTTAAAGGTATGAAAAAATATTTTTATTTGTCTATTTTGTTTCAAGTAGTAATAATAATGAAAAATGGCTATGCAAGAATGCTAGGCACCCTGTCGCTTACTTAGTGTCATGACTGCATAATATATCTGGTGGCATTAGTACACAAATTAACTCGATTCGGCTCGGCTCAGCTCAGCCAGTGAATCAGACACAGAGAAGTTCCTTTTTACCCACCATCATATCCAGGAACTTGCCTTAAACTTCCTCAAAAAACCTTATCAAATAGATACTGTATATCTGGTCTGAAGATTCTGTGTTCCAGATATAAAATCTGGTGGTGTGCTTCTCAAGTAATGTGACACGTCAGTATTGCTACATATGAACAGAGCTGGTTGAAATTTTTTCATAAAACATTAAAAAATGCCAAGAATAAGGTTGCCTCTGCAACCCTAATTGGGCTCCTTTGGACATCTGCATTATGATACAGTCTTTAATTATATGATCACATACTAATTTTTTCATAGGACCCTTCATTGCACAGGATGAATTGAATGATGCTCACTTAATGAGCAGCTATTCAGTCTTCTAATTTCTCCTCATTATTCAATGCCCCACTAATTTGGGGTGCCCAATTTAAGACACCTGAGACCTGATTTTTCAGGGTTCATAGCACTGTAAAACAGTTTATATGTTCAGTAAATCAGTCCTTGAGGGCTCAAGTTAGCCACCCAGAAAATGGGCACACAGTGACCGCCTGTGAAAAGTTTGTTATAAGTGACTTGCCCAGCACTCCTGCAGGAGCGCTGTGGTAGAGGAAAGGATAGAATCCAGTTCACCAGTGCAGTATTCAACTGCCTTAACCATGGGGCCATCCTTTCTCTTCCTGCAGTTTCCCACCGCATTCACTGCACAAGTTCCAACTTCAGGAACAAGTGCAGCAGGGGTCCTACAGACAATCTCCTTCCCTACATCACGCTGATTCATCCCCAGTGCAGGTCCATCCTGTGCACTGAATGAGGCAGAAGTCCTGTGGAAAAAAATAGTATATTATGTAAATAAAGGTTATCGCCTCATGCTTGATTCCTCCTGACCCGTCTCCTCCAGCCTATCCCTGTCTTCTTGTCCCAGGCCCATTATTCTCATATACACAGTTCCAGTTTCCACTCCTCTGGCTTCACTTCTCAGTCCCAGTCTGAGTGAAAAGCCGATAGTTAACACTCCCACCAGTAGTCCAGGAATATGCTCAGTACTTGGTATTCAAATTAGATTTGAAGATTATGAAATGCATGAAATCTGTTGATTTTGTAGCCTTTCGGGTAATTAATTATGCTTAAAAAAACAAAAAGGGAAGGAAACATGCGTCATAGGCTAAACCTTTGGTATGGTACACTTTGTAATTACCTCTGCTCTCAATTGTTTAACAAAATGACAACTGAGCTGGGCAATAAGAACAGGAAATGGGATCTCATTTACTGTGCACAATGCAGAATAAAGCTTTGTATTTAAATGTCAGATATTTTTCAATATTTAAAATACCTCTTCCAATATACTATAAGTAGTTAGTTAGCTTTACAGCACATTGACATTAAAGTCAAAGGGCAGCTATTTACTATGTCAATAACATAAAAGATGCAAGCAGTTTGAAATCATACCCACTAAAAAAAAAAGTGGTCCTAGTAGTCTCAATTAAAACCAATGCAAGGATCGTTAATCCATGAAATAGATTTCACATTTGCATTAACTTGGTTTTGTGTCTCCAGAACAATGCCTCTAAGCTTTTGCTGGCTATTATGGAAAGCAGGCATGACAGTGAGAATGCAGAAAGAATCCTTTTTAATATGAGACCAAGGGAACTGGTAAGAAAACTTCTGAATACTGTGTTCATAAATCTTTTGGCTAACCTCCACCCTCAATAAACCCTATCATCAAAATATTTTGAAAAAAGGATCTGTGTCTAAACTGAGTAGCAGTGGCTGCATATAGAGATATAACATATCAAGATAGTACTAATTCTCCAAAGGTATTTTTGAAGGATCAAGCACGCATGATTTCATTCTTTACGACTTCATTATTTTTATCCATTCCAAGCACTTTTCTGTAATTGTTTCCTAACTAAATTATCATACTCCAGTAAACGGTCTTCAAGTACATTTTGTTGGTAGCTTGAAATTAAGCTTGTACCATTTGTGATGCCCCACTAAGAAGAAAAGATGCACCTCACAGGCAAAACAAAAAAGTCAAAAACATATTTTTTACTTTATCTTTGATAGGGATAATATTTTTAATGCCTGTTTTACTGGTGACCATTAGAAAAAAAAATCAGTGCATGAATTCCTGGCATTATTGTAGTCGGTGAGAGTTTTTCCACTGACTTCAGTGGGGCCAGGATTTCGCCCTTTCAATAGATAAGACAGTTAGAAGGTTGAACTGTGGCCCTCCCTGTACAAAGCTTAAGAAAACAGGGGTGGAGAGGTACAAACTTCCCTCCACACATATGGCTTGGCCATGAGACTGTAACAAAACCCCATCCAGGGCTGCTATTCCAGCCTATGGGAATGCTAATCTCTGTGCTCTGTATAAACATGGATCCAGTCACCCTACTGTGCCCCCTCCATATCAGCTTGTTTGTCATTAATGCAGAAATCCCATATGGCACATACAGCGGGGGGTGGGGGTGGGGGTGAATAACCTGCACAATCCCTTCTTCTCCTCCCTCAAAGCCCCACAGCAGGGCTTCACTGCCTATCTAAAGTACCCATTGTGCCCCCATTACGGTAGTAGATGGGCACCTCACAACCTCCAGTATATTTATCTCAGCAACACCTCTGCAAGGTAGGGAAGTTTTGTTATGCTCATTTTGTAGATGGAGAACCAAGACATTGTGAAGTAAAGCCCAAGGTGTTTAGGCACCTAACTCCTATTGAAATCAATGGGAGACAGGCACCCAAACACCTTTGAGATTTGGGCCTTCTCCAGCATTACACAGGAAGCTGTGGCAGAGCAGGCAACTGATCTAGGTCTCATGGACCCAGGCTAGTGCTTTAGCCATGAGCCATTCTTCTACATCGGTATCCAAAACCCTCCACATCTGGATTAATTTCACCTGGAATACATAGGTAAACACCAGACTTGATTTTTGCTGCAAACTTGGCAGTTTGTCTTAACATAGCAAAGAGGAAAAACAACAAAGCAGAGTGTAATTGGTTGAGAATAAGAATAAACCGAACACCTTCTCAGGCTTCTGTTCATTCAGAATGTTCTTTTCAGAGTACATCTCCTTGTAGGACTTCACGGGACCTGTCCAGATTTGAGCTGAGCACAGTGAGCACATCTGAATGTGGTTCACGTTTTTCATAGAGTTAAAATATTTGACAGCCCTTTGATTTTATTTGTTTTAAAGGTGGATGTAATGAAGAATGCATATAATCAGGCTATAGAATGTGATGAGGACGAAGAGAATGGAGATAATATTTCACCAAAAGACGTTGGCCACAATATATACATACTGGCACATCAGGTATGTCTTTTGTTGTTGTGTGTCTGCGTCCATAAAAGAGAAGCCTTAAAGGCTGCAAGATGTCATTAAATTCTACGCTAGATCTGTGTGCATTAACAATTGAAGTTTTGCAGGATCGAGCTCATATAGAATAGCATTTTCTCTAGAGTGTCTTTGGGGCCAGGATCAAAGTGTGTGCGGTTTTGCTGTGTGCGTGGGCTATGCCCATGATGTACGGGTACTGTTGAGATGTAAATAATAACATAGAATGGAACAAGTAATGTACACTCAGTTTATCTTCTATTGTCATTTCTTAGTCTGGGAGTCTTTGGCTCAGATCGGCATGTAAAAATAATTTATCTTAGTTTAAGCATAAATTGAATCAGATTATCATCAATTAGATTTTAACTTATGTCTTCTATTCTTATATGAAATGAATGTTAATAAAATATTAATTTTATTTTACAGCTGTTAATTTACTCAGGCAACATTAATAGGATGGCCGTACGGGAATTTTGTTCCTTTTGGGATATACAGTTGTTGCTCTGGGCTCTTTTATCATACATCTTTTTGTGCACTGTAAAGGTGAACGTACAGATTTTTACTGGTATGCCACAAATGAGAGAGAGCGAGATTTTTTCCTCCCCTGTGGAAAAAGAAAAAATAGCAACTTTAGTAATCAAGCCCTATAATAAAGATGATACAGGCAGATAGTACCTGTTGTTCCATGTTAGGCACCTTATCTTTTGTTTTTAATTAAAGCAGGTGCAGGTTAAAAATGTAGAGATATAGAAGTATTCTAAATAAATTGTCAGAGAATACAAAGTTAAGCGTATTCCTTAAAATGTGAATAATATTGAATAGAAGAAGAAAAGAGGACAGGTTATAATTACACTAATAAGTTGAGAAAGGTAAACTATGTACATTTTTGTGTCTTCAATATGTTCAATGAAGGGCTCTCATTCCTATTCTGTTATGGAGAGCCATGTTCTACCCTTATGCTGCCTGCAGTGCCCCTATCAAACACCATGGGAATTTTGTGGACCTAGCACCTAGTATAATCATTTGCACCAGTGGGAACATTTTACACCCGCTTTGTGCTTTCTGTGCTTTGTATCAGTGACTACACAAGAGTCAGAACAATGGGGAATCAGGCCTTGAGAATAGAATATAGGGCTAAAGTTATATAAGAAAAGCTTGGTGGGATATTGTTTCCCTGCGAGGGGCTATACAGTCACTACTAAGAAAGTAACACCAATTCCATAGGTCTGATCCTGGGTCACATCCTGGGTCTTGGCAACAATTTACTGAGCCCCTTCATGCCCTGCAGAAGAAAGCAGGGATATTGGTTTGGCAGGAGAAGCTATGCTTGATGTACAGATTTTACAAAACTGACTGATTTCCCTTCCTGAAGTTGGATATCCCAATGAATACGTCCAGTTATTATTATGTGTACAGCCACGCAGAACACCATACAACCACATAACAGACCACTCGACAACTAAGCCATGCTATTTAGGCCCTTTCCTCACCCCTGGTAATGAAAAGCTATGATTTTTGGCACATGAAAACAAATCTTTGACTACCAAGCTCGTTCTGCATGTGTCCTTTCAATCACTCTGGGCTGGGCAGGATATGAACTTTTGTCCCTCATGAGTAAGATCGTTGTTGCCTAGTTCCTATCCTGTTCGCTAAACACCCTCTAATGCTATCTTATGTATAAACAGCTTACTCGTGACTGTACCTTCCGCTCTGTGTAGCTGACCTAATTTACATCATATTTCTTTGCTCTGCTCCTTGCAGTTTCCTGGTTAGTTTTTTACCATTTTCACAATTGGTACAGTTTTTCAGCCTCTTCCATGTGGCCACCTGCTCTGGTTACAGCATCTGTACCATTCTAGCAGCACAGTCTAGATTAGAGTTCCTCTTTTTCTCATCACAGACAGTTTATTTTGGAGCACTCAGACTTTCTGTTTTTGTTGTTACTCTTTTAAAGGCTGGAGTGGGTTCTGCATTTTGCCACCACGACATCCTTCCCTGCCCTTCCTGTGGTTCGTTTTACCAGAAGCAAACGACTTTCTTGTAAACGTCTGACCTGCTACGCACAGAAATATATAAATACATCACAAGAGAGGTTGAGGACTGGGTTATCGCCCCACACTGCAGTGCAAGACACAGAAGTCCTCTTACTGTTAAATGTGCATCATCAAGTTGGTCAACATTTTTTCTTTTCTTCACACTGCCCTCACATCACTTGTCTATCATCCCTGTCCTCCTCTGCAGACCATGTGGAACCATTGTTCATGCTGGTTCCCCTCCACTGACTTCATCCCTTTCCTGGCACTAATGCTTCCCACTCTTCCTGTCCCGTGCATTGTTAGCAGAGTGAGGGAACTCAAACCAGAGAAAACAGAACTGAGCCATCCCCAGGGGACCAGCATAATCTGCACTCCCATATTACACTGCAGTGTGGGCTGCTTTCAAATGCAGCCTTTCTGTTTCCCACAGCAGTACAAAATAATGACACAAATGGATGCTCGATATTGCATGCTGGAAAACCCCTCGTTATTACCAGATGGACAGCATGCGAAATTTGTTTCACAAGAATCTACTGTGGCCAAACATTCCATTTGTCTGTGTCGTGTTCAAGTTCCTTGCTCAAAGCCAAACCTTGAGTTTTTCTCAGTTACTATTTTTTCAAGTTCCTCCAACACTCTTGGATGAATTCCATCCAGTTCTGGTGAGTTCTTGAAAATCAGTGTTTGTTCCAGTACCTCCTCTTGTCACGCTTCAATCAAAGAGAATCTGCATGGTGTTGATGATAATAATTTAAAATACAGATTATGCTAAATCAAGCTGACTTCTCTTTTGTGATATTAGAAAGGCTCTCAGCAAGGAGAATTCAGACGACGTGATGTATCTGCGATGTGATGAATTTAGACTTTACAAAGGCTTCTGAAATAAGTAGCACATATAAGTTTGATCTGTACACTGGCCCTGCTAAGTCTAGAATGTCAACCAGCTAGTCAATTGGTTAAATGGTGCAACAAAAATATCACAGTGCATAGCACAAAGAAATCATCCTGATTTTTCACATTACTGGTTGAGACTGCACAGCTGGCTATTAATGGCTTTCAAAAGTTAATAAACTGAGCAAACTTTGCTGTTGGAGTCATCTAGGATATTGTTTCTCAAACTTTTCAGAGTGGTGACCCTTTATTCAAAGTCAAAAATGTTCATAGCGCCCTTCTGTTTATTGTAAAAGTAAAAGTAAAAAAATACATCTGTGATAACCCTCTCTAATTTGTTTGTTAGTGTGTTTCAAGAGGTTGACAGAGATCACTTGACCATCATGTGTAAGGGTGTGCAGGGAGTGGAGGAAACAAGATTTTCTTTGTTTTCAATTGTAATACATTTTTCAGTGCTTTGTGACACCCTCATAACACAATGATTAAGAGATACTGATGTAGGGTACCATCCCTCTCAAGATCATGCCTTGAGACTCATGATCCAGCAAAGTATTTAGACAAATGCTTAATATTAAGCCCATGCTTGAGTGCTTTGCTGAACTGGGCCCAGAGAGAGAATAATTATGAAATGCAACATTGCCTTTTTTGAGCAGATTATAACTTCCTAGAAAACAGAAGATTTTTTTATAAGGTTAAATTAAAAGTTTAGTTAAATACCAAGGGAGTGCCTGAACTACTTATGTAAATACGACAATCTCCTGATGGCATTGAGACCTGATGAAAAGATAGTTTTCTCCCACCCGGTCTGGTTAGAAGAAATTAACGCTGCTTGATATCAGTGCAGGTCTGCGGCATAAACAAACATCAACTTGAACCAAACAATCTCCTGATAGCCTGGCACAGTTGGAAGTTCCTTTCATTGATAAGTTCTTAAAATAAACAAAAGGGAAAACTAAACATACAGTAGCAATTTGAGTTAATGGGTAACTCATACACATTCACGTCTGGTGCTGATTATCAATAGAGTGAGGGAAACAAGTAATTCAACCTTGTACATTTGAATTGCTAAAATATATTAGCAGTAGAATAAAGATTCCTTGATCAAACGTAGCATGAAATATCTAATCTCCTTATTGCCATGTTTGCTATGTGTATTCTTAGATTAATAGGTATATGCATAAAGAATATTTGTTAAATAAACAATTGATAGCCTGCATTTATATTTTGGGAATAATAGTGCCCTATAGTCTATTTTATAAAAAATAATAATTTTGTCAGTTCAAATAGGATTGGCTTGATAATGAGACCTTTATTAAGGAAAAGTTTCAAGTAGTAGTTGAAATTCTGTTTACCCACATAGTTAAAAATATAAGCAGTATAAAGCCATACAAGGCCTTGTACTGTGACTGTCTACTTAAACATATTAAACTGTGATATTTCCTCCAGGAGATCTGAGCATAGCAGGGACAGAGACCATCCTTTGTTCTGTGTTTGTACAGCGCCTGGCACAACAGAGTCCTGGTCTGTGCCTGGGGCTCCTAGCTGCAGCACTACTAATAATAATTCTGGAAATATTTAGGAATCATGTTTGCCTTCTATAGCATATTCTTTTTGAAGGCTTCAAAGCACTTTAAAACATTAACTGCCTACATTTTCCCAACAACCCTGTGAAGTAGGATGCGAAAGAGGTGAAGGCAACAAGTCATTGACCTTGATGGGAAAAGAAGCCAGGTTGCCTGATTCCTAATCCTTTGCACTAGCTGGTCTGGCTCTCATGCTAACTCAGTGCCAGCTACTATACCAACAAGGCGGAATTGGCATTTAATACATCAGAAAGGAATCGTTGCTGGTATCCTACTATTCCTTAAAGGAGACTGTTAATCTTATTTTTAAATATATACTTTCCTTTGCTGCTAATAATATAGATTGTTAAAGCTGGGAGAACTTTAATCATGTGATTGGCTATTTGTGCATGAGGGAGGTGGTATTGATTTTTACTAGGGGGTGTTATATTTGGTTTGAGGGCGTAGAGCACCTGTTAACTTTCTCTGGGTTGGTAAAGCTTTTTAAAATTTTAGCAGAGGTACGTATAACTTTGGCTAGGCCCTTTCTTGTATATGTTATATACATGTAAATAAATAAAAAGAAACATATTGAATACATACAAATATAATTTTCTGTCCAGGCAAAGGAGAGTCACAAATAGGAGATTGAAGTAATGGAACTAAACAGGCTTTTCATGATTCAATGGCTAGGGAAGCTAAGGGGCATTACTGTGGTTGTGTACAACTAGATCCAAGGTAAGATCACGCAGGACGTCTTGGCCTTTGGTACAGGAATCCAGGGTTTCTGAGTTGGCTGTGTAGGCAGCAGTAGACAACAGAGCAGAGTTCCTCAGGAAGGAAGTGTGACCAGAGTCAGGAATACATTTCTGGTGAAATTAACTGACTGGGCTGAAAAGAAATGCTGCTGAAGAAGACAGAAGTGGGTTACTTAATGAAGCATTTAAAAGAACCCACAACAAGACAAAAGAAGGAAATAGGGCAGGAGAAGGGCTGTGGTTCCCGCACTAAGGGTCTCCATTAAGTGTGTGACACATGAACACCAGGTGATTCCAAGGAAAAGGTGTGGGTGGAAGCCATATAAGAGAGGAATGTGACTCCATGGAATGTCTTTTCCCCTCTCCTCAGTAGTGTGTCAACATTCCCTCAGTACCATCTGCCACATAAGTAAAGCACTACTGAGGTTCGCTGTGCTCCACAGGCTTCCAGCAGTGAGGAACAGCCTTCAGTTCCAGCAAGAGCCCCTTGCTTCATGATACATCCACGCAGCCCATGGCAGTGAGCCTCCCAGCCAAAGTAGACAGACCGAGGCTCACAGACCTCGCACTACTGTGCTAAAAATAAAGGTGCACGTTGTATATGCATAAAAGAATATTTGCTAAATAGACAATTGATGGCCTGCATTTGCACTTTGGGAGCTTGGGCTTGGACACCGAGAGAAGGAGGATGGGCTTCAGAGCCTGAGCCCCAGACTGAGCTGCAGCTTCAGAGTGCTGTCTGCACTGGTGTTTTGAGTGTGATAGCACAAGCCCAAGTCTTGGGACGCTCAGTTGAGCGGGCTTCGTAGACACACGCATGGAGAGTGCACATAGAATCATAGACTATCAGAGTTGGAAGGGATCTTAGGAGGGCATCTAGGCTAACCCCCTACTCAAAGCAGGACCAATCCCCAACTAAATCACCCCAATCAGGGCTTTGTTAGGTCACATGAGACATACTGCATCAGTTCATCTTCCTGGCCAGCACTGCCAACTTTTGTAGATACGCTGGCTGCTGGTGGACACACTACCCTCCTCCCTCCCGTCCCCTAGGTGATAGCCATTCTGTGCCTTAATAGCCCTACTCCCCATTAGTAGACTGTGTTGTTGTTGGGGCCGTGTTTCTGCTTATAACTATCAGGTATTAAATGTGACCCATTAACTATTTAAAATTGTTTTAATCATTTGATTTTTTAAAAATAAACCTGTGGCTAATTTACACTAAAATGTATCTGTGATATATGGGAGCAGGAACTCCCAAAAGAAGGCACAAGTACAAGTAACTGATCTGCAGCTGATGTAAATGAAGCTTCCCTGATTTACAATAGATGAAGAAGATCTGACCCTTTTAATCTATAGGTAGAACCGATTGTTGTACAGCCCACTATTTCCCCATTTTGCAACACAGTGTGAGGGTTCTCAAGACTTTTAACGGGTGTGTCTCCTCCCAAACAGCTATTTGTACGTAAAGAAAAGCATTGTACATGCTTACAGGAGTTTTGCTAAGTTTTTAGTTCAGAGCATGTTCCAGTGGAGGTGGCATTGGACTGGGAATGAGAATATCTGGGTGTAGGTCCTGCTCCAGCCCTGACTTTCTTGTGATCTTGGCCAAATCACTGCACCTGTTTCCCCTCCCTCCCTTTATCCGTCTTGTCTATTTAGGTTGTAAAGTCTTTGGAGCAAGGATTGTCTTTCATTGTGCGTTTGTGCAACACTTAGGAGAGCAGGGCCCTCATCGTGGTTGAGACAAATAAAGAAGAATAATAGTGTCTTAGAATCCCACCAGTCCTGTGAGATGAATTCCACAGAGTAACCTGGAGTTCCTTTGAAAAGTCACTCTTTTCATGCAAAGCAAGTGGAATTTAAGGCTTCAGCACTATACTTTTAGTGGGTGTTTGCTGAGGCTTGCAGTTTTCCTTCCTAGCAGAAAAGCATTAGCTGATCACATTGCCAAGGCAAGACGCTAATGGGGACCTGTCCTAGGAACCGTGACTGTCAGGGGACTATCCGGGGTTGCCAGACCTGAAACTTCTTGTGGAACTTTTAGTTTTCGTGTGATGTTTTGTAGTTCTCGTCCTGATGAGATAGTCTGTGGCATCAAAATGACACTAGCTAATTAAATGTCAGCAGAATCAGAAGCTGCTGCAAGGCTTTTACGCTCAGATTGCCAAGATTGAAACAGAAATCCAGGAGGCACAGCCCCTCCCTGCAGCTCATTAGGAGAGTATATATCTCTACCTTCAACCAGCTCCAATGTATAGATCCAGTATGGAGGTTGCCACAAGGCCTTGACACTAATGAGCCCCTGAAAGCTTAAACAGATATCTGAGGCTGCTGTTCATTGGCAGGTACAATCCTTGGCAACTTGTTCTGCTACTTTTTCTTTTCCTATTTTGTTGATATTGCTTCCATCTATTACCCCATCATTTAAGATCCAATTCCAAAATGGAATTGATTAACATGGATCCTAGTGCTCCTGAGGAGTCCCACTGACTTCAGTAAAACTGCTTGGGGTTGGAAGTGGCCATGCTTAGAGGAGCCTATTAATAGGCTTGTGTCCAATGAGTGTTGTTTACTTTCCTTTCCCTCAAAATTTAATAAGATCAAATGTATCAGCTGATATCACATACACCCTCTGTTTGGGGACTGTATATTGCATTAACATGGACATAGACATGATTAACTGGGCAGGGGGGTTCCTATTTCTAACTTCAGTTATCCTGTGTCCATATGATTTGTGGGTTTTAAGATCTCTGTGTCTGGGAAATACAGTTTACTGTAGAATAGGGGCCCATAAGGCATACCAAAGGGAATACATTTGTGTGTATCCACCATCTCATCGGCACACTTTACTGACAAAAGTGTCTAGTTAACACTTTTTTGGGCAAAGTAGCTGGATTTTCTTCTGGCCCTCATTTCACCCGCAGAATTTTTAACGGAGTTCCTACTGCAGAACCAGCCCCTTTTGGGGTCCGATCCTCAGCTGGTGTAAATTAGAATAGCTCCATTTGCAGTCAGAGCTACACTGATTTGTACCCGCTGAGAATCTGTCCCATTACCCTTCATGTTCTGCTCTCGGTTACAAAGGTTCTTTCCACTGACGCCAGACTGCCAGTAAAAGCGTAACGAAAGGCAGCACTTGTCCTGCAGAATCTTCATTACGGGTGGCAATATATGAAGCAAAAAGAACACCACTCAGTTTTTGGGCTGAGTTTGCAGAGGTGAGAGTTATAGGGAGAAAAATCATTCTACCTGTAAACTGAACAAATCTGACCCAGAAGTCTTTGAGAGACAGTAAATGTGGAATCCCACAAGTGCCATTTTTACACTCACTTTTCAAAGTGGACTGCACTTTATCACCATAAACCACAAGGCATAATATTGTCTGCACAAAAATACATATAATATACCACTGGCATTGTTTATATTGCAGCAGAGGCACCCTGATTAATAGAAATATACATGGTATTGAATTGTAACCATACTACTATAGACAAAGTCTTATATCAGAAGCTGAGCTGGGACTTGTGCATTACAGGTGGTCTGCAAAGGACTTGCATAAAAAGGGGTTATTGCCCTTTCGTGGGGAGTGCGATCGTGTTGAAATTTCCACCTAGCAAACTCTGGCTTAACAGCTGGCTACATTTTCTTTACATCAAGAATAAGATGGACAATTACTTAGGATACCAGTAGTATCTCAGACACTTAATCATGGTGGCTCTTGCTCTCAGGCATAAGGTTGTACAAACTCTGGTCCAGTTTTCTCACCTGGTGTATGGCTAGTGACGTTAGGATGATTTTTTCCTCTGAATCACGTGCTGGGATGATGTTGTCACATCCCCATGTTATTGATTTGCTGTGATTGCCAAGAGTGAGCATCAGTTGCCTACCAGTCTCTTGTTTCTATCTGTGTTCATCACAATTTAATTGCTGGCTAATACCAATAGCTCATATCTAATGACTAGGACTAAGATGTGTCTGTCTAGGATGAAGGTTGCACCTCCACCACTCACTTTCCTTTGTTTTCTTAGCACATGCTGCTAATTCATAGGTGGCTGGCCAGAGCAGGAGAGGTTGTTTGACAGTAACCTTTTTCCTCTGCTTCCAGTCTCACGGCTGGCGAGGAAGGCAGGGCCATCCCAAGACTTCGAGGGGACATGGGTCCCCAAAAGAGCAGAGTAGTAAGCAGCTGCCAACTTTGCTTATGTGGACATTTAACTTACTTTTTTTAGACTCTACTTGTACAGCTGTAGATGGAGAGACTGCAGAAAGTGCTACTTCCCGTTCTACTTCTGCTCAGAATAAGAAAAGAAACCAAAAGAGGAACATGCTTTCAAGCAATAGAATTGAGAGCTCCTGGAAGGGAGTTGCTTTCTTTTCTCCAGTTTTTAATATTTTGTCCTGGTGGCCTTCATAAGGAGAAGAAAAGCTCTTCCACTCTGCAGACAGGGGATCCTGTGAGTAGGAAATTACCTGCTGCAGCTCCACTTAGGGCAGACATTACTTTCTGCTGACTGGATGCTGCTCAATGTGCTGGGCTTTCAGATGAGCCAATAATGTCCACTTATTCTGGGCACTTTGGTTCATTGGCCTCTTATAGAAGTTGCTAGTGACTGAGGTCATGCCCTTGCAATAGCTGTAAAGTAGACCCCCGTTGACAAGGAGGAGGTCTTCCCAGTCCCGTCTCCACTCCTCTTTGTCCTCCACCTCCCCTCATTCATTCTTTGCTCCTCCTTTATCTCATAGGTCTTTCCCTCTTGCATGCCATCCACTTCCTTCACTCACATAGTTCTCAGAAAAAAAAAGAACAGGAGTCCTTGTGGCACCTTAGATGCTAACAAATTTATTTGTCTCTAAGGTGCCACAAGTACTCCTGTTCTTTTTGAGGATACAGACTTAACACAGCTGCTACTCTGAAACCTGTCATAGTTCTCCGAGGTTAGTCTAAGAAGGCTGCTATGCTACAGCCTGATGCTCTCACTTCCTCCCCAAGTGAATTTTGTTTTGTCATGAAACAAATTTTAGCTACGGGCCTGAAAATAGCTTCCCATAAACTTTGCTAGCAAAAGGGGTAATGAATAAGACAATTTGCAGTTGGGTTTCTAATTCACTGAAGTATGTGGGAATAATTTTTCCTGCTCTTCATGTTGCTCTCATCAGGCATAAAAGAAGCAGAGGAAACATGACTTTAAAATGCTCAGAGAGTTACGAACATTATAACAAGAATAATTTGTACTTAACTAGAGTGGTCTCTTGCATGTGAGAATATCAGTGTTTCACAGGCTTTAATTCTTCCTGCCTTCTAAACTAGATAATTTATTCCCATTTTACAAATGTGGAAATGGAGGCCAATGCGGTCAGGTGATTTTTCAGAGGTTATACGAAAAGCCTGGGAAAGTCAGCAGTTGAGAATCCAAGGAGCCTGGACTTCCAGTGCCTGGCTGATATCACAAGCTGCCAGGGGAAGATTGGCTCTGAACTCTTTCAGCTACTATATATTGTATAATCATCTGAATGAAAATCTTAGTACTTGATTCTAGGGTCTCCCTTTGCTCAATCCCAGCTGTTCCCAATGTTTGTCAACAGACTATTTGCTTTGGGTAAAGTACAAAGGTGCTGCTCTATGAAACTGTAAAGACTATTAGAAAGGAAGCTGACCTGTGCATTGGTGAAAGCTCTGTTCAATTCTGATTGGAACATGAGGAATTGAGACATTGTCGTTACTGTTATTAGAGCCAGCTGGAATAAAGAAATCCCCTTTCTTTCTTTTTCTTTCTTTTTTTCTTTCTTTCTTTCTTTTCTTCACTAATGGCTCTTAGTCTTTTCTGTCCCATATGAACATATATGAATTGTATATGGGACAGAAAAGAAAATGAATACGCACAATAAATATGTGCACACCTATGCTCCCATGTCCCATCACGTTGTGCCTCATTTTCTCTCTCCTGTCCTTTTCGGTTTCCTTCTCAGCTTGTTTTCTACTCTTTTGGTTTGGTTTGTAGTCGTTTTTATCTCCCTGGTTACTTTTCCCAGGGGCTCCTTGTCAGGGTTCCCTCCCCACACTGAACTCTGGGGCACAGATATGGGGAGCTGCATAAAAGACCCCCTAAGCTTATTTCTACCAACTTAGGTTAAAAACTTCCCAAGACACAAATCCTTTCCTTGTCCTCAGATGGTATTGCTGCCACCACCAATTGATTTAGACAAAGATTCAGGAAAAGGACCATTTGGAGTCTCTATGTCCCCAAAATATCCACCCAAGCCCCTTCACCCGCTTTCCTGGGGAGGCTTTAGAATAATATCCTCACCAATTGGTAGAAGCTGAGCCCAGACCAAACCCCTGGGTTTTTAGGACACTGAAAATCAATCAGGTTCTTAAAAGAAGAATTTTATTTTTTTAAAAAAAGTAAAAGAATCACACCTGTAAAATCAGGATGAAAGGTAACTTTACAGGGCATATAAAAAAATTTAAACACAGAAATTCCCCTATAGGTTTAGCTTCAAAGTTACAAGAAACAGGAATAAAACTCTCTCTTAACATAGGGAAGACTCACAAGCTAAAACAAAAGATAACCTAACGCGTTTCCTTGCTTCACTTACAATTTTTGTAATCTTAGAGGCTCGTTTCAGGAATGTCTTTAGGAGATGGATTTTCCTGCCCTGGTTCCCCTTTGGCTGAGAGAACACAACAAGGAGCACAAACAAAACCTTCTCTTGCCCCAGATTTGAAAGAAACTTCTTTCCCCATTGGTCCTTCTGGTCAGTTGCCAGCTAGATTATTTGAGCTTCTTAACCCCTTACACGTAAATGATTTTGTACCTCTGGCCAGGAGGTATTGTATATTTCTGCATGCATCAAGGTTGTTACCTTTCCCTTTATATTTTTGACACTCCTCTTCCTCATTCTGTCTCTCAGAAGAAAGCTAAATGTTCCTTGGGTTGGCAGGAGGAGCCATCAATGGTGATGCTATAGTACCAAATCTTATGCAGCTTGGTGACTCTATTGAGTTACCAAGAGGACGGGAAAAAGAAATAGCTTGCAAACTGTTCCCTAGAGCTGCCTTCATTAAGAGGCAGTGCACAAGCAGTAGCAGCTTTCAAGGATCTGTCTGCTTCTATGTACAGCTGCAGGAGCATTTTTGCAGTAGCAAGGTGGGACAGATCTGAGATTATGCAGTTTACTCAGTTGCTCTCATTTGATCCCTTTCACCCTGGAGAAATTCTATCATTATGTAGGTCGGCAACACAGTCTGATTACCAGTGGAATAATTTTGAAAAGCTTATATAAATAATTTTAAATAGAGAGGAGAATTTTTCCAGTTTATAATATTTTTTAATAGTAAGTGACGTTAAACATTATATATCCTAAATTGTAAACACTTCTAGTTATGGAAGCTGCTTTTGTTTATGTTGGCTTAAGAACATAAGAATGGCCAGACTGCATCAGACCAATGGTCCATCCAGCCCAGCATCCTGTCTTGCGACCGTGTCTGTGCCAGATGCTTCAGAGGGAATGAACAGAACAAGGCAATTTATTGAGTGATCTATCCCCTGTCATCCAGTCTGGCAGTCAGAGGTTTAGAGACATCCAGAGCATGGGGTAGCATTCCAGACCATCATGGCCAATAGCCAATGATGGAGGTATCTTCCATGAGCTTAGCTCATTCCTTTTTGAACCCAGGTATACTTTTGGTCCTCACAGCTTCCACTGGCAATGAGTTCCACCGGTTCACTGTGCCTTATGTGAAGGTGTATTTCCTTACGTTTGTTTTAAATCTGCTGCCTATTGATTTAATTGGCTGACCCCTGGTTTTTGTGTTATGTGAACACTCTCCACTCCATTCATGATTTTATAGACCTCTATCATATTCCTCCTTAGTCTCCTCTTTTCTAAGATGAACAGTTCCAATCTTTTTAATTTCTCCTCATATAGAAGCTGTTCCATACCCCTAATCATTTTTTTGCCCTTCTCTGTACCTTTTCCAATTCTAATATACCTTTTAGAGATGGGGCAACCAGAACTGCACACAGTATGCATGGTGCTGACATACCACAGATTTATATAGTGGCATTATGACATGTTCTGTCTTTATTATTTATCCCTTTCCTAATGGTTCCTGACATTGTTTGCTGTTTTGACTACTGCTGCATATTGTGTAGCTATTTTCAGAGAACTATCCATGATGACTATGAGATCTTTCTTGAGTGATAACAGCTAATTTAAACCCCATCATTTTGTCTGTATAGTTGAGATTATGTTTTCCAATGTGCATTACTTTGCATTTATCAACATTGAATTTCATCTGCTGTTTTGTTACTCCGTTTAGTGAGATCCCTTTGTAACTCTTCACAGTCAGCTTTGGACTTAACTATGTTGAGTAATTTTGTATCGTCTGCAAACTTTGCCACTTCTTTGTTTCCAAATCATTTAAAGATGGCACTGGTCACCGTACAGATCCTTGGGGACTCATGTCCACCATCTATATCAACCTGTTGTTTCTAACACCTATTTGTATAACCCTGCCCACCTCACCAAACCTCCTTTAGAACCTGATTGATCCAAACCCAGTGAAATCAACTGGCATTTTTCAGTTGATTTCACTGGGTTCTGTATTAGGCCCCACAGGCCTTTGAGATGTGCTCTCAAGAAAACCCAGAAAGTTAATGAATTAGGACAAGGAGATGACATACAATGCTTGTCAGTGTGTGGAAGGTATTTGTTTTAGAAGATAATGGAAGGTGAAAAACTATTTCTGAAATATCATTTTCCTAACCATTTTTCAATGTACATTTTCTGCTTGTAAGACAATCTGGTATCCCAACTCAATAAACTGTATGAATTTCTACAGATTTTAAATCACTTTTGATTTGATAACATTAGGATAACTGCATTTTTCTTCAAAGTTATCTTGATGTAAAACAAAACATATTTTGTTTTGATACTTTACTGCAGTGTTTTCCAAAGTTCTGAAAGCTAATAACCCTTCAGGAAATTGACCAGTGTGTCCTTCCATGCAACTTGCTAAGGTCTAACCATCTTAATTCATAAGTCTTCTGAGACTGCTATGCTGCGACTACTGCCACTGGCTCTCCGCCCCCAACCCGAGCTTGCGAGCCGGATAAAAATGGCCGGCGGGCTGCGTATGGCCCGTGGGCCATAGTTTGCCTACCCCTATGTTAGATTGTACCATGGTGTACAATTTTTCCTTCTGCTCTCAGTCAGGACTCCTTAAATTGTGTCAACACTTCCTAGTTTTTCAGGAATTCTCTTTATTAGCAGCACTAAGACCATCTCTAAAACCCCAAACCTATTCTTCAGATCATTTTGCCTCTCTCCAATCTTAACTTTGGCCTTGTCAATACCCTATTCAGCAGTCAGTCAGTCGCAACTGTGTAGCTGCACCGGTGTAAAGCCCACGAGTGGACAAGAAAAGCCACCATTTATGATAGTTGAGTTTATTCTCATTTTGATGAGGGGTAAATCCTGAGATTTGCACTCCTGCAGCTGTAAGGTTGCTGACCGCTGCCTGCTGAATCCCCAATGGTAGTGTTATAAAGCCTAGAAGCTCCAGTCAGGGCTCAGGACTCCATTGTGCTAGGTGCTGTACAAACACTGAAGAAAAAGATGGTCCCTGACCCAAAGTTGTTACAGCCTAATCCAAGTGTAGTCAAAGCCTTTGTTTGCCCAAGTTTTCAGAGAACCTGGCTGTTCTTCACATGCACAATGATCTGATAATGAATTATACAATGGTTTTCAATTGGTTCTGAGAGTGCTCCTCTCAAAAACCGTTAATGATCTGCTAATATATTTATTGTACCCAATATTTCTGCTCACCTGACACAGTGACTCATTGCCATCACTAGAGATATTCAAGGCTATGCTTGATATTCATCTGTAAATGGATGATTGAGTATAAAACAATCAATCCTGTCAGTGCAGAAAAATGAGATAGAGATTCCTTCTAGCCCAAGTGATTCTATGACTGATCTGAGCTTCAGTTACTGACACGTATCATGGGATATGTTTACAGTAAAATGTGAAAAGTTAAAAACACAACTATAATAAAAGGAAAGTGCTATATTCTGAAAGTTCACATGGTTGGTTTGAGACATTTCCTATACTATGGGCAGTGCAAGTTCTAATATATTTAGAAATGAAGGTTTTCATTATGTTGATGGACATTTGTGAATTTATAGCTGGTTAGTAGTAACATCTTCCTGCAAAGCAACATCCTTTTAAGATTTGGACTTGCAGTCATAAGAAATAGTAAACCAATTTCCAACTTTTTTTCTATTATAAAGAAGAAATTCTTAATGGTTAACAGCGGAGGAAAATGGTCAATATAGAGGCAAAGTTTTTCTGTCTTATAGCAAGATGAAAATTTGCTTCTATTGGTAATAATTCATCAACCAAAGCAGTTCTCCCTTCAGTTGTGTTCATTCTGTCTCAGATTGAAGATACAGCCAAAATAGAGGGCTGTTGGAGATGGGAAATAAAAAATGATTTAATCACAGAGACACTTCTATATGAAGAGAGAGTGGGTTTTTTTATTTTTATTTGAAAAGGAGACAAGAGAGGACAAGATACTGATATATACAGCGTGATAGATGGTGTAGAGAAGGTGAATTGGGAGCTCCTACTTGCCCTCTCTTAATAAAGGAACCAGGAAACATGAAACTGAAAGGCAAAGGATTAAAGGAATTTTTTTAAAAGCAGTGCTTAGATACCCTGTGGAACTCATTTCCACAATATGTAATTGAGGCCAGATCTTATTGCACATAGGAAGATTTGAAACTTACTTGGGAATATGGTGGATTCTCCTTTACTTGAAGTCTTTAAATCAAGACTGGATAGCTTTCCAAAAGATGTGCAATAGCTCAAATACCAAATACAAGCAAGTCTCATCTTAAACACATTTATTATGTGCAAATTCAGCTTTGTGTGGTCAGCAAAAACAGAAAAAAAGAAGAAAAAATATCAATTTAAAAACTGCATCTGTAGTGTATGCGATTCCGCCCACCATTCAACTCAAGTGTTTCACTATACGTGGTTTTCACTTTACGCACTAACCGCGGAACGGAACCCCTGCATAAGATGAAACTCGCCTGTATGAGCTTGCTCTAGAAACTACTGGATAAGGTTTTATGACCTGTTATGCAGGAGATCAGTCTACATTATCACAATGGTCCCTTCTGACCTTAAAATGTATGAAAAAACTATGACTAATGAGAATATCCACAGTTGTATTAGGATAAAAAATATATACGGGATCTAAACCCTCCTGCTTCATGGCATAAAACAACTACTGATTGACAGATGACGAAGAAACTTTCCATATTGGCAGGTTACTCCATAATTGCCTACTGTGTAGTTTCTTGCATCTTCCTGAAATATCTGTTTCTGACTGTTTTCAGAGACAGGCTGCTGGACTAGATGGACCAGTGAGCTGATCCAATGTAGACATTCCAAAGCTCCAGCTTAGGGGCAGAACAGCATTTTATTTAACTCTGAAGTCATAGGAAATTAGTTTTTCTGGTTGGGTTTTTGTGGGGTGTTTTTGGTTTTTTTGCATTCTCTTATTTTCTGATGTGTCATTTAATGTTTGTCATTTTTACTTTGTAAGTACATTCCCAGATTAAGAAAAAATTCAATTTGTCCACTGGTTCTTGGCAATCTCAATGTATTGGATAAATTGCATACATATGAGTTGTTGTTAGATACAAAATGGAGGGATGAGGTTTGCAAATATCCTTATAGCCTAGCAATGAGCTATCAGTTTCAGACACAGATAGTGTAACATTTGTTCAGAACAGTGTTACTGCTAGAATGGATTATTGCCCCTTTTGGGGGCTATTTAATCTAAATAAATTAACAATCTCATAGTGTTGGCACTTAGAGTTCCAAACTGTATTCTGTAATGATTATCGCTAGTTTACAGCCTGGTTACATTGGTCACTTCGTGGGGTACGTTTAGCTCTTATACTATGCCCACTTTTTTGTGGCTTAGTAGAGTACTGGTCTTGGACTCAGGCACACTGGGTTCTGTTCCCAGATCTACTACTTTGCATGTTGTCAAGAATCGGAGGGGTAGCCATGTTAGTCTGGAATTGCAGAAGTGACAGAGTCCTGTGGCACCTTAAAGACTGACTAAAGTTTTAGAGCATAAGCTTTCGTGGGCTAATACCCACTTCGTCGGATGCATTTTCGTCGGATGCATCCAACGAAGTGGGTATTAGCCCACGACAGCTTATGCTCTAAAACTTTAGTTAGTCTTTAAGGTGCCACAGGACTCTTTGTCAGATCTACTACTGTCCTCCTGGATCATCTTTGGCAAGTTATTTCACCTCCCCATGCCTCAGTTTCCCCATCAGTCAAATGGGGTTAACAATACTCACATCCTTTGTAAAGCACTTTGAGATCTATTGAAGAAAAGTGCTACAAAAGAGCTATTTGTCATCTTCCATAGCAGCAAATCAATTTTTAAAATTAGGTTCAAGTGTCTCATTAAGGTAAAGGACTTAGACTCATGAAGTGATAGTATATTTTCTGTTATGTCTTAATAATAGCAAACTGTTTGCATTTAAGAAGACCTTTAAACATCTAACAAGATCTACAGTATTTTATTGAATATATACAGTATATGAATCATTTTCCCCAACACGGAGATGCAGCTGCCTCTGGGGTAGGAAAACATCAGTTATTTAACAGAACCAGCAATATTGCACACCAGCATATTGAAGAATAACTTATCCATTTGAAATCATGGGGGAAATTTAGAATGTAATTGCCTAATTTGGAAAAGCAGTGCTGTCAAAGGTATGCAGATTTTATATCTGAACTTAACTGGGTAGTGCTGTTGCTCTAACTTTTTAGTGTTTCTGAAAAACCCTCTGAAAAGACATGGACTGCTGGCAGAGTCAGCATTTCTGAAACTTAGCTGAAGACTTGCTTATTTTTTAACACCAAATTATTTATATGGTTATCAGCAAATGGCATTTTGGGTTATTATTTACAGGAAGAGGCTCCTTGGGGCACGTTCGGAGGGTGAGATGGTAATCCGGAGAACAGGAAATAAATCGGATGTCTTCTTTTTCTAGTTGGCTCGCCACAATAAAACATTGCAGCAGATGCTGAAGCCAGGGTCTGATCCAGAAGAAGGAGATGAAGCCTTGAAGTACTATGCCAATCACACAGCACAGATTGAGGTAAAAAACTGCTCACCAAAAGGGAAACTATTGTGGTCTGAGGCCAGTTTACTCCCTCCTAGAGCTTCTCCTTTAGATTTGTCCTAAAGAACAAAACATGTTTAAATAGGGTAGCATATTTTGAAAGGGAAAAGGCTGAATAATATCATACTGGGGAATGGGGAAACGGCTGGATAGTCTTTAAAATTGGCTTGGCGTATTTCAAACAATTGTCCTACAGTCGCTTCCCTTTGGGATACAGAACATTTCTTGTTATGGAAATAATGACTGAGGATAGCAGGGGTGTCTTAGAGACAAGAATAGTCCTGTGTAGTGCATCAGTCACATAAACCCTGCTTTTCAAGCCAAGGAGGTTCATGGATCAAATGAGAACTTTGGCTGCCGTACAAAGAAGTTTTTGAAGTGGCGTGAAGATTCAGTGCAGTTTTTGCCTAACAGGATGAGGTGGGTCTGGTTCATCAGCTCCTTTCCATATTGCAAACAGCATTCACCTGTTGGATGGAAAAACATTTCGTGACTTTGGTGGTAGTAGAAGGTATAGAGTTCAAGGGTGGCAGCTTTAAAAGGGATGTGCCTGCAGGGTGCGCAGGGCTATCATTTGGAAACTGTGACTATCTGATGCAATTCTAGTTGATTAAGCATGAGTAACTGCACATAGACTCTCATGTCAAACCACATCCTTCTTGGGGTCTGGTTTATTAAAAGAAAAATCACAGTTCAACATCACCTTAAATGAAAACCAGTCATTCCCTAGCTCTTCAAAGTTCTGTCAGCTCCTGCTGGGCTCACTAGCTCCTTCCCAAACCCAGTTCCTGCTGCTGGCATTTCCTAAAGCCTCTTCCTCTTCAGGCCGCTGCCAAGCCTGTGGAGAGCCCCTTCACAGATCCTCTCTCACCCTGGGTCTCCTGCAGCTGTCTTGCTGTGGAGCAGTTCTCACAACCCTCCTGCTCCTCTGGTTCTCTTTCCTGACTGTACTTCGGCTGCCCTTATATCCCCCCAGCCAGCCTAGTTACTAGTCATAGGCTCCCATCATATGACTCTGGATTGAGAGGTGCAGGTGAGGCATCACCCATGACTCCCTTAAAGGGTCAGCTCACCCTGTTGAGAACATAAGAATGGCCGTACTGAGTCAGACCAAAGATCCGTCCAGCCCACTATCCAGTCTACCGACAGTGGCCAATATCAGGTGCCCCAGAGTGGGTGAACCTAACAGGTAATAATCGAGTGATCTCTCTCCTGCCATCCATCACCCCGCTCTGACAAACAGAGGCTAGGGACACCACATTCACTGTGTGCCAATACACAGACATACAGAGAGTTTTGCTATCCTTGAGGTGAAGATGCATAAATATATTGCTCTTAAATGTCAAACCATTTCAGAAGGAAGAGAGAGGGCAACTTTTTGCAAAATAGCCACAGCTTCGGGGCTTCCTGAAAGTGAGGACGTAAATGATTCTGAGTCCAACACTCCTTCTGTCGAAATAAGAGAGAGGTTTTCCAGAGCTGGGCCGATTGTGGAGTTCCTGATGTATATTCTGTCAGCTCAGCATACCTAGTTCGTTCAATTTGTAAGTCAAGTGATGATTCTGTGATAGTGAGCTCTTCAAAAAGAAAACTGGGATCTGAGATCCATGGTGTGTTTTCCACCTATTACTACTTCACCAGTAATTTGAACTCCACAGTCCGATTCAGCAAACAGTTTTAATGGAATTGAATCCAACTCACTCTCAAGTAGCTCTGTTGGTTATGAAGGGCTAATAGTAGCAATATCTTGGGTTTTGTCAAGTAAGCAGATAAAACCCTAAGGAACTGGCACTATCTGAGTAACAAGGTGCTCTTTTCGCATAGCCCCTTTCATGAATTATAACCTCCATAAAGGCCATGTCTACACTGGAGGGGGAGGGGGAGGGGCTGACCTAAGATACGCAACTTCAGCTATGTAAATAGCGTAGCTGAAGTCAACGTATCTTAGGTCAACTTACCTGGGCATCCTTATGGCAGCGAGTCAGCCGCTGCTGTTCCCCCATCGACTCCGCGTCCATCTCTCATGGCGGTGGAGTTCCAGAGTCGATGAGGAGAGAGCTTGGGGATCGATTTATTGTGTCTAGACAAGGCATGATAAATCGATCCCCGATAGATCGATCACTACCTGCGGATTCAGCGGATAGTGTAGATGTGGCCAGAGATTAGCTCAAGCTACAAAATGAAGTTCTCGATCCAAATGCTAAGCCTTTTAAAGTCTGAGAATGTTTAGATGTGGAGTTTTGCTTCAGCTTATTATAAATATGGGGGCAGTTTGCAGGGCTCAGGTTTGGAACAGCCTCAAAGATTGGGTATACTTGGATCTAGATGTTTTTATTTGAGGCACACCTGTATAACCTCATTTTAAGGCAGGTTTTTGAAGGCAAAAATAATTTTATTATACATTAATTACATAAGTATTTTTTAATGTAGTGCCTTCGTGTAATTGAAATGTTTAAAATTAGTTTGACACCAGTTTGTAAATAAAAGCAAATTCTGAATCAGAAGGGAATCACAGCATGATTGAGAAGTCTCTGACCCTGAAAGACACATACATTTGTATTTACAGATTGTCCGTCATGATAGAACCATGGAACAAATAGTCTTCCCTGTCCCCAATATTTGTGAATTCCTCACTCGAGAATCCAAAAGTCGTGTATTTAATACAACTGAGAGAGATGAACAAGGGAGCAAAGTGAATGACTTTTTCCAACAGACAGAAGATCTGTACAATGAAATGAAGTGGCAGAAGAAAATTAGGAGTAAGTACAATCTATGGTTTCAAGGATTTAGTTTCAGGTTGTCCAACTGTATTTAAAACCTTGTATTTAAAGACAGTATTTTATGTTTTCATTGTTACTTGTTTCCAATCCCTTTGATATTACAATAAAACAGTTTACGAACCCAAGATTGCAAGTCACTGGAGATGTGCCACCTGCAAAAGAGAGCAAGACATACACACAGAAGAACTAATATGGAAAAGTAACTAATTAAATCATCTTGGCTCTCAAAACCAGAATTGAGTGGTGGACTAAATGGGTGTAACTTCACTGAAAGCAGTAGAGTTGCACCCAATTATGGCAGATGCAATTTTGGCCCCTAATGTTTAACAAGAACATGTGTAGCTGTATACTTATACTTTCGAATATAATTCACTGAAAACATCTTTCACCTTGGGCCAGAGCCTCAGCTGGTGTAAAACAGTGTGGCTCCCAGGAAGTTAGTGGAGCCCTGCCAGTTTATACCAGGCCTCTTTGCACTGAGTCATTATTTATTATTCCTGGAGAATTAGATATTTTCTTAGTAATAGTATTTTGCATCCCAGGATCTTTTAAAGCACTTTGCAAAAATCCAGCTGGATTAATTCCCCGCAGAACCAAGTCTAAGATTCCTTGGTGGTCCAGGGGACATACCTACTGTGACAGAGTCAGACCAGAAGGATATAGGAGAGTGCTGGAAGGCAGGTATATTAGTCTCAGGATGTGCAGGTCCCTGTTCCCTGAATAGCCAAACAAAGGCTACTCCAGGCCAATCAAGACACCTGGGGCCAATTAAGAACCTTCTAGAAAGGAGTAGAAACAGCTAGCCTGATTGGGACACCTGAAGCCAATCAGGGACTGGCTGAAACCAGATAAAAACCTCCCAGTTAGTCAGGTGGGCTGTGAGTGTCAGGAGCTGTGGAAGGAAGTTATGCTGTTGGTGAGACTGAGTGGTAGACAACACATCATACGCAAGGAAGGAGGCCCTGAGGTAAGGGTGAAGTGGAGTTTGAAGAAGCGGAGACTGCTGTGGGGAAGTAGCCCAGGGAATTGTATTGTGTTTTGTGGATAAAAGGTCAGCCACCTTAGCTGATACTATTAGGGTCCCTGGGCTGGAGCCCAGAGTAGAGGGTGGGCCTGGGCTCCCCCCTTTTCTGCCTTCCCTAATTAGTCTCTGAGATTGGAGGACAATAGAGACTGTGCCAGGAAGGATAGCTTCTCCTCACTGGCTTGTGATGAAAATGGCTCAATAGGCTGTGAACCTGTCTCCAGAGAGAGAGAGGCTCCATGGAGGGTCACAGTGAGCCGCTGAGGCTAGTAAAAATCCACCAGGACACTCCGGATCCACGAAGATAAGGACAGAGCTTTGTCACACTACTCAAACTGTTTACTACCGCCATTCCGCTGGGGAGCACAGCTCCAAGTAACACAGGCAAGAAAGTGGGTGGTACTAGTTTCAGAAGGGACATGGCTAGAACACAAAGGGTAAGCTGGCTGGTTCCATGCTGGTCTCTCCTAGGAACCCCACACAAAACTTTTAGCAGGATGGGAGCCTCAGGGGAGGCAAAAAAGGTACTGCCATCTGACCTCCCATAGGAGTGAAGTTGCATCTAGCTAGCATCTCAGGAGGTGGCAGATGGCAGTCCTGTGCACTTTCCAGGGTAAATCCAGCCTTTTACCAATTAAGCTTCACTACATTTCTGATAAGGAAGTGAGATATAGATATAGATATCTAAGGATCTCTTCACCCACCATTAAAATGCAGATGCCTCAGAGGTAGAATACAACAGCTCTTGAACAGTTCACAGCAACATTACACAACCGATTAGGAAGGAAGCGAAGAATACCAGATAAGCAGGAGGATTTGGCTAGCCAGAGTGGAGTGAATTAACTTGAAGCTTTTACCACCGCTAAAAACAAGATGTTGGGTTGTACTTTTGTGAATTTAATTCCCAGGCTGTCACTTCTATTTCAAAGTAATTCTGTTCACAAAGTAGGACTGGGATCCCAGTTAAAAGAAACACCAAGAAACAAACAAAAATTGCCAACCACTGTCTGAGAGAGCGCAGACTTGGATCTGACCTCTGTAATGCTAAGCAAGCATAAATTAGTTTTTTTATTCAAAACAGAAATGCCCACATTTCCTTTCATCCATGGAACACTTAACAAGCCTCCCTGTTATTTTGTTTGAAAATGCAGTATACATCAAAGTGCTGTTTAATCTTTACCCCAGCATCTGAGTTGCTATGTTATCACACAATGCTGCATTGCTCTAAATGAGAGGATGCCTCATGCAAAAGCTCCAGATCCTTAAAGCCCAGAAGTTACCAGCCTAATTTTACCGCAAGTTAAATCTCAATGTTTAGTCTGAGCTGACTCTAATTGTGGGTAATTAAAGCTGACCTTACTTTGAGACAAAAGGATCCAGTTTGAGGAGTTGTCTGTTTCTAAGAGTCAGCTATGTTCTTAGTCACTTCCAACAGTATGATAACAAGTGAAGCCCTACAGCTGGTGGGATGGTCAAGGGTGCATCTTTTATGCGCACAGGAAATTCAGAGCACTCTAGGAATCTTTATAATTTCCTGAGGAAAAATGTAATCTTCAAATAGTTAAATGTCCCATGTTTTAGAGATTTTGAAATACCGTATATTAAGAGATACTTCAAAAATGTTAATTCCAACTCTCACCTCGTGGGATGAGCTTAGGCTCAAGCCTGAACCCCAACATCTACATCGCAATTAAACAGCCTCTTAGTCCAAGCCCCATAAGCCTGAGTGTGGTGGTATGGGCCAGCAGCAAGGTGTTTAATTGCAGTGTAAACATACTCTTAACTGTGTTTGTACAGCCTCTAGCACAATGGAGCCCTGGCTCCAGATAGGGCCTTTAAGTGCTATTACAAAAATAGAACAGATCTATTTAGTTATGAGGGAGGACTTAAAAGCCTGAGCACCACATATAAAATACTAAGACTCCCCAGTGATTCTCAGACTTTTTACTGGTGACCCCTTTCACAGAGCAAGCCTCTAAGTGTGCCCCCACCCCCATCAACAAAAAAGGCTTTTTTATATATTCAACACCATTCTAAAGGCTGGAGGCAAAGTAGGGTTTGGGGTGGAGGCTGACAGCTCACAACCCCCCTTTGTAAGATTCTTGTGACCCCCTGAGGGGTCCTGACCCCCAGTTTGAGGACCCCTGCCCTCGATCCTTATTGGCAGGGTTGATCCTTCCTCTCTCCCATAGGTAAATTGTGACTTATGCGGTTTCAGTGGGTCTTTTGGAAAAGATAATAAGCCTGAAAAACCATTGCATTTTTTTAAAGGGAGGGTCTGTGTTCCAGTATCTCTGACCAAAACAGCCTCTTCCCTCCACTCTTTTGAAGCATTCAGGAAACCATTTGTCCACAGATTTCCCATCTCCTCTCACTGTCAAGTAAATGATTCCTTCACAAAAGGTCCAGGCGTCCAAACTTAAAATAGGTAAAACTCTCATTAGTAAGCCCTGTAGAGTTGTAATTAATAATAGAGTACTGGCATCCTTCTGTGTGGAAAAGTGCCATGTAAATACAATATACTAGGACTATTACATCTGTATTAAGTGTTAATTTTTGAGATCATTGTGGACCCTGAATATTTATTTTTGACTTTACTGTTCTCCATTAAGCTGCATTTCTGGTTTGCATGAAGCTGTTGCTCATAAGTTCATGCATCTCCCTTTCATTTCTCCAATGCTGCTTTTCTCTCCTGTCCAGATAACCCAGCCCTGTTCTGGTTCTCCAGACACATCTCGCTCTGGGGGAGCATTTCCTTCAACCTGGCTGTATTCATCAATTTAGCAGTTGCTCTCTTCTACCCCTTTGGAGATGATGGAGATGAAGGCAAGTGATCTTTTTTTTTCTTATACCAGTGAACATTTTCAGTTATAAAGCAACACAAGCCACTATATTACAGCATCTTAAACAGCAATTCCTGTGACTCTCCTTCAGCCTTGCAAAGCTCTTGAATAACCTAAACAGAACAGTTAAGATTTTCAGAATTCACTAGTCATTTTGGATGCCCAGTTTGAGGCACCTTAATGGGGCCTGAATTTCAGAGGCTGGACGCTCAGCAGTTTCTGCAGCTCAGGCTATGATAAGATGTCTCAAGTTAGGCACCCAAAATCACAGGCACAGCTGAAAATCCTGTTAAAGAGACTTCTTTGCTCCTGAACATTGTTGTATGATATAATATGAGTAGATTCTATGGTGTGTTTTTATATACTGTAGGAATCTCATGGAAAAAAATGTGCTGGAATTGTTAGACATAGTATTAATTGCTGCTATGGATTTGGACAGTTGCCAGTGTGTTATTTGGTATCAATCCTATGAAAAGGACAATACTGGTGACAGTATTGTCCTTTTCATAGGATTGATACCAAATAACACACTGGCAACTGTCCAAATCCATAGCAGCAATTAATACTATGTCTAACAATTCCAGAATTACAGAAAAAAAGATTCTAGCAGACATTTGGGTGCTATATGAATCACTAAATGAATATTAAGAATAAAAAGAAATTTTCAATACTGGCAAAGGAATCACACAGTCATAAGTTTGTGAAAAACATGAAATTTTTTTTGTTCTGAACTCAATTTTTTTGCAGAAATGAAAAGTTTTATTTAATCCTCTCTTGAGTGTTTGTATGCGTCATCTGGACTCATTGGGAAACAAAAAAGCAACAATCAGAGGGGTAGCCATGTTAGTCTGGAATTGCAGAAGTGACAGAGTCCTGTGGCACCTTAAAGACTAACTAAAATTTTTTTAGAGCATAAGCTTTCGTGGGCTAATACCCACTTCGTCGGATGCATGCAGTGGAAGTATCCAGGGGCAGGTATAAATAAGTAGGCAAGAACCAGGTGGGAGATAACAAGGTTAGTCCAATGAGGCTGAACCAGCTTGTTATCTCTAATCAGGGAGGGTGAGGTGTTCCTCTAGCAGCTGAACTGGAGGTGTGAATAGCGAGAGAAGAGAAGCTGCTTTTGTAGTTAGCTAGCCATTCAAAATCTCTATTCAGTCCCAAACTGATTGTGTCAAATTTGCAAATGAATTGCAGCTCTGCAGTCTCTCTGACATAGAAGCAACACTGACATACGTCAGAGAATGTTTTAATATATAAGCTTTGAATATAAGCTATACATCAGAGAACGGAAAGATTTTCATTGATTTCAAAGGGTTTGGGATGTGGTCAGTCATCTGCATTTCTTTGAAAACATACGGAAATATTCAGTGGCCATTTAGGAGGGCATGTTATGGAATGAAATGATTTTAAATATGTTTCATTTGTCAGTTTTTGACTGCTGTGCTTATAAGGAAAAAATAACATCATTTGCAAATTATAGATTTATTAGATTTTAAAAAAGTAATGATGTATTTAAAAGCAATGATTTTTGGCTCTGCTTCATCATAAATCATAAGAAATATATTGAATAATATATTCCATCAGATGACTACTGTTTTTGTAGCCTTGTTTGTAGCCTAAACATGCCTAATGGGGGCAAAGGGGACTGGATGACTAAAGTGATTGCTAACGGAACAGAGAGCCATTCACCTCTAGGTCATTGATTCATATTCATTCCAATTAGTAATGTAACTGAAAGTCATTTCCATCTGATGGCTCATGTGAATGGAGTGGGTGGAATCAGTCCAGGATCTAGTGGATACATGTGTTCTTCCCAGACACCACTGCCATAACTGGCACAAACAGATGGGTCTGGTTGGCAGACTCAACAGAGAGGGAAAGGATTAGAGTGGATTGGCAGGGAGACTGAACTGCCCTTTCACTCCCTGAGGTGGTCTCTGCAGGCTACATCACAGGCACATCAGCAGGGTTTTTAGAGAAGCTTTCAGGGCTGAGATTCCTCCTTTATGTACCTGCTCTGTAAAGAGATTTTAGTCTCAAATGCTCTTAATTTTCTAAAGTCTAAGCTTGTTTCAAGTGTATGTGTGCTAGACCCTAAAGAATAACAGAGAAGAAATAAACAGTTAAAACGAACCCTTTTAAACTAAGGGTAGGGCTACACTACCCACCGGAGCGGCGGGTAGTGCTCGATGTATCGGGGATCGATTTATCGCGTCTCGCCTAGACATGATAAATCAATCCCCAAAGCGCTCCTGTCGACTCCGGAACTCCAGCTCCTCAAGAGGAGTAAGCGGAGTCGACGAGGGAGCCGCCGTGGTCGACCCACTGCCATGGGGATGGCCAGGTAAGTCGAACTAAGGTACTTCGACTTCAGCTACACCAATAGCATAGCTGAAGTTGCGTACCTTAGTTCAAACCCCCCCTAGTGCAGCCCACGCCTAAGATGTATTTAACTAATCTGAGAGTTTTACACTGTGTAAAATCCTCTGGGCCGCAATCAGCAGGTATTAACACTTAGTTTGAACTGCAGGCATGTCTCATATTAGTTTAAGCAGCCCCAATAATCCAGTGGTTTCAGTGATAGTGCAGTTCACTTTTCTAAATCCCGTCATTCCAGGCAATTGTAGATGTAATTAGAGATTTATTGACAATAAACATGGGTGCAGCCAAGCAGGAATAGTCCTGAGACAGACTCCAGTCTCCCTCCTCCCTCTCCAAAGAAAACTAACTCTAGAGCCACGGTTTATTTCACTTTTCCCCTCCTTCTCCTTGAGTAAATCAGCCCATAGCCTCGTGTCTGAGGTGCTCAGGTTGATCTAATCAGCCTAAGAATGTTCTTTTAATTTACTTCTGCAATTCCAGCATCATATGATACAAGTGAAACTGCTCTTCAGACAACGGCTCCTTGCCTCAACTGTGCATGTCTGCACATGTTGTTACCAGTGCACATCCTGTTAAATTAAATTAATTGACCTGAACCAAAGGGGCGGGGGGAAATAACTTTTTAAAGAAATATTGAGATCTTTGGACCTCCCTTTTAATGAAGAGCTCGCGTCCACTTTAAAGGTACATTCCAGATTTGGTAAAAGTTTCCCATTCTAGTTGGTGCCAAATTATTTTACAGAGCTGGACTTGAACCAATTGCCAGGACATAAACACCCAATAGCCTGGAGAAAATTTGGATGCACTCTGAATTTGGAGACCAGGGGCTGTCTCTGTTTTTTCCTAATCCTTGTGATATTACTTAGCCCTGGAGCTTTACCATTGTTTCTACGCTGAGTCTATTTTAACTGCCCTCGTCTCATTTCCCGGCCACCACCATTTTGCCTCACCCATGCTGGCTATGCACTTGATAATGTGAAAAGTAAGTGTAGTACATTGACACAGTCCAAATATTGGAATATACTGTTTCATGTTAGGACATAATAGGATATTTCTGTGTTTGTACAATCATTATACTAGAGCTAACATGCCCTAATGAGCTTTGCAAAAGGGAACTGATTGGCAGATCACTACAACAGACTGGAGCAATCCACAGATTTAATGAAGACTTTATTACCTACTCTTATTGTTAACAGTGAGAAATTAACCTTAATACATTAACAGTATTTCCTACTGTGATCATGCAAAGTTATGGTCAGAAATTATGTTACATGATTCATTTACTTTAGTAGGTGAACTGGCCAAGGAACCAAGTTTTGCTCAGATTTGTTGACACATACCTGATTTTCCAAAAGGATTAACATTTCCCTTTCTTCCCTTTCCAGGCACACTTTCTCCATTGTTTTCAGTCCTCCTTTGGATAGCAGTGGCAGTCTGTACAGCTATGCTGTTTTTCTTCGCCAAGCCTGTTGGTATCCGACCCTTTTTAGTGTCTGTAATTCTCAGGTCTATATACACAATAGGGCTTGGGCCTACGTTGATACTTCTCGGTGCTGCTAATGTAAGTACTTTAAAGCTAGCATAATTTCCATTTCTATAGAAGCAGGAATATTAAGGACCACACTTTAAAAAAGCAAGGTCTGAGATCTATGTACTGTTTCACATCTGCTTGTGCACACACATTTAGCATGACTGGGTTCATGATAGTTCTAACAAGTATCCATTTAAGTTTCTGTTGAATCACAGCAGCTTTGTTACATCAGAGCTGGGATGGGATTGGGTAGCTGCAGCTAGTCCCCTGGCAGTCTCACCTGCCCTTCTCCCCCGCCTCCCGCTCACCCCAACATACCTGACCAAAGCTCAGGGGCAGTGAAGAATCTGGCCCTGTAGCTCTAACATTATAGTTCAAAAGTTTGATCAAATATCCTTTAAAAAAAATCAAACTAAAAATAGAGTTGCAAAATAAGAGAGGCAATCCCACAGCCACCAAACATGGATTAATTCGAATGTACACTATAGGGACCTGATCTTGCACCCATTGAAATCAATGGGAGATGTAATGGGACAGGACCAGACTTGATGCTACCAAAATAAAGTCATTTAATCTATATTGAGAGTAATCTCCTTCCATGACTTTGTTTTCTTACCTAATGCGCAAGCCATGTGTATGCTACACAGGTCTGATACAGCTGTGTGTATATATATATATATAATGTGAATGACAGTTCATTCGCCTTTGCACCTAAAGAGGGTTACCTCTGATTTTGCAGCACCCCTTAAGTATTCTATATATTAAATATAGAGAACAGCTTTAATAACACTATTTAGGTGCCCAGTCAATATGAAAAAACTTCTAATGGTGGCCACTGCAGAGTAATGTTGTTCAGTGTATTGTGTGTGCCTTATATGACATTACATAGTGTCCATGTGCATATTTAGAATGAAGTGGAAGGGCAAGACAAGAGTTTTGTAAGATCTTTTGGCAAAACAGCTCAGCAAACTGCTAGTGAAGTCTGGCCATCTGCACCTGTTGTCTCTTGTCTTGCTCTTTGACTGTGAGCTCTCTGGGAGCAGGGAAAATCCATTTAATCTCTTTGTACAGCACCTGGCGTCCTGGTCCATGACTGGGGCTCTGAGGCGCTATCATCATATGAATTGAAGATGATAATATTGTTCTGATGTAGTAAACCAAGCCTTGTAATCTCCCCCCAGCTCTGTAACAAAATAGTATTTCTGGTGAGCTTTGTTGGAAACCGTGGCACATTCACTCGAGGGTACAGAGCCGTTGTTATGGACATGGCCTTTCTCTACCATGTAGCGTACGTCCTGGTCTGCATGCTGGGCCTCTGTGTGCATGAATTCTTCTATAGTTTCCTGGTGAGTATGTGCCGCTGGGGAGCGGGAGACCTTGCAAAAATAGAAAATACCATTACCCGTCCAGCTGTATTTGATTTCTTCCTGACAATCATGCCAAATCATGGGTATTTTTAGCATACCGTTATGTGGCTGCCCATTAGAAGCTACTGTTTTTGTTAGGACTTATTGCCTGTGTAACAGAGGTCTACACATTTCCATCCCAGAAAATCATCAAATAGCCTTCTCTTTGCCCCAATCCCTCCCCAATTCTATCTCTGTATGCTTTATCCTTTCCACTATCCTCTGTTGGTCTTGACTAGTTAGACTGTAAGCTCTTCAGGACAGGAACTGTTTACTATTCTTTATTTGTACAGTGCCTAGCACAATGGGCTCTCATTCTCAGTTTATCGTTAGTCAGGTAGGTAATAAATGTAATTTATTATTTTAATAAATTGATGGGACTGTTTTGCAGTTGATGAGGTTTGGGATGCTTCTGACATGTAGCCTGAAGACATGTTAAATATGTTTCCTTCATTTTCTTCAGTTCTACTGACACAGGTGGAATTCCTTTCATAATACAATACAGCTATACTCAAAGTAACTCCGTACAAAATATAATCCTGAAACTCAACTCTTCAAACCAAAGAACATTAAAGAAAGCCCCTTTTGATACTCTGAAGTAGTTTTTGATCACTTGAATTTTATTCTGTGGTGTGTAAACCTTTTGGACAGATTTCATACACCCTTGTACAGTTCAATGGCTTTCACCTTTCATTATACTCAGTTTTACATTTTTCTCAGTTTCCTGAAGAATCAAGTCTATGTCCAGTAATTACAGAGTTTCATATATATCCTACTTTCAACACTAAAGAGTCCTTGCTCTAGTAAAACCCCTATTGAAATCAAATTTTCAGAATCTAGTCCTGTGCTTACATATATCTGTCCTATTGTCACTAAAGTTAACAGGAGTTGTGCTAATATGTGAGGACATAAGTAGGCTCAGTGGTATAAATTTTCAAAGTGTGGCACAGATTCTCTGGATGAAATCATGGCCCCAGTAAGTCAATTGCAAAACATCTGTGGACTTTGTTAGGGCCAGGATTTTACCGAGTGTTTTAGCTGCAGGTCCCCTTTAAAATTAATGTGACTCTTGTTCCTGAAACAATATATAAGGCCTGGCTTTAAAAATGTATTCCTGAGGAGTCTATTATTTGTTATATAGGGTGGGATTTTTAAAGTTCCCAAGTGACTAAAGAGTATATGTCCCATTGAAAGTCCCCACCCATCCCACCTGTAACTCATTCATGCTGGTGAGTACTCGTGTTCTCAGTGTAAGAGACCACGAAACACTGTGTAACTAAGAGACAGATTCACCAAATAAGCAATTAGTTTTAATGTTGGAGATCTTTTTTAACCAAAAGAAGTGTGAAATGGAAGCTTTCCATTTGGGGGGCATAAAGCAGACAGTAGACTATTTGTGAAGATCTGTCTTATGGGGTCTTTCTTTGGTATAGATTTAACTGTGATCAAACTTTTAGGTAACACCAAAATTATAAGCATAACAGATACACCAGATGATACAACCAATGCTCCAAGTGACCTGTATTGATTTAGAGCAGTGTGGGGTTATGATACATAGGGTTCTGTTCTAATAATAATAATTAATATAAAATCCTACATTCAGGAAGAATAAACAAACAGCAGGGAGACAAAATGGAGACTGTAACTGACCACCTGTATAAAAGGCATTAAAGATAATTTATTTTAATTTTGCCTTTGTTATAATATGGATTACAGTAGCTGCCACCGAGGTGGTGTGGAATCAGGAACAGTCTGTCAGGCGGGGAGGTTTTCCATGGAAGGATGTCAGTTCTAAAATATAGACCTCACTGTGAAAAAGTTTAAGAAATATTGATATGATTACTGAATGACAAATGTTCATGATTCATTTATGATATAATTGTAAACATTCCCTAGTTACTTACACATATTCACTTGGTAGTGGAAATACTCAAAACTTATTTTTGTTCCTAATTTTAGGCTTCGTATATTATGGCGTGAATTATAATTTTTTATTTTTTCTCCGCTATTATTAATCCTTTCACAAGGGTGTGGATTTCAGATCTCATGAATTATGACTAATACCTTCTACTATAGATGATTCTGATAAATCATTCTGTGTCATCTCATAGCTGTAATCAGTGTATTTTGGAGTTGAAATACATATACTGAAGATAATACCCAAAGAATTATAGAACCCTACTACAAACCAGAATTATTAAAAAAAAAAAAACTATAGTTTTCTTAAAATGAATTCATCATTATTAATTGTTATGTTTAGGAACTTGACACTGAAAAAATGTTGTGTGTATGTAGACTCCCCTTAAAAATTAAATCCAGGATTTAACTTTTGATGCTTCACAAATAATACAAATTTTATAAAGGTTATATGAAACAGTAAAATTAATTTTACTTTTTCATAACAAAGTACAGCCTGATGACACGCATGTAACTTTAGATACCAAAGTAGTCCAGTCTGCAAAATGGACTTTAGGTTATTCACGTGCATGTTTGCAGAATCGGGGGGCTTAATTATGTGTATATAGTAGATGGACCCAAAATGCAAAATTTTAAATCTAGATCTGGACTCTTCTATATACTGTGGGGATATTGGGATCTGGGATTTTGGTCTAGCCCATCATACATATCGGGGAAAACTACTAAGTTTGGAACTTGATTCTGAATGTTACTGAAATCTGGATCGGCCCATATCTGATCTATAGTATTCCTCTTAAGTTGGTTGTACAGTAATAATGTGTTAATAAAGTTTATCATATGCCAAATTCTGCCCGCCGCTCACTGATATCAGTGGCAATTGTATGTGCATGTATCCGAGATCAGGATTTGGCCTAGGTGTATTTCCTGAATTGAGGAGCTGTTCCCAACTAGCATCTGTATATTGTCATCTGTATTTGGATTTTCCTGTATTATATTTTTTCTAGCTGTTCGATTTAGTGTACAGAGAGGAGACTTTGCTCAATGTCATCAAAAGTGTTACCCGAAATGGACGCTCCATTATCCTTACTGCAGTGCTAGCTCTCATCCTGGTCTACCTCTTCTCCATCGTTGGGTTCCTGTTCTTGAAAGATGACTTCATCATGGAGGTGGACCGGTTGAAAAACAGAACACCTATTGCAGGTATTGCTTTTACCTCAAATTATCATCATCCTGCTGAAATTTAGCATTTCTATGCGGCTAATTCTGTTCCCTTTAAAGTCAATTTGAGGGTTTTTCCATTGACTCCAACAGGAACAGAATCAGTGCCATAGGGCTCATTAACAGATTAACTCTAGTAGGTAAAATTATTCTGAATAGGTAGGTTTGTTTCAGACATAGGCTGATCTACTGAAATATTACTAAAATATCTCACACATTAATTCATTTACTTTTTTCCCATTCCAATTCACATTGGAATTTTAAAGAAACATTATACGCTTCACTATTATTCGAGAAGCAAGTTAAATATAGCTTTTTAATGCATTTTGTACACAGAATGTATTGTTTTATGCATGTTGCCCTATGCTGATGTATACAATTGTAACAGTTTTTGTAGATGTAAGACTAATTTTTTTTTTTAAATCACCAGGTGGAAATTTATGGTTAAAGTTACATCTCTCATGTGTGCAACTTTCATAGAACTTCTGTTAAATATACTGCAAGTTCTATACAAAGACTTCTGGGGTAAAATCCTGGCCCTAGTAAAATCATGGCGTCAGAATTTTACCCTTTGACCAAAAAATATGGGATTCTGATTAATTCCCTTGGGAGCCGATCCTTGAATGTGCTGAGCACCTGGTATCTAACAGAAGGCACTTGGCACCTACCAGTATCTAGTCAATACTGAACATGCTCTGTACACTCTCCAAACATTCATAACTTTTGTTATTTCAAAACTAAATGTATTCAGATAAGACAAAGCTCACTCAGGATACTGAGCATGCCGAGGGAGTAGTATTGTTAAAACCATTTCTTAACTATACCTTGTTTTCCATGTTTGGATCACTTGAAAAGATTGAGTTGGTTTGTACGTAACTTAAAAAACAAAACAAAAAAACTTTCAGGCTGAGATCAAAAACTTGACATTTAATTTCAGAAGTTTCCTGTGGCCATTAGTGGAGATGGGATACCTGACTATGTGAACCAATGGTCTGATCCTGATATTTGTGTTCCTCTTGTTGGGTCCTCTGGAGATTTTGTGTGGCTTGTTGTGTTCTTGTTGGCATTCATACATGAGAATCTAGTCAAGAAAATATACAGATGTTATTAGAAGATGTGAGGTTAGCAGAATATTGTACAGCAAAAATTCATTTAAAATCTTAGCTTAACACTCCTCAGATGAGAATAAGGCAGAATGAATCCGTTTTCACTGCTTGAACTGCCTACTATACTTTGGACTGGATTCATTTGGAATGAATGATTTTTGCTCCTTAAACTTTTTGCAACATTGATTTGAAATGCAGTAAGTTGTCTGCAATGCACAGGGTGAAATTTGTGTTTGATAAAATCAAGCTGATGTACACGTTTATCCACTTTGGGAATGTTAAATTAGTGTTTTACTCAAACCTATACATATTTACAAATGAGTACCAAACTCTGTTTTTTATCCTTGAAAACTCTTAAATATTCTAGATTCAGGAAGACAGACTATCATCTCAGTGTCCTGCTTGTGAATAATTTATCTAATGGTTTTAAGACTGACATTATTTTCATATCTGACAGTTGTTTGTTGCTTTGAATACATTTTGTTCCAACTAGAAGTAGCAGCATTTGATGTAGACTCATTAATTTACAGAGATGTAATGGTGGAATAGTTGTGATATACTGTAACTGTAAAATAGTATGTAATTCTTCCTTAAGATAATTTTGAACTGTTCGTGCTGAATGCTTTCTTAATGCAGTGATCTTATTTTTTGTTCTTGATTTTTTTTTAATAAATCAAGAATTCATTTCAAGAGATTTGTGATTTTAAACTCTGCGTCAATGTGCTTGGTATATCTGATGGATGTACTTGACAGCGTATGCCTCTTGATCAGTCATCTGCTTTTTATTTTGTCAGGTATTGGTGAAGTTCCTACCACAACTCTAACATCCATGATGGAAACATGTGCAAAAGAAAATTGCTCTACTGCCCTACCTATTACCGACCCAGGTTAGTACAAAAGTTTGGTGACAAATTTAAAGTAGAAGTGTTTGTAAGTTATTACTACACAGGAGAGGCTTTTTTTTGTCAGGAAAATTGACGATCATTATTCGAAGTCAGAAGTGGCCACATTTTTCTACACAGAGAGCTCCGCTGGCAACTTGCCTAGAGTGCAAGTGCTTCCCACACCTAATTCCCAAATACACAGACATTTATTTGTTATCAAAATCAAATGTTGAATCTTAATAGGTACATGTACAAATATCTTCCTTCTTGCTGAGTTCATTGATCACAAAAGCCAGCAGCTGATCAGCTTTATCCTTACCTTTAGTGAGAAAGCAGCTGTTAACTCCGTTTTAGGATCTCATAAGTTGGTCTTAGTAGTACAGCATATGCCACTGAATGTCTGGATATACTTTGTCTGCAGTCTTCATCTCAGATGCAATTTAGCTTAAAGAGCTAAGTTAAAGGGACATTGTCAGCATGAAATCTAGTCAAAAATGTTAAAAAACAAAACAAAACAAAAAACTTTAAAAGTAGTTTCACGTAGTATAGCCCTCCACTACTAATGTGCACTAAGTGACTTTTAGTAGGTATATCCTTCTCTCTCCTGTTGCTAAGAGAGAAAAACAACTGAGGAAACTGACTATATAGGGGAAATAGTGAACTAGTGGGCTTATGAGAATGTCATGTGAGATTGTGTCAAAAGCCTTGCTAAAAATCAAGCTATATTAAGTCTACTGGTTCCCCCCATTCATGAGATCAGTAACCCTGTCAAAGGAGAATGTTAGGTTGGCTATAATTAGGTGCTTACAACTTATTTAATAATTTGTTCCAATATCTTTCCAGGTATCCAAGTTAGGTTGGCGGGTCTGTTCCTTGTCCACCTTGTTTCTTCTTTTTAAAGACTGGTACTAAGTTTGCACTTCTCCAGTTCTTGGGGATCTCACCTCGTGCCCCATGTGTTCTTTAAAATGGTTGCTAATGGCTCCAAGATTGCTTCAGCTAGTTCCTTAAATATCTATGATGAATTTCACCAGGCCCTGCTCACTTGAGTATATCTAACTTGACTCTGTTCTTCCCTGTTCTGATTTGCATTCCTTCCCCTTGCTGTTAATATTCATTGTGTTAAGCAGTAATCACCACTAACTTTTTTAGTGAAGACTGAAGCAAAATAGACATTAAACACCTCAGCCTTCTTGATGTCTGTTATTAGTTCTTCTTCCCCATTAAGAAGTGGACTTGCACTTTCCTTTGTCTCTCTTGCTCCTACTGTATTATAGATCCTTTTTCTGTTGCATTATGTTCCTAGCTAGATGTGACCCATGTTGTGCCTTAGCCTTTGATTTTCTCCCTATCTGCTCGTGCTGTTCTTTTCTACTCATCTTTAGCAACCTGTCCGTTTTTCCGCTTTCTGTAGGATTCCTTTTTAATCTTCAGGTCATTAAAGAGCTTCTGATGGAGTCATATTGGCCTCTTACTGTTCTTCCTATCTTTCCTGCATATTGGGATAGCTTGCTGCTGTGCCTTTAAAATTGTCCCTTTGAGAGTGCCAGCTCTCCTGAACTCCCTTTTCCCTTAGTTTTTCTTCCAATAGGACCTTATCTACCAGTTATCTGCTTTTATACTATTATTATCATCACATCTGATAGTGCAATTATTACACTCTAGGAGGGGAGATTGACAAATACTTATACCGATAGCATATTAGTGCCATAGGTCATTTGTGTTCAGGGACTTACCATTTATTGCCTTTCTTTCTGCTAACCTTTATTTAAAATTTATCAATATTAATATGACATTATCTGTAATGTGAATTTTGGTTTACTGAACAAAGGATTTTCAGTCAATCAAAAATATCTCAGTGCCCAAAGTGTGGCGCCGTCATGGTAATTTCTTACCTATACCATTTCAGTTAACCAGGGAAGTGGAAAATTGACATTGATTAAGTTGTGTTATTTCTGAAAGCCCCACACTAAAAACCAGCACATGGAAGAAATGTCAGGCCCTGATGCAAGGCAAGCACACAGCATGAGTGAGTGCATCCCAAAGAGAGAGGGAAGGGAAGAAAGCCAGCCAGATTGTACTCCCTCTCCATCAATGACCACAGCACACTGCCCTCTTTGAGAGCTGATTATTCTGCCACTGCAGCATAGGAGTCTCGGAAGGAATTCTGGCTGTGGGTTCGGATTCCTTTCACAGTGGAGCCCCTACCCTCCCTGCGCACAATCATGCTTATGGCCCAACCTACCTTTATGTAGCCTGGGTGCAATGACTCAGCAATTCTGTGGCATACATAGGAATAGAACCCAAGTTTCCAGGTCTATATTGCCCAGTCCAATACCTGAGTCAGTGGGTGTCTTTCATTTACTTCAGTGGGCATGCTTTTACTCTTGTGCCCTAACCCCGATCACTGCTAGAATGAGTCACGCATCAGCCAGCCGCTGTTTAATAGCTGGAATGATAGCATTATTTGCTTTATATGTGCGTATGTAGGGGAATGATTTCACAAGACACAAACTTCTGAATGTACCTCTAATTCCTGTACATCACTTCTCTCTCCGTCAGCTATGCACTTAGGGGTCCACTGAAGCCAGTGGGAGTACTTGCATGAGTAAAGAGTATTCTTATGAATAAGGCTTGCAGACTTGGGCTATTAGCAGGGTTACCTGTGGGAGAACAAATAAGGAGTCTCACCATCTTTCTGTCAGGTTAAGTGTATTGCTGTCAAAAAGCTATAATGTTGTGGCTTCAAAATTGATAGGGATGATAAATAATTACAGCTGTAGAATGATGAAAGGCAAATTACTGTAGCAGCCACTTTTTCTAATAAACAGAGTGTCTATTGCTGCGTTGGGAGCAATCAGTTGCTGCTTTGGTTTACAAGCCTTTCTTTGTTGTGGCTGTAGGTGAGGAAGAAAAGGAGAATGGAATTGAGAGGACCTGTGACACTCTGCTAATGTGCATCATTACAGTATTAAACCAAGGTCTGAGAAATGGTGGTGGTGTGGGGGATGTGCTAAGAAAGCCTTCCAAAGACGTAAGCATTTGTCTAACAGAATGCATGCACATTTTCTTAAGTGCCTTGTGAGCTCTGAAATCAACTTTTACAAGATATAGGAAATTTTTTTATCTAGTCAACTCGAATGTCACACAGATGACTTATCAAATGTACTTTTAACATACCAGATGGAATGCTCATTGAGAAGAGCAAAAACTCAATGCAATGATTTTACATAAAGAGGGGAACTCCAGGTACTAGTTACCTTTCTGGAAAGCTGAAACATATTATAACCTTCCAAGCAGTGCTAAGAAGTATTGCCAGATTGGATCAGTTTTCCATTACAGTAGGAATAAAATGCAAACCTCTGAATGGCATTGATTGATGCATATATGTCAGGACTCCCTGCAGTATATCAGGTTTATGATTAGCTGAGATTTAGTCTAGCATCTGCATTGGAACAGATCCTATTATTTATTCATATCAAGCAATGTACTCTGCTAACAAAGGCAAAAGAGAATTTCAGATACACCAATAAACTTCCAAAAGTTAAAAAAGCAGAGAGGATTTGCTTTTGTTTTAATGCAGTACATTTCAAATGAAATTAATAACGTCAACAAAATGACTTTTTAGTTCAGATTGCACTGTATGTGCATATATGGTGTTATGCACACCATAACAGCCCTGTGGTTGGTGCGCAGCACTGCAAAGCTCAGAGCTAAATTCACAAGTATGACCTCTTGCTAACCGAACAGCGAGGGACACAAGCACTGCAGCGATAGAGCACTCAGCTTTGGGGGGAAAGAGCTCCTTATGTTAATAGTAGTAACCTAGGTCCTGATATGTAGTCCACCGGAGTCACTGCCTCCCTCCTGTCTGCCTTGATGGGCAGAGGGCCTTATGATTCTCTAAAGAGTCCAACCCAGCCTTGCTTAGAAGGAACATTACTGCAACATGGAATCAGGAAGTTGGGGAATGTTGGCAGCAATAGAGAACTATAGAAAATCCACTGAAGAAGGAATAAAAGCATGTAAAGCCAAATTCTGCTTACTCAGCTCACGTGAGTGACACCTTTGGCTTCATTTAGGTTGCTAATGTGAGTAAGACGTGCAGGGTTTTGCCTAAGACATGCATTTGTGCCTTGCTTTACTATAGCTAATGTTCTGAAAAAGTACCTGGTGGTTTAATATTTTAATTGTGTGCTATTTTTATATCATACTGAAATCTTCGTATTGTTTCAGGAGCCCTTGTTTGCTGCCCGAGTTGTTTATGATCTTCTATTTTATTTCATCGTCATAATTATTGTTCTGAACCTCATCTTTGGAGTTATCATTGATACATTTGCTGACCTTAGGAGTGAAAAACAGAAAAAAGAGGAAATCTTAAAAACAACCTGCTTTATTTGTGGTAGGTGCTCTTGAGCTACAGTGGCATTTGGTGGGGAAAGCAATAAAACAGAATGCTGCTCCATGAATGATAGAGAGTCTGAAGGGCAATCATCCCTTGGAAAGTAACTCTGATGGAATGGGATTCTACATTTTTTTCCTTCCTGGCAGCAGTTTACAAGTCAAAAGATGACTTGTCTAGCAACTAGCTCTGAGAGTTCCATCTGGGATCTGAGAGTCAAGCTGTATTCATCCCACTGTTTGCATCATTACTAATAATGAAGTCTCTGCAGTTGGAGCGCAGCTGTTGATTTTGTTGAATAGTGAAGCATATAAAAATGCAACACACTGTTCAGTAGCAGTATAGGCAGGCTCCACAACATTAATTGTAGCACAGCCTGATAAGGGGAAGTGACTCTGAAGACACACAGGAGCAGATAAATTGAATAAGAGGTGTCATTACGTAGAGCTTTTCTGACTGTGATTCGCCCTTGCTGGTGCAGAGAGATGCAAATCACACCTCCCCATTCTAAGAAGGAACCCCATACCCACGGGAAGATTTCACATGAGAGAGGGAAGCTTTAATCTCTGCTGCGGTCTGCATAGGAGAGCAGATTGGGGAAATTGTAACAGATCAAATAATTCCATGCATCCCTGTCCTCCCTGGCCATGACACTCAGCAATAGTTTCTAATCTATTGCACGAATGGTTACAACAAACAGTTTTTCTCATGACTTGAGCCTCAATCCTGCAAAGACTTACACGTGTTTAACTTTAAGCACACAAACAGTCCCTCTGAAGCTTCGGTAGGGCTATTCACATACTTAAAACTAAGCATATTCATAAATCTATGCAAGATCAGGGCCTGTCTGGCAATACTACATGTTAACTTACACAGCTCATATCTAGAGTCTGTTTTTTGCAGGGTCAGAGCCAAAGCTTGTAAAGCACTTTATATAACTCAGGACAGAAGGCAGTATAAAAGTGTAAGATATTTCATTATATTGTTGTTGTTAAGAGGGAATATCATGAAAGAATAAATATGGGGCTGAAAGAATTTTGCCAGAAATGCTTTAGTGTCTTGAGATCTTGTATAGCAGTCACTGTCTGTAATTATAGCTTTTAAATTAACATCCTTTCTCTGACATTTTTCAGAGTTTATTTTTATGCTGGTAATGAAGATAAATGTTGATCAGGTGGAATCTCACGTTGTTTTGTCTTTTGCAGGACTTGAGAGAGACAAGTTTGATAATAAGACTGTTTCATTTGAGGAGCACATAAAGTCAGAACACAACATGTGGCATTATTTGTACTTTATCGTTCTGGTCAAAGTGAAAGACCCAACCGAATACACTGGTCCTGAAAGCTACGTGGCTCAAATGATTGTGGTGAGTCATGCGTGTGAGCTGCACTTTATGCAGCTGAAAGATGTTCCTTGCTGATATAGCAGGGATGTTGGTTTTTCTTAACAATGAGAGGAGTAGATCTCTGTTTTTGAAGCCATTTTTATGTGTCTGCCATGGACTGTAGCAAAGCCCAATCTCCATCATAATGAACAAGATAAAGGCTACAGTCTTTACATTGGCTCTCCTGCTCTGTGGGTTCCCCTCATTAGCCAAACCAGCCCAAAGAGCATGGGTCAGAACATCTGCTACTGCTCCTTTGTCCAGGATCACTGGGCTGCTGTCCAGCAAAATAACCCCTGCTGCGTAACAGAATATAGGGTCAGCACTGAAAACTAGCTTTTTCTCCTACTCCTCCACTGAACTATTAAAAAAGACCAAGAAGAGCTGCTGTGGTGGTCAGAAAAGCTGGAGGATATCCTTTGCAGTGGCTGCACCAGTTTAGATTCTGAGGGAATTGCATTCCTGCAGCTGCCTGGCAAACTAGGTGGAGCCACTTGAGGGAAAGATGGCGGTGTTACCATGGCCAGCCTCCCTCCAGAGGGGAAAGTAGATTTCACTTGTAGTTAGGAATCCAGAGCAGCCCCACCAGAGGCGGCTGTTCAGGAGATGTGCCAAATTGGCACAGCCCCTAGCAAGCCTTTCCAGATTTCCACTGCTGGGGTCTTCCACTAGGATCTATGGTAGCAGCTGACCTGTGAATATGACCAAGGATTGGTATATTTATATCCCAGAAGAGGATCTAGGCAAACATGTACTAGGAAAGTGTGTATCAGGAACGGGTGTGCATTTTTCATTCATTCTTCTGATGATTGGCTGATCTTTTGTTGCTCATCAAGCCTGTAATTATATATACTGCTCATTCTCATTAGCTAATTTCACTCACTATTTTAGTCCACAGATCACCTAAGTACCTGCTTAACTTTAAATGTGTGAGTAGTTTCATTGACTCAAGTGCTTAAAGTTAAACAGGTTCTTAAGTGCTTTGCTGGAATGGAGTTTTGTAGAATGAGAGACACGTAAAGATGTCCTGAGATGATACGGGAATGCGTTGGGCAGGGAAAGAAGAGCAGCCATGTACGTAGGAATTTCAAATTGTCGGCAACATTGCCAATCTCTGACTATGAATGCTGCAAGGAAATTTGAATCTGCACTTTCCAGTAGGGTAGAAAGAACAGAATATCAGAGTAAAACTATGTCCACTGCTCTATGTGGATCAACCATTTGAACACAGTGGCAGAAGCCTTTAAAAGTTACCCTTTGATCTGTTTCCACTTTATCCCAGTTGCAAGTCAGTATTTAAAATCATGGGCTGACAAAATTACAGGTTTGAGAGTTCTCTCCTGTGCAGTTTCCTCTCTCCTCCTCCAACAGTTTTTCATTATTAAACTCTGAAAGTATGTTAAGTATTAATATTTATTCCAATGTGTGTATTGATATTCATAGTACATACGTTAATCCTCTGATGCCAGCAGTTGGATTTTTCCAATGCAATGTGCTAATATATTTTACGTTAGCACTAATGGTGGATGCTCCAGACTCGCATCTCTAAAATATTAACAAACTGCCTTTAACCTCAAGTGCTGAACTGATCAGTTTGAAAATCCTACTCCTGTGCTGAGAAGCAAATTGCTTAGCTTGTGGAGGAGTCAGTGTGTGTTACTGGAGGGAATTTTTTTTTTGAATGGGGAAGTATTGTTTATTTTTCACAGGGGTATTTAAAAGCAATCATGACTTTAGTGTAAAGAGGCTGCTTCATGCAAGTCTCTTCATACTGCTAACAATGGGAGAGAGAGCGATAACTGTAGGCCACGACCTAGGAGAACATCAGTAGTGCATAGGAGAGAAAGGAAGTTGGAGATGTTTAAATGAGAAGTGGTTGGAAGGGCAATTTACTTCTCTCCATGTTTGCTGAAATTCAATTTCACTGGAAACTTTGTGGCCCATTCTAGTTAAAATGTCAAGATCTGTCAGTGGCTCTCGCTATGGAGGGAAATACAAGGGCTGCTAAAATGTATATGCAGCACGGGAGGGAGAAGTTCTACACCTCAATACCATCAAGTTGCTGAGCACCCAGTCCAGCTAATTAAGTTAGTGTTGAGTCACATTTTTCCATTTACAGACAGTCAGATAATGATTTTTTGGACAGCTTCAGTAGCTGTGTAAAACACAGAGAGGGATATGAACATAGTTATTAGCTGTGTGCTGAACTCTGAGGCTCAGGCTGATCTCTAAATGTCTAAGACTCAGACCTTTGGGGTATCATTCAGTGAATGCTGAGGGTTAATGGAACTCAGCTTCAAGTATCCTTCCCCTCCTCCGCCACCTCCCAGCAGGTATGGAAGAGCTAGGTATTATTTATTAATTTAAATAGCAATGGAAAGAGGATATTGGAAACATCAGTATTGCACAATCACTGGGGGGAAACTATACAACATTTCTGGTGGTGCTTGGATTGATATACTTAGAAGTAAAGACCAGATGTGTTGGTGTTTTTTTTATAATTTGATTGTAAAAACTTGTCCTACGCTAAAGTTTGGCAAACATGATGTCAAGAAAGAAGGGAAGTGTTTTCTCATGGCATTTAGCTTCATTTCCCCAATTACTTAGTTAAAATGATAAAGCTGTAGCTTGTCTGTTTTATACTCCTGTTAACTCAAAGCACAGGTTTATAAGACTGTCTTTTAAAGGTAGTTACTGCACAAGTGATGAACATGAAGATTAAAGCTTAAATTTTCAGTCCTTTCTTTTATGGACATAAACTGAACCCCTGAAACTTGGACCTGCAAATAAAGTGGATGCAAAAGTTTGCCACAGTAGCCATTGCATTCATTCAGTCATAGCAAAGCAAATAGATGTGAATTAAGCTACTTCACAGTTGTGCAAGTAAACAAATGCAGACAATTTGTGCCCACAAAGTGGGAGACTAGACTTTCTAAAGCTAGCCCTGAAAGTTCTGTTCTGCACGTGCGCTGGCCACCATTCGTAGCAAGTTTCATAATGGTTTTTACCAACATCTCACTACATGTCATAATATAATTAGAGGGTATAATTATGTAGTTATTGCTTATTTACACAAATTACGTAATGCGTGTAATTAGTGTAATTACATAATCAGCTAAATACTGTTCTAAAAACCAAAGTGATGGAAACAGTCAAAAACACAGGAGAAGAATTTTGGGTTAGACCAACCACCTAAAGTAAGGGAATCCATGGTGAAAGATCATGCTCCCCGTGAAGCCGTGGGAGTTTAGGTGCTTCACAGCTGGCTATAATGGGATACTGCTGTAAAATATCCCACTTCAGCTTGGTATTCATGCTCCTAATTCTTATCACTGATTTAATACCATTATGATTCCCCCCGCTCCCCCAGGCTCATGCTTTGACACTGTTATTGCCAGGAATGCAAAGCTATATGTAATATGAAAAATAAGAAAGCAAATTTTGGGGAGTTCTAAGAACAAGTCTCAAACATACCACATATCCTTCTATAAAATCCCTCCCTCCCTTGTCTTTAAGGTTGAGTTATAGTACTGCCACCTCCTTGGAGTATATGTTAGCTGAGCAATGGCAACATACTTCTGTTAGGCATGTAGCAATTCTCCAAAGAGGGTGGTAGTTTTAAGGTTTAATGCACAGACACCCACTCTGTATCAGCTGAAAACTTATTTTATGTATAGTTAGATGAGATATGATACAGAGCTACCAAGCAGTGCTGTACACCTGTAGACAAGCTGAAGTAAGTTACCCAAAATGTATGTCATTTTTGTACAATTCAAGTAGCACGACTACAATTTACTGTTTGTTAATTTTAACTTAAATGTTGTGTTTATTGGTCAAAGCTACCCAACAAGATATTAAGATTTGTATTGGGTTTGGATGGACAAGTTTTTTTCCCCCCCAGAAATGATGAGCAAAAATAGCAAATACCAACATTTTACAATTTACTAACATAAAATGTTTTCACATTGGCTATTCTTAATTATCAAAAAGCCTCTCAAGTCAGTCATTTTCCTCACACTGAAGGTTGTGTAGCAGTAGATTGCATGCCTGTAGTTTGTACAGCATAGGGTTTAGATAATGTGAATTCCCACTGTAACACTTCTCTACTTTGAAATATTCTAGAAACCAGCCCTTTTTAATTTCACTGACACTTACGCATTGTTCAGTGTTAGCAATAACAATACTCACCTTCATATTATGAATATGCAAAACCTATGAGAGAAGGAAGTGGCCTGACATGAAGTAGTGAAGGCAAAGTCACTGCCTTGAAGAGAGTTGAAGAGCATGTTACAGCTCTTACCACCTATGTCATATCAACATAGTGCTTGAAAGCACTGGAATGGGTTACCTAGGGAGGTGGGGGAAATCTCCTTCTTTAGGGTTTTTAAGGTCAGGCTTGATAAAGCCCTGGCTGAGATGACTTATTTGGGGATTGGTCCTGCTTTGAGCAGGAGGTTGGACTAGATGCCCTCTTGAGGTCCCTTCCACCCCTGATATTCTATGATTCTATGAACAATGTGACAAACTCATTTGACCCCGCAGCATATCCAGGTGTGCTTATCAAAGTATCTAATGGTTTGCATGTAGCAGCAGATGTTGGTGAAGAACAAGTGGGCAGATTGAGAGGTGTATTTGATTGTGACAGGACATGACACTGCTTCAGTCCAGTCAAGAAATCTGGCATGAAGAAACATTTGCTGACATGGCCAAGAAGACCAAATTGAAGTCTGGCAAGAAAGGGACAATCACAGGAGCTATCATTCTAGAAATTTGTTTTCTGCAGAGCCCTTTCCTGATGCAAGATGCAAAGGTGATATTTCAGTGGCAGTTGTTCTTAAGCAATCACTCAAGTAGTCAGCTGACCTGGTGTTGTGAGACAGAACAGCTCTGCTTGACTAGATGATGAGTTGATTAGACATGGGCCCTTCAGAATAGGGTACAGGAAGATAAATTAAGAGGGATTTCATTGGCTAAGTTCACCTCCAAACAAGCCTGGTTTTGGTGGCTAAACCTTATGCAAACATTTCCAGAAATCCAAAATTAATTAGTTATCTACATGCTGTTGGAATTTAAGAGAAAGGACCTGTTCGCTTTGAAGTCAATATAAACTTTTATATTTATGTCAATGGGACCAGTATCCAATCTGGCTCAATTATAGGTGTCACAAATTTTTCTGCAAACAGTTTTTGCCTTACACATACACACACACACCCCTCCCATGGCACAGGCAGAAATCAAAGCAATAGTTTGGGGAGGGTGGGTTAAAAAACAAAACCTCTTCCTAGTAGAAAAGAATTATCCCATTGCCTGCAAGTATAATGAACTTTTTAAAAATAACAGTCCTGAGATTTTTTGGGGGAGAACAGAAACATTGATTTGAGATAAAAAGACTAGCTGTTCCTGGGCTGTTTTAACTAGTTGTAGAGTGGCACAATTCCAGGCTGTCTATTATTTCCTCTGCATTTGAAAGACTTCAATGCCTACACTGGTGACCTACACTAACTCTTTGTAAGGGGCTTCCGTCACCTTTAGGCCTTCAAGACTGGTTCTGCTATGAGAAATATAGGAGAGCATGCCACTGACATTCTTCGAGAGGTCCTTTATTTAGGAACTCTCATCCTCTTCTCCCCACTCCCATTTCTTCCCCCCAATCTGCCAAAGCCCAGGCAGACCTTCCACACATGTGGCAAAGCTCCACTTCTTTAAGGTTGTTGAGGAGGATGTAGGCTGAGGTGGGCGTAGCTATAGGCAGACTTGTTTATGTTGTGATTCTAACTTATGGGACAGACATCCTGAGAGCTGGTTTGTCTCTGCGCTATCCCGAAGACCAGAGAGTAATATGTGGTCATTTGGATCACTGTCCAGTGCTAGTGATATATTTTCAGAAGCTGGCACTAAACAAGATTACGTCTTTATTTTCCGCTCTGTTGTGGGCAGAAAAAAAAAATCTACAAAATCATCTCTATCTGTTTAAGCTTACTGAATTTGAATAACTTTTGTCTCATTGCGCCATTTATCTTTCAGGATCTGTATTATGAGTTGTGTGTCAGATTTTTCTATTTGGTTGCAAGGCTGGTTCATAAAATCACTCTCTCTCTCTACTTTGGTGGATGTTTGTATGATAAAAAGCTAAGATTACATCATCTTTAATAAAGGAGAAGATATATAGCATGTAGAAATCAGATTACCTCTAGAGAAAGAAATCAATCAGGTTGGCAAATGGTATCTGTGGAACAAAGTGTAAAATGTTTGTTGTGTACAATAGTTATTGCAAAAATTTGTTAAGATGATTAAAAATGCTGTAGCTAAAACAGGAACCTTTTTGTTCAATTTAAATGACAGTGATGTATTTTTCACATCATGAAGTCTTACAATATTACCAGCACAATTGGCTCAGAGGGCATTTTGAGATAAAAGTATAGATCAGATTGCAATTTGGATGCAGCCAATTTATATATAATAGAACCTACTACAGTCCCCCTACAAAATTCAGTTGATCAGGAATTGCATTAGTTTTACAAACTAGGGACAGTAGCTTTAAAGAGGCTCCAGAACAAACAGGAAACTTCAAATGATATTTACTGAACCCCCCTTTTTGTGTCCAGTATTTTATTTATATGGGATTAAGATTTTCCTGTTTTGCATTTTCTTGTCATGATTTCCCATGCAATACCTAACAGAATAATTCTATGTACGTGAAACTAAACAGGTGGTTGTTCTCAACATGAAAATGTGACTGGATTGTACAGTACAGAAGTGTATTTAAATATTGATAATTTTAAAAACAGAACTGGGCAGCAAACACATCAAATATCCTGTGTTTGCAGAAAGAGCTAAAGATTCACAAGGTAACTTGTTTTTCTTTCATTGATCTATGTTTACAACATCTAAGGGTATGTCTACCGTACTAAATTATACCAAAGTCACATAATTCAAATTTTCTGAACAGATTGTATAAATTCAATTGTGTGTCCCCCCAGTAAATGCGCTAATTCAGTGGAGTGCATCCACAGTACTAAGGCTAGCAGCGACTCTTGGAGCGGTGCACTGTGGGTAGCTATCCCACAGTTCCCGCAGTCTGTGCTTCCCATTGGAATTCTGGGTTTAGGTCCTGGTGCATGATGGGGCAACAACATTCTTGCAGGTTTTCCTGGGCGCATCTCGTCAGTAGCCCCTCTCTCCCTCACTGCTATGTATGGCAGACAGTCATTTCGCACCATAATACCGCAAGCATGGAACCCGCTGAGCTCACCACTGTAGTTGCGACCATTATAAATACCTCCCGCCTTGTCCAGCAGTATTTGCAGAACTGCAAAACAGGCTAAGAAAGCAACGACAGTGTGATCACGATAGTGAAGAGGACATAGACACAGATGTTCTTAGGAAAAAGTGATGTGGAGATTGGGACATCCTGCTGACGCTGGGCCAGGTTCATGCCCTGGAACGCCGATTCTGGGCCTGTGAAACAAGCACAGATTGGTGGGACCGCATAGTGTTGCGGGTATGGGATGATTCCCAGTAGCTGCAAAAATTTGCATGCATAGGGCCACTTTCATGGAACTTTGTGAATTGCTGTCTACTGCCCAGAAGCGCAAAGATGCCAAAATGAGAGCAGCCCTCACAGTTGAGAAGCGAAGGTTGAGGAACTCAACCGTCCATAGCCCTGTGGAAGGTTGCAACACTGGACAGCTACCGGTCAGTCGCAAATCAGTTTGGAGTGTGCAAATCTACTGTGGGAGCTGCTGTGCTGCAATGCAGTAATTGACCAGCTGCTATCAAGGGTAGTGACTTTGGGCAATGTACAGACCATTGTGGATGGCTTTAATGCGATGGGGTTCCCAAATTGCAGCAGGGCGATAGATGGAACGCATATCCCTATCTTGGCACTGGAACACCAGGGCAGCCAGTACCTAAACCACAAAGGGTACTTTTCAATGGTGCTGCAAGCACTGGTGGATTACAAGGGACGTTTCACCAACATCAGTGTGGGATGGCTGGGAAAGGTGCATGATGCTCGCATGTTCAGGAACTATGATCTGTTTGAACAGCTGCATGAAGGTTCTTACTTCCCAGAGCAGAAAATTACTGTTGGGGATGTTGAAATGCCCATAGTTATCCTAGGGGACCCAGCCTACCCCTTAATGCCATGGGCTCATGAAGCCGTACACAGGCACCCGAGACAGTAGTAAGGAGCAGTTCAACTATAGGCTGAGCAAGTGCAGAATGGTGGTGGAATGTGCTTTTGAATTTCTGAAAGCTCACTGGTGCTGTTTGCTGACTAGGTTAGATCTCAGCAAAACCAATATTCCAATTGTAATTGCTGCTGCTTGTGTGCTCCACAATATCTGCGAGGGGAAGGAGGAGACATTTATGGTGAGGTGGGAGGTTGAGGCCAATCACCTGTCGGCCAATTTCCCACAGCCAGACAACAGGGCAACTGGAACAGTGCAGCAGGAGGTGGTGCGCATCAAAGAATCTTAGAAAACCAGTTTCATGACTGGCCAGGATATGGTCTGACAGTTGTGCACATTTCTCTTGAAGCTACCTGCCCCACAAATATATGAAGACAAATAAAGTCAGTATTGTTTAAAATCATTCTTAATTAATAGCTGTAAAACACATTAAGAGAAATCATAAGGGATCCTCAGGTGGAGGGTTGTAGGTTAGGGGTTGGTGGAGGAAGGAAGGACAAGTCAAGAAGCCAAATTAAAATTTCGGCTACTCCATCCCTCTACTGCTTGGGCAATCCTCCAGGATTGAGTGTGTGGGTCCGCATAGCCTCCCCACTCCCCCTCAGTGTTCTTGGGCATCTGGATGAGGAACGTATGGAACTTGGGGAGGAGGGATGTTGGTTATACAGGGGCTGCAGTGGCAGTCTGTGGTCATGCTGCCTTTCCTGCATAAGATCCACCATACAGCAGAGCATCTCAGTTTGCTCCCCTATGAATTTTAGCATGGCATCCTGCCTCCTCTCATAGCTTGCAGCCCTCCTCTCTTCATGTTCATTGCATGCTTTACGGGACTCTGCCATTGTTAGGGCCCAGCTGAATGCATGGAGGCAATCAGTTCAGGAGGACTTCATAAGCTCGGAGAACATCGTCCCAAGTGCGTTTTTTCCGCTTTCTAATCTGGACCAGCCTCTGGGAGAGAGTTGATAGGGGGCGCGTTGAAACACTCACACCTGTGGGAGGAGAAAAAGGGAGAGCAGAATTGTAAGATACATTGTAGAGAGCAAAGGGGACACATTTTCTCAGGCAATTCATAGTACACATGCTTTCTGTACAAGGTCACATTTTGCCTCATACTGAGATGCCTGCCACTTTTGGTGTGAGCACGGCCTCACACATGGCAGGGCAACAGAATTCAGTAAGTTCAATGCTTGTGGAATGCTGTGCCCCACTTCTCCATACCAAGCAATGCATGGGGCTTTTCTTATTTAAAAGAGGGCCTGGCCTGCGGTCTCTGGGATGATCGCTTCACACAACCCTCCGCCCCCTGCCCTTCTTTAGGCACAACGCTGAGACCCCTGCGTGGAAAGAGTACACCATCCCCACCCAATCAGGCTTTGAGCCCTGCAAAGTAAACACAAGCAGCCCAGCACAGCTAGGTTTCCCCGTACCCCCACTGCATGGCTCCAATAAGGCTCTGATCAGGGATGAGCCTTTTAAACAAAATGCAAACAGCCCAGTTCAGTGTGAACAGACACCTCTGATCGTTCCCGTACACAAATTCCCCTCTTTCAATCAGGGGCCCGTGAATGATATCAGTCTTGTGAGGCTAACACAGACAGACAAAGAACGAATGTTGCTTGCATATGCCCAAAACCCAGGAGCTTTCATTGTCTTGCTCTGTAAAGCAATGATTCCCTACTATTTGCTACTAGTCTGGGGTGGTAAGGTGTCCTACCATGGAGGACAGAATAAGGCAGCCCTCCCCAGAAACCTATTGAAACAGCTTGCAGAGTACTTCCAGGAGAGCTTCATGGAGATGTCCCTGGAGGATTCCCACTCCATCCCCAGACATGTTAACACATGTTTCCAGTAGCTGTACTGGAGGCGAATGCATCCCATGTCTTCAGGGCAAATGAATCAAACACCCTTGCTTTTAAACTCTGTATCGTACTTACTTAAAAAGAGCACTCACCAGAAGTGCCCTCTCCAGCGTCGAGGTCCATGAGTCCATTCTGGGAGGGGGTGGAGGGAATTTCCTCCAGTGTTAAGAACAGCTCTTGGCTACCCGGGAGAAGGGATTCGCCACCTGCCGTCTGTGCACTGTCCCCCTCCTCCTCTTCATCCTCCAGAAACTCATCCTCCTCACTCCATGCAACTCCCCCCATGCTGGTGTCCACAGACGGTGGGGTAGTGGTGGCATCACCCCCCCCCCCCCCCAAGTGCATCGAGCTCCTTGCAGAAGCGGCATGTGTGAGGCTGTGACCCAGAGCGCCCATTCGCCTCCTTTGCTTTTTGGGACCTTTGCCTGAGTTCCTTAATTTTTACTCGACACTGCTGTGTCCCTGACATAGCCTCTTTCAGTCATGGCACTGGAGACTTTACTGTATTTTCATTTCTTTTCTTTGAACGCAGTTCTGCCAAAATGGTTTCCTCTCCCCAACATGCAATGAGATCCACTTCCTCCTAGTCGGACCATGCCGAAGTTCATTTGCGAGTCAGGGACTGCGTGGTTTCTTGTGATGCTGGACTCTGCATGGTCGTCTGTGATGGTGGACTGGGCATGGTCACCTGTGCTGATGAGCTCGCCACAGTGGACAAACAGGAAATGAAATTCAAAAGTTCCCGGGGCTTTTACTGCTTACCTGGCTAGTGCGTTGGAGTTCAGACTGTTGTCAAGAGTGGTCACAATGGAGCATTGTGGGATAGCTTCTGGAGGCTAATAAGATTGAGTAGCATCCACAGTACCTCTAATCCAGATCTGCAATCTCGCATTTAGCACTGCTCCCCTTGCCAAGGTGGAGTACAGAAACCGGATTAAAGAGCCCTTTTAAATCGAAAAAAACGGTTTGGTTGTGTGGACATAACCAGTTTTACTTCAAATTAAATTTGACTAGTTCTAAAGTTACCATAGTGTAGACCAGGCCTAAAATAGATCATTCAAGATTTGAGTGAATAGATATTTTAAACCTAAGACAAAAAGCTTTTCTGAGCACCTCCTGAAGTTAGTGCTTGGTATGTCACAGGAAAACACCCAGGATCTGCCTCCAATGCAGGTATTTTAGGCAAGACTATCAAAGGGACCTTTGGCCTTCATTTGTGTGTAGGGACCTGTGGATACAGCAAATGAATACACAAAAAATCTACATGGGCCACAGGCTTGCACAATTTGAAAATATGACCCAGCATGGTTTAAAGTTTGTCATGTTGTTTGGTGTCACTTTCAAACCATCAAGTTTGAAGTAAACAGGATTTTCTTCTCTGCTTTGATTGGTTAGGCCAGAATATCTGTGTATGACAGATATTTAGTGCAATATCAAATTTAAAATACAAACACTTTTTTTGAATTATTTAGAACTTTACTGTATTGAACTTATTACATAAATATAGTATTTAAATATTTAAAATAAATTAATATTTTAATATTAAATATTTAAATACT